>CM062818.1:1000649575-1001849575 GCA_031772625.1 Pinus tabuliformis
GGGTCAAGGTCGGATGACGTCATACTGACGTCATCGGGTGACGTGGCGCTGTCTGGTTGGTACACGGTGGCGGTGACATGGCAGGACAGGTGGACCAATGGCAGGGACAGGGAGGTCGACGGTGGCAGCGTACCTGGGTGACGGGGCGCTGACGCGTTGCTGATGCGGTGATGACGTGGGTAGGCGGGATGAGGGAAATCGGAAACCAGCATGGTTTCATATCGCACCGCCTCTGTACGGGGCGGTATCCATCGTAGTACCTCCGACTATGGTGGTGAGGACACGTAGCAGTGGATGACGTCCCCAAATACGGACGTCGGGAGATAACTATCGGTCATCGGATGGGCTTCCGACGTCACGATGATCGTTGATCTACGGACTTTTGATCGGACGGCGACGCGAGCAGATGTGACGGGAGTTAGTACAGGTATCGGTCAGACGTCGGAAGGGTCCAACGCGATCAGGCCGTCGGATCTGTAGGCCTTGATCTAATGGTCGTCGGGGAAGTGACATGTGTGGAATATACGGATGAGGGCGGAGGCAAATAAACTGCTTTTGAGCGCTTTTCTAATGTATTTGATAAAACAATTATATGCGCCAACCTTGGCTAACAGGCGGAAAGTGGGTTTTATGCTCTTTTGGCTCTTTGAAGCGGGTAAGGTGGGTTTAGGGCCTTTTTTTAAAGGTTTTATGTGCAAAAGGGGTAGAGATAGAGGAACTGGCTTATGAGGAAAAGGGGTATTTGGCATAGGTTTATCAACATGACCTGATGTCATTTGATCCCTGACTTGTAACTTTATTGGCTATAATGCCAAGGGGGTGGGTATTTATAAGAGTTTGGGATTTATACACCTTGGTGTTAGTAATATTAGGGGAAAAGGCGATTGAGGATTTATACAATAGAATTAGTGTTAATATGAATGAAGGAGCAAATGAAGGGGATCTTACTGAGTTTATATGAAATTGATTTAGTTTTGAGAGTAGATCAAAATGAAAAGATTTTAGACAAGAAATGTGGCTTCTGAATGAACCAGAACCACCTAAAACCATGATGATCTTTCTCCATAAATCTCAGCTAAAAAGAAAGGGAATGTTAGTAATGAAATGAAGGGGAGAGAGGGAGGTTAGTCATGCTCCTGCTGTAGTCTTTTACTTTGCTGCCCATCATCACCATTCTTGCAATGATAGGACTCACTTTCTGCAACCCCAACTACCTACCCAGCTGCTTACCTAGCATTTTTTGTTTCTCCTTGGAGGGTGCACTTGGACTTGCAAACCCTTACTTGCCTTTTCTTTTCTTTGGCTTTTTCTTTTTTCTTTTCTATCTACTTCTACCCTTATCTCTTCCAAGGTCCCAGATTAAACTGTTGGGAACCTTTGCTTCTCTACCTAAACTATTTGTCTGCCAAGATTAGGCTGTTTGGACAGACTTCTTTCTCTATTCTATAACACAAAATTGAAACATGGCATGATCCAGGTTAAACTGTTGGATCATCCATCAAAATTTGAAATAAGGTCCTCAACATTTGAAACACTTTACACACCTCTTGCTCTTAGGAAATATGGGATCTTTGTGAACTCAAAGCAGAGCATATTTGGACTTTCTCTTGCCAATCATGAAATATGAAACCTATTGGTATAGGTATCCAACAGTGGCTCCACATGGGGATGGTTTTTCTTTTGAAAGACCAAGAACAGCAGGTCAGATTGCCTTGCTCCTTAGCTGCCCATACCAATCTTTTGAAACTTGCTGCCTCAATGTGTCAAAATGGTGTGTGCTTCTTTTGGAAGACCTCTGATTCTATCAGCCTCTTGCTGCTTGGTGAATTACTTGGGAAAACTGCTCTTTACAATCTAAAACAGAAGATAATATGTACATCTGTATATATACAATGAATCTTTAGGTTCCACTCATGGGGAATAGTCAAAGTAGTGCTTCAGCATCCTGCCATTGACAGGACCTTCATCCAAGTCAGTTTCAGTCAAACTTTTGAGGAAGTAGGTGTTGTTACCTTGCACTGCTTGGACAGCAAATGGTCCTATCCATAAAGAGTCAAACTTTCCATGCTTTCCCTTTCTCTTCTCTTCTTGCATCCCACTTTAGAACTTTGTCCCCTACATTGAAATCTTCTGCTTTGGTTCTTCTATCAAAGGCCTTTTTCAGTTTCTCTTGTAGTATCTGCACTCTGCTGAAAACTTGTTCTCTGGTCTGCTGTAAACAAATTATCTGGTTAATCCTTCTTTGCATGTCATTTGGCTCTGCTTGGCTTTCTTGTAGAAGTTTCATAACCGGCACTCCTAGTGATGAAGGAAATCTGGCCTCTAATCCATAGACTAACTCATATGGGCTGGTCCCAATTGATCTTTTAGTTGTTAGTCTGTCTGCCCATAAAGCGTTTACTAGTTTCTTGTGCCAGTTCTTTTTGTTCTCTTCCAGCACTTTCTTTATGATATTTATCAAACTTTTGTTTGATGATTCAGCAAGGCCATTTCCTTGAGGATAGTAAGCTGTAGAATGGCCCAAAGTAATGTGAAATTTATGGCAGAAGTTCACCATCTTCTTGGATCTGAAGGCAGCAGCATTGTCTGTTATTATCTTGTCTGGGCAGCCAAATCTAGCCAGTATATTGTTTTCCAAAAATTGAATGATTACTGAATCATTTGCTTGTCTGCATGGGGCAGCTTCAATCCACTTGGTGAAGTAGTCTGTTGCTGTTAGAATCCATCTGTGTTGCCCTGAAGATGAGGGATGAATTTCCCCAATGAAATCCAAGCCCCATTGTTGAAAAGGTCTCTCTGTTGCAATGGGCTTCAAAGGAAGTGGCAGCAGCTGTCTTTTGCCTTCAAACAGTTGGCATTTGTGGCATGAGGCTGTGAATTTCTTAACATCAGAGAACATAGTAGGCCAGTAATAACCAGCCCTCAATATCTTGTCCACAGTGGACTTCCAGTACAAATGTCCACCACAGTCTCCAGCATGGAATTCTTGCATGATATGGTTAGTTTCATTCTCTATTAGACAGTGCAGCAAAATACCTTCATGGTTTTTCCAAAGTAGATTTCCATCCATCACACAAAATCTAGATGTTTTCATTTTTAGGAACCTACACTTAGTTCTGGACAGTCCTGGGGGAGCACACAGGTTTTGTAACACATAACAGATATCAGAGTACCAAGGAGATTGTTCAAAGGCTACATTGATCTTTGGAGTCGCCAGCTCTGTTTCACTGTCCAGTTGGTTGATATCTAAGGCTTGGAAATTTGCTTCTGTCATTAATTTGGCCAAACCTTGCCCTTTTATCAGCTTTGTAGGCTTTATTTCAATGTCAAATTCTAGTATATTGGCAATCCATTTTCCTCTCCTACCCTCTAAGTTTTCTTGGGTGAGAATGTCTTTGACAATAGGACTTGGTACATAAGCCACAACATGGGAGTAGAGAATGTAAATCCTAAAGTCTTTAATAGCTTTGATCAAGGCATAGGCTTGTTTTTCCATTATTTGGTACTTTAGAGGAGCATCTCTAAGAGCTCTGCTGAAAAAGGCAATAGGTTTCTCATTCCCTTGGTCATCTTTCTGTAATAAAACAGCAGCAATAGTATGTTGGGAGGCAAAGGAGAAAATGATGAAGTCTCTGTCAAACTGCGGATTGGTTAACACTGGGGTTTGAGTCAAGGCCAACTTTATACTTTCAAAGGCTTGTTTTGCTTCAACAGTCCATTTGACCTTTGAATCTTTCTTTAGCATATTGTTTAGTAATCTGATTAACTCTGCTAAATTTGGGATAAACCTCCTAAAAAATTGATTTTCCCTAAGAATCCTTGCAATCCTTGACATTCCTTGGTGAGGCATTTGTAGGATAGCTTGTATCCTATCTGGATCAATTCTTATGCCATTTTTTGAAATAATATGCCCTAGAAGTTTCCCTTCTTCCAAGCCAAATAATGACTTCTTGGGGTTTAAGGAAATACCATATTTCCTGCATGTTATGAAAATCTGTCTTAAATGTTTCAAGTGTTCTTGGTCAGATTTTGAAAAGGGTGTAGATCATCTAAGTAAATGACCAAGAAGTCATGAATCTCTTTTGCAAAAGCAATGTCCATTGCTCTTTGAAACGTTGCCCCTGCATTTTTCAATCCAAATGGCATTTTCACATACTTGAAAGTTCCCCATGGGGTTGTAAATGCAGTTTTGTCTTGATCATCAGGGTGTACTAGGATTTGATTGAAGCCTGAGAATCCATCAAGCAATGATATCCTTGAAGCCCCTACTACTCTTTGAAGAATGTGATCCATTTTGGGTAAGGGGTAGTTGTCTTTGAGTGACACTTGATTTAAATTTCTTAAGTCTACACAAAGTCTAATCTCACCAGTTTTCTTTCTTGTAGGGACCAAATTTGAAATCCATTCAGAGAACCTAATTGGTGCTATGATACCAGCTTTGAACATTTTATGCAACTCTTTTTCAATGGAAGGAAGGAGCACAGGATTGATTCTTCTCAGTTTCTGTTTGAATGGTTTTTGATTAGGCTTGAGGGGAATGGTATGCTGGATGACAGAGGTATCATAAGACTTCAAGTCCTCATAACCCCAAGCAAAAACATCTTGAAATTCTTTAAAGAGATCAATGTATTTGGGCTTTTGATCAGGGGGCAAAGAGGCAGATAGCTTTATTATTTTAGGCTTGTCAACAGTACCAATGTTGCATTCTTCAACTCTTGCATCCAATGGCTGCATCTTTGGCTTTCTAGGGATGTCATTTGAGTCAAAAATATCCTCTAGTGGGGTAAGGCCCACAGGAAGGAAATTGTCTTTGAGTTGTATGATTTCAGCTTCAATGTTACTCATCTCTTCACAGTCAATTTGGTTAATTTGCTGAATGTTTTCTTTGTTGAAAATGGTTGGACTGAGTAATTGTTTGGCTGTTCTAGGTGACATTGGGTGGGCAGACTGTTGAAACTGTAATTGTGATGGACTTGCTCCATCAAATATTTGTGATTGACTTGCTGTCTCAAGGTCAATATTTAATCCTGTGAACTCTTGTTGCAAGGTTAAAAAGTTGTTTATTTGCATGTCATTCTCAAATACTTGCCACTCTTTGACATTGTTTGGAATAGAAGGCCTATATTTGACCTCTGCCGTGAAACAATTGTTGGGTTCCAATGGGAATTTGAAGGTGCTGGCAAATGTTGCCAAGCTGTGTGCATGGAGATTGTGGCCCCTTGGAATTTTTGTGATAACAAACTCGGAGAAGGTCTCTAATATTTCAATTACAGCAGACCTATAGGACCTCAATCTTTTGTCATTGGTAACAAAATTTCCTTTCACTTGTTGAATTACTAGATCAGAGTCTCCCATGATGGAGAGTTTAGGAGCCTGTAGTGATTTTGCTAGCTTTAGGCCCAACAGCAGAGCTTCATATTCTGCCATGTTGTTAGTGCATCTAAACTTCAATCTGTAAGCCCTACCTTCTGCATAATCTTTCTCTTTATTATGTATCCATACTCCAGCCCCTGCCCCTAACTTGTTGACTGAGCCATCAAACTCTAGAACCCACAGAATATCTTGCTGAATAGGAGATTTAACATTCTGTTCATGGGATGGCAATGTGAGCATGAGTTGGGGTTTCTTTTCCCATTTGTTTTCTGGGATAATTTCATCATTGTTTGACAATCTTTGACAACTAGAGGAGGGTTAATGTGTATTGTTGGGCTGATTGAAGTTTGGCAGGTGCTACTTGTTTGATCAATGTTTTGTTCTTGTATGAGTGTTTCGGTCTTAATGTCATTGTTGTGAGAAGCTTGCGCTGTCATTGAAGAGGATGAAGGAGTCTATGTCCGAATGGACAGCATATATTGGAAAATTTTGAGGCTTTTCTTCACTGCTGACCATATACTTCATGAGTGTTTCCCTATAAAGTCTTTTTGGTTGCCCAAAGACAGAGATGGTTGCATATGACATATCTAATTGCAGGGAGCCTTGGAGCTTGGCTCCCCATGATCTTGATAAGAGCATCCCGTATTTGGGTGGGATATCAGCAACTACCACATCCATTAGTATGGTTTTGTTGGGAAATTGAACCAGGGACACACATAAATCTTTTATTAGGCCCAAACATTTGACTTGACTAGAATCAAAGGAAAACAGGTCTTTGTATGGTCTTGTTATATCCAAGTTTAATCTTTCCATGACAGCTTTTGGCATAAGGTTGTGAGAGGCACCTGAGTCAAACATTGCATTGTGCAGTATTTTATCATGTACATGCAGGCTGACATAAAAAGGTAAAACCCCTGTGACTACTGTTTTTCCATCTACCTCTGGGCCAAACAGTAATTCTGGAGTGTCATCTAGCACATTTACATCATCTTTGCTATTGGTGAGCTGTAGGGATTTCTTTATCTGTTGCTTGTATATGTCATGCTTGGCTAGCTCTGAGAGAGGAATTGCTATCTTTAACTTGCCAATCTCTGTCCTAGGTCAAAGGTTATTCAGCTTGGGTTTTGGAGTCACGGATAACAGTTCTTTCTTTGTTCATTAAATCTTCTTGTTGGATTTCATCTTGATTTTGGAACCTGCCCCTTATACTCATGTCTTGAGGGGTAATGTTTGGGTTAGGGTGAGAGGACGAGGTTGCCATGGGCTGTTGTAGTGGGGACAGTAATTCAGTGACCTCCTCAACCACTACTTCTTTTGTAGGCAAGTTTGTTTTGTCATTAGGTTCAGTGACTATGGTTTCTTTGAACTGTTGTTTCTCCTTTACCTTTTCAGGCTGATTTACATTTACAGTCCTACTCCTTAGTTTGTATTGTTTATGGACTTCATAGACAGCAGTATCATACCCTTGTTTAAAGTCAAAGGATTCTCCTGATTTTGTTTGGAATGTTTTGCTTTCATCCTCCTCATGGTCTTCTTGTGTTAAGAAAACATGGCTTTTACCATCCAGACCCATTAAGTTGATTTCAGGATCTTCATTGAGCTGATTGGCTGAGGAAGTTTCTGCATAGTTTTCTTGAAAGGGGGTCTGATATCTTGGTCTGCACTTGTTTTTCCTATGTTTGGGTTCTGCGTTCTCCTAAAATTTGGGTTTCTAGGAGGATTGCTTTGTGATGCCTCCCATGATGACTTTCTTTCAACTGATTCCACTCTTTCACCCAGTCTCTTCATGCTGTTTAGTATTGCATCCAACTTTTGATCAAGGCCCGAGGGCTCTTCTCTGAAGCCAGCCTTCTTTTCCAGCTTTGCCCTGTTTCTCTTGGCAATTAGGTTGGCCTCTACAGTGACTGCAACTCTTTGGCTTCTGCAAGGGTTGGAGGATCTCTTTCTTTCAACTGATAGGCCATATCAGAATCAAAACCATCAGGGAAGTTATACAGGGCCAAATCAGGAGGGGGCCTTAAATTCTGGGGGATAGCATTATATACATTGTTAAACCTAGCACAATATTCCAAAACTGTTTCTTGGGGACCTCTTTTAATAGTGTTATATTCACCGAGTATGTGTAGTGGATCTTTCTTTTTCTCCCATCTGTTGGTAAACTCTTGGTACAGGACCTCAGGGGTTGCAATGGAATTTGCATTCAGGGATCTAAACCAAGTTCTGACATCCCCGGTTAAGCTTTGAACAAAAATTCTCATCCTAACACTGTCATCATCTATTTCATAGGTCTCAAAGTGGTCTTGCATCTTCTTAGCATGCTGGACAGCTGTCAAAGGGCCATGGGAGTCAAAAAATGAGATTTTGGTTTGGTAGTCTTGGGGTAGAGCTGGAGCATTGGCTGGTATCTGCAGAGGTGCATATCTGTTAGCCATGTTTATGGGGTTTATGGGGTTAATAGGAACAAATGGGACAGCTGGGATTACAGGTGTAACAGGATGGGTAATAAGCGGGGGACTGGTTGAAAGAGTATGTGCAGATGGTGAAGATGGAAGAGGAGGACTTTGAGGGGTTGATGATGAACTAGGGGAATTAGGTGTGGAACGGAAAAGAACTTTGCAAGGAGTGGGAATGAGGATAGGTTGACCTAAACTTATATCTGAATCAGCAGGCTTCTCCTGCTTTTGCTGTCTTCTTATGTTCTTTGGAATGATATTTGGATTATCAACAATGATGGTTGATCAGGGTCAGGGTTGCCCTAGTGTGCCTTGGGTTTCTTTTGGAGCCAGCTTCTAAGTGTTCTTTTTAGAACTTTATACAGGAGGTTATATATGTACAAGGACTAGGTAAGGATTCTGGAATGACTATATATGTTTCAAAGCTAGGATGAAGATTCCCTAGTTAGCTCTTCCTAAAGCTGTCCCTGTGTTTGCAGAAACAGTCCTAAGGCCTCTTGGCTAGTTTCAGGCTTGATGGTAGCTTTGGAAGATAGATAGTAATTGAAAAAATCTTAAGTCCCCAGTGGAGTCGCCAATTATGTTAACACCCAGGTTGTTCCCTATGACTCCCAAGGGAATACGGCCGGGGTAACCACTAACCAATCTTTTAATCACTGTTTCTAGCCAAACTGTGATCAGAGAGGGCTCTCTCTTTATGATTTGTATCTGTAATGATAATGTTTTAGGCTAGGTATTGAGCACAGGTTTTGTTTATATTTTGGTTGAAGAATTTCTTTCAGATCTCTTGTGATGTAATATTCAGAGAGTCAAGTATCATTGGGCAATGGAGTCTGTGGCTGTAGGTGTCTAGAAACTTTGAGATGAACCGGTGAAACTTACAGGGCCATTTGGATGCTTCATAGAACAAATTTTGATTAATAACAGGAAACAGGTAAGACAAACAATGAAAGCATTCAAGAATTTTCACTCATTTTTAAATGTTTCCACCAAACTGGTTATGAGAAAAGACAGATGTCACAGGGGCAAACTTGAATCCCTGGGAATGTCTATCACAGCGAAAGATATAGTTTCAAAGTGCAGCAACTAAGAATTACACTTCTGTTACTGTATCTGAGGAAAACATGGATAATAGCTCAGTTTGAGTTCAGGGTAATCATGGATTAAGTCCTGGAACCATTCTTCTACTTTGCTATTAAGTGTAAAACATCTGAACAATAAAAGAGAACAAAAGACTCGAAAACATGTAATACAGAGATTTGAGAAAACTTATTGTTTTATGAAAACAGTCTGGAATCCTGCAACATTCACCATTCACCACAACGCATCAAAGTACACCAAGCTTTGGAAATTCCATTCTCCCTTTGTATTATTTCTCTGAGAATCTTACAGCAAGCGAGAGCTCTTCAAAGGAAAATTACAACAACCCCTGCTCTATCATGCGCAGGGGTTTATATAGAAATAAGTATACAAAATATCTCAGGCATTGAGTCATCTGAGAGAGAGAAAATATCTTCAGTAGTGTTCAGAAAGTAGGCAGGGAGTTATTACAACGTTAAATGCAGAGTAAATGCCCTTTATGTCTGTCAGATGATTGTTTTGACTTTAAGGAGTCACTGAGTCGGTTACATTACTATGTATCGATCCTGTAGGTACGCATTTACTTTTGCCTGCGCAATGAATTTCTCGGCTTTGCCAGCTGCGTTTGTCTTTCCTGCTTTGTTGGCTGCTCCATCTGCTGAGTTGGCTCAGCTTTGACTTTATGATGCCTGCTGATTTTGCTGACTGTTCTTTCCATCAAAATTTATAGAAAAAACAGAAATTGATGCATGGCTTAATGTTTACAAAATTCTCTGGATGGCATCTGTCCACCATTCCTGTGTAGGGAGCTGATGCTTGAGGATGGCCTGCATTGTCTCTTCAGCTTCTGTATACTTGAAAAAGTTGGGAGCTACATCAAATAGATGATTCATTTCATTCATTATAAAAAGTAGATTTTCTATCTTACCATAGAAAATCTGTCCTGTGATAGGCCCTGTATCTTCTGAGGTGCTGGCCTTCTCATTTACCTGTGATGAGGCAAAAACATTCACTCTCTTGGCATATTCTTCATGGGTGAATAATCTCCCTCCATTGTTCAGCAAGCTAGGGAGTCCTTTACTTTCCAATACCCGAAACCTCTCAAAGAACCTGTTTACCTCAGTTTGCATATCCTGGGTTCTTCTGTCTAAGGTTTGCATCAGACTTCTAAGAGTAAGAACCCTCTTGATCATTTGGATAGTATCAGTTCTGTTTGCGATTCCCATGATGGTCAACTGAGAACTGGTCTTATGATTGAGCACATTGATCATTTTTGTTGCAATTTCAGGCATGTTCCCCAACAAGGCCCTTGATGTTCTGATTTCCCTCTGTGCTTTTGGAATGAGCTCCAGTTGCTCATGGATTGTCTCAATGTATGGCCACTGGTTATTGATGGACTTACCAATATTGGACCATATCATTGCTCTGATTTCGGCTATGATTTTATCTAGCTTTAGCTCTTTCTCAAGCTCCTTGATTTTGTCTTTAAGAGCTTTGATTTCTTTGGCCTTCTCTCCTACTTCTCTTTTTGTTTTGTCATGCCTTTCATTCACCTTGGCCAGCTGCTCCTTAGTTTCATTCAGCTGCATCATTTGTGCTTCTAAAGCTTGTATTTCGCTTTTTAGCTTTTGCATGTCTAAGCTCTGATCTGTGCTGGTGGGTGCTGCTGAAGTAGATGTGGCTGGTTGTTCAACCTGCTGAGGTGGAGGTGCAGTAGTAGGAGCAGTCTCCTCAAGATTAATGACCTGTGGAGGGGGCTGAGATGTTTGCCCCTCTTGCGCTTGTGTTGATGATCCTTTCAGAGGTGCTTGTGTGGCCTCATATTGCCCCAATTTTTCTTGTGCCTTCAGAAGTTCTTTGTAAACAGAAATTAACAGAGCAGTGGAATCCTGCTCATACCTTTGTTTTGCCACTTCATCGGTCTGTGGATGGATAGTGGCTGGAAGTTTAACCTTCTTCCTTAGTGCAGCCATATCAGCATCTCTGATTTTTAAGATCTCTTGTATCCCTTTGATATCATTGGGATTGTGCCCAATCTCTATGATGATTTCTTCCAGGGTTTTGATCCTGTTGTCTTTGGCCTGAGAAGAGGCTCTCTCTAGCTCCAGCTGGGAAGCTGTAGCATTCAGACTGCTTGTTAACTTGTAGTTGTCCAAGGTCTTATCGGCCAATGAAGCATACACCATTTCCCCTGTTTGTTTATGCAACTCAATTTTGTCCATGGGGTGTATGTCTTTGGCAAGGACCTCTAAATTGGTCCTGAGATAATCAGCAGAAGACTGTGGCTTGAGTGCCGTAGGCATAAAATGACTCAATGTCAGTTTGCCCTCACCTACATCAAAAGCAGACATGAGTCTCTGCTGATTGGAAGGAGCCATGTTAAGTAGGTGATTGTATAATTGAACTTTGATTGGGTCACTCCTCTCTTAATGTCTATGAACTGCTGCTTTATGCTCACTCTTTCCTCTTTCTGCTGGCTGGAGGAGCTGACTTCCCCTCCCATTGTCCTGTCTAGTTCCTGCTGGGAGGAACTTGCTGAAATTTCTTGACTTGGTGGGCCCATGCCCAATGCTTCTCTGATGGCTATATCCTCTTCTGGAAAATCGTTGAGTCTTTGCCTTTTCTCTCCTTGATTGATAGAGGATGTCAAGGGAGTTTCTCTTTCCCTTTTCCTAAAGACAAATGTGTCCTCCTTTTGAGGGGTTTGGAGGACCGAGGCATCAAATGTAGAGTCTTGCCTTGTAGGCATGACTTGTTCAGTGGTCTGAGGAGTATCCACTGTTTCCTTTTGCTGGGCAGGCGGCTCCTGCCCTTGTTTTTCTTGCTGCTGTTCCTCTTGCTGTCCTATGTCTTCCTGCTGCCCTTGCTGTAGTCCTTCTACTTGTTCTTGTGTTTGCTGATTTTGATTTTGCTGCTGTTGCTCTTGCTCTGCCTCCATTTCCTTTTCCTTTCCTTTTTCTGATACTTTTCCAGCAACTTTTGTAGTTTGCTGTGGAGTAGTTGAAGAGGAGGCTGCTGCTCCAATTTGTGTGCTTGGCAGTGAGGGGACCTGTGCATAAAACTCAAGGTCAGCCATCTTCTTTTGATTGTTCAGAGCTCTTTGATCAAGCTCTTTTTGAGTTATATCTTCTTCTAGAGTTCCCCTTTTCCACTTGCTTTGATTGGCATATTTTTCAATTTGGGGAGAGCTATGATGACCGTAAGCAGACAGTTTATATTTGAGTCTCCTCATTGTGATGAAGTTGTTGGGGTCATAGGGTTTCCATATAAAACTGTACTTCAAACCAAGTCCCACCAGTATTCTATCTGCCTCCTTCCACCCTTCATCCCTTTCATTGTAGACTAAATGGCCAAGTTGGCTCTTGATTTTCAGCTGTGCTTTCTTGCCTCTGCCTGAGAAGTGGAACATATCCACATAGCCAAACTGCCTGAAGTATTCTAAGGCAAATAGCCTCATGGGCACAAATTTGGGTAGTCTAAATGGGGGTAACTCACACCCATATATTCTGATGACGGTGTGGTGTTGGTAAAGATACCAATCCCCAATACTGTATACTTTTGACAAATGTAGGCACCTTTTCATGTCCTCTGTCAGTCTAGGAGGAGGTGAACCAATCAGTAGAGTCAAGGCTGGATGGATGAAGAGATCAATAAACTCACAGTAGGTATATGGAGAGTAGCATGATACGTGGAAAACAGATGTCCAATATACTACTGATCTCAGATTGCCCTGTGCATCTACTCTCTTCTTTGGGAAGGAGAATTTATCATGCTGGAAGTATATGAGCAGATGATATAGGTAGGAGGTGTACCTAAACACTCTTTCTCTTGGCAAATTCATCAACTGTTCATGCATTTTGTCTGATATGTATGTTGCATAATCATAGTGGATTGGTTTCCTTCCTGGGGAGAACATAAGCATCATTTGTATAACTGTTTCATCAATATGTTCTATTGAATCATATCCCAGGATGGGACTGATCATGTCAACCAGGTCTTGGCCCAATTGATTGAGGTAAACGCAGTTGATGGGAGGAATCTGCAAAGTGTCAGCCTTGATGAAGAGCTGGTTGACCTTAGTGATTTGGGCCTCTGTGGTTCTGGCTCCCTGTACTATTAAATCAGCTAGTGACAGAGGGACCAACTTATGCTCTGTCTGGAATTGCAACATCTCCCTGATGGCTTCAGGGGTAATGAGGAACAGGATTGAACCTTCAGCATCTAGCACTGCTCTCTGGGATGCATCATAGTGTTCAGCAACTATGTGCACAAGCTCAGGGAATTGATTAACCTGAGGAAGTTTGAATATTGGGAGGAATGACTCCCAAATTCCCAGGATGTCTGTCCCCCTCTCATGTTTGATCTTTATCTCGTTTAATATTTGCAGATGGAACCTGCTTCTGCTCATCATTTCCTCTGCTATCTTGTAGTCCAGGTCTGCCAATGCTCTGGTGTCAAATGTTCTATTAGGAACATTCAGGGGAGCCACATTGAGGGCTATGGGAGCTACAGGGGGGTCCATGATTTTCCTTTGCAAATTTTACTCTTACTCAGGGGCTGTGTTACTATGCAGAGTAACAACAGCAAAGTTTCTTTGTAGAGGGATGGAAATGCAAGTGGGAGGTAAATGCAGGGTGTGCAGCAGTTGAAATGCTGCTTTATGGTAATTAAGAGCGAAGCTTAGCCCTTTTTTGGCACCTTTCAATGTTAAAAATTGGTTTCAAATGCGCCTGCCACGATTGCGCAGACAGGGCCTGGTTTCTTAGCAGAATGCCACTGGGAAAAGGCTCGGCTGGTGTTTTTCGAAGTGATAATTGGAACTTCAAGGCTTTGCTGAGGAATTCAGTGGTGAATTTCTGATTTTCGGCTTTCTTTAAGCTTTCTAAGGCGTTAAATAGATAATTGCAGGCGCACAGAGGATGAATGATGAGGAATACCTGGTAAAACAACGCGCAGAGGTCGTGACCGCAGGTTGAACTGGTGCGCTGGAGGTCTTCTGGTCAGTTTAGCAGGTTGGTAGACAATTTGGACGTTGTTTGCATGCAGAGCAGAATAACGATGAACACACAAAATGACCAAAAAACGCGAAATTTTGGGTGAAATAGACCTTTTTACGCTTTTGGCGCGAATATGTGCTGACGTCAGCATGACGTCATTGGTGGGGTCAAGGTCGGATGACGTCATACTGACGTCATCGGGTGACGTGGCGCTGTCTGGTTGGTACACGGTGGCGGTGACATGGCAGGACAGGTGGACCAATGGCAGGGACAGGGAGGTCGACGGGGCAGCGTACCTGGGTGACGGGGCGCTGACGCGTTGCTGATGCGGTGATGACGTGGGTGGGCGGGATAAGGAAATCCGGAAACCAGCAGTGGTTTCATATCGCACCGCCTTCTGTACGGGGCGGTATCGGTCAGTAGTACCTCCGACGTATGGTGGTGAGGACACGTCGCAGTGGAATGACGTCCTCCAGATACGGACGTCGGGAGATATCTATCGGTCATCGGATGGGCTCCGACGTCACGATGATCGTTAGATCTACGGACTTTGATCGGACGGCGGACGCGAGGCAGATGTGACGGGAGGTTAGTACAGGTATCGGTCAGACGTCGGAAGGGGTCCAACGCGATCAGGGCCGTCGGATCTGTAGGCCTTTGATCTAATGGTCGTCGGGGAGGTGACATGTGTGGAATATACGGATGAGGGCGGAGGCAAATAAACCTGCTTTTGAGCGCTTTTCTAATGTATTTTGATAAAAACAATTATATGCGCCAACCTTGGCTAACAGGCGGAAAGTGGGTTTTATGCTCTTTTGGCTCTTTGAAGCGGGTAAGGTGGGGTTTAGGGCCCTTTTTTTAAAGGTTTTATGTGCAAAAGGGGGTAGAGATAGAGGAACTGGCTTATGAGGAAAAGGGGTATTTGGCATAGGTTTATCAACATGACCTGATGTCATTTGATCCCTGACTTGTAACTTTATTGGCTATAATGCCAAGGGGGTGGGTATTTATAAGAGTTTGGGATTTATACACCTTGGTGTTAGTAATATTAGGGGAAGAGGCGATATGAGGATTTATACAATAGAATTAGTGTTAATATGAATGAAGGGAGCAAATGAAGGGGATCTCACTGAGTTTATATGAAAGTGATTTAGTTTTGAGAGTAGATCAAAATGAAAAGATTTTAGACAAGAAATGTGGCTTCTGAATGAACCAGAACCACCTAAAAACCATGATCTTTCTCCATAAATCTCAGCTAAAAAGAGAGGGAATGTTAGTGATGAAATGAAGGGGGAGAGGGAGGTTAGTCATGCTCCTGCTGTAGTCTTTTACTTTGCTGCCCATCATCACCATTCTTGCAATGATAGGACTCACTTTCTGCAACCCCAACTACCTACCCAGCTGCTTACCTAGCATTTTTTGTTTCTCCTTGGAGGGTGCACTTGGACTTGCAAACCCTTACTTGCCTTTTCTTTTCTTTGGCTTTTTCTTTATTCTTTTCTCTATCTATTTCTACCCTTATCTCTTCCAAGGTCCCAGATTAAACTGTTGGGATCCTTTTCTTCTCTACCTAAACTAGTTGTCTGCCAAGATTAGGCTGTTTGGACAGACTTCTTTCTCTATTCTATAACACAAAATTGAAATATGGCATGATCCAGGTTAAACTGTTGGATCATCCATCAAAATTTGAAATAAGGTCATCAACATTTGAAACACTTTACACACCTCCTTGCTCTTTAGGAAATATGGGATCTTTGTGAACTCAAAGCAGAGCATATTTGGACTTTCTCTTGCCAATCATGAAATATGAAACCTATTGGTATAGGTATCCAACAGTGGCTCCACATGGGGATGGTTTTTCTTTTGAAAGACCAAGAACAGCAGGTCAGATTGCCTTGCTCCTTAGCTGCCCATACCAATCTTTGAAACTAGCTGCCTCAATGTGTCAAAATGGTGTGCTTCTTTCTTGGAAGACCTCTGATTCTATCAGCCTCTTGCTGCTTGGTGAATTACTTGGGAAAACTGCTCTTTACAATCTAAAACAGAAGATAATATGTACATCTGTATATATACAATGAATCTTTAGGTTCCACTCATGGGGAATAATCAAAGTAGTGCTTCAGCATCCTGCCATTGACAGGACCTTCATCCAAGTCAGTTTCGGTCAAACTTTTGAGGAAGTAGGTGTTATTACCTTGCACTGCTTGGACAGCAAATGGTCCTATCCATAAAGAGTCAAACTTTCCATGCTTCCCTTTCTCTTCTCTTCTTGCATCCCACTTTAGAACTTTGTCCCCTACATTGAAATCTTCTGCTTTGGTTCTTCTATCAAAGGCCTTTTTCAGTTTCTCTTGTAGTATCTGCACTCTGCTGAAAACTTGTTCTCTGGTCTGCTGTAAACAAATTATCTGGTTAATCCTTCTTTGCATGTCATTTGGCTCTGCTTGGCTTTCTTGTAGAAGTTTCATAACCGGCACTCCTAGTGATGAAGGAAATCTGGCCTCTAATCCATAGACTAACTCATATGGGCTGGTCCCAATTGATCTTTTAGTTGTTAGTCTGTCTGCCCATAAAGCGTTTACTAGTTTCTTGTGCCAGTTCTTTTTGTTCTCTTCTAGCACTTTCTTTATGATATTTATCAAACTTTTGTTTGATGATTCAGCAAGGCCATTTCCTTGAGGATAGTAAGCTGTAGAATGGCCCAAAGTAATGTGAAATTTATGGCAGAAGTTCACCATCTTCTTGGATCTGAAGGCAGCAGCATTGTCTGTTATTATCTTGTCTGGGCAGCCAAATCTAGCCAGTATATTGTTTTCCAAAAATTGAATGATTACTGAATCATTTGCTTGTCTGCATGGGGCAGCTTCAATCCACTTGGTGAAGTAGTCTGTTGCTGTTAGAATCCATCTGTGTTGCCCTGAAGATGAGGGATGAATTTCCCCAATGAAATCCAAGCCCCATTGTTGAAAAGGTCTCTCTGTTGCAATGGGCTTCAAAGGAAGTGGCAGCAGCTGTCTTTTGCCTTCAAACAGTTGGCATTTGTGGCATGAGGCTGTGAATTTCTTCACATCAGAGAACATAGTAGGCCAGTAATAACCAGCTCTCAATATCTTGTCCACAGTGGACTTCCAGTACAAATGTCCACCACAGTCTCCAGCATGGAATTCTTGCATGATATGGTTAGTTTCATTCTCTATTAGACAGTGCAGCAATATACCTTCATGGTTTTTCCAAAGTAGATTTCCATCCATCACACAAAATCTAGCTGTTTTCATTTTTAGGAACCTACACTTAGTTCTGGACAGTCCTGAGGGAGCACACAGGTTTTGTAACACATAACAGATATCAGAGTACCAAGGAGATTGTTCAAAGGCTACATTGATCTTTGGAGTCGCCAGCTCTGTTTCACTGTCCAGTTGGTTGATATCTAAGGCTTGGAAATTTGCTTCTGTCATTAATTTGGCCAAACCTTGCCCTTTTATCAGCTTTGTAGGCTTTATTTCAATGTCAAATTCTAGTATATTGGCAATCCATTTTCCTCTCCTACCCTCTAAGTTTTCTTGGGTGAGAATGTCTTTGACAATAGGACTTGGTACATAAGCCACAACATGGGAGTAGAGAATGTAAATCCTAAAGTCTTTAATAGCTTTGATCAAGGCATAGGCTTGTTTTTCCATTATTTGGTACTTTAGAGGAGCATCTCTAAGAGCTCTGCTGAAAAAGGCAATAGGTTTCTCATTCCCTTGGTCATCTTTCTGTAATAAAACAGCAGCAATAGTATGTTGGGAGGCAAAGGAGAAAATGATGAAGTCTCTGTCAAACTGCGGATTGGTTAACACTGGGGTTTGAGTCAAGGCCAACTTTATACTTTCAAAGGCTTGTTTTGCTTCAACAGTCCATTTGACCTTTGAATCTTTCTTTAGCATATTGTTTAGTAATCTGATTAACTCTGCTAAATTTGGGATAAACCTCCTTAAAAAATTGATTTTCCCTAAGAATCCTTGCAATTCCTTGACATTCCTTGGGTGAGGCATTTGTAGGATAGCTTGTATCCTATCTGGATCAATTCTTATGCCATTTTTTGAAATAATATGCCCTAGAAGTTTCCCTTCTTCCAAGCCAAATAATGACTTCTTGGGGTTTAAGGAAATACCATATTTCATGCATGTTATGAAAATCTGTCTCAAATGTTTCAAGTGTTCTTGGTCAGATTTTGAAAAGGGTGTAAGATCATCTAAGTAAATGACCAAGAAGTCATGAATCTCTTTTGCAAAAGCAATGTCCATTGCTCTTTGAAACGTTGCCCCTGCATTTTTCAATCCAAATGGCATTTTCACATACTTGAAAGTTCCCCATGGGGTTGTAAATGCAGTTTTGTCTTGATCATCAGGGTGTACTAGGATTTGATTGAAGCCTGAGAATCCATCAAGCAATGATATCCTTGAAGCCCCTACTACTCTTTGAAGAATGTGATCCATTTTGGGTAAGGGGTAGTTGTCTTTGAGTGACACTTGATTTAAATTTCTTAAGTCTACACAAAGTCTAATCTCACCAGTTTTCTTTCTTGTAGGGACCAAATTTGAAATCCATTCAGAGAACCTAATTGGTGCTATGATACCAGCTTTGAACATTTTATGCAACTCTTTTTCAATGGAAGGAAGGAGCACAGGATTGATTCTTCTCAGTTTCTGTTTGAATGGTTTTTGATTAGGCTTGAGGGGAATGGTATGCTGGATGACAGAGGTATCATAAGACTTCAAGTCCTCATAACCCCAAGCAAAAACATCTTGAAATTCTTTAAAGAGATCAATGTATTTGGGCTTTTGATCAGGGGGCAAAGAGGCAGATAGCTTTATTATTTTAGGCTTGTCAACAGTACCAATGTTGCATTCTTCAACTCTTGCATCCAATGGCTGCATCTTTGGCTTTCTAGGGATGTCATTCGAGTCAAAAATATCCTCTAGTGGGGTAAGGCCCACAGGAAGGAAATTGTCTTTGAGTTGTATGATTTCAGCCTCAATGCTACTCATCTCTTCACAGTCAATTTGGTTAATTTGCTGAATGTTTTCTTTGTTGAAAATGGTTGGACTGAGTAATTGTTTGGCTGTTCTAGGTGACATTGGGTGGGCAGACTGTTGAAACTGTAATTGTGATGGACTTGCTCCATCAAACATTTGTGATTGACTTGCTGTCTCAAGGTCAATATTTAATCCTGTGAACTCTTGTTGCAAGGTTAAAAAGTTGTTTATTTGCATGTCATTCTCAAATACTTGCCACTCTTTGACATTGTTTGGAATAGAAGGCCTATATTTGACCTCTGCCGTGAAACAATTGTTGGGTTCCAATGGGAATTTGAAGGTGCTGGCAAATGTTGCCAAGCTGTGTGCACGGAGATTGTGGCCCCTTGGAATTTTTGTGATAACAAACTCGGAGAAGGTCTCTAATATTTCAATTACAGCAGACCTATAGGACCTCAATCTTTTGTCATTGGTAACAAAATTTCCTTTCACTTGTTGAATTACTAGATCAGAGTCTCCCATGATGGAGAGTTTAGGAGCCTGTAGTGATTTTGCTAGCTTTAGGCCCAACAGCAGAGCTTCATATTCTGCCATGTTGTTAGTGCATCTAAACTTCAATCTGTAAGCCCTACCTTCTGCATAATCTTTCTCTTTATTATGTATCCATACTCCAGCCCCTGCCCCTAACTTGTTGACTGAGCCATCAAACTCTAGAACCCACAGAATATCTTGCTGAATAGGAGATTTAACATTCTGTTCATGGGATGGCAATGTGAGCATGAGTTGGGGTTTCTTTTCCCATTTGTTTTCTGGGATAATTTCATCACTTGTTTGACAGTTTTTTACAACTAGAGGAGGGTTAATGTGTATTGTTGGGCTGATTGAAGTTTGGCAGGTGCTACTTGTTTGATCAATGTTTTGTTCTTGTATGAGTGTTTCGGTCTTAATGTCATTGTGTGAGAAGCTTGCGCTGTCATTGAAGAGGATGAAGGAGTCTATGTCCGAATGGACAGCATATATTGGAAAATTTTGAGGCTTTTCTTCACTGCTGACCATATACTTCATGAGTGTTTCCCTATAAAGTCTTTTTGGTTGCCCAAAGACAGAGATGGTTGCATATGACATATCTAATTGCAGGGAGCCTTGGAGCTTGGCTCCCCATGATCTTGATAAGAGCATCCCGTATTTGGGTGGGATATCAGCAACTACCACATCCATTAGTATGGTTTTGTTGGGAAATTGAACCAGGGACACACATAAATCTTTTATTAGGCCCAAACATTTGACTTGACTAGAATCAAAGGAAAACAGGTCTTTGTATGGTCTTGTTATATCCAAGTTTAATCTTTCCATGACAGCTTTTGGCATAAGGTTGTGAGAGGCACCTGAGTCAAACATTGCATTGTGCAGTATTTTATCATGTACATGCAGGCTGACATAAAAAGGTAAAACCCCTGTGACTACTGTTTTTCCATCTACCTCTGGGCCAAACAGTAATTCTGGAGTGTCATCTAGCACATTTACATCATCTTTGCTATTGGTGAGCTGTAGGGATTTCTTTATCTGTTGCTTGTATATGTCATGCTTGGCTAGCTCTGAGAGAGGAATTGCTATCTTTAACTTGCCAATCTCTGTACCTAGGTCAAAAGGTTTATCAGCTTGGGTTTTGGAATCACGGATAACAGTTCTTTCTTTGTTCATTAAATCTTCTTGATGGATTTCATCTTGATTTTGGAATCTGCCCCTTATACTCATGTCTTGAGGGGTAATGTTTGGGTTAGGGTGAGAGGACGGGGTTGCCATGGGCTGTTCTAGTGGGGACAGTAGTTCAGTAACCTCCTCAACCCCTACTTCTTTTGTAGGCACGTTTGTGTTGTCATTAGGTTCAGTGACCATGGTTTCTTTGGACTGTTGTTTCTCCTTTACCTTTTCAGGCTGATTTACATTTACAGTCCTACTCCTTAGTTTGTATTGTTTATGGACTTCATAGACAGCAGTGTCATACCCTTGTTTAAAGTCAAAGGATTCTCCTGATTTTGTTTGGAATGTTTTGCTTTCATCCTCCTCATGGTCTTCTTGTGTTAAGAAAACATGGCTTTTACCATCCAGACCCATTAAGTTGATTTCAGGATCTTCATTGAGCTGATTGGCTGAGGAAGTTTCTGCATAGTTTTCTTGAAAAGGGGGTCTGATATCTTGGTCTGCACTTGTTTTTCCTATGTTTGGGTTCTGCGTTCTCCTAAAATTTGGGTTTCTAGGAGGATTGCTTTGTGATGCCTCCCATGATGACTTTCTTTCAACTGATTCCACTCTTTCACCCAGTCTCTTCATGCTGTTTAGTATTGCATCCAACTTTTGATCAAGGCCCGAGGGCTCTTCTCTGAAGCCAGCCTTCTTTTCCAGCTTTGCCCTGTTTCTCTTGGCAATTAGGTTGGCCTCTACAGTGACTGCAACTCTTTGGGCTTCTGCAAGGGTTGGAGGATCTCTTTCTTTCAACTGATAGGCCATATCAGAATCAAAACCATCAGGGAAGTTATACAGGGCCAAATCAGGAGGGGGCCTTAAATTCTGGGGGATAGCGTTATATACATTGTTAAACCTAGCACAATATTCCAAAACTGTTTCTTGGGGACCTCTTTTAATAGTGTTGTATTCACCGAGTATGTGTAGTGGATCTTTCTTTTTCTCCCATCTGTTGGTAAACTCTTGGTACAGGACCTCAGGGGTTGCAATGGAATTTGCATTCAGGGATCTAAACCAAGTTCTAACATCCCCGGTTAAGCTTTGAACAAAAATTCTCATCCTAACACTGTCATCATCTATTTCATAGGTCTCAAAGTGGTCTTGCATCTTCTTAGCATGCTGGACAGCTGTCAAAGGGCCATGGGAGTCAAAAAATGAAATTTTGGTTTGGTAGTCTTGGGGTAGAGCTGGAGCATTGGCTGGTATCTGCAGAGGTGCATATCTGTTGGCCATGTTTATAGGGTTTATGGGGTTAATAGGAACAAATGGGACAGCTGGGATTACAGGTGTAACAGGGTTAATAGGATGGGTAATAAGCGGGGGGCTGGATAAAAGAGTATGTGCAGATGGTGAAGATGGAAGAGGAGGACTCTGAGGGGTTGATGATGAACTAGGGGAATTAGGTGTGGAACGGAAAAGGACTTTGCAAGGAGTTGGAATGAGGATAGGTTGGTCTGAACTTATATCTGAATCAGCAGGCTTCTCCTGCTTTTGCTGTCTCCTTATGTTCTTTGGAATGATATTTGGATTATCAACAATGATGGGTTGATCAGGGTCAGGGTTTGCCCTAGTGTGCCTTGGGTTTCTTTTGGGAGCCAGCTTCTAAGTGTTCTTTTAGAACTTTATACAGGAGGTTATATATGTACAAGGACTAGGTAAGGATTCTGGAATGACTATATATGTTTCAAAGCTAGGATGAAGATTCCCTAGCTAGCTCTTCCCTAAAGCTGTCCCTGTGTTTGCAGAAACAGTCCTAAGGCCTCTTGGCTAGTTTCAGGCTTGATGGTAGCTTTGGAAGATAGATAGTAATTGAAAAAATCTTAAGTCCCCAGTGGAGTCGCCAATTATGTTAACACCCAGGTTGTTCCCTATGACTCCCAAGGGAATACGGCCGGGGTAACCACTAACCAATCTTTTAATCACTGTTTCTAGCCAAACTGTGATCAGAGAGGGCTCTCTCTTTATGATTTGTATCTGTAATGATAATGTTTTAGGCTAGGTATTGAGCACAGGTTTTGTTTATATTTTGGTTGGAGAATTTCTTTCAGATCTCTTGTGATGTAATATTCAGAGAGTCAAGTATCATTGGGCAATGGAGTCTGTGGCTGTAGGTGTCTAGAAACTTTGAGGTGAACCGGTGAAACTTACAGGGCCATTTGGATGCTTCATAGAACAAATTTTGATTAATAACAGGAAACAGGTAAGACAAACAATGAAAGCATTCAAGAATTTTCACTCATTTTTAAATGTTTCCACCAAACTGGTTATGAGAAAAGACAGATGTCACAGGGGCAAACTTGAATCCCTGGGAATGTCTATCACAGCGAAAGATATAGTTTCAGAGTGCAGCAACTAAGAATTACACTTCTGTTACTGTATCTGAGGAAAAACATGGATAATAGCTCAGTTTGAGTTCAGGGTAATCATGGATTAAGTCCTGGAACCATTCTTCTACTTTGCTATTAAGTGTAAAACATCTGAACAATAAAAGAGAACAAAAGACTCGAAAACATGTAATACAGAGATTTGAGAAAACTTATTGTTTTATGAAAACAGTCTGGAATCCTGCAACATTCACCATTCACCACAACGCATCAAAGTACACCAAGCTTTGGAAATTCCATTCTCCCTTTGTATTATTTCTCTGAGAATCTTACAGCAAGCGAGAGCTCTTCAAAGGAAAATTACAACAACATCTGCTCTCTCATGCGCAGGGGTTTATATAGAAATAAGTATACAAAATATCTCAGGCATTGAGTCATCTGAGAGAGAGAAAATATCTTCAGTAGTGTTCAGAAAGTAGGCAGGGAGTTATTACAACGTTAAATGCAGAGTAAATGCCCTTTATGTCTGTCAGATGATTGTTTTGACTTTAAGGAGTCACTGAGTCGGTTACATTACTATGTATCGATCCTGTAGGTACGCATTTACTTTTGCCTGCGCAATGAATTTCTCGGCTTTGCCAGCTGCGTTTGTCTTTCCTGCTTTGTTGGCTGCTCCATCTGCTGAGTTGGCTCAGCTTTGACTTTATGATGCCTGCTGATTTTGCTGACTGTTCTTTCCATCAAAATTTATAGAAAAAACAGAAATTGATGCATGGCTTAATGCTTACAAAATTCTCTGGATGGCATCTGTCCACCATTCCTGTGTAGGGAGCTGATGCTTGAGGATGGCCTGCATTGTCTCTTCAGCTTCTGTATACTTGAAAAAGTTGGGAGCTACATCAAATAGATGATTCATTTCATTCATTATAAAAAGTAGATTTTCTATCTTACCATAGAAAATCTGTCCTGTGATAGGCCCTGTATCCTCTGAGGTGCTGGCCTTCTCATTTACCTGTGATGAGGCAAAAACATTCACTCTCTTGGCATATTCTTCATGGGTGAATAATCTCCCTCCATTGTTCAGCAAGCTAGGGAGTCCTTTACTTTCCAATACCCGAAACCTCTCAAAGAACCTGTTTACCTCAGTTTGCATATCCTGGGTTCTTCTGTCTAAGGTTTGCATCAGACTTCTAAGAGTAAGAACCCTCTTGATCATTTGGATAGTATCAGTTCTATTTGCGATTCCCATGATGGTCAGCTGAGAACTGGTCTTATGATTGAGCACATTGATCATTTTTGTTGCAATTTCAGGCATGTTCCCCAACAAGGCCCTTGATGTTCTGATTTCCCTCTGTGCTTTTGGAATGAGCTCCAGTTGCTCATGGATTGTCTCAATGTATGGCCACTGGTTATTGATGGACTTACCAATATTGGACCATATCATTGCTCTGATTTCGGCTATGATTTTATCTAGCTTTAGCTCTTTCTCAAGCTCCTTGATTTTGTCTTTAAGAGCTTTGATTTCTTTGGCCTTCTCTCCTACTTCTCTTTTTGTTCTGTCATGCCTTTCATTCACCTTGGCCAGCTGCTCCTTAGTTTCATTCAGCTGCATCATTTGTGCTTCTAAAGCTTGTATTTCGCTTTTTAGCTTTTGCATGTCTAAGCTCTGATCTGTGCTGGTGGGTGCTGCTGAAGTAGATGTGGCTGGTTGTTCAACCTGCTGAGGTGGAGGTGCAGTAGTAGGAGCAGTCTCCTCAAGATTAATGACCTGTGGAGGGGGCTGAGATGTTTGCCCCTCTTGCGCTTGTGTTGATGATCCTTTCAGAGGTGCTTGTGTGGCCTCATATTGCCCCAATTTTTCTTGTGCCTTCAGAAGTTCTTTGTAAACAGAAATTAACAGAGCAGTGGAATCCTGCTCATACCTTTGTTTTGCCACTTCATCGCTCTGTGGATGGATAGTGGCTGGAAGTTTAACCTTCTTCCTTAGTGCAGCCATATCAGCATCTCTGATTTTTAAGATCTCTTGTATCCCTTTGATATCATTGGGATTGTGCCCAATCTCTATGATGATTTCTTCCAGGGTTTTGATCCTGTTGTCTTTGGCCTGAGAAGAGGCTCTCTCTAGCTCCAGCTGGGAAGCTGTAGCATTCAGACTGCTTGTTAACTTGTAGTTGTCCAAGGTCTTATCGGCCAATGAAGCATACACCATTTCCCCTGTTTGTTTATGCAACTCAATTTTGTCCATGGGGTGTATGTCTTTGGCAAGGACCTCTAAATTGGTCCTGAGATAATCAGCAGAAGACTGTGGCTTGAGTGCCGTAGGCATAAAATGACTCAATGTCAGTTTGCCCTCACCTACATCAAAAGCAGACATGAGTCTCTGCTGATTGGAAGGAGCCATGTTAAGCAGGTGATTGTATAATTGAACTTTGATTGGGTCACTTCTCGTCTTAATATCTATGAACTGCTGCTTTATGCTCACTCTTTCCTCTTTCTGCTGGCTGGAGGAGCTGACTTCCCCTCCCATTGTCCTGTCTAGTTCCTGCTGGGAGGAACTTGCTGAAATTTCTTGACTTGGTGGGCCCATGCCCAATGCTTCTCTGATGGCTATATCCTCTTCTGGAAAATCGTTGAGTCTTTGCCTTTTCTCTCCTTGATTGATAGAGGAAGTCAAGGGAGTTTCTCTTTCCCTTTTCCTAAAGACAAATGTGTCCTCCTTTTGAGGGGTTTGGAGGACCGAGGCATCAAATGTAGAGTCTTGCCTTGTAGGCATGACTTGTTCAGTGGTCTGAGGAGTATCCACTGTTTCCTTTTGCTGGGCAGGCGGCTCCTGCCCTTGTTTTTCTTGCTGCTGTTCCTCTTGCTGTCCTATGTCTTCCTGCTGCCCTTGCTGTAGTCCTTCTACTTGTTCTTGTGTTTGCTGACTTTGATTTTGGTGCTGTTCCTGCTGTTGCTCTTGCTCTGCCTCCATTTCCTTTTCCTTTCCTTTTTCTGATACTTTTCCAGCAACTTTTGTAGTTTGCTGTGGAGTAGTTGAAGAGGAGGCTGCTGCTCCAATTTGTGTGCTTGGCAGTGAGGGGACCTGTGCATAAAACTCAAGGTCAGCCATCTTCTTTTGATTGTTCAGAGCTCTTTGATCAAGATCTTTTTGAGTTATATCTTCTTCTAGAGTTCCCCTTTTCCACTTGCTTTGATTGGCATATTTTTCAATTTGGGGGAGGCTATGATGACCGTAAGCAGACAGTTTATATTTGAGTCTCCTCATTGTGATGAAGTTGTTGGGGTCATAGGGTTTCCATATAAAACTGTACTTCAAACCAAGTCCCACCAGTATTCTATCTGCCTCCTTCCACCCTTCATCCCTTTCATTGTAGACTAAATGGCCAAGTTGGCTCTTGATTTTCAGCTGTGCTTTCTTGCCTCTGCCTGAGAAGTGGAACATATCCACATAGCCAAACTGCCTGAAGTATTCTAAGGCAAATAGCCTCATGGGCACAAATTTGGGTAGTCTAAATGGGGGTAACTCACACCCATATATTCTGATGACGGTGTGGTGTTGGTAAAGATACCAATCCCCAATACTGTATACTTTTGACAAATGTAGGCACCTTTTCATGTCCTCTGTCAGTCTAGGAGGAGGTGAACCAATCAGTAGAGTCAAGGCTGGATGGATGAAGAGATCAATAAACTCACAGTAGGTATATGGAGAGTAGCATGATATGTGGAAAACAGATGTCCAATATACTACTGATCTCAGATTGCCCTGTGCATCTACTCTCTTCTTTGGGAAGGAGAATTTATCATGCTGGAAGTATATGAGCAGATGATATAGGTAGGAGGTGTACCTAAACACTCTTTCTCTTGGCAAATTCATCAACTGTTCATGCATTTTGTCTGATATGTATGTTGCATAATCATAGTGGATTGGTTTCCTTCCTGGGGAGAACATAAGCATCATTTGTATAACTGTTTCATCAATATGTTCTATTGAATCATATCCCAGGATGGGACTGATCATGTCAACCAGGTCTTGGCCCAATTGATTGAGGTAAACGCAGTTGATGGGAGGAATCTGCAAAGTGTCAGCCTTGATGAAGAGCTGGTTGACCTTAGTGATTTGGGCCTCTGTGGTTCTGGCTCCCTGTACTATTAAATCAGCTAGTGACAGAGGGACCAACTTATGCTCTGTCTGGAATTGCAACATCTCCCTGATGGCTTCAGGGGTAATGAGGAACAGGATTGAACCTTCAGCATCTAGCACTGCTCTCTGGGATGCATCATAGTGTTCAGCAACTATGTGCACAAGCTCAGGGAATTGATTAACCTGAGGAAGTTTGAATATTGGGAGGAATGACTCCCAAATTCCCAGGATGTCTGTCCCCCTCTCATGTTTGATCTTTATCTCGTTTAATATTTGCAGATGGAACCTGCTTCTGCTCATCATTTCCTCTGCTATCTTGTAGTCCAGGTCTGCCAATGCTCTGGTGTCAAATGTTCTATTAGGAACATTCAGGGGAGCCACATTGAGGGCTATGGGAGCTACAGGGGGGTCCATGATTTTCCTTTGCAAATTTTACTCTTACTCAGGGGCTGTGTTACTATGCAGAGTAACAACAGCAAAGCTTCTTTGTAGAGGGATGGAAATGCAAGTGGGAGGTAAATGCAGGGTGTGCAGCAGTTGAAATGCTGCTTTATGGTAATTAAGAGCGAAGCTTAGCCCTTTTTTTGGCACCTTTCAATGTTAAAAATTGGTTTCAAATGCGCCTGCCACGATTGCGCAGACAGGGCCTGGTTTCTTAGCAGAATGCCACTGGGAAAAGGCTCGGCTGGTGTTTTTCGAAGTGATAATTGGAACTTCAAGGCTTTGCTGAGGAATTCAGTGGTGAATTTCTGATTTTCGGCTTTCTTTAAGCTTTCTAAGGCGTTAAATAGATAATTGCAGGCGCACAGAGGATGAATGATGAGGAATACCTGGTAAAACAACGCGCAGAGGTCGTGACCGCAGGTTGAACTGGTGCGCTGGAGGTCTTCTGGTCAGTTTAGCAGGTTGGTAGACAATTTGGACGTTGTTTGCATGCAGAGCAGAATAACGATGAACACACAAAATGACCAAAAAACGCGAAATTTTGGGTGAAATAGACCTTTTTACGCTTTTGGCGCGAATATGTGCTGACGTCAGCATGACGTCATTGGGTGGGGTCAAGGTCGGATGACGTCATAATGACGTCATCGGGTGATGTGGCGCTGTCTGGTTGGTACACGGTGGCGGTGACATGGCAGGACAGGTGGACCAATGGCAGGGACAGGGAGGTCGACGGGGCAGCGTACCTGGGTGACGGGGCGCTGACGCGTTGCTGATGCGGTGATGACGTGGGTGGGCGGGATAAGGAAAACCGGAAACCAGCAGTGGTTTCATATCGCACCGCCTTCTGTACGGGGCGGTATCGGTCAGTAGTACCTCCGACGTATGGTGGTGAGGACACGTCGCAGTGGAATGACGTCCTCCAGATACGGACGTCGGGAGATATCTATCGGTCATCGGATGGGCTCCGACGTCACGATGATCGTTAGATCTACGGACTTTGATCGGACGGCGGACGCGAGGCAGATGTGACGGGAGGTTAGTACAGGTATCGGTCAGACGTCGGAAGGGGTCCAACGCGATCAGGGCCGTCGGATCTGTAGGCCTTTGATCTAATGGTCGTCGGGGAAGTGACATGTGTGGAATATACGGATGAGGGCGGAGGCAAATAAACCTGCTTTTGAGCGCTTTTCTAATGTATTTTGATAAAAACAATTATATGCGCCAACCTTGGCTAACAGGCGGAAAGTGGGTTTTATGCTCTTTTGGCTCTTTGAAGCGGGTAAGGTGGGGTTTAGGGCCCTTTTTTTAAAGGTTTTATGTGCAAAAGGGGGTAGAGATAGAGGAACTGGCTTATGAGGAAAAGGGGTATTTGGCATAGGTTTATCAACATGACCTGATGTCATTTGATCCCTGACTTGTAACTTTATTGGCTATAATGCCAAGGGGGTGGGTATTTATAAGAGTTTGGGATTTATACACCTTGGTGTTAGTAATATTAGGGGAAGAGGCGATATGAGGATTTATACAATAGAATTAGTGTTAATATGAATGAAGGGAGCAAATGAAGGGGATCTCACTGAGTTTATATGAAAGTGATTTAGTTTTTGAGAGTAGATCAAAATGAAAAGATTTTAGACAAGAAATGTGGCTTCTGAATGAACCAGAACCACCTAAAAACCATGATCTTTCTCCATAAATCTCAGCTAAAAAGAGAGGGAATGTTAGTGATGAAATGAAGGGGGAGAGGGAGGTTAGTCATGCTCCTGCTGTAGTCTTTTACTTTGCTGCCCATCATCACCATTCTTGCAATGATAGGACTCACTTTCTGCAACCCCAACTACCTACCCAGCTGCTTACCTAGCATTTTTTGTTTCTCCTTGGAGGGTGCACTTGGACTTGCAAACCCTTACTTGCCTTTTCTTTTCTTTGGCTTTTTCTTTATTCTTTTCTCTATCTATTTCTACCCTTATCTCTTCCAAGGTCCCAGATTAAACTGTTGGGATCCTTTTCTTCTCTACCTAAACTAGTTGTCTGCCAAGATTAGGCTGTTTGGACAGACTTCTTTCTCTATTCTATAACACAAAATTGAAATGTGGCATGATCCAGGTTAAACTGTTGGATCATCCATCAAAATTTGAAATAAGGTCATCAACATTTGAAACACTTTACACACCTCCTTGCTCTTTAGGAAATATGGGATCTTTGTGAACTCAAAGCAGAGCATATTTGGACTTTCTCTTGCCAATCATGAAATATGAAACCTATTGGTATAGGTATCCAACAGGCTTACCATGAAAAGAAAAGAAAAGTTGAAGAGGGTTTGCTAGTCTAAGTGCACCCAAAGAAAGAGAAGAAAAAATGCTAGGCAAAGTAGGCTGGGTAAGTAGATTGCTGTTGCAGAATGAGACTTGTGATATGTTTTGTCTCTTAAAAAATGTGTTAACTTACACTTCTATCACAAAGTACTATGGCAGACATTACTCGTGCAGTAGCTCAAGCGAGGCAAATTTCATAACTAATTTCCCTTCATCTTTTTCCCCAATCATTCACCAACTCCCCCAAAGATATTAAGATCTGCTTAATATCACCAAACAAATCCTTCCATCCATCTCATTTCATAAAAAGCCTAAGTAAAACCCCTTTTTTTCCCCTTAAGCCTAAGTTTTCAACACTATAACTTAGCGCTCGATTCATTTTTCATATTAACTTCGACTTTATTATTTAAATCCTGCCCTATTCCCCTTTCACGTATTATATAAAATATATTAAAAAATCCCCAAATATTACTATCCCCGCCCCAGGTTAACTATAACAATAGTACTAATTAATTTGGGATTAATAAGTTCATCCGGAGCTTATTAATAACCCTCCCTACACACAAATAATGGAATTAATTAACCACCTGGGTTAATTAATAAACCTATTCCAATCTCGCGGACCAATAAAATTGCCCCCGATATGATTTATTAAATTTTAATTGCATCGGGATCGCGCGTTAACTCCTTGCCATCTCTGTAGAGTGCCCATCGTCTAATCTCGGCCCATCCATTCGACGACTGATATTCATTTCACGACCCCCCCGTCTGCACTATTTAACTCCCAGGGAAATGGTGGTTTTGGCACCATACCAAATCCACGTGGCGCGCGCCCGCTGTGTTTGTTAGCCTCCGCCCGAAACTGCCCAAGCCCAAAAGCAATGTGGGCAAAACCATTTACCACCCTCCCCTTGCTGATGTCATCCGCTGACGTTAGCTGTCCTTTGCTGACGTCACTTGCCACGTCATTTGTTCTGTACCCCCCACTGACGTCATCCGTCCTTCAAATCAAAATTTTCCGCCAAAATTCTTTTTGTCAAATAAATGGTAAAAAAGTCATTTTTTGATATTTTTCGATGAAAAACTCTATTCTGGGCACAACAAATCACCGACTTAGCTCCAGTTTTCCAACCGCCTCTTCATCAGAAAAGCTACAACACAAGCTCCGTAACCTACTATTCAACATGCCCAATACAATTTCTTCCTCTTTTAACACAGTTGAACCGACACCGATGAACTTCCGAGCTTGCAGAAGATAGAAATGAAGATATACAGGGATACTTTCTGCCCTATCTAGTGTACCATCAGAGACATGATTTGCCAGAGGAAAGGCACTCAGAAGACATGTTGCAGTTCTATTTTTCCAGACAGCGGTGAGCAGGGTCGGTTCAGCATTTAAGAGGATGAAAACAAGTCAAAGAGTATCAGAGGAGCATTAAAGAGTATCAGATCAAAGTCACAGAAATATCAGATTAGCCATAAAGAGTATCAGTGCAGAATTAAAGACAAATCAAGTCAGAATTAAAGAGTATCGGAGGCGACAAAGCGAAGCAGATCAGAATTAAAGAGCCAACTTCCAGCACAACATCAGTCGGTTGTTCCTATTTTTCTTGTAAATTACTTTAGGTTAAAATCTAGATATTATCTCACAGCCTTTAGGAGATATTTGTTGTACATATTTTGTAGTATAAATACCCCCTTCATCAGAGTTTTGAAGAGGTTGGGTGTGTGCGGATTTTCTAGATTTTGCTGTAAATACTGAAACTTTGGAATAAAGAGCTATTGGAAACACACTGTTGTCTGGCCTACTGGATGAAGAATTGATGCAGAGGACTTGTCACAGAATTCTTGAATCAAAATTTGGATCAATAAGTCCCCTATATCTTGTGTTTTATAGTTTTCTGAGTTTTTATTATGTCATCTATGTTCCATGATCTGAATGATAAAGAGAAAGATTAATTCAGAATTTGCTTAATTGCACTCCGTTTTCAGTCTTTATTATTCTCTGTTTTTTCTTTAGAATTAGTGTAAATAGTGAATTCTTAATTGCTCCTGTTTCCTAATTCTTTCATGTTGTTTATTTGCTAAGGAATTCTTAACTACTCCTTACCAGTAATCATCCATTTTCCCCCTTTCAATATGTTTAAGGATTCTTAACTGCCCTTTAACCATTTGAGCCCATTCCATCTGCTTCAAGTTTTTCATTTGTTCCATGTTTGACTACCTTGCTCTGTGATGCCATCCTCTGTTAAGAAAACAAATCCAGAAAACCATCTCTTTTGACTCCATCATGCCTAATGGATTGAACTACTGAGTTTCACCTCACTGTTCTATTGAATCTCACCACCCAAACTCAAAACAAAACCCTTGAACTTCATAACTAGCCTAACACCTTTAAAAACAAAGCTAAATCATAAAGAGAGAGCCCTCTCTGGATACAGATTGGCTAGATTCTGTATCTAAAATATTGGTCTGTGGTTACCTCGGCCGTATTCCATTTCTTACAACTTTTGGGAACAACCTGAGTGATAAAATCTAGTGATAATGCTTCCCCTTCCCAAGTGCTTATGTTGTCCATTTTGAAACAACAAAATGATGCTTTGATATCGACAAGGAATACATATTACGAGAATCCATAGATGTTGAACAACAAGGCTGCAGACCAACCTAGTAGTTCAACAACAACTTCAACCAAATTTGTGCCACCTATCATTCCTGAGCTAGAAATAAAGCTGCCAAAGGGAGTAGTACAGAAATCAACATTTAATCCTCGTGACCGAGCAGCACAGAATTATAATATAGTAGAGGATCTGGCCCAATCGCCGTTCGCTATGTCGACACTTGAAGTACTACAAAATTGCCCCTCCCAAAAGCAGGTTGTATTATCAACAATAGGTGGGATTGACCCAGTGGATTCCAATCTGGTGGCCTTTAATCATAAAGGATATGAACCTCAGTTACCAGCTCAACTCGCTTTCCTCATACAAGTGAAAGCCCTCAGCAAAACTGTTCATCGAACAATTATTGATGAGGGGGCATCTACCTACATTATGTCAATGAGTTGCTGGAAAAATTTAGGCTCACCGCCCTTGCCAAGATCATCAATGACATTAAAAGCATTCGATGGACGAACACACACCCCATACAGAATTTTAAGTAACTTGCAAGCTGAACTGGGGGGCAAGACAATAGAAATTGACATCGAAGTTATCGATGGAAACCTCGATTACAATATCCTACTAGGAAGGCCCTAGATTTATGCTATGGCTTCTATTGTATCAACTTACTTTAGAAAGATTGCATTTCCTTTTCAAGGAGGAATTACAATCGTTGATCAACAAACATTTCTCCCAAACAGTTCACAAGTTACAGGAAGCATTCCAATGATCCATGGAAGCTCTCATTCGCTTCAAAATGTCGGAGTAGCCCTACTAAAAGACCCTACCTTAATGGGTACTTTTTCCCTACTGTCTCCAAGTAATTTGGCGGAAGTGGCCACTGTAGAAACCTGCAATATGATATCTTCCATTGAGAAGATTTCCGAACATTTTATTAGCATGGATTATCAACAGGTATTGCCTCCAATCCCAATAGAAATTTTGTAGCAATCAATTTTCTTAGCCTAGACGGCAAACCCAAATCAACGCTCATCGAGTGTTTGGATAGATAGGTCAAAGGAATATGACACCTCTTTAGATCCTTGGTCACATGTGTTAGCGCTTGAAATTTCACCTCAGGCTGAGAAAGGTAAACCTCAAGGCTACATCAAACCATTTAGCCTCGTAGCTAGCCCTACGGGGCAGGAGAAGGCTCTCTCCGGTCAATCTCGATAGATCTTCAATGGGATGAGATGACTAACAAGGTAACACTGATATTAGGCTAGTAAACTAATTTAAAAGGTCGATTTGGGATTTTTAGGGTTTTTGGTGGCAATTTGAGGAATTGCAATTTTGGGTGCGAGGTTTTGACACAGTTTCTGCAGGGGGTTCTTTGGGGCGAGGTAGGAGACAGTATTGATGCCTTAGATTGAGATGGATGATCAGGAATGAAGGATGAGGAGCTAAAGAGAGCAAACAATGACTTTGAATTCCCTTTAGACAGTAGAAAACATTGAAATTAAACAAATTTAAAAGCAGAGCATGGCTAGCATGAATTCATACTTTAACACTTCATTTGTTTAATGTGCAGCAGTAAAGGAAAGGAAATGATTCACATAAACACACTTACAAGAACATTGAGAAACACATCATCAACACATGAATCCACAAGAATCCCAAAGAGGACTGCAAAACCCTGGTCTTCCTTAGCAAAAAATTGCAGAGATACAGTGAAAATATACAATGATAGCTTCTCCCTCAAGAGTCCAACCATGAAAATGAGCAAGAAATTACATAATATAGATGATCTAACCTCCTTCCCTGCCTCCATGGGTCGAGCTCACTATCCTAGGAGCTGTTTCAACAACTTCTAAACTAGACACTAGAAAATAGGCAGTCAAAACAACTTGCCTCTATAAACTTGGAAACCAGTTCATACAATCAATTTTTACCCTTTACATGAATGAATCTTCTAGAAGTGTTAAACAAGAGTAAAATTGTCTTAGATTTACCAAAATTACATCAAAGATAATCATCTTCAACCCCAAAAAGTCAAACCAAGTCAAACTGTGCTTTTCCGAGCTGTACAGTGAAATCTGGCAAAGTCTGCTCAACGGGTCGCGCCCCTTTGGAGCTCTGTTTGGGGCACTTGCAGGTGTCAGAATTGGGTGCAGGATAGCTCGTTGGAAAGTTCCATGAGTCTACTTTCCAACTCAACTGGAATTTTTGAATTTGAAGGTCATTTTCCTAGTCAAAACTCAATTCTCCCAAGACTGCTTTCTGCAACTCAAAAAAGGGGTAGAAAGTCAAATTTTGCATGTATTTTGACCTTCTGGAGGCCCAAAACCCCATAAAAACTCAATTCCATCCATGGGCATATGTAAATTTGCATAAAAAATTGGGAAATGCTGATTTTTTGTGAAAAGGAGTTGCCATGACAAAGGGTCTCACCGGGGGTGAGACCCGTTGAGGAGCCAAAACCTGTAAATTTCCAAAAAATGCCAAAATTACCCAAAATTCTCAAATTTTTTTGGGATTTGTGCTGTGGCTGAGCTAGTGAGTGCCATGATCTTTGAGGGATGCCTCAGCCAAGATACGGAGTGGATTGGTCTTCTTCCTCCACCTAAGAGCCTCGGACAACCTCCTTTGGAACATTTTCATTTTGGCCTTGCATACATGCATCCTTGCCCAATAGTGATTCTTCATGTTTCTCAGCAGCTTTTTCTCTTGGTTCACCTTAGCCAACAGCCTCTCCAAGTGGGCATTTTCCTGAATGAGCATAGACTCTCGGTCAACAGGCAATGGATCACCGGGTCTTCTACAGTTCAAGACTCGGTCGCTACGAATCCTCCATAGCTCATCAAGTGCTTTCTCCTCCTCCAATTGTTTGTTCCGCTGCTCCAGGTAAGTGATAGTCCATTGGGCACCCTCAAGTCTCCTCTGCAAAACATCATTTTCAACCCTGAGATGCTGAATGATCTCCTTCGCCTCTTGGCTAGGAGAACTGGCATCAAGATCAATCACCGGACCCTCATGAATCATGGGCTCTTTGCCCCTCTGTAGTACCTGTGCTGGTGAAGAAAGCGAGGCCCCTTCCACCTGATGTGGAGATAACACTCGCTGAGCTGAAGATGAAGGCGAGACCCCTTCCACTTGCTGTGGAGATAGTACTCGCCTAGCTACTGCAAATAAGGCCCTCAGGCCTTTCTGATATGTGAGCTGAGGTGAAGAAACAACATGTCTAGTGACCGAAATATCAGGCTGCTGAGACGGTCCACCCTCCTCATGAATGACCTCGGTATGTGGCTGGGGTGGTGCTGTGAAAAACTCACGGGAGATGAACTCCTCCCATGAGATGCCCTGCTGAGTCAACTGATGTGAGACTATGAGCTGAATCAAACCATAATTACATAAGCTCCTGTACTGCTGGGCCGGGGTCTTCTTCTGCAACATGGGCACCATCCTCTGAATGTTATGAAAGAAGAAGACCGGGATGTTCATCATCCTCACTCGGGTGAAATGAATCAAAAGGCGAATGTGATATGAGTACACCTGTGAAAATATGCCCTCATAGGTAAAATAATGCATAATAAGCCTCATGATGGGAGCATACTCGCTCCGGAGAAATCTGAATGGAAAAACACCCGCCAAATGTCTCACGAATGGTGGCCGGACATAGGGCTTAAAGTGAACAAAATCTAGTAACCTGCGCTTAGGCCACACCTCACCCACATTCGGTATCCCTATAGCCTGTGAGATCACCTCTGGTGTCAATGTAAAGTTCACCCCTGCCAGAGTGACATGTCCATCATGGAGGTGTAAAACAAACAAGCAGGCCAACTCTCTATGGTGCTGAATCTGAGAAATCCTCTCACAGAACTCATAACAAGACATGTACCGAAAACAAGTGACTGCCATAGGACAGGCCTGTAATTCTGCCAAAGAGGTGGGCTCCTCTCGCTTATGATGTCCACCCTTACCACCCTTACGAGGCCTCCTCTGTACCTCAGCCTCTGTAGATGATGAATGGTGATGCAGGAGCATTCAGGCCTAGTCAGCAATGTGATAGTATGGTCACATGTTGTAACGCTGAGTTTCTTAATTAAATTATTTGTTTAAATATGTGAAAATGTTTATTTATTGAGAAAAAGGTATAGGTGGCTGAGTGATTCTCCTTGTATGGAGATCAGGCCAAATAGTTGGATTTATTTGGCTAGAATAAAGTATGAGAGATTTTAAAAGCTTTATTTAGTGTTAGTTTAGAAAAGAGTGGGATTGAAGAGATTTTTTAGGAGAGGTTGAGAGATTTCTGGTTCAGAATCAGAATTGATTCATGAAACCATGTATTTGTATCAATTGTGTTTTTCTTATATAATGGGAGATTGTGAGGGAGTGTGGGGAGGGAGAGGTGAGAGTGTGTAACAGTGTTCTTTCCTTGGAGCAGTTTGCCAAGGCGAGGCTCTGTTTTGTTTTCCTGAACGTTATGAATGCAATTATGTTGTGTGTAAATCGAATGACAATTTGTATAGATCTATGTGATGGAAATGCATTGGGTTGATTGAAGCGCCGAGCATATTGTGTAAAGTAGAATGCTGGAAATATTTCACATTCGATTTTGATACAGTAGGATTTGGGGTTTAAAGTCGATCTAAGATTTTATTACTTTCTGTGGTGTTATGGAGTGAAACTTGAGTTTAATAAGAGTCGATTTGAATGAATTCTGGATTAATACGAAGTCAAAGTACTGTACGCAAGTCTGGTTGCGTTTATTGGTTTATTACATCTCATTTGCGGTAATGATTGTTGATATGATAATTACGAAGTTCAAAAGCAGAAATGTTGAGAATTCATACCAGAGCGAACTGGAAATTCTGTTAATTCTCTGTTAAAGGTGTAAGCTGATTAAAATCCTGTTGTATTGATTGGCTTTCGTATTGAGTACATTAACATTTGGGTGAAAAGAAAGGAATGTATGAGTGGCAGCGTATCGATCAGCTATTCAATTTGGCAAGGTGTCGATCTGTAATAAGATGGTAGTAATATCAAATTGAGCTTATATGGACAGCAACAAATCCTGAAGGCGTTCTGAAAGGCGTAGAGGTGGAATGAAAAACGTGAAGTGAAAACCACGTTTAATGACAGTGTTTGTTTGAAACAAAGGGTGATCGGAGTAAAGGAGAACGTGTCATTGGAACGTTCTGTTGTAAACCAGTGAAGCAGTTTATCAAAGGTAATGTAGAATCTGGCCACATCGTTTTGCATTTGAAGGCTACCATTTATTGTGTGATATAGCGCAAGCCAATTTCGTTTGAAAAAGGCGCCATCTCTGTGATCAGCAGATTATACACAGTGTTGAAAAGAGATGAAAAAGGTAAGCAAATGAACAGGTTTTGAGTTAAATATTTGGGTTGATTATTTTGAACAGAATGGGTGTGGGAATTAGAATGTAATTGGCAATTACACTGTGGCCTTCGATTAAAGGAGTGTCGATTGTGAGTTGCAGTTTGAATTTTAAGTTCTAAATAAAAAAACTTCCGCATGATAGAGACAGTTGGTGACTTTGTAATTTTGAAGCTGAGATGCAAGAGAATTTGCATGGTAGGTGAGGTTCTTTCCGTTGCAGGTTGACCCTGAACCAATATCACATACTTCCGCAAATTGAAGTGTAATGCAAATTGCAAGCAAAAGGAAATTTTATAGGTACAGTTTTGATGTATGCGTGTGTGCATTGAACAGCTTGAGATTCTGGGCATCGTAGGGGTTTTCCCTGCGTCAAATGGTCATCACTTTGCTCATAAGTTTCAGTTTCTGACATGGTTTAGGAGCAAAGTGGACAAACTGAACTGCTGTCTCTGCCTGCAAAAAGTGCTGAACTCTATGCTGTTTCAAGGGGAAAAAGACATGAGGGAAATGTTAGGGGAGGGATCTTTTAACAAGGAATGGGAATATATAAATATTACAGGGAATTTTTAAGGGAAATTTTGCAAATCATTATGCATATAGGAACACATATTTGTAATTGGGAAATCATTTGCAAAGATCATTACATATGGGAAAAAACATGTATGAAAGTGAACATGGGAATATGCATACATGTATTAATAGGGGAAATAGGGAAACCATACACAAAACCTGCTGAGATATTCATCAACATTTTCTTTTGTTTTCACATGAATTTTTCCTTTGTTTACACATGTATATGGTAGAGGGAAATTAGGGTTTTGTATGCTTTGGGAAAGGGGTAGGGTTTACATTTTTAGTCATTAGGGATGGGGAAAGATTTGCATTTCGTTTGTAAAATAATATGGGAAAGGAGATGAACATATAAGGGTGAGTGAAAGGGAAAGGAGGGAAACAAACCAAAGGGAAAAATAACTTGAAACAACATAAACCCTAGCACAGTTTGCTCATTAACATTGCAGCCATATAATGTCTTTTCACTTGCATGATTTGATCATTCAAACATTTTCAAGACATCCACCATTCATAACCAACAAGATTTTTTAAGATTAGACCACCTACCTCGAACAAATTTGTGGCTTGGAGAAAGATTGGGTAATTTTGTTTGAAGTTTGCAGCAAAACAGTTCAACGGGTCGCGCAGTCCGCCCAACGGGTCGCGCCCCTCCCAACGGGTCGCGCACGTTGCTTTTCTGAACTGCGGAAGAGCTCTCAACGGGTCACGCACCACCCAACGGGTCGCGCACCTAGTTCGACGGGTCGCGCCCCTCTCTGCTGCCCGAAATTTCTCCTCTTTCGCTCCTTTCTCTCAATCACTCTCTCTATCTCTCTTGCAAGCGTTAGAATGCACAATGAGAGTGTGATGAGCCCCAAAAATGTACAATTATTTGGGCTCATTCAACCTCCTAATTTGGCTTAGTCCACCATTCTCATTAGTTTATTGCATGTGTTTGATTATATTTATGTTAATAGAATGAATTTGGTTAGTCATTATGCCAACAAGTCTAATGGGTGCTTTGTGTAGCCTTTTTGGTCAACTTGGAGGCAAAAATGAAGGTCTTAATGAGCACTTGGCAGCCAAATTCGTGGGAGAACAAGCTAGAGGTCCCCCTCATTTATGGGCCCTTACCTCGAATTCTCCACCATCAGCTCGGAGTTCAAAGACCACCAAATCAATGAGCACAAGGGCAGCCAAGCAAGTCAAGTAGGACTGCTGTTAACTACAAGTATTGGGCAGCCAAGTCCCTAAATGTTAGGAGGACTGTTGGGTCCTCAAATTGTATAAATAAGAGGGCTTAAGACCTCATTTCAGTTGGTCATTTTGGGGAGCTAGTGGTTAGTGATTTTTGTAGCCAGTGCTTAGTCATTTTTGTAGCCAGTTAGTCATTTTGTTTTAGCCATTAGTTAGCTAGTTTGTAGTTCGATTTTTATGCAATAGATTAGCTTTGCTTTCAGCTCATGTTCAAGTTCTCCTTGTGGACAGCTTTGATGTAACTCTTCATTCTTGTTTAATAAAGATGAATCCAGCTTTGCACCAGCTCTAAATGTCTCTTAGGAGGCTGTAGCTCTTGGGGTTGGGCCCATCTCAAGTGCCCAGTACCTCCTTTGTTCACTTTCATGTGTCTTTGCTGCATTCTTAGAATAAATCTGCTATTTAGATTTAAATATTGTGTTGTTATTTAGGTTGATTTTGATGATTAAAAAAGGTTCTTCATGTTCAGATTTACTTGATTGGTTAATCACAGGGAATATATTCAGAAAAAGGCCACCAAGTACTTTGGATCTCACCTCCCCCTTTGTGGAATCATGAGCTGGGACCAATGTAACCTTGCTGCCCACAAAAACGCTGTTTTGCTTTTCCATGCAATTCTTAGTGTTGGAACCCTCTTTTGTAGATGCTGATATTAGTAGTATTTAAATGCTTCAGTTGATGATTTCTTAGTGGCATAGGTTAGTTCATGCATTTCATTTCGAATAAACTGCTGTTCATTTCCTTTTGTTGTTAGGTCAGATTAGAGTGAAGTAACTAGGTCATAGGTCTTCTAACTAGATCTTTGTCTTCTTGCATGTCTTTGTTTGTTCAGATTGAAAAACGACTTGCAGAGCACCTGTACCACTCCTTCATCTGCTTATTCTCCATCAGCACCATCCACTCCACCCTCTACTTAGAACCCTTGCTTCACGTTTGCCATTCACTCCCAAAACCCTAATTTTTGTGCAACATTGCTTCACTCTCCCTTGAACAAATCCAATCGCTCCTTAGCCTCATCCACCAAGCCCTAGACCTCTTCACACCCCTATTTCACCTCCATACTCATTCCTCCATCTTTTTCCCTCCATCCATGCTCCAAAATCCCATTTCGAAACATCCTGTAGAAGAATCACAGAACATCCTGTAGAAATCCCAAGCTTCCTATAGGATCCCCTGCAGACATCCTGTAGAAGCCTGCACACTCGGTTTCCGAGCACCTGAACGTTGTGGACTTCTGTAGAATGATGTTTTGGATCCCTTGGAACCTCTCCTAGCCCTCCTGACCTTTCCCAAGCTTTCTCTCCCTTCGCACCACCTCTTCACAGCTAAACCCTAATAAGAAACACAACCATAATCACTCCAACCACTTAAGCAAAAATACAAAAACAATGTTCTTTTCAATGGAAGTAGTTTAAGTTCATGTATTTCATATCACTAGCAGTAATGGCATCATTCTTAGACACTTGCACTCCCACCATTGCATCATAGAGATTAAGCTAGTCAGATTAGGGTTTACTAGGGTTTCCATGTTTTGGTTGGCTTTTAGTTCATTTTTGCAAAGTAGATTAATCTCCTTTGAGATAGCATTCATCCATCATTTAGAAAGCTTCTTCTGAGAGCATATAGAAGTTGGCTTGAGCCCTAGCGGACTTGTGCCAGCTGACCAAGTGACAGCTGCGACAAGAGCTAGTACTTGTGCATACAGCACCGTCGCTTCCAAGTTTGTACGAACTACCGGGTTGATAAAATTAGAGATAGGAAGCTCCAGGAGTTGTAGCATTATTGCTACAATACTGGAGCCCACCAGAGTGAAAGGAGGGAATTTGGGCTTTTATAAGTGTCATTTGAAAAAATTTCATTTACAAACCCACTTTCTAATGTTTTTTCTTTTGACACTTTATAACACTGATTTTTGGTTTCCTTTATCCTGAATTTGACTCATTGAGTGCTTTGACTTGATTCTTTTTGCAGGTAGATCATCTGAGGGACTTTGGCAAGGGGACCAGGGTTACTGCCGCCCTTTTGAAGACTTTTTGGAATTTCATTCTTTTTACAAAAATTTAACATGACCTTGGCTTTAAAAACAGAGTTTTTAAATCCAAGGTTAAAAACGAACTGTACATGATGAAAATATCAAAGAAACATGTTTACAATCCTCCCTATGGCTCGTTGGGCACTCAAGGACTTTCAAAGACATGACCTTGCAGAGATAAATGACCAAAACCCTAGACCTAGGACCTTTGACCTCAAGACAAAACAAGACAAGCTTGAAAGAGCTTAATGACTGATATGACCTGATCCAGCAAAACCAAGAGGGGTATAAATAAACTAGCTCCTCCATCAGGGTTATGGCATGCCTAACGGGATGCAAAACTTAACACTGATGAGACACCTACCTATGCAAATGCAAAGAGCTTTGATCACTGATGGAGGGCTTCAAGACTGACACTAACAACATGTACATTCTACAGACGAAGGAATTATTCAGTTGATGATGATAGAAGAGGCACCATGGGAAGATTACCACCATCGTTCTCATCTTCCAGATTACAGTGAAGATTATTCCAGTAACCTTGATCATCCTTTAGTTTTTGATTTTCTATCAAATACTGTAAATACGGTGGATTCCGAGCAAAATTTGTCCAATATTGAAGAAACTATCACCATAAATATCACGACCAAACCTAATGTTGTAGAGAATATTCATGTCGGCAAATCTTGTCTTCTTCAGAACTGGAAATATATTGCGCTCTCTTTCGTGAATTCAGAGATGTCTTTGCATGGTCATATGAATAAATGTCAGGCATTGACTCAAGCATAGTTGAACATGAAATCAAGATATAGCTAGATGTGAAACCGGTACGACAACGGCTTCGGAAGGTGCACCCAAAGAAAGCCATTGCCATCAAGGCAGAAGTCAAAAAACTTTTACATGCTGGTTTCATTTACCCAGTTCCTCTAACTGATTGGGTATCGAATATTGTTCCTGTGATGAAAAAGCAAGGAAGGATTAGAGTGTGCATTGATTACAGGGATGTAAATCAAGCTTGTCCAAAGGAGAACTACCCTACACCCTTCATTGACCAGATAATTGATGAATGTGCTGGATGAAAAATCTTTTCATTTATGGATGGATTTTCCAGGTATAATCAAATAAATATCCGCCCACAGGACCAGTTGAAGACTACATCTATATGTCTGTGGGGCACATTCGCGTACCACAAATTACCTTTCGGTTTAAAGAACAAAAGGGCAACCTTTCATAGGGCTATGAATTATTCCTTCCATGACATCAAGAACATCGTTTAGCCGTATCTCGAAGATCTACCGACTCATTCGCGAAAGCGGACTGATCATCTGCAGCATTTGAGAGCTATATTTCTACGTTGCTGACACTACAAGATACAACTCAATCCGCACAAATGTGTGTTTTGTGTTAGTTTTGGTCATTTACTTGGCTTCGTGGTTTCTAAGGACAAAATTCAACTTGACCCATGTAAGGTTTAGGCAATCATCGATATGCCTCCACCTTCAAATTTGCTTCAGATTCAGAAACTCCAAGGGAAAGCAAACTTTCTGAGGAGGTTCATTCCAAATTACGCCGAACTTGCTAAAGGTTATACGCGTATTTTGAAAAAGGAAGTACCCTTCAACTGGGATCAGGTTGCGCAAGCTTCCTTTGATGCTCTAAAGGAATCCCTAATAAAAGCATCATTAATGTACGCTCCTCACTATCAAAAATACTTTAACCTGTATCTAGCTGTAGCAGATACGACCATCGCAATGGTTTTAGTTCAAGAAGAAAATGGAATCGAAAATCTTGTCTATTATTTAAGCCGAAACTTAAATGATACAAAAAGAAAGTACTCCTATGTTGAAAAGTTGGCTCTTGCAGCTGTTCAAGCAATACAGAGATTTCAACATTATATCCTCTTTCGCAAAACTACCATTTTGTCAGATTTCAACTCTATGACTTACATTCTATCACGTCAGTTACTTGGGGGCAAATATTCAAAATGGATAGCTATTTTGCAAGAGTTTGATCTGGAATTTGTAAAATCCAAATCAAAGAAATCTCTGGTTTTCGTAGAGTTACTATGCGACTTCCCATCATCATCCAACGATTCAACATCCAAAGCATCAATCATGGATGAATATTTGTTTCTTATATCATCAAGCGATCTGTGGTACGGAGATATAATCATCTATATCCAAACCCAAACATACAGGCCCAATACCTCTCGCTTAGAACAACGACGTACTCGATACCAAGCAAAAGACTACATGATCATTGGTGATACACTTTACCGTCACAGTATCGATACAGTTCTGCGAAGGTGCCTCACCCATGAGGAGGCCAAAAAAGTCCTGAATGATTGTCATTCAGGCACGTGTGGGGGGCATCAATCTGGTTACGCTATGGCACAAAATATTTTACGAGCAGGTTACTTCTGGCCAACAATGTTCAAAGATTGCATAACCGCAATTAGAAGTTTCCATGCTTGTCAAATCTTCGACCGCAAAACTAGAATACCACCCACACCTTTGCAACCAGTAGTTGCTGTTGGTCCATTTGCCAAATGGGGAATATATTTCATGACATGTAACCCCACCTCAACTGGGGTGCATGGGTATATCATAGTCGCAGTTGACTATTTTACGAAATGGGCCGAGGCGATGCCTACATTAAACAACAACGGCGAAACGACTGCTCTTTTCTTTTTCAATTATGTAGTCTCTAGGTTCGGTGTTCCACAGGTTATAGTCACAGATCATGGATCACATTTTTGCAATCACATGATGGTTGAATTAACTGCTAAATTAGGACTGTCCCATGACAGTTCTACTCCATATTATCCGCAGGCTAATGGACAAGTTGAAGTGATAAACAAAGTCCTCAAGCGTATGCTGTAGAGAATGATTGGATCCCACAAACGGGATTGGCATTTAATCATGTACTCAGCTTTATGGGCATATAGAACCTTGGTAAGGAATGCGACTGGGTTTACACCCTTTCAGCTGGTGTATGGCCTTGAAGCCGTTTTACCAATTCAGTGTGATATTTCATCTCTCAAGCTCGTAGTCGACCTTCTCCGCGAAACTTTAGAGGAAGAGGCTTGTTTCTTGGAACTAATCCAATTGGATGAAACCCGTCGTGACACCACCTTGGCTAACAAAGCTCATAAGAAATGAGTTAAGGTGCAATTTGACAAAAATTTCAAACCTCGTGTCTTCTCAGAAGGTGACCTGGTCTTACTTTACGATCAGGAATCCGATAAATTGGGAGCAGGTAAGTTCCAATCTGTGTGGATGGGTCCCTACATTGCTAAATGAGTGTTAGCAAAAGGAGCCTACGAGCTAGTAGATTATGATTGGATTCCACTGGCACGACCCTGAAATGGGTTGTACCTTAAGCGTTACTATGCTTGACTAAGCGTAGTAATCTCTTTATATGCTTTTGTTATGTTTTTGTTTTCGTCAAGGGTGATCGTTTTGGTTAGGTAATCCACTTTTACATTTGTTGCAGATGTAAAACCTATTGGAATCATTTGTTGGATATGCCAATGGAGCTAGTTGTAGTACGCAGAACCTATCTTCTGCAGCCTAGGACATTTTTGATCCAAGCGATGAGTTAGTGAGTTTCAGACGGGTATGTATTGGTCGGTCGATGAATAACATCGCTGCGTATAGCGCGTTGATAGAAATTCTCTCTGATGCCATTGCACGTGGCATACGCTGACTTATTGTTAGTCTAGACTCACAACTTTTCATCCTATAGCTTACTGGCATTTATTCCGTTCGAAATCCAGCTATCTATCATATGTTCCCAAGGTTCAGGATTTTGGAAAGGCAGTTTGATTCTATTCAATATCAACACATTTCCAGAAACTTAAACACATTAACTGATTCATTAGCAAATTATGTGTTAGATAGACATTTGCAACATTTATAAAAGAAAGCATTTTAATCAACATTTGCATCAGGATCATATAACTTAACCAAAATAAAGCTCCGAAAATCAAAAATATATATAACTGTTTATAGTTTGTCAAAATGTTCTGTGTCCAAGACAAAATCGGTCACATGACCCAAAAACTCAAAAATGCAGGGAAGCACCCTAGACTAATGGTGTTGGTGATAACAAGTCACCGCCTGTGCAATCATACGTAAGATCCTAGTCCATCGGCTCGGCACGCCAGTAGTATGGCGTTGTAATCTCAGAGGTAACTCGTCAGTCCTCACATCCTGAATACCAAGGGTGAGACCCTCGATCTGATCCTACAATACTGCAAGGGTCTTTGCTACGTCCAGATCGCGAAGGACAGCCCTCCCTACAGCCTCTCCAGCTGGAATGGCATCTGCTACCCTCGGGCGCACTGGTCCAATATCTGCACAAATTTATGGGTTTGATTAAGTCTTGATAACATTTAAAAAACACAAGAACATTATAAAAACAATAAACAAAGATATGGTCAGATCTTTTACCTATAACACCCCACTGCTCGCTAGCTGGCAGCACCAAATCTGGGTCACCCAGAAATCCATCCCAACATATGGATACTCAGCAAAGACCATCTCCTGATGATCAAACCACTCGAATAAGGCATTAAAGAATGAAATATGCGACTGACTAGCATGTCTGGCCATAAGATCGACCCATTTTTGCATCCGTGGTTCCGTCGGTACTGGCGGTCTGAGTGAAATGTACTGTGGTTGCATCAGTGGGATCCTCTCCAAGGCGAAAGCGGTCAAAATAGAACCATAACCAAAGTTCTTGGATCTTTCGTTCTTCACCTTGGTGAGTTGTTCTTTTATAACCGGAAGTATTGCATCACACCAATTGAATACCTTTGTTTCAAGGCATTCCAAAGCATACTACATATAGGACCTGTTGGCCAAATGAAGAGCCGCACTACCAGCCAATCTAACAAAGGTGAATAAAATAGTCCTCAACGACTGGTCAGTGACATCTCGGATACTGATCTTTTCGTCCCTGCTCAGCTAAGATCCATCTCTACAAAATCGGCGAATATAATCCCTCACGAATTCACCTCCACGGGCAGATCATGATAGTGAGAGAGGGGCACCACACCTCGATAAACTGGTCAAGAAGTAGATATCATAAGCTGTCAAAGGGATGGATTTACCTCAAATCTAGAACACTTGGTTGGTAGGATCCCATGCATCGAGAAAATATTGCAACAAATTGATTTGTTGCCTCATGTTAGACATGCGGAAGAATTTGAGCAAGCCACAGTTCCAAAATGCAGTCACCATACTAGGATCATGTAAGCCAATAATATCCTCTTCTTCATGCTCATGTTCATGCCATGTAATGACCATCTTGATCTGATGAATCTCTGAAAAACAAACAAGGGAAAGATTAGGATCCTGATTCAGGCAAAAATAGGCAAAATTTCCATGAAAAAACAATGCATAAACTTTCCTTTTTGCGCCCATCGCACCCCAGCTGTGTACTAGGTGGGATGCATCTTGACTGGCCAATGGCCAGCTCAGTATGCATCGCACCTTTCGATGTATACTAGGTGCGATGGGGAGAGAATGAATTGTTCAAACCCTAGAGGCCCAGAAGAACAAGAAAACATGCCCAGAATCAGAAAAGGAAAGAATGCAATTGAAGAGCTCAGGGTTAGCTCCTAGCTAGTCCAGACAGCGCCAAAAATAGTCCACATAATCTCTCAGAATCAACTGGTGAAAATCGAGGGGGAAAACACCTCCAGAGCTCCAAAAATCCCAAATTTGAATGAAATGGTAAAAATGAGAGGTAAAAACTACTTTTATGCTACTATTCACGTAATTCAAGTAAAATATTAGCGTTTAACTCATTTTTCAAGCATGTATTTACATTTCTAATCAATTTGATGGAGTAATTGAACAGGTAATACGATTGTAAAAAGAACATAATGTTAATGGTGAAATCAACATCTTTGACTATCATCACGAGCAGTTTTACGCAGAGTTCAAGCTTGTTAAAAAATAAACCTAGCAATGAGCAGTTTTATGTTAAGTTCAAGCTCGTTAAAAAATAGACCTAGCAAGGAGTAGTTTTACGCAAAGTTCAAGCTCGTTAAAAAATAAACCTAGCAATGAGCAAATGTTCCCCCAAAGTTTAAGCTCATTAAAAAATGAACCCACCTTCGGGAAATAATCTTTGCGATCGCATAATTATCAGCTTTTGGGCCTTGGTTGTGTTCTTACCATCACCTCCACTCTTTTTTAGCTGATCATACTCCTCCATTTGATTGTTTACCCTTTTGAGGAACAATTGCAACGAGTGATTCTATTAGCCACCTTCTTTACACTGTCGTGATTGAAAAGTTCCAAACTTACCTGGAACCAGTTGTTATTCAAAAACATCACTCGTTTCTCAAAAAACGAGTCTCCTTTAAGCTCTTTTCATCTGACTCATAAAATATGAAAAGATTTCCTAGCAATTGGCCTCTCCAACTCGTTAAAGTGATCGAAAGTTCCATCCATCCTCTAGATTTTAATCTTTTTGGACCTGAGGGATCATTACACAAAAAGATCGAGCGCTTGTCTTGTTCAGCTCGTTAAAACTATCGAAAATTCGTCCCTTTCGTATTATTTTATACTTTTTCGGACTTAAGGGATGATATTACGAAAAAGGACTACTGGAGTTTCCTTTTCGTCTCTTTTTAGACTCTCTAAAATTGAAAAGGACTGAGTTATCTTTGTCATTAAACTTGTTAAAACAATAGTGAAAAACTTGTCCATGCAGACAAGAGCAAATTTCACTGTCGCTAGGCTTGTTAAAACATAGTGACAAGTTTGACTGAAGGGAAAATTCTAGAACAAGCATATGTTATCCTCCTTAAGCTTGACAAAAATAAAGAGGTACTGGTCAGTAATGACTAGGGAAAAAGGGAAGAAAACTTGAATAACTTCATTGGTAGCAGGTCGCTCTTGAACATGACACTTTCACTCCATCACCATGATTGAGTAGGGTTGGGTTATTTCTTTCACCAGTCATATCACCATTGGTCCGCCATACCATCCATTTTGGGGTTAACGCTACCAATCCATTTTAGTGTCGTCGATATGTTCAAGAGAAGTTGCTCATAGAATTCAACAACCCAGCTAACGCCTCATCCACTGCAATACCTTCACTCTCCATTTTTCATGACCACCACCCTGAACCTTATATCATCAGACCATTTTCACCTCCACAAAATCATTTGCTCCGTTCCGTATCATAGATGTGGGATTCATTAAGGCCCTACTACAACAGGTCACTTCTTGTCAACATCAGCTCATTATCCAAGAATTTGACTTAGGAACAACCCTTTCAGTACTTTGAAGCTTGCATGCCTCAATGGAAAGTTTCTCACTTCTGGCGACAAGTTTACATCAATGGCCTTTGATCAAAAGATTTTGTGTGGTGTTCAACATCAACTCATGTATTCACACCACGTAAATTGTACCGCAGTACCTTGAGGGTCATCATCATTATCGGTGATTCCTCTCGTGCCTGTTAACAGCTTACATCATTGGCTGGTAATCAGGCGATGTCTTTCCATGTTCGACATCAGAACATATTTTCACATGGATCGATCTGTACTTCCGGCAAAGATTGAATGAGTTTGAAGACCCCAGATCTAGTTTCATCCATCTGGGCTGCAATATATTCAGGAAAATAAAGACATCAAATGTACATCATTTCTGCACAGATAATCATCCAACTAAGGGATGATGGCTCTACCAGAATCATCAGTCTACCACATAGACGATTGTTTGTCTTATGTACATGAATATGAATTTATAAAGCTGAACATGGGAATGCCTGCCTCAGCTAGATCATGAAAATATTATGAACATAATGTATTGTGTTGTATCCTATTACAGGTCACCTTCCAGTTTGAAAAACCTCAGATCCTCATGATAAAGCATTTCACCCGACATCAGAAGATTTACAACCTCATGCTTTAGGGGGCAACTGTTATAGACATATTTGGGCACTGCAACTCCAATAAAATATGTCCATAAACAAAGGGCTTCTAAACCCCTAAAAGTGTTGTTTCATACCCTAAAGGAACAAGGTCAGTTGATTACATCATTTCCCAGAAGTTCTCCTTGAAAAACTGCTCAAAACTAGTCAAAACTGGACCATATAGACTGCTCCATGCTGAGGGTGTGATGCATACTAAAAATCCCTTTTGTAGGGTGTGATGAGCGAGAGAAGACAAATGTCAGAAGCAATTTGCTAGGTGGAAACTCAAAGAATCTTCTAGAAACTGCTCATATGACACTTGCCTCTCTAAATTCGCCCAGGATGAGTAAGAGATCATGAAATCTCCAAGTGGAACCAAGAAATATCAGTGAAATGACACTAATCAAAATCCTAGAAGCTGGTTCACTCTCCTGCAAACATCTATATATGGATCCCTCATCCTAGAGATCCAGGGGCTGGAATTTTGTAATTTGTAAGGAAGTGTTGTTGGTTTCTCTTTGAAGACATTGTTGGGTGATCTTGTTTTGTATGAGGTGAAGAGGGCTTTCATGCTGGGAGGATGATGCTAGATCAAACAGCTTGGTTGTAATCCTCTCTTCTACTACTTCTATCAATAAAGCTATTTGAATTTTCCTCCATATGCTTGTATATCTCTGAATCTTGTATTTGTATATGCATTTATATGGTTAATTTACATCTGATCCTACATTGTTTATGGTTATAGATCTCTATGCTTTGATGGTATTTTGCTACTTTGACTCTACAGGTGTTCTTTGAAGCGGGACAAGTGAGAAAGGAGAGACGAAAGCTCTATCAAGGGAGAGAGAAAAACGAGCAAGGAGACTAGTGAAATACTGAGGTTGGTACTCTGTGCTTCTCTCTCATCTATCTCTCATAAAGGAAAACACAAGTAACTTTAGTTTGTTTGTTTCTAAGATAGCTACCCGTCTTAGTGGGACTAGCAACTCTGAATGGACACTAGTTTTCCCAATAACAACAGGGCGTACCACATATCAACATAAACATATTTTCGAGGAGAATTGAATGACCTATATATTCAACACAAACTTACTAGTTTGACCCTTCAAAAACCCTCGACAAGTTCTAGCTACATCCTTAGTCCAAGGAATCCAAACCCTAGGACTTGGGTTTTCAACCATCCAACAGTATAACTGCAATCTTGATGTAATCTGACAATTACTAGGAAGAATTCATTAACCATTTGACATCAATGACTAATGGTTTTAGTCAAAGTCAAACCCACTCAACTCCATGGGTTGGCAGCAATGACAACATCATCCAACAGAGATCAGTGGCTTACTATGGATCTAAGTTCTACATTGATGGGGATGTCAACAGAAGACTAGACCAAGTGGGATCAAAGGAAAAGAGCATAATATGGTTGTATCTCTTAGATTCGATATTATTGAATGCTTCAAGAGAAGCTATGAACAAGGCATTATGGAACAAGTTAGCGACTTTATATCAATCTAAGTCCTTGGTGAAGCAAATTATTCATATGGAAAAAGCTATATAATCTAAGCATGAAGCATGGAGACTTGGTGAAAAAGCATCTAAAAGGCTTCAATATTGTAGTAATTTATCTATTATATGTTGATATTAACATTTCATATGAAGATAAGTGTATTAGTTTGTTGTGTTATGCACTAGAATCATGAGATAGTCTAGTTTTTTTTATAGGTAGTATTGCAACTACTTTAATGTTTGATGCAATAGTATCACCTTATTATTGGAGGAAATGAGATTAAAAAAAATGGAAATTTAGAAACATATATTCCCTATCTATAAGAGGACTCTCAAAAAATATACATAAGTCCTCAAGTGGGAGATATAAATATATAGGAATATTTAAATCTCAAAGAAAAATTTTAAAGGTATGTTGAATATACGGAAAATAAAGGCATTAAAAGAAAGAGGGTAGATCCAAAATTTCTAAGAAGAGGAAAGGATTTAATGATGCTCCTTCTACAAAATAAAAAACCTCCTCAAATAAAGGGGGGAATGTGTACTTGGCTTCTTCAAGTACACATGTAGATCATGAGGCATGGTTGGTTGACTCAAGGGCATTCTTTCACATGAATCCTCAAAGGGAGTGTTTTTTTCATTATGAAAGATATGATGGTGGTGATGTTTTCCTAGGAGATGACTTGACATACAAAATCATAAGATAAGGGAAATTCAAGTTGAAAATCATGGGTGGTATTCTACACATATAAGGATTGGCCAGAAATTTGATTTTTGTAAGCAAGATGAGTGATGTTGGTGTAAAAATATCGTTTCAAAAGATACATGTAGGATGGTTTCAAGAGCAATGGCCTACATCCATGAAGAAATGGGCAGGCCTTTTACTGTGTCATCAGTAGACTCCTTGGCATTTTAATACTCTCCTTCTCCTTTTAACATGGCCTCACAGTGGCCAAAAGGAATATTAAAATGGACTCATCATGCTTTTAACATACTACCATGCATGAGAATACCATGGGAAAAACTATGGGTTGCAAAAAACCTTGATCTTGTAAACAGCCAATGGTAAATTGAATCTATGACCCAATCAATTTTTCCCTAACTACCATATCAGTCCCCCCCCCCCAAAAAAAAACTTGACTTGGGGGTTAACATTGCCCCACTATATTTTTTAACTCTAAAAAAGTTACCATCCATTAATAACCAATGATTATTTTGCTAGATTTCTACGACACTTTTTCTTGTACATGATTCATCAACCTTATCACATTTTGAAAGTTCATATTCCCCCCTGAAGCTAGCATTAATTACACCTTCCACCCTCTTATATATTCAATTGGTCTATTCCACAACTTTCTAAAACATAATTCCATGCACCACTGCACTACAACATGTATGCTTAAATAATAGGTCTTACAACAAACTAACCTCATGAGTACACTTGCCACCTCTATACCTATTCAAGTGGTTCATTCCAAAACTTGATCCTTCATCCTCTCTATGCATGAGAAGGATGACATCATGTGCTACCACTATTAGCGCTTGAAATTTCACCTCAGGCTGAGAAAGGCAAAATCCAAGGCAACATCAAACCACTTAGCCTCGTAGCTAGCCCTACGGGGCAGGAGAGGGCTCTCTCCGGTATATCTCGACAAAGATCTTCAAAGGGGGGAGATAACCAATAAAGAACACTGATTTTAGGCTAGTAAATTGATAAAAGGTTTGATTTGAGATTTTTGGGATTTTGGTGGAAAATCGGGGAAAGGCAATTTTGGGTGCGGGAATTGGACACAGTTTTTGCAGGGGGTTCTTTGGGGCAAGGTAGGAGACTGTATTGATGCCTTTGAAAGAGTCAGATGGGCAAGAATGACTGGTGAGGAGCTAAGGAGAGCAAGTCAACACCTTGAGTTCTCCTTAAACAGATGAAAACATTGATATTAAGCAAACTTAAAAGCAGAGCATGGCAATCATGAATTCTACTTTAACACTTCATTTGCCTAATTTGCAGAAGGAAAAGTAAGAAGATGATTCACATAAAAAACTTACAAGTACAAACAGAAACACACCATCAATACATGTAACCACAGGAATCCCAAAAAGGACTGCAAAACCCTGGTCTTTCTTCCTTTGCCAAAATTGCAGAGATACAATGAGTAATACAATAGAAGCTTTCTCCCTCAAGAGTCCAACCATGAAAATGACCAAGAAAGTACATAATATAGGCAATCTAACATCTTTCCTTGCCTCTAGGGGTCGAGCTCACTATCCTAGGAGCTGTTTCAACCAATTCTAAACTGAGCACTAAAAACTAGGTAGTCAAAACAACTTGCCTCTATAAGCTAGGAAACCAATTCATTCATTAAATTTTTGCCTATCTCATGAATGAATCTTCTAGAAGAGATAAATAAGTGTCAAATTATCATAAAATTACATCATTTACAACAAGGAGGATCAAAATCTACTCCAAAAAGTCAAATCCAGTCAAAACTGCGTTTTGCTGAGCTGTAGGTGAATTTCTGTGAAAACTAGCCAACACGTCGCGCCCTGATCCTGAACACGTCGTGCGCATTTGGAGCTGCTTTTGAGGCACTTCCAGGTGTCCAAATGAGGCAAAAGTGGGCTTGATGGAAAGGTCTGGATGTCTACTTTCCAAATCAAGTGGAATTTCCGAATTTTATGGCCATTTTCCCCTCCAAAATTGCAATCTCCCAAGACTGCTTCCTGTGTGTCAAAAAGGTGGCAGAAAGTCATTTTTTGCTTGTTTTTTGACCTTCTGGAGGCTCAAAATTTGATGAAATCTCTTGGTAATTGCTGAGCAGGTGTATCTTTGCATGAAAAATCCAAAAATGCTGAGTTTTCCTGAAATGGAGTTTCCCATCGAAAGGGTCGCATGCGGCGCGCGACGTGTTGGTGGAGAAAACTTGTTTTTTGCCCAAAAATTCACAAGTGACCCAAAAATGCTCAAATTTTTTTGAAATTTGTGCTGGAGTTAAGTCATTTAGCATCATGCTCCTTAAAGGAATCCTCAGCCAAGATGTGGAGGGGATCGGGCCTTTTCCTTCGTTTTAGTGCTTTAGCCAACCGCCCTTGGAGCACCTTCATTCTTGCTTTGCGTACATGCATTCGGGCCCAATAGTGGTTCTTCATGTTCCGGAGTAGGTCCTTATCTTTTTTGGCCTTGGCCAGCAACCTCTCCAAATGAGCATTGACCTGGAGAAGCATAGCCTCTCTCTCAACGGGTACCAAATCACCGGGTCTCTTACAAGCCAAGTTGCGGTCTTCATGGATCCTCCGCAACTCATCAAGAGTGTGCTCATCTTCAAGTTGCTTGTTGCGCTGATCTAAGTAGGTGATTGTCCAATTTTCCATTTCCAATATTTGCTGCAACGAGTCATTTTCAGCCCTTAGGTGCTGGATGATCTCCTTTGGCTCTAGGCTAGGAGAATTGATATCAAGGTCAACAACATCTATGCCTGGATCACCTGATGGCCCCTCATCAATCTTGGGTTGCTTGCCTCTCTCTGGTACCTGTGCTGCTGTCGGAGACGAGGCCCCTTCCACCTGGTGTGGAGATAACACTCGTGGTGCTGATGAAGAAGGCGAGACCCCTTCCACCTGGTGTGGAGATAATACTCGCCTAGCTGATGCAAATAAGGCCCTGTGGCCTCTCTGATATGTGACCAATGGAGGGGAGCTGACATGTCTGGTCTCAGGAATATCATGCTGCTGTGAAGGCCCTCCCTCCTCATGAACAACCTCAGGGGGTGATGATGCTGGTGCTGTGAAAAAATCTCGAGAGATAAAATCCTCCCATGTGATACCCTGCTGAGCCAACTGATGTATGACCACAAGCTGGATCAAACCATAATGATAGATACTCCTGTGTTGCTGTGCTAGGCTCTTTCTCTGCACCAAGGGCACCATCTTCTCAATATTCCGGCACATGAAAAATGGTATGTTCATCATCCGTACCCATGTGAAATGCATCAACAAGCGAATATGGTACGAATACAAACATGAAAATCTGCCCTCACAGGTGAAATAGCGCATGATGAGCCTCATCAAGGGAGCATACTCATCCCTCAAAAATCTGAAAGGAAATACACCAGTCATGTACCTCATGTAGGCAGGTTTAATGTAGGGCTCATACTGAAATCTGTCCAATACTTTGCGCTTGTTCCACTCTTCTCCCACATTGGGTATCCTTGTTGCTTGAGAAATAATTTCAAATGACAATATAAAATCCACCCCTGCAATATTTACATGCCCATCATGCAGATGCAAAACAAACAAGCGGACCAATTCCCTATGGTGCTGAATTTGAGAAATCCTCTCGCAAAATTCATAACATGAGAGGTGGCGGAAACATGTGACTGCAAGTGGACAAACCTGCAAATAGGTCAAAGAGGTGGGCTCCTCTCTCACATGGTGACCACTCTTACCACCCCTGTGAGGCCTCCTTTGTACCTCAACTTCTGGTGTTGACTCACGGTCATCACTTTGCTCATAGTCAGTTTCGGTTTCTGACATGGTCTCAAGAGCAAAGTGGCTAAAATGTACTGCTGCTTCTGCTCAAAAATCTGTTGTTTTAATTGTTGAAATGCTATTTCAAGGGGACAAATAACACAAGGGAGATGTTAGGGAGGGGAGACTTTTAAGGGAAATTAGGGAAAATATATGAAATAGGGAATTAAGGGAAGGAATCATGACATATACAACATCATACCATTATCATTTGCAAAGATTTTATGGGAAGTAGGGTTTAAGGTTATATTGTTGGATTTTAGGGATATGGGTAGGGTGTTGGACCTTTGATATTTTTTGGTAGGGAGATTAGGTAAAAATGATAAGGGAGATGGTTGGGATGTGGGGGAAAAAATGGGAGTGAAAGGGATGACCTTGAGAGCAGCAAAACAAAACCCTATCTCTACTTGCATTTTGACATTTTTAAAGCAAATATACATGAACTTCTCATTTCAACTTGATGGCATTAAAACACATTTCCCATGCTCATTTTTCTTTATCAAGCAAAATACTTTGATGATCAGAGGCCTACCTGCAATCTTGAAGAATTTTGGGGTCGTTTGGCAGTTTACAGGTAATTTTTTGTGGATGAATTCCCAACACGTCGCGCGCTGGTCTGGACGGGTCGCGCGCACCCAACACGTCGCGCCAGTGTTTTTTCCCAACTGCTATGACCCCCCTGACACGTCGCGCCTGCCCAACACGTCGCGCGCAGGTCTTGACAGGTCGCGCGCGGGCTCTGTCTACAATTTCACCCAATTTCTCTCCAAATCGCTTTTCACTATTGCTTTGAGGCAAATGATGATCAAATGGAGGGAGAGAGGGGCTTTATAGGCTTGATTTAAATTAATTTCCCCTCAAACCCTCTTTCTAATGTTTTTAACTTGACACTTTTTCAAAATTTAAATGTTGCTGACTTTATGGTTTCCTTTTGTCCTGAAATTGGTTAAACTGATGATTTTTCTTGAAAATTTTTGCAGGGATAGCTTCTGAGGAATCTTGACAAAGAGGACCAGGGCTGCATGCTGACTTTCGAAGAAATTTAAATTTTTACAACTTTTTACAAAAATGAAAAAATGACCTTGTCTTTAAAAACAGGGTTTTTAAATCCAAGGTAAAAATTATCAGTACAAGATGAAATATTTTGAAGAAATACTTTGATAGTCATCCCTCTGGCTTGCTGGGCATTTATTGAATTTTAAAGACATGACCTCAAAGAAAAATTGGACCTAAACCCTAGACCTAGGACTTTTGAGCTCAAGACAAGACAAGAAACCTTGAAAGAGTTTATTGACTGAAACAACTTGATCCAGCAGTGCCAAGAGGGGAATAAAGACACCATCTCCTCCATCAGGGTTATGGCATGCCTAATGGAATGCAATGAGATGACACTGATGAGACACCTACTTATGCAAATGCAAAGAGCTTTGATCACTGATGGAGGGCTACTAGACCGACTCTAACATTGGCTCCAATGGGGATGGTAGCTCCTTGGAGGTACCAAGAACCGCAGATCTCTGTAAGAGCTAGACAATGCCTTCATCCATTGGGCGATGGAGTCATTATTTACACATGTGACCCAAACCGCGACAACTTTATTGACTTTAACAACTGACTGAAAATTGGACTAACTTTGACCCAAACTAACTCAACTTTTGGACAGAAAATGGACTGATAAAAACAACATAAAAAAATCACACCAACTAATCTCCATCTTCAGAATTATAGCCTTCACCGCGGGCCCCAGACTAAAGATGAAAGATCAGTTCACACTTGCAGTGAAATAAAAGTAAAATGGTAATTACAATGATAATGGCTAGAGCAAAAAATGCTCAGACATGGTACCTTTTAAGTAGCCGGCCATTTACCGACCCTCCAAGACAATCATCACCATTCATTTCCTTGAGAAGAAAGGCATTTGGACCACGGTATGCTGCAATTTTGTAAGGACCTTTCCATAAGTTATCAAAATTTCCATGTTTCCCTTTGTCTTCATTTCGGGCATCCCACCTCAAAACAACATCATCTATCTGGAAGTCATCCGGCTTTGCTTTTCTATCATAGATTTTCTTTATGCGCTCTTGCAACTTAAGAGTATTTTGAAGAACCTCCTCCCGTGTCTGCTGTAAATGAATCATTTGACTAATCGGCCTTTGCATTAGATCCTCCTCACCACCAATTTCCTGAAGCAACTTTGCTACCGGAATACTAAGTGAAGTAGGAAACAACGCATCTATCCCGTAAACTAGTTCAAAGGGTGACATACCAATTGACTTTTTCTGACTTACACGATCAACCCATAATGCATTTACTAACTGTTTGTGCCAGCTCTTCTTATTGTTTTCCAGCAGTTTCTTTATGATGTTTACCAAAGATTTATTCGAAGATTCAGCCAGCCCATTTCCTTGCGGATGATAAGCGGTTGAATGCCCCAAGCTGATGTTATATTTGTAGCAAAAGTCAACCATCTTCTTTGATTTAAACGCTGCTGCATTATCTGTAATCAACTTATGTGGACAGCCGAAACGTGACAATATGTTATTTTCAAGGAAAGAAATAATTACCAAGTCCGTGGCCTGCCGGGTGGGAATGGCTTCAATCCATTTCGTGAAGTAATCGGTGGCTGTCAATATCCATCGATGTTGTCCGGAAGATGCTGGATGAATTTCACCGATGAAATCTAAGCCCCACTGCTGAAATGGTGCGCTGACTTCAATGGGCTTGAGAGGCAAGGGCTGTAATTTCTGCTTTCCTTAAAAAATTTGACATTCATGACAACTCTTGACTGCTTTATATACATCTGAAAACAACGAAGGCCAATAGAAACCTGCCCTTAGGATCTTGTTTGTCATGGCCTTCCAAAACAAGTGACCCCCGTAGTCACCTTTGTGAAAATCCTCTACAGCTCTCTTAGCTTCCTCCTCGACCAAACAATTCAGCAATATGCCACCAGGGTCTTTCCAATATAGTGCAGATTTGATGATGCAAAATTTGGCAGCCTTTAACTTCGATGTCCTAGCTTTGTTTCGAGGCATCTCGGGAGGTGAAGACAAATTTTGAAGCACATATACAATATCAGCATACCAAGGAGAGGAAATAAAGATATCAGATACCTGTAGCGCTGAATTTTCTTCATCTTCGTTGGACAAGGCAGCCATCAAATTAACGTCTAGGACATGGAGATTTGTTTTAGCCATCAATTTAGCAAGACCTTGGCCTTTGATCAGCTTGGTAGGCTTGATTTCCACATCATACTCCAATAGTGCAGCAATCCACTTACCCCGTTTTCCTTCTGGTTCTGCTTGTACCAAAACATCTTTAACAGCTGCATTAGGAACATATGCCAAAATGTGGGAATTCAATATGTACACACGGAAATATTTCAAGGCTTTTACCAACGCCAATGCTTGTTTTTCAATGATATTATACTTCAGTGCTCCATCCCTTATAATACGACTGAAAAAATCAATGGGCTTCTCAACTCCATCTCTCTTTTGCATCAGCACAGCTGCCAATGTATGCTCATAAGCAAATGAAAATAAAATAAAATCTTGTGTAAAATCCGGCTGATTAGAGTTGGGGCTGAAGATAAAATTAACTTTACCAAATTGAAAGACTTTACCGCCTCTTTGGTCCATTTGAGCTGGCTTCCTTTTTAAGCATGTTAGTGATTTCTCTAAGGTGTTCGACAAGATTCAGAATAAAGCGACGTAGAAAATTCAACTTGCCATTAAAGGATTGAATCTCTTTCTTGTTTCGAGGCTGCTCTAATTGCTGAATGGCTTCCACACTTGCAGCATCTATACGAATGCCATCTTTGGAAATGATGTGGCCCAACAATTTGCCTTCACTCATGGCAAAAAGACTCTTCTTTGGATTCAATGAGATACCATATTTTCTGCACTTTTGAAACACCATTGTTAAATGATACAAGTGTTCTTCATCAGATTTAGAAAACACAGTTAAATCATCAAGATAAACGACCAAAAAGACATCCTTCTCATTAGCAAAGGCCATGTCCATCGCCCGCTGAAAGGTGGCACCTGCATTTTTCAATCCAAATGGCATCTTGGCATAATGAAATGTTCCCCATGGAGTAGTGAATGCAGTCTTGTCGTGGTCATCCTCATGCACCAAAATCTGATTGTACCCGGAATAACCATCAAGTAGCGACATCCTTGATGCCCCAACTACCCGCTGCAATATATGGTCCATCTTGGGCAACGGATAATTGTCCTTTAGCGACACCTTGTTCAGATTTCTAAAGTCTATACACAAGCGGATCTCACCAGTTTTCTTTCTCACGGGCACCAAGTTGGAAATCCAATCAGAAAATGGCACTATAATTCCAGATTTGTACAACCTGTTAACTTCCTTCTCGATTAATGGCAACAACTTAGGATTAATTCTTCTCAACTTTTGTCGGAAAGGCTTTTGATTTGGCTTTATGGGAATGGTATGCTGAATAATACTTGTGTCATAAGTCTTCAAATCCGAATAATCCCATGCAAAAACATTAGAAAAAGAAGACAAAAATCTGATATATTCTTCCTTTACCTTTGGTGACAATGCTTTCGATAGTTTCACCATCTTCGGATTTTCAGCTGTTCCGAGATTCACTTCTTCGACACCTTCTTCCGTTGGCCTCAAGGTTGGTTTGCGAGCCACATCATCTTGATCGAACAGCTCTTCCAAAGGAATTAATCCTTTAGGAATGAAATTGTCTTTAAGCTGCAATACATCCATTTGATTTACTTCCTCAGGGTCTGTGTCTATGGAAATGTCTTTGAACTCACCTTCAACTTGCAGAAAATCCTTGATTTCTTCATCATCCTGGAAAACTTGCCAACATAAATCTTCAAACTTATTGCTAGAATTCATGGGGATTTTTAGATTACTTGCTGCCTTAGCCAATGCATCCGCAACACTATTTTGGATACGGGGCACACATGTCAAAGTATGTTCAGAAAACAGCTTCAAGATATCTAGGACAACATTTCAATATGCTCGCATACGAGGATGCTTGGCCTGAAACTCACCTTTCACTTGTTTTATAACTAGCTCGGAGTCGCCATATACTGCTATCTTCTTTGCCTTCAATTTCCGAAGGATTTTTAGGCCAGCAATGAGAGCCTCATATTCCGCCTCATTGTTTGAACAATCAAATTCCAATTTGTAAGAGCATACTCGTACCTTGCTTGGGACTTTGTTTCAGACAGAAAATGGACTTCGAATCCACACACCTATACCAGCACCATCGCTGCCCACAGAGCCATCAAAATCCATGGTCTAAAGACCATCCTCATCATCTTCTAAATGTTGAAATTGTGATGTCTCTGCATTTTCTGTTTGCTGCCCGTTCATTTCAGCTGTTGGCTTCATGACAACGGACCTTTCTTCACTTTCTTTTCTCAAAATTTCTCTAAAATTTTCTGTAATGTCTGGTATATCTTCTGCTTGAACCAACTGACTATCTATCTCATTAAAATTATCAGCAAACAAAAAAAACAATTCCAAATCTGTATGTACATAATTTACAGGATGATTCACTGGCTTTTCCTTACTAGTGATCATGTATTTCATCTTTTGCTCCCTATATAACTTCCTCATCTGACCAAAGACCGGGATTGTAGCATAAGAAAAATCAAGCTGAAGTGTACCTTTGAGCTTGGCTCCCCAAGATCTCGAAAGAAACATGCTGAACCGCGGAGGAATATCCGCCACCACCACATCCATCAAAACATTCTTTGCTGGGATTTGATCTAGGCTCACCACCAAGTCCTTGATCAAACCAATACATTTTACCCGGCCGGAATCAAATGAATACAAATCATGATATTTCCTTGTGATGTCTAGTCCCAGCTTCTCCATAATTGCTTTCGGCATCAAATTATGTGAAGCTCCTGAGTCAAACATGGCATTATGTAAAACATACTCATGCAATCGCAAACTGATATAGAATGGAGGGACATCACTTTCGGGAGACTCACCATTTAAAGCAGGCCCAAAAATCAATTTCGCACCGTGTCTAGCATTGGATCAAAATTCAACATCTTGGAGATTTGGCCTCGGTAAGTGTTGTTCTTCATGATTTCCATCAAAGGAATGGACACTTTCAACTTTGAAATTTCATTCTCCAAACTGAAAGCTGAAACCTTCTCACCTTCTTTAGCCAGAACTTCTCTTCTTTCAACTTTATCTCTCGGTGTACTTGATGGCTGATCTAACTTGCTTGCTGATGATGATTGACTTGCTGAAGGATCAATTATGTCTTTTCCTTTTGTCTGTGGGGAAGCTGAATCATTCTTTGCTGAAGTATCTTTCCTTTTCTGAATGGGATTTATGGGAACAGCTCGGTTTCTTAATTGCCTCTGCTGAGCGGACAAAGCATTGAGATATCCTCTCTGGTATTCCTCCGATTCTTCCTCAAGTACTGCCTCATTTGAAAAGATATAATGCTCATCCTAATGTATGACTGAATTTCTGACAAATTCTTCTTCTTCTGTAATATAGGTAGGCAGATCATCAGGAGTGAAAAAGTGAATTTCCTCTCCCACCGTATCACCTTCATCCTCGGATTCTTGGCTAACAAAATTCTGCTGAAAAGGAGGTTTAATTTGCTACTGAACTGCTGCCTCTTGTGCTCTTGTTTCACGCTGTTTGATTCTATATTGCGGCTGCTGCAGAACTCGGAAATTAGGATTACGGATCTGCGGTTCCGGCTTGCTGAGATGAGTATGTTCAAGTGCCCTTTCGATCTTTTCAACCTTACGGAGGAGCTGATCTGATGTAGAAGCTTCTTCTTTGATTGTGACTCGATTTTCTGCCTTCATCCTTGCTCTTTTATCATTCAAATTCCCTTCAACACTAACAGCAATTTTCTGCATATCCTCCAAGGTAGGCGGATCTCTATCTCGCAATGAATAAGCCATCTCTGGATCAAAGCCATCCGGGAATTTGAGAAGTGTTGATTTTCTTGACGGTCTCAAATCATCGGGAATAGCATTGTACACTATATTAAATCTAATTATGTAGTCTTGAATGGACTCACCATGATTACGCTTGAGGTTGTTGTATTCGGCATTAATCTGAAGCGGATCCTTTCTGATTTCCCATCGATCTAAGAACTGCCTTTGAAGTGCCTCTAAGGTAGCAATGCTCCGGGTTGTCAAACCTCTGAACCACTTTCTTACTTCGCCATCAACTGTTTGTACAAACAAACGCATAGTTACATCCTCTTCACCTATCTCATATAGATCAAAGAAAGTCGTCATTTTGTCTATATGTTGCTGAGCAGAGATACTTTGTGGAGTGCCATCAAACATGGGAATTTTACTCTGATAATCGGCTGGCATATCATGTAGATTTTGGGGAAGAGCAAAAGGAGAAAATAGGGCGGCCATTGCTTTAGGTAGATTGGGTCTAGGAGTAGCAGGTGGAGTAAGTGTAGCTGTAGTATGAGGAGTATGAGGAGGAGAAGTGGTATGGGATGTAGAGGGCGAACCAACTGTAGATTCCGGATAAGTGATTATAGGAGGAGAAACAGAAATAAAAGGAGGATTGGACTGCTCATGCGCCGTGATAGTGGATCCAATATGAACAGATATAGTTTCAACGAACTCAGCAAGATTTGTAGCGTGAATATCTGACTGAAGAGATCTTAGGATGAAATTGTCAACCAATTTATTGTGTCTCTCAATTTCAAGGGCAACTGCAAAATCAAGGTTGGGAACTAGAGAATCAAGTGCACTTTCAGATTTAGTTTTGAAAAAGGACAACTCAAAACTCTCGTCAAAATCAATGTCTTCAAGATACTCAAAAACAACTGGACATGAATGAGATTTGAATATATGACCAGAATCTGAAGCCAGTTTGGATATCAAGGAACAAATAGCCAATCAACCTGTGAAAAATCTTAACTAATCATCCAAAAGTTTAGAGTTTGCAAATATACTGGGGTGAAATACAATCGAGGTGGCTGTATTCACAAGCTCACGGAGATTGACTGAAGCAGCGTTTATCTACTTCCGCTAATGCAAAGCAAAAGCGTTTCGAAGGCTACCTGGCATAACTTCAGGCTCTGTCTAAGACTTATGAAACAAACACATCAATCAACAAACAATTTGTTTTTCCCCAGTATGGTCGCCAATATGTTAGTGCTTGAAATTTCACCTCAGGCTGAGAAAGGCAAAATCCAAGGCAACATCAAACCACTTAGCCTCGTAGCTAGCCCTACGGGACAGGAGAGGGCTCTCTCCGGTATATCTCGACAAAGATCTTCAAAGGGGGGAGATAACCAATAAAGAACACTGATTTTAGGCTAGTAAACTGATAAAAGGTTTGATTTGAGATTTTTGGGATTTTGGTGGAAAATCGGGGAAAGGCAATTTTGGGTGCGGGGATTGGACACAGTTTTTGCAGGGGGTTCTTTGGGGCAAGGTAGGAGACTGTATTGATGCCTTTGAAAGAGTCAGATGGGCAAGAATGACTGGTGAGGAGCTAAGGAGAGCAAGTCAACACCTTGAGTTCTCCTTAAACAGATGAAAACATTGATATTAAGCAAACTTAAAATCAGAGCATGGCAATCATGAATTCTACTTTAACACTTCATTTGCCTAATTTGCAGAAGGAAAAGTAAGAAGATGATTCACATAACAAACTTACAAGTACAAATAGAAACACACCATCAATACATGTAACCACAGGAATCCCAAAAAGGACTGCAAAACCCTGGTCTTTCTTCCTTTGCCAAAATTGCAGAGATATAATGAGTAATACAATAGAAGCTTTCTCCCTCAAGAGTCCAACCATGAAAATGACCAAGAAAGTATATAATATAGGCAATCTAACATCTTTCCTTGCCTCTAGGGGTCGAGCTCACTATCCTAGGAGCTGTTTCAACCAATTCTAAACTGAGCACTAAAAACTAGGCAGTCAAAACAACTTGCCTCTATAAGCTAGGAAACTAATTCATTCATTAAATTTTTGCCTATCTCATGAATGAATCTTCTAGAAGAGATAAATAAGTGTCAAATTATCATAAAATTACATCATTTACAACAATGAGGATCAAAATCTACTCCAAAAAGTCAAATCCAATCAAAACTGCGTTTTGCTGAGCTGTAGGTGAATTTCTGTGAAAACTGGCCAACACGTCGTGCCCTGATCCTGAACACGTCGCGCGCCTTTGGAGCTGCTTTTGAGGCACTTCCAGGTGTCCAAATGAGGCAAAAGTGGGCTTGCTGGAAAGTTCTGGATGTCTACTTTCCAACCCAAGTAGAATTTCTGAATTTTATGGCCATTTACCCCTCCAAAATCGCAATCTCCCAAGACTGCTTCCTGTGTGTCAAAAAGGTGGCAGAAAGTCATTTTTTGCTTGTTTTTTGACCTTCTGGAGGCTCAAAATTTGATGAAATCTCTTGGTAATTGCTGAGCAGGTGTATCTTTGCATGACAAATCCAAAAATGCTAAGTTTTCCCGAAATGGAGTTGCCCATCGAAAGGGTCGCGCGCGGCGGGCGACGTGTTGGTGGAGAAAACCTGTTTTTTGCCCAAAAATTCACAAGTGACCCAAAAATGCTCAAAATTTTTTGAAATTTGTGCTGGAGTTAAGTCATTTAGCATCATGCTCCTTCAAGGAAGCCTCAGCCAAGATGTGGAGGGGATCGGGCCTTTTCCTTCATTTTAGTGCTTTAGCCAACCGCCCTTGGAGCACCTTCATTCTTGCTTTGCATACGTGCATTCGGGCCCAATAGTGGTTCTTCATGTTTCGGAGCAGGTCCTTATCTTTGTTGGCCTTGGCCAGCAACCTCTCCAAATGAGCATTGACCTGGAGAAGCATAACCTCTCGCTCAACGGGTACCAAATCACTGGGTCTCTTACGAGCCAAGTTGCGGTCTTCATGGATCCTCCGCAACTCATCAAGAGTGTGCTCATCTTCAAGTTGCTTGTTGTGCTGCTCTAAGTAGGTGATTGTCCAATTTTCCATTTCCAATCTTTGCTGCAACGAGTCATTTTCAGCCCTTAGGTGCTGGATGATCTCCTTTGGCTCTAGGCTAGGAGAACTGATATCAAGGTCAACAACATCTATGCCTGGATCACCTGATGGCCCCTCATCAATCTTGGGCTGCTTGCCTCTCTCTGGTACCTGTGCTGCTGTCGGAGACGAGGCCCCTTCCACCTGGTGTGGAGATAACACTCGTGGTGCTGATGAAGAAGGCGAGACCCCTTCCACCTGGTGTGGAGATAATACTCGCCTAGCTGATGCAAATAAGGCCCTGTGGCCTCTCTGATATGTGACCAATGGAGGGGAGCTGACATGTCTGGTCTCAGGAATATCATGCTACTGTGAAGGCCCTCCCTCCTCATGAACAACCTCAGGGGGTGATGATGCTGGTGCTGTGAAAAAATCTCGAGAGATAAAATCCTCCCATGTGATACCCTGCTGAGCCAACTGATGTATGACCACAAGCTGGATCAAACCATAATGATAGATACTCCTGTGTTGCTGTGCTGGGCTCTTTCTCTCCACCAAGGGCACCATCTTCTCAATATTCCGGCACATGAAAAATGGTATGTTCATCATCCGTACCCGTGTGAAATGCATCAACAAGCGAATATGGTATGAATACAAACATGAAAATCTGCCCTCACAGGTGAAATAGCGCATGATGAGCCTCATCAAGGGAGCATACTCATCCCTCAAAAATCTGAAAGGAAATACACCAGTATCCCTGTTGCTTGAGAAATAATTTCAGATGACAATATAAAATCCACCCCTCCAAGATTTACATGCCCATCATGCAGATGCAAAACAAACAAGCGGACCAATTCCCTATGGTGCTGAATTTGAGAAATCCTCTTGCAAAATTCATAACATGAGAGGTGGCGGAAACATGTGACTGCAAGTGGACAAGCCTGCAAATAGGTCAAAGAGGTGGGCTCCTCTCTCACATGGTGACCACTCTTACCACCCCTGTGAGGCCTCCTTTGTACCTCAACTTCTGGTGTTGACTCACGGTCATCACTTTGCTCATAGTCGGTTTCGGTTTCTGACATGGTCTCAAGAGAAAAGTGGCTGAAATGTACTGCTGCTTCTGCTCAAAAATCTGTTGTTTTAATTGTTGAAATGCTGTTTCAAGGGGACAAATAACACAAGGGAGATGTTAGGGAGGGGAGACTTTTAAGGGAAATTAGGGAAAATATATGAAATAGGGAATTAAGGGAAGGAATCATGACATATACAACATCATACCATTATCATTTGCAAAGATTTTATGGGAAGTAGGGTTTAAGGTTATATTGTTGGATTTTAGGGATATGGGTAGGGTGTTGGACCTTTGATATTTTTTGGTAGGGAGATTAGGTAAAAAATGATAAGGGAGATGGTTGGGATGTGGGGGAAAAAATGGGAGTGAAAGGGATGACCTTGAGAGCAGCAAAACAAAACCCTATCTCTACTTGCATTTTGACATTTTTAAAGCAAATATACATGTGTCATGTGGAAAGAGTCGTTAGTGCGGACACAACCGACCTCCCTAGAAGCCTAAGACTTTCTAGTGACAAACAAGACAAATAAGAGCAATCCTTCACTAAATATGCGTTTACAATATGAGAAATCAAGTGTTTAGATCCTACCTGTAATCCAACGCTGTCGTAGTAGTCCAGCTTCGTTGATCTGGATGAGCTCCTCCTTCTCTTCGAAACCTGCATTCATTAACAATCAAACGATTAAATAGCACCTGAATATCACATAAAATAAAACATATTTAACATATAGACCAAGGATTATATGAAACAACTCATAAATAACAAATTGTTGAGAAGAATGGACTTATTTGTATTAAAAGGTAACAAAAGGAACTATTACAACCTGAGCCTTGGTGTTGTGCAAGTCCCTCCCAGGGTCCACAAGAGTTCTCCTTTACTCTGATCAGCTCACCCACTTACAAATGAAACAAGCAAAGATGGTAATCTCTCCTCACAAGTTTCTACAAGGAAGTCCTAATTCCAGCAGCATCTACCCTTAGGAATGTTCAACTTTCAACCTCCCCTCCCTTTGGCCCAATGCCTGTATTTATAGTGCTCTAGAGGAAGTTATTCAGGTCCACCATCAATGGGATAAGCCCCTCTTTGGATGGGATAGCTCCCCTCTTGATGGGATAAGTTCCTCTTTGGTAGGGATACATGAACCATCTGGAGGCGCTTCATACACGTCAAATAAGCTTCTAGAATGCTCTAGAAATGACCACAAGTAACTTTTTTGGAGTGAAACTTGTGCCTTTTGACCTTTACAGGAGTATGCACCCATTTCTTTACATACAGAGTGTACAAGTACGTAGGTATTGTGAAATTGGAGTGCGTACACGCAGGTAAGGCTAAGAGAAACTGCGTACCCAGAGATATATAGATTTTTAATGACTTTATCTCTTTCTTGAAGTTTGACATGAAGAGCAGAGGCATGAGACTTTCCAAGGAGGATAGTATGACAGTGGATGAAGCCATACTAACTGCAAATAGTCATGGTGACATTTTTTAGTGTAACAGATTGCCCCCTAAAGTGTGAAGCCTGTAGTAGATTAGGGTTTTATATGATCTAGGAAGGGTGAAGTACTTTATCATTTCAAGGAGTATCTTGCGGAGGGCCCGGTCAGAACCTGCAAATATTCAACACAAACTACATATATAAGATGATATCATCGCTGAGGTAGGCATTCCCATACTCAGATTGAAAACTTTAACTAACAATCTAACTACTGCTCTGATACAAGAATGATTTTGCAGTACATCACAATCGTAGACTTTTCTAGACACAGTATGGATGCAGCCATCTGTTTATGGTTAGTCTACTATATAATGAATACAAAACTCCTCGCAGCCTGGATGGCAGAAACTAGATCCAGGGTCTTCATCTCTACTTCCTGAATTGGTACGATTCTATCCATGCGAATAAATGAGTTGATGTCGAACATGGTAGAAACCACTTGATTACCAGTCGATGATGTAAACTATTAACAAGTGTGAGAGAGACCACCAGGGATGTCAATGGTTCTCAAAGTACTCAGTACAATCCATGAAATGTGAATGAATGGGTTGATGTCGAACACGTCACGGAATCCTTTGATCGAAAGTCAATGATGTAAACTGTCGTCAAAGGCGAGAAACCTGCCATTGATGCATGCAGACTTCAAGGTACTGACGATTTCTAAGTCATCTTTCTAGATAATGTGCTGATGTCGATAGAAAGCGACCAGTTGCAGGCAAGCCCACAACACGAAACCATTGTTCAAGAAATGTTGCTGTAAGGACTGACTCAGGGATGGTCAAATGGATGACAAGTATTTTGCATATGAATGGTTTATTTGTAGAGACCTCTTGAACACATAACAACACGACAGATGGTTTGGTAACGATTGACCCAAAGTTAATACCCAAAAACGGTTGAAGACTTTCAAAGTGGTTTTATCAGCTTTAAGGCAAAGGATTTCCCAACCCAGGTGAATGAAATGTGTCGTGTTCAAGAGCGGCGATAAGGTTCTTCTGTAACAAAGGATAACAAATAGGTTCATTCTTCTCTCTTTTCCCCCACCATTTCTGGCAAGTACCTCTTTATTTTTTACAAGCTTGAGGAGGATAACATATGCTTGATTATAAGCTCATCCTTCGGATGAGTCCAACTTAGTTTAAATTCGGGCCCTAAGAAGGAGTGGTCCGTTCCTGTTTGTAATCGAACAGGTCCTTTACTGTGAAATTTTAACGAGTCCAGTATAGGAGAAACTCGACGTTTTTCAATTTTAGAGAGTCTGAAAAAACTAAAGAAGACTCCAAGGTGAACTTTTTCGTAAATTTGTGTCTCCCAAGCCCGAAAAAGTATAAAATAATACCTGAGAGAACCGCTTGATCTTGCGACCAAGGAGTACTTTCATGATTAATGCCTTTGACCTGAAAGGTAAAAAGCGATCAGAGGCATGTCGTTTTATTTCCAGTATCGAATTTGAAACGACAAAAATCCGGCAATCTTTTCTTGTTTTTACGGTCAGAAAAGGGCTATAAGAAGATCGTCTTTTAATTTCGTTTTAACGAGTGTAAAAGAAACGCTCGGCAATCTTTTCATGTTTTAGGAGTCAGAAAAGGGCTTAAAAGATGACTCTGATGTCTTGGTTCGTGAAAAATGATGATTTTACCCTAAAGTCCTTTTGTCCTGCACAAAAACAACACATTACTCATACCTGTTTAAGATGGGCAAAAATACATTGAAAAATATCCCTTCATGGTGAAAAATAAGCAAACTTAGCATTCATTTATCCAAAAAACCTATAAAAAGACTTTTTACCATGTCATTTTTACCATTTTACTGTTGAGGGTGAGAAAAGGGCTTTTGACAAGAAACTTCCCGTGGACTTTGCGGAGAATCCGACCGTCGGAATCGAGCGCCGTCTCTTTCAGGTATTTCACAACATCCTCCTCTTCAATTTCATCCGTTTAGAATTCCATTTTAAGTTTTAGTTTGATTTTTTGGAGGGTTTGGGGTTTTAGGGTCCGCTTTTCGGGGGACGCAGGTGCCCCATGGGTGACCTGCGTACCCCGACATTTTCGTATATGGGAAAATGGTCGGAGTACGCAGCCCACCTTCAGAACAGCTGCGTACCCACGCTCTGTTTTCTGAACGCGGGGTGCGTACTCCGCGCAAAGCGGATTTTCAAAACCCAAACTCAAAACCTAACCATCAAAATTTGATTTAATGAATTCTAATCAACGTTTTTTGGTGTGTAGATTGCCCACCATGCTAGATTGGCGTGAAAGAGAACACAAAGATGTCGATTTGGCCTCAATAGGTCATCAACCTTCCATTGATGCTTTAAAGGCATGCGGTCTCTACAAGTACTGGGCCATACCTGGCACGAGGGCCCATGTGCCATTCTTAGAGTGGCTGGTTTAAAGGTGGAATATTTAGGATCAATGTTTTTACATCGGAGAACACCAGCTCGAGATAGAGCCCTCCGACATATATTTTCTCACTGGCTTGCCTAACAGGGGCGAGCAACTGTCTCTATTTGGGACTAGGCCGGGTGGCCAATCCCTTGCTAGTCTCCGGCTAGAGTGGTGCAACAATCAAAACCAGGAGAAGGGGATAGAAATCAAATACATATCCCGTCCTGAACTTATGGTAATTGCCTTTACAGTTACCAGACTTTGCGGTGCTGCCCCTTTGCACATAGCCACTGGTTCCCAAATGCGGATGGCTATAGATTGCTTCCGAGGCACCATTTTCAACTGGTGCGATGCTGTGTTGGCCAATATGAAGGGCCAACTGACTAGGGAAAAGAACGGACAATTGAAGACCTTTGGATATGGGCCTTTAGTTGTGAGCTTTGCCCTAGAGAGAGTTCCAATGCTGATCCCCCAGCATCTTACTGTTCCAGTTGGGCCTCCTCGGGAGCCTAAGTTGACGCGATGGGTTTCAGTAATGGCCCGGAATCCTGATGAGGGAGCGGGAGTTGTCCGATTTCCTGCGGGTTACTTTCACTGGTTTGAGAGCCAGGTCTTTGCGATTCAGGATTTTCCTTATGCCAGAGTAGATTTTCGCAATGATCCGGACATGGTTCTTCCACAGGGAGAATAATGGGACGACAGAGGTACTTCATTTTTCACAAGTTTTTAAATTATCTATTTTTTTGTTTTTTATATATCGTCTCAAAACTGGCAGCAAAAATTTTCAAAATGCAGATGTAGGCCCACGGTGTCCGGCCAATCTCCGGGCTTTTGAGAGAAGAGTACCAGTTGCACCAGCACCAGCCCCACAGGATGCGGCCGCAGAGACCTTAGCCGAGCTGGAACAGGACTTAGAGCATCTCACGACAGACATACTAGAGACGACTATAGACGATATTCCTATCCGACTTCAGTGCTATGTGGTCACAGTCCGAGGACCTTTCAGGAGGTTCCTGTGTAGGGTAGCGCGGGCAGTGGTCTCATATAGAGAGCACCACCAGTGATTGGCTAGTCACTTTTGTAGACACATGTGACATTTTTGGTTTTTTGTACTTATCATTTTTGTCGATCATAAGGTGTTTTTCAACCTATGATCGAAGACGATGTATATTTTTGACACACTCCTATCTATATATATCATTATTACCGGCTTATTTTGTTAAACATGTGTGATGAAATGTTTATAAATTTACATTTATGATTGTTACAAATGTCTATTTAACATTCGAGACTCCATTGCATCTGCTAATGTATTTAAAGACCTTGGAATATGCTGATATTCAATGTAATCAAATTCACGTTCCAAGAGACACACCCTCAAAAACAATCTTAATAACACTAGATTTCTAATGGCATAGACTCTATTAAGCTGTAATACAACGAGTTCAGAATCTAACCTCATTATCAAACTCCGAATCCCAAATGAAATAGATTCAGATAATAATTCAATCACTGCACTGTATTCTGCAATGTTGTTTGTTGTTTGACCGAGGCTCACCCCATGCATAGAAACTAACTCGTCAGAGGGCGAATAGATAACCCAAGCTGCTGAAGAGATATTTCGTGTACTACGACAAGCACCATCAGCAAATCCAATGTACGTTTGGAGAGGCGTCGACATCTGCAATATCAAGAGTAAAACCAAGATAAGCCAGAATAACGACGAAAAACACACTCTCTAAGCTAAGCACACTGTCTAAACTAACAAAACACACCAGCTAGAAAGAAAAATTAACCTAACTAACCTAACTGAATCTCCATACCCACCATTTAAGCATAATACCTCTTTAGGTAAAGTCCATTTTTGTGCTTACCCAAAGAGTCCCCATCAAAATCTACCAGCTCATAGGCCCCTTTTGCTAGCTTTCGCTTGACAATGTAGGGCCCATGCCACATGGGAACAAATTTTCCAGCACCTAATTTATCGTTAGCTTGATCATATAATAGCACTAGGTCTCCTTCCGAAAAATTACGAGGGGTCACGTTACGATCATACTGAGCTTTCATCCTTTTTGCGTGAGTCTCGATTGCCAAAGCAGCATCACGTCGAGTCTCATCTAATTTAGCTAAGTATAACAGACGCTTCTCCTCTTCGGAAGTGGCTGGGAGTAATTCGATAGCCATTTGAAGTGATGGGATTTCGCATTCAATGGGCAACACTGCTTCCAAACCATAAACTAGTTGGAAAGGAGTGAACCCTGTTGATGTTTTCACTGAGGTTCGGTATGCCCAAAGCGCTGAAAATAACATGTTGTTCCAATTCGACCAATGAATGCCAATGATTCGTCGGATCATGATAACTAGAACTTTGTTGATGGATTCAACCAAACCGTTTGCTTGAGGATAATAAGGAGTAGAACTATCATGGCGTAAACCAAGCTGGCTTGTAAGTTCTGTCATCATAATGTTTCGAAAATGGCGTCCATGGTCAGTGATTATCGCTTGTGGGACACCAAACCTAGCAATAATATGATTGAATACGAAAATCGCAGCTGTCTTGCCATCTGCCTCGAATGTAGGCATCGCCTCGGCCCACTTAGTAAAATAATCAACCGCAAGGATGATATACGCATGCCCCCCGGCCGAGTGAGGGTTACATGTAATAAAATCGATACCCCATTTAGCAAAAGGACCAACAGCAATTATAGGGTGGATAGGAGCAGGTGGTGCGCGCATCTTGCGATCAAACACTTGACAGTTGTGGCATTTCCGAACCGCAATGATACAATCTTTAAACATGGACGGCCAGAAATAGCCAGCACGCAACACCTTCTGAGCTGTGGCATACCCAGACATATGACCGCCACATGCTCCAGAATGACAGTCATTCAGAACCCTTTCTGCCTCTTCATGAGTTAAGCAGCGACGAAAAACCAAGTCCGCCCCACGACGATAAAGAGTATCTCCAATAATTTTGTACTGTTGGGACTGGAATCGAATTTTCCGACGTTCCGACTTTGAATCTTCGGGCCGAAAGGATTGGGTTTGGAGATAGACGATTATATCCCCATACCACGGATCTAAAGTGCTGATAAGAAACAAAGATTCGTCCGCAATGGGTTCCTCTGCCACAGTTTCTGTGTCAGCACGCGGGAAGTCACACATCAATTCCACAAAAACTAAAGATTTCTTAGACTTAGATTTTTCAAACTCCAAGTCGAACTCTTGCAAGATAACAATCCATTTAGAGTACTTACCCCCGAGCAATTGTTTAGTCAGAATATAGATCATAGGGTTGCAATCTGAAATCACTGTAGTTTTACGGAGAAGAATGTAATGACGAAAACGTTGGACAGCCTGAACAGCTGCCAGGGCCAATTTCTCCACATGCGAATATTTTAGCTCAGTAGGATTTAACGTCCTACTAAGATAATATATCACATGTTCCGTTCCGACTTCGTCTTCCTGAACTAAGACCATTCCAATGGTGGAGTGGGAGGCGGCGAGATACAAAAAGTAGTCATGGTTGTAGTTGGGAGGATGCAGCAACGGTGCATGGGTCAACGCATGCTTAAGTGCATCAAAAGACTTCTGAGCTATCTCATCCCAAGAGAATTGTGCATTTTGTTTCAACAACCGGGTGAAACCCTTTGTAATCTCGGCATAGTTAGGAATGAATCGACGTAAAAAGTTTGCTTTCCCCTGCAAACTTTGGAGTTGGCACAAACTCGAAGGAGGAGGCAATTTGATGATAGCTTCAACCTTCGAGGGATCGACGCGGATACCGGCTTTTGAAACGACAAATCCGAGCAATCGTCCCACTTCTATGCAGAAGACACATTTGTGTGGGTTCAACCGAATTCGATAATGCCGACACCTCATAAAAATAGCGCATAAGTGGATAAGGTGATCAACTCGATGTAAAGAATGAGCAGGCAAATCATCGAGATACGGTTGCACAATGTGCTTGATGTCGTGAAACGCGTAAGACATTGCCCGCTGGAAAGTGGCTCCGGCGTTCTTAAGTCCAAAAGGTAATTTGCAGTAAGCAAATGTCCCCCAGGGACAAATGAAAGCCGTTTTTGGTTGATCGACAGGTAAAATATTGATTTGGTTGTAACCGGAAAAACCGTCCATAAAGGAAAATATTTCACTGTCGGCACAATCATCAATTATTTGATCGATATAGGGCGTAGGATAGTTGTCTTTTGGACAAGCACGATTTATATCCCTATAGTCGATGCATATTCTTATTGTTCCTTGTTTCTTGTTAACCGGAACAATATTCGATACCCAATCCATTAACGGGATCGGATAAATGAAACCTGCTTTCAACAGCTTCTCGACTTCTGCTTTAATCACAGCCGCTTTTCTAGGGTGTATCTGACGCAGACGTTGCCGAACGGGTTTAGCGTCCGGGTAGGTGTTGATTTCATGAACAACAATGGAGGGATCAATTCCTGGCATTTCCTCATAGGACCAGGCAAACACGTCGCGGAATTCTTGAAATAGGACCTTGTATGTTTGAATTTCGTCATCTGTACACGAGGCACCTATATGAATGTTCTCAATAATTTCGGATTTGACTGAAATGTCAATGGCAATAGCTTGGGAAATGTTTCCCAAATTCAACTCTGAATCAGGATGTTTCATGGGATTCTGAGCGTCCTTGACGTATTCAGCTGTAAAAATTGATGAAAAATCATTTTCGAAGTCATCACCCTCAGTTAAAAACGAAGATCTATGATGAAGATCTTCCCATGGTAGATCGTCTACACTTAGGATTTTGCGAAGTTGTTCGTCAGATGACGCAACTTCAGGAAACGTTATCCGTTCTGAGGTCGATGTGAAAAGTGATTCCTCACGGACCACATTCATTTGGTCGATTTGGGTTGAACTTGAGTCGGAAAAAGACTGCACGGCCTCATAAGCAATTTCATATGGACTCAAAGGCATTGCATTACCGAATGAGTCTATCTCAGATTCAGATGGGACAATCCAAGGATCATCATAGATAATAGTGTCTGAAGTAATCATATGAATGGTTGCAAATGAAGGGTCTGCGTTGATTGGAGGGAAAGGAAAAGTTCCCAGTAAACCAGAATCTTTAACTAATCCTACACCAACATCCTTATAAGGGATAGTCGTTTTACTGACATGCTGGATACTTTCTGAAGAGGCTGGGTCGGATGAAAAGTAAGCCAGCTGGTCTATAGTCACGATCTTACCATTGTGTGGAAACTTTATAACTCTGAAAACCGATGAAACGACCGCTGTCATAGCGTAAGACCAACTTCGACCCAAAAGAAGGTTGTAGTCCAGAGGGGCATCAACCACCTCCACATCTAGACTAACGGTTTTTTCTTCAACCCCTATAGGCAAATCCTGTAGAATGCCAAACGGATGGAACCCACGGCCATCAAAGGCCTTAAGAATCGTCGGGGATTGGTTCAGTGAAGGAGAACCAAGCGATCTCCAACACTGAATCGACATAATACACGTGGAAGCTCCCTCATCAATTACAGTGCGATGAATAGGCCTGTTTTTGACTATCACTGGAATCTGGAAAGCCATCTGATGAGGGAGACGCAGTGTACTATTTTCTAGATCAAAGATTATCAGGTTCGGGTCCTGAACATCAATAGCTCCTATAGCCGACAAGAGTAATTTTCGTTGTGCTGGGCATGATTGCAACACTTCTAAAGCCGACATTGCTGAGGGTGAAACATCTAAATCCTCAACAATGTTGTAATTCTGGGCCACTCTCGCATGTGGATTGAAAGCAGACTTTCGAAGTACACCCTTGGCGGGCGGTTTTATTACTAAGTCAGGGTTAGGTTTCTCGATCTGTAGTGGATTGGAACCGAGAGCTGAGGTTGATGGATTTGAACGAGAAGATTCTGCTTCTTTCGATCCATCAATAGGACTTTTACTACCATAATCTTGTGATCGAGTCGCAATCCGTACATGAGACATCATCAATATGGGTTCTTCACTGGTACTCGAGGAAGAACCTATCATTTTACTCTCCTGCTTTGGAAAATGATCTTTCAAAACAGCAGGAGTTGGGGAACCTTTAACGATTTTCACAACCTCTGCCCGATGAGGGCAATCTCTTGTGAAATGATCTTCTTCACAAATTAAACAAGGATAGCGAGGTTTGCGCTTTTCATCGTTAGATTCCGACTTCTCTTTTTTCTCCTTTAGAGCCTTGTCTACTTTATCCTTCTTCTTGCCTTTCTTCTTACCACCGTTTTTTTATTTAGCCGTAGATGACTCTACAGCGTGAATGTCGGCGGTAATTTCAGGAGAAGATTCTCCTGTCGGGGAGTCTGGTAAGGTTATTATTGGAGAATAATTCTTTGAGGATTTCTTCTTAATTTTAGTATTCACTGTACCAATCATGCCATCAGCAGCATGAGACCCCGAAGGAGCAGCAGCGATTTGATTCAACTTAGGAAGATCTAGGATCTTCTCGTGTAACGTACCTGACTGAGTGTAAACTAAGTCAAGGTACTGCGCTTGAGCAATGACTTGCTCCTCAGTAACTACTCCGGCCTTAGCTACGTCTTCAGTAATCTTCGGTAATAATGATTTTACAAACCATTTAGCTAAGATTTGGTCCAGGATAAAAACTTTCACTAAACGTCTTCGACGTCTCCATTCATGGATATGATCGGAAATATAAGTCGACGTCGATTGTTTTAATGAAGTTAATAACTCAGTACCATTATCGTATCTGACCGGCAACTGAAAATGAGTTAGGAACGAGGTAGCTAACTGACTAAAATTGTAAAAAGAGGCCCGTGGTAACTCAATGTACCACTTGGCCGCGAGACCAATGAGCGTACGCTGGAAAATACGTAAGTGGATCGAATCATCCGAGATGGAATTTGAAGCACACCCGAGGTGGTAAGTCATCACGTGATTGGACGGATCCTCTCCAGACTTACCTTCGAACTTGGGTATATCACTGGGCAACTTATTTGGCATTGGCGGCCAGAACGGAAGATATTGTATTGGATCGTTCGTTAGGCGCGTCAAGTCGGGTAAATCCAAAGTTGCGATAAACGGTAATTGTCGATTAGGATCCCTAAAACTTTGGGTCACAAGACCAGTCCCAGGAGGAGGATATCCAGGATAACTTGGAACAGGAATCACATTCGAGATATTATATCCTCCTGGAAAACCAGGATTAACCAGACCATACTGGGGTTGTTGAGGTTGCTGATAAGTGTACCCAGGGTACGGTTGATACTGGTAGACTGGTTGCTGGACAGCAGGACCGAATTGGTACTGTCCCTGGTACTGTTGATAGGTAAATTGAGGTTGACTTGTTACAACAGTACTTAAACCAGGCTGCCCTACAAGCATCTGAACCGTGGTTTGAATCGTAGATCTGAACAATGGTAAAGATGTCTGAGGAGTGGTTGTAGAGACAGTAGAAACCGGAGCTGTCGATACTCCAGAAGTAAGCGCGGTAGATGTTGCGGTAGTTGCAGTAGTCGTTTGAGATGGAGTACTAGGTGCAATTGGCGGCTGAGTAACTACCGAAGTTACAGAAGTTTGAATATTTGACTGGACAGGTTGCGGTTGCTGGGGTGAACCAGAAACTATGGGTTGCCCAGTTTGAGGTAACAACTGTATACTTGGCTGCAACACCTGTTGACCTTGTGATGGATCCCACACTATCATTCCGGGGTATTGACCCGTAACAGGTTGAGGATACTGAGATCCATAACCGGATTGAGGATAGGTTTGATAACTGAAAGGCACAGTTCCCGTACCTTGAACATATGATTGACCTTGAGGTGGTTGATAACCTTGACTCGAGTATTGACCTTGAGGTTGATAACCTTGGGGTAAATACTGATACTGGGGTTGACCTTGACCTTGAGGTTGATACCCTTGAGGTAAATATTGATACTGAGGTTGACCCTGGGGTACATATTGAGGTTGGGGTTGACCTTGAGGCATGTATTGTACTATGGGTACATACTGTCCTTGAGGTTGCCCCCCAGACGCAATTTGTGTACCTTAAGGTTGCCCCCCAGGTGTTAATTGAGGCTGCCCCCCAGGCAGTAATTGGCCACCTTGAGGTGGAGAACCGGGAACTGAACCTGACATCATATAAATGTCCCCTACACCCAACGGTTTATTACCATTGTTTCCAGCTAATAACCCATGATCAATGGGTTGAGGAGATGCCCCCGCAAAGGTACCAGAAAGTGACTGATACCCAGAGGGAATAGAAGGACCACCGTACAAGTAAGATTCAGGAGATTGAGTGAACACGGACGACTGACCAGACATATTTACAGGAGTATAAATACCTCCATGTGGAAAAGGAGTACGAGGTGGAGAAAAACTTATCCCTGAGTTGTCTAAATAATTGGTTAACGAAAGGTACCAAGTAGTACTTCTAGGAGGACTGTAAAAGATAGATTCACGCTCCCTTAGATCAATAGTAGGTTGATCTTCAAGGATAGATACGCCTAATTCTTCCTCTGGAGAAAGTTCTTCAATAGATATCAAACCAGTAGGAAGATTTTCAGTGATGACTCTTTCTACCCTAGGTGAATCAGGTGCACTAGAAGTTGGAGTAACAGGTTCAGATACTTCAGGTTCTTCGCCTATATCACTAGTAGATGAAAAACTACCAGCAAGCTGGGAAACCGCAACTGCTTCAAGATTATAACCTGTTTCTAGACCTTGGTAATCTGAATGGACTACCAACGACGATTCTCCTTCTTCAGGTGAACCTACTTTACTGCCACTAGGAGTAACAAGGACCTTTAAACCTTCGTAATGACTCGGGACGTCTTGAGGAGGCTCACCCCGAAGTCTATGGGATTTCCTCAACAATTCGGCCACGGAAACAACCTCAGGAGACTTGCCTCGAAGTCGAAGGGACTGTCTCGGTAATTCAGCCACAGTTAAAAACTTTTAACTACTGCACACGCAAACAAAGTAAAATCTCAAATCAAACCACCTAAAGTCTCTAAAGAACCTAACAAAGTCAAATCACACGCCTAAAGAATCTAGGGCGTCAAACCAAGCACAAACAGTAGCCTTCCGGACCAAAAACGCTAGTTGGAGATGAAACCCAACATCGTCGGATTCAGTACAGAAGTGGCGGGTGGAACAGTTACCCCGGCAACCTACTTAATGAATAGACTGGCACAAGTCCCTCCACTTTAACCGTCTCGAGTGAAGTGAACCCCCCGGAAAATCCAAGTGAGTCTAGCTGACGTCTGCTCCAGGTACAGTGGGATCTTCCCTCCACCGTCACCTCGGTAGAATCCTAAAGATAATGGTCACTAAGGTTACCAATAGCAACAAATGCACCTGGGGTAACAATCTACACTCCGACAGCACGCAAGGGCAGAGTATCAAGCTCAATCCCCTTGCCAGCTCCTTGACAATAATCCAAGGTTTACCGACAAGTGACCCCTGGCTCCTCGACAATGGTTAATCTGAGGTTTACCATTTGTAATACGTGCGTGTCTGGCGTTGTTCCCAACGAGGGAGGATTGATCCCCTCACTGGTTCGGACACGAGCTCGTGCTTCTCCTTTAAGAGGAGCTTTCCCAGAGTACAAATGAAACAATTGGATTTATTCTATCACAAGATAAGCTACTTGTTTGGTTTTGTTGTCTTGGAGAGTTAATTACTCTCCTACTCCAAGACACTAGCCTGATCTAAATTGGTGTTTCAGAGCCCTAGTAAATAAAAGTTACTAAGTTGATTTTACTTTAAGCGTTAATTTTATGGTTTTTCTTAAAGACAAAAAGGTAGTGGAGATGAAACTGGTGGTGTGTAGACTCGACTCGCAACCACTACAAAGATGCACCTAAGATGATTTACACTACTTTTCTTTTTCAATGAATCTCCTAGCTAAGAGAGTTGGAAAATGCAAATTTTATAGAAAACAACTTTCTTGGCAAAGACAATCAAAGAAACAATTTCTTTATCTTTTCAAAACATATAACTCATGACCACTAATTACTTCACGAAATTTCATTTTCTCCCAAAAGACTACAAATGCTACCAAAGCAAACTTTTTCCAAAAGAATTTTTGTGTTTTTTCTATATTAATAAAGCATATAAAACTATTTATCAAATCAAATTTAACAAATCTAAGGCAATCAAATCAAATTCACTCAAAAGCAAATTAAAAGGAAATTTACCTAAAAGCAAAAAATAATGAGGACAAAAGCCTACAAGGATAATTCCCGGATGTTTTACTCAGTCAAAATTCAACTAAGGATCAGTTCATGCAGAATCATAAACTAATCAAAAAACAAAATCGAAATCTTTTTGTTCTTTTTTCTCAAGAATGAAATTCAAGGTTTTAACAAACAAACTTTTCGAGATTCGCAAAGAGAAGACACAAAGGTAGGTCTCTCACAAGGGTGACTTCTATGACAGGCCCGACTCCTAAGAGGACTGATCAAAACCAGGGAGATCCAAAGTCTGACAACCTCTAATGCCAAAATCACTACAGGACCAGTTAAAAATCAAACCCTAAGGCAAAATCCCTATGAATTCCACCAAAACCCTCGACACTAACGGGACAAGTTCAGGTGAAGATCTCTGACAGTAAACCAATGGATCTGGGCAGTAAAACAAATCAAAAACAAAATCTAAAGAGCAAAAAGAGGAAAAAATGAAATTTTCTCAAATTTGACAGGGGTACGCAGGTGATCAGTTTACACAGGTGCGGAGACGCCCTGTGCACAAAGACGCAGTGCGTACAAGTACGCACTGTGCCTAACTCAGAGACTGCGTACTGCTGGGAAAGCTAAGAGAAATAAAAATCTAATTTGACTCTAAGCTAACCCACCCAAATACACAGTTAGACAGCCAAAAATCAGAAAACAAGCGATTTTTCTCAGACCAAAATATCAAATCAAAAAGAACTCAAACACATTCATGGATTCCCCAGTGGAGTCACCATTTTGTCATGCGGAAAGAGTCGTTAGTGCGGACACAACCGACCTCCCTAGAAGCCTAAGACTTTCTAGTGACAAACAAGACAAATAAGATCAATCCTTCACTAAATATGCCTTTACAATATGACAAATCAAGTGTTTAGATCCTACCTGTAATCCAACGATGTTGTAGTAGTCCAGCTTCATTAATATGGATGAGCTCCTCCTTCTCTTCGAAACCCGCATTCACTAACAATCAAACGATTAAATAGCACCTGAATATCACATAAAATAAAACATATTTAACATATAGACCAAGGAGTATATGAAACAACTCATAAATAACAAATTGTTCAGAAGAATGGACTTATTTGTATTAAAAGGTAACAAAAGGAACTATTACAACCTGAGCCTTGGTGTTGTGCAAGTCCCTCCCAGGGTCCACAAGAGTTCTCCTTTACTCTGATCAGCTCACCCACTTCCAAATGAAACAAGAAAAGATGGTAATCTCTCCTCACAAGCTTCTACAAGGAAGTCCTAATTCCAGCAGCATCTACCCTTAGGAATGTTCAGCTTTCAACCTCCCCTCCCTTTGGCCCAATGCCTGTATTTATAGTGCTCTAGAGGAAGTTATTCAGGTCCACCATCAATGGGATAAGCCCCTCTTTGGATGGGATAGCTCCCCTCTTGATGGGATAAGTTCCTCTTTGGTAGGGATACATGAACCATCTGGAGGCGCTTCATACACGTCAAACAAGCTTCTAGAATGCTCTAGAAATGACCACAAGTAACTTTTTTGGAGTGAAACTTGCACCTTTTGACCTTTACAGGAGTACGCACCCATTGCTTTACATACAGAGCGTACAAGTACGCAGGTATTGTGAACTTGGAGTGCGTACACACAGGTAAGGCTAAGAGAAATTGCGTACCCAGAGATATATAGATTTTTAATGACTTTCTCTCTTTCTTGAAGTTTGACATGAAGAGCAGAGGCATGAGACTTGCCAAGGAGGATAGTATGACAATGGATGGAGCCATACTAACTGCAAATAGTCATGGTGACATTTTTTAGTGTAACAACATGAACTTCTCATTTCAACTTGATGGCATTAAAACACATTTCCCATGCTCATTTTTCTTTACCAAGCAAAATACTTTGATGATCAGAGGCCTACCTGCAATCTTGAAGAATTTTGGGGTCGTTTGGCAGTTTACAGGCAATTTTTTGTGGATGAATTCCCAACACGTCGCGCGCTGGTCTGGACGGGTCGCGCGCACCCAACACGTCGCGCCAGTGTTTTTTCCCAACTGCTATGACCCCCCTGACATGTCGCGCCTGCCCAACACGTCGCGCGCAGGTCTTGACAGGTCGCGCGCGGGCTCTGTCTACAATTTCACCCAATTTCTCTCCAAATCGCTTTTCACTATTGCTTTGAGGAAAATGATGATCAAATGGAGGGAGAGAGGGGCTTTATAGGCTTGATTTAAATTAATTTCCCCTCAAACCCTCTTTCTAATGTTTTTAACTTGACACTTTTTCAAAATTTAAATGCTGCTGACTTTATGGTTTCCTTTTGTCCTGAAATTGGTTAAACTGATGCTTTTTCTTGAAAATTTTTGCAGGGATAGCTTCTGAGGAATCTTGACAAAGAGGACCAGGGCTGCATGCTGACTTTCGAAGAAATTTGAATTTTTACAACTTTTTACAAAAATGAAAAAATGACCTTGTCTTTAAAAACAGGGTTTTTAAATCCAAGGTAAAAATTATCTGTACAAGATGAAATCTTTTGAAGAAATACTTTGATAGTCATCCCTCTGGCTTGCTAGGCATTTATTGACTTTTAAAGACATGACCTCAAAGACAAATTGGACCTAAACCCTAGACCTAGGACTTTTGAGCTCAAGACAAGACAAGAAACCTTGAAAGAGTTTATTGACTGAAACAACTTGATCCAGCAGTGCCAAGAGGGGAATAAAGACACCAGCTCCTCCATCAGGGTTATGGCATGCCTAATGGAATGCAATGAGATGACACTGATGAGACACCTACTTATGCAAATGCAAAGAGCTTTGATCGCTGATGGAGGGCTACTAGACCGACTCTAACAACCACAATACATGTATGATTGAACAATAGTTTTTACAAGAACCATAGGGAATACTTTCTGCCTCTAGCTAGGATTTACAACTTGGACCAAACACTCTAGGGTGTTCATGCACTGTTGTATCTCTATATCACATGTTGTCTCCTTCACCAAGCCTTAACACCAATGACTCCATCTATTTTATTTCATATATGTATCTACATGACCTTTCTCTCACTATATCACCATGATTTTGAGTACCTTTATACTCTACTCCCACTCAACAATCATCTATCATTCTCGTCTCACTTTCACTAGATCATATCTTCATGATGGTTCACTTCATGTCTCTCCCACGTAGATATTACACCCAATGATCAAATTCCAATTAGGATTCTTTGTCGACTTCAACCTCCTACAATATGGTAGCATTTACAACCACCTCTTTCTTCTCTATAACAGGATCCCTCGACACTAATACCAAAGTTATGTTAAGGAGAAATAAATAAATAATAACAATAATGCATGCACAACATAACATATCCTAGAATTCCTTACTAGAATGTGATCTCCAAATAAAAGATTTATTATACCATGGCCAAAAGGAAAATTACAATGGAGTCATCATTCCCTTAAATAGGCTATATTACATGAGAATAACATAGGAAAAACCATGGGATACAAAATCCTCGACCTCCTAAACGACCATCGATAAATTGACTCTATGATGTAGTTAGGTTTATGAATGGGAATTATAAACAGGTAAAACATATGGCCCATCTAAACACTCCCAGACACATAAAGGCTACATTAAACCTTCCTTTTTCTACTTAATAACATTTTCCTAGCTAAATGAGTTCCTAGGAGAGTAAAGGATATTTTTCATACTTTATGTGCCTAACTTGACTATTTTGCAATATATTAGGGGATTTTGCATATATTTCAAGGATATCCAACCATAGATATTCATGGGGCCTGATCCCTTCTATATAATATTCCAACTCGACTAGCTAAGGACTATAAATACTCCTTCCTATTGCTATGTGGTGACCCAGGAAATAATATCCAACTTTTTAGGGATTTTGGAGGGAAATTAATCCTCCCTTCAAGGAGGTTTCCCCCTACCCATATTGTATAAATATAGGGCTCGAGTATCCAAGTAGAACAAGTAGGAGCATCAAAATTATAACATAGAGCATTAGAAGTTCAAAGTTCAATTTTTGCAACTTTTTCCATGTACAAGCAACTCTTCAGTTAATGGAAGTGATATATGATTTCAGCTCTTAGTATGGATTATTCTTAAGGGTTATGATCTTCCTTGGGTTAGGTACCACCTCAAGTGCTCCACAATTTATTTATGAACATTACTTTATTTCTCTACAATTTATTTCTGAACGTTACTTTTATGCATGGCTATTTAGCTAGTTTATGAGAAATTTTTTCTTGCACGTTATCTTAGCATCAAGTGATGATATTTGTCATAGTTACATTGTTCAAATAACATTCTTATTTCTAAATTTAGTTCACTTTATTTTGTATTGTTTCTTTATTTTCCATCATTCACTATTTATTGTTTCTACACAATCCCCTATTTTGCATCTACAGGAAACCCTACATCTTTGCACCTTAATGGAGTTGCCACATGATGATGTGATGACTTGGAAATGTGTGATTTTTCATTATACTACATTTCCTTAGCTTATTTACTCTCCAAACTTACATTTAGCATATTCCCCTACTCGTTATATTGTCTTCTGTAGTAAAATAGGGACTCCTGTAGCGATTTGCAACTCAACTATGAAACTCATTCAGATTTGCACCAAACTCATGATTTCCCTTCTTTGATGTAATATAGTGCTCTTGGAATCCTGAGAATGGAATTTATAGATAGTGAGACCGTATGTATTTATTTGAGTTGTTCTAGAAATTTCTTCTTTCCTAGTGAATTAGGGTTTACTGTTTGCAAGATTTTATTTGAGTAGTGTGTTTGCTTTCCTTGAAAGATAGAAAAGGTGTGCTTTCACTTCATGGTAAATAGAATAGTTTTCCTTTATTTATTGCAATTAACCTAGGTTGTCTTGTTTTCTTTCATTTCCTACAATTTTAGTTTTTCCTGTAGCATAAAATAGTTAGATTGGTCTATGTATAATTATATTTCATATTAGTACTTACACCTACAAAAAATTCAGCCAAGGGAAGAGATAGTGCCTATTGCACATATAGTGTTGGCCCCTCTTAAGGTTATACAAAGTTCCATGAGTTGAAAACTAAATTCGAGACCTTTAGGAGTTACAACATTATTGCTACAATATTAAGGGCCATCACTTTTTGTGTCGTTGTAGGGGAGGTGTCAAGGTATGTATTGTATTTTTCTTTAGTTGATATGTTATTCCTTTCATTTCAACTCCTATAAAAAGAAAAAAATACATTAGCATCTTCTTTTAAAAAAAAATGCAGAAACAGAGGGAAAAAAAATATTGCTTGTATGCTTTGAAGAGTTAGGGACTGAAAAAGAAAATTCTTACAAAAAAACCCCACTACCACCATCATTTAGCCCCTTTCAACTAACTATCAACCTCTTGCACGCCCAGAAGGACCTTTGAGCCCTTTTTAGTGAGCAAAAAAGGATATCTAAGGAGCTTACATAAGGATAAATACCTTCACATCCCATGAATACATGGTTGAGGATAAACAACTAGAGGTGTTAACATTATGTATTAGAGAAACACATGGAAAAGCTAAAATGAAAAACATTAATCCATCTTTCCTACCATACTTCTATGGTTTGATTTCAAAATATCGTGACACATTCATGTTTTAGTTTGTCATAGTATGCAGGACGTATGACTATACATTTGATGAGAAGAAGCTCAAATTGTTCCCTCCCACTCTTAAGGATGTAGCCCTTCGATGGTTCATGGCCTTAGAAGGAGACAATATCACCTCATGAGAAAAAATGTAGGAAACCTTCAATAACAAGTATCGAGATTATTACAGAGCAAGGGATAGTAGAGATGAGGTATTCAGAATGGTCCAAGCATAAAACAAGTTTCTGGAATATTAGGAGAAAATATTTCAATTGAGTTACATAAGGGCACATAATTACACCTTAGATCCAGAATCCTTGAAGCTAGCCCTATTGTGAGGAGTTGGGGAAGAACTAATGGAAACACTCAACCTAATAGAAAATGGAGACATATATTTACTTATGATGATATCAAAATGGTATTCAAAATTAATTCAAAGGTTTTAGTAAAAGTGGTAGGGCAAACAAAAGTTTGGTAAGTCCCTCTTCATCCTCATCGATTACTAAAAATGAGATAGGAGGTATGCTAGATGATATGAAGACTAAAATCTTACATAAATTTTCCATGTATATGGACACCCTCCAAATCAAGAGAAAAGAGGAGGAAGGAAAAAAGGAATTAGCCATATTTTTCCCTTAATGCACTGAAAGACATCCTAGAAATGAATGTCATAGAAATATGTTTTGTGTGTGAGGAGAATCATTCTACTAACAAATGTTCATATTTTCCAGATTTGAAAGTTCTATACAAGAGATTAGAAGAGATCATGGATCATCTATGCTTTCTCAACCAAAAGAAGCCACAAGCCCCTTAACAGTTTTAACAAGGTATGAACCTCCCCTCTCCTTTAAATGATAATTAAAATGCTCATTATCAACCTTGGTATCTTGGTAACCCTTCACCCTATCCTTTTCCCACTCCTTCTCCATATCATCCTCAAAATTTTACTCCTCCCTTCTATTCATACCCTAGTCAAACTCCTCAATTGGGTAATACAACACTAGGATGGAGGCCTCAAGTGGCCAAACCAGTTTCCATAATGCCTCCTCCTCAGCAAGCTCAAGCACCCCAAAACATTCCTCTAAAGTAACCACAAATTATTGCCTAACCAAATTTTAATCCCAATAATAAGCAAGCTTAATCAATAAACAATGGAGAAACTACTTGTCAACCTTCTCTATATAAATCCAAGAAATTAACCTTAGGTTTAGGAAGGTCCTTCTAGATGTTCATACACTTCCTCCAATAGATAATTTCAAAGAAGAGAAGGAAGAACATGTACCTCAAGTCACCTAATCAAAACCTCCCTATCCTAAAAGGTTGACAACCCATAATGCAAACACCCCAAAAGAAGTTAAAAATCTAGGAGAACTAAAAAAATTATGTGTCAAGATCCCTCTCCTTCAAACCATAAAAAATGTTCCTATATACAATTTCATTAAGGAGTAATGTATTAGAAGGCATGGGAGTAAGAAAAAGGATGCCCCTAGCATTAATTTCATATGGTATTTAATTGATCTTATGCTTGGGAGAGTAAGCATCCCTAAGTACTTAGATCCTAGGAGCCTAGTAGTAGATGTGCACATCAATGACATTGCAGATCCAAACACTCTCATTGATATGAGAATTACAATAAACGTCATGACCAAGGAAACCATGCTTAAAATTAACCTCCAAGGATCTCTAAGGAAGACCTCTAATATACTATAGCTTGTGGAAAGATCCATGGTAGCACCTGAAGGTATCATAGAAGGTTCTTTGTTGGTTCTTGGGAGTATCCCACTTATTTCCTTATCCTTCGGCACAATAATAAGTTTAATGGATACCCACACATATTAGGAAGACCTTGGTTAGTCATTTTTTATGCACACGTCAATTCTGGGGCTAGGAACATTACCATCACTAATGGGAAATCAAGAAAACAGTGTATATCATAACCACTAGCTCAACCTCTTGTTGGGGATGGCTTCCTGGCATGGATAGAGGAAGAATAAGAAGAGTACTTTTACCTCTCAACATCATACCCTATATGTACATTAGAAACTACCATTAGTAGTATGAAAATGAATGAAGACAATCTTATTGATAATTTTTTTGCAAAACCAATACCTTGTTGCCATGAATTTTGATGGCTTAAAAGAAGAATCATATATAGGTAGCCTACTTGTTCTCTAGAAAGTTCATGGGAATATTTTTTAATTGTTGGTTCTAATAAAAATAATGTGAAAACCATATAAATCATCCCCTCTAAAACCAAAAAAAAATAGCCCCTTTCTCATAGCTAATTAACAAAACCAACTGCTCACAGTCCTAAAACAACATATTGATGCATTTGCATGGGACTACAAGGAGATGAAAGGAGTAAATCCTTATGTGTGCACTCATAATATATATATATATATATCAAGGAGGAACGTAAATCTATTTTCTATCCAAAAATGCACATGAACCCTACATTGAAAGATATTGTGATAGATGAATTGCGTAAATTGTTGGATGTGTGATGCATCTATCCAATCTCAGATAGTGAATGGGTGTATCCCCTAGTCATTGTCCCTAAGAAAAATGGAAAATGGAGCATCTGTGTTGACTTCAAAGAACTCAACAAATCCATTAGGAAATATCATTTCTCCTTTCCTTTTATTAGCCAAGTTCTTGATATCCTAGCAAGGAAAAAGTTCTTCTCCTTTTTGGATGGATTCAATGGGTACAACCAAATCCAGGTCGATCCTAAGGATCAATAGAAAACTACCTTCACATGTTCATTAGGGATTTTTTCTTAAGAGATTCTCCCATTTGTCTTGTGTAATGCCCTTTCCACCTTCCAAAGGGTCATGTTGATTATATTCTCTGATCTTGTTCATGATTCAGTGGAGATCTGCATGGACAGTTTTACACCCTATGGGGACAATTTCTGGGAGGCTCTTTATAACCTAAAAAAAGTATTGCAAAGATGTGAAGAGATGAGCCTCTCCCTAAGCCATGATAAGTGCTTATTTATAATGAATGAAGGGATTTTATTAGGGCATTTCCTGCCTTCAAAAGGAATCCAAGGAGACCCTAAAAAATGGCCATCATGAAAAATGTTCTTGTTCCTCAAAAACAGAAATATGTTAGAAGTTTTCAAGGCCTTGTTGGATATTATCGAAGAATCATAAAATATTTTAGAAAAAATCCTTCTCTATTTTTATTACTTACAAAATATGTTGAGTCATGTTGGACATATTTGTGTCAAGAAGCAATTCAGGGAATTAAAGAAAAACTAGTAACAACACATATCCTCAAAGGTTTGAATTGGACCCTGCCCTTCCATATCTATATAGACGCATTTGATAGGTTGATTGGGGTAGCTCTGGGACAAGTTGTAGGTAAACTCCCTTATTCATTTTATTTCATCAACAAAAATATTTCCAAGGTAGAGTTAAACCATATAGTAACTAAAAAAAAAATCTTGTCATTGTACATTCCCTAAACAAATTTAGACATTACATCATTGGTTATTAATTATTTGTGTACACTAACCATGCAACAATCACATACTTAATGAATAAACCATATGTGAATCCTCGCATAATTAGGTGGTTATTATTGTTTTAGAAATTTGACTTGATTATTGTTGACAAACCTAGGAAGGAGAATGTTGTTGCACATTTTCTATCAAGAATAAGCATGTTTGTAGATGAAGAAGTGATATATGACCAACTCCCTAATGAAGATCTCTTTTCCATATCACTTTTGTCTCCATGGTTCGCCAACATTGCTAATTTTCTAGCTACTAGCCAATTCCCTCCTCACCTATCTTTAAAGGAGAAAATCAAGATTGTTAGAAAGAGTGCTTCTTACACTTGGATTGATGGAAAACTCTTCAAGTTAGATCATAATCATATTCTGAAAAGATGTTTGAGGGAGGATAAATTTTATGACATCCTCTCATCTTTCCATGATTGATGCTATGGGCACCCCTTTTCTACAAAGAGGACAACCTACAAGATCCTGCAAGAAGGATACTTTTGACCAAACCTTCACAAGGATGCCTAAAGATATACTTCAAGTCTGATGAATTCCAAAGGATGGAGAAACCTGCTTGAAAGGATGACATTACCCTCCAAATTTAGGAGGATTTTGATCCATTTGAGAAGTGGGGCATGAACTTAATTGATCCCATTGAGCCCTAATCTAGGAAAAAGAAGTACATTATTGTGTGTACTGGCTACTTAACCAAGTGGGCTGAAGTGAACGCAGTGAAAGAAGCAATAGAACATAAAGTGGTCAAGCGTCTAAGGGAGAATATCTTCTATAAGTTTGGTTTCCAAAGAGAATTGGTGACAAACCAAGGCTCCCAATTCACCTCTAATCTTATCGAGGGGATAACAAAGAAACAACACATACAACATTGGAATTCTACTCCATGTTACCCTCAAGCAAATGGATAAGTGGTGGTTACCAAAAAAGCACTAGAGAACACTCTGACCAAGGTGTTCAAAAATAGCAAAAATGAATCGGGAGAAAGACTTGTTGAGGCCACTTTGGCCTACAATACCACCCAGACGACCACTACTAAATTTAAGCCCTATGATTTAGTCTATAGTAAGAAATATTTGTTGCTAATTCAATTTGAATATAACAACTTGAGAATGGCAACAAAAATTGATTTTAATGTAACTAAAGCACAAGGTTAAATATTATAGCAATTGAATACACTAGATGAATAAAAAACACAGGACTTATTACACACCAAAGTAGTTCAACTACAAAGGAAAGATTGGCATGGAAAGGACATCAAAACGATAACCTTCCAAGAGGGTGATTGGGCCTTCCTGTATGACTCCAGGTTAAAGACTTCAAGGGTAATATCATGACCAAATGGATGAGGCCTTGTCTAGTTGAAAAGTGCTATGATAATGGCTCAATCAAAATCAGGATTGTCGATGAGGAATAAGTTCCACTTTTATTCAATGGATATCGATTGAAAGTATACAAGAATCCCCTCTCTAGGACTAAGTTTACCAATTTCATAAGAAAGGAACTGAATCTTATTTAGAGAATTAGGGATCCCAATCCATTCATTCACTGACTGACAGAAGCAAAAATATCAAAAAAAGGAGAAAAATAACCTCATTTGAAAACCTACTTTGAGGCACTTGAGGCAGACACACTAGCTAAAAAACTCTATAAGGTATCCTATAAGTCTGAAAAAACAAAAACAAAACAAAAAAACAAAAACAAAACAAAGCAAAAACAAAAACAAAACAAAAAAAAAACAAAAAACAAAAACAAACAAACAAAACAAAACAAAACAAATAAAAAACAAAAAACCTCCTCCAAGGAATCTAGGGTAGACCCACTAGTTGAAAACCTCCATGAGGCAACCAATAGCCCTAAAAATAATAATAAAAAATAGGAAAAAAAATACTTCTGTGCAAGTACCACAGGAAAAAAACTGTTAAACAAAGTAAACAACTTCAGTTCCCACATTTGGCCCTAGACATCAACTTCAACACTCCATGGGGGTCCACATAATACTCTTTCACTATTCTTGATCTGAATTGGATCCATGAAGAATAATCAAAGCATCATGACTGTATCAAATCAGGATAAAACTTCGAATTCAAAAGCATAGAGCGATCAAGAAGACCTTTGAACAGTGGCAGTTGGCAACCAGCGAGGAATGATGAGGACCTTAGTCAAAGCGCGCTGACCGAGGCCCATGGAGACTGTGCAGGAGGCCAAACTAACACTTGGGAAGCCCAGATCAGGAAAGGAGGCAGTTTCTAATTAGCGCTAATCGTGCATCGCTGGGAAAAACCCCTCGAGAAGGAGACGCCCCGAGTGCTCGGTCGCATGGGAGCCGGGAAAACCATGGGGAAAGCGCCAAAGGCTAAAGGCAGGACCCGCGCTCCAAAAACCGGCGGTATTCATCGGGGGCACCCTTGGACAGTAAGTGGATTTGGAGAAAAATGAGAAATTCCACTCAGCGCCCAACGTGTGGCAGGTGGAGGAGAGAGAAAATCACCTCTCATCGCGTGCTAACGGTCGAGCAAGTCAACTACGCGAAATGAGCAAATGGCGTCGGATCTGGGGGCTCTAGATCTAACAGTGGAGATCACGCCCGATGGGGGAATTGGATTCAACAGGGGAATAAGCCATGATGTGTAAGGATTTGAGGTCCGATTTGATCGCCGGGGTGGCAGACGAGTCATTTCCTGACGTAACCAAAGAACCAAACCGACGAGGAAAAGCTGGCACAGTTCATAAGAGGACAAGTGGCCACTCCCTGTGAGTCGTTGATGATGATGCAGAAGACAGAGAATTCCAAGTGAACAACAGCAGGCAATCCGACGGAGGAAGGAAGCGGAAACGAGCAGTCGTGAGGCAGAGTGGCTTTAAGCCATGAACACATAGAGAACAGAGGACACTGAAGGGAAGAAGGAAAAAAAAGAGGAAGAGAGAACAGAAAGAAGAAGACGAAGACAGAGAAAAGAAGAGACAGTGAAGTAAAGAGCAGAAAGACAGAGAGCCGAGCTGACCTGCAGCATAAGGCAGCATCGAGCCATCCCTGAGAGGACCTGTCGGGGAACTGAGCACCACATTGGGCTCCTTCCATTAAAGACCAGAGGGATCAAGAGCTGGTAAGGCAAAGAGTCTATGTACTCCAGTGGCCTGGGGAATCCAAGAACCACCCTACCAAGCAATTCTGTCTAGGAGACTCAGATTGAGCTCCTCATTGTAATTCTCTACTTTAAAGGCATAATAAAAGAAAGCCACCACTGAGAGCTGGACTAGAGACGTAGCCCTGGAGGATAGGGTGAACTCCTTATTAATTGTTGTGTTCTTGTTTTTGCTTATTCTGTTTCTCTGTTGTTTTCTATTTCTGGTGTCTGTGTATTTTGCAATTTGATCGATCCGTTGCCTAAAATAACATGGACACACACACCAGCACATGAGTCTGTAATACCTTTATTCAATAATTAATTAACCGAGGTCACTCAAGAGTGATTTTCAGATCAAGTGGTATCAGAGCTTTAGGTTGTAAAGGTTAGACAAGCTTGTGTTGGTTTAGCTGTTGAATGCTCACTAGATCAAAGCTCAAATTAGGAGAAGGAGAGTTTGTTATGCTCTTAACCTGCAAAAAGATACCCAAATACAGAATATGTGAAGAAAGATACCTAGAACATAGAATAGTGAGAGACAACAACAAATATTTTATTATTCAGAAAGCAATGTTCACTGGCCTCTTCGAGGGGGCAACCTCCAATAGAGCAGAGCTCGATTCAAAAATAAGACACGATGCTCCTCGCAGGGAGTCTCTATCCTTTATATATGACTCATACATGCAATGCCATGGATCAATACCATGGGTTTTATTAATACCATCTATCTAATACTACGGCCCATTTGCAACTAACTGTGGTCCCGTCATTAATTGTGGGTTAACCACTTACAATTATTAATATGAGCTTTATTGACTCTTGACTATGACTCAATCCCATTACATAAATACATGCCCTCCCCCTTAAGACTAGCCTTGTCCTCAAGGCTGAAGCTGCGGAAACTACTGAAGAATAGTGGCTAGTTCCCAAGTTGCATCTTCCGGAGAGGTGTATTTCCACTTGACGAGGACTTCCCTAATCATGTGGCCCCGTAGGTGCCTGTCTCGTGTGTCCAGGACCTGTTCAGGTTGGAGCCAGATTGACCCTTCTTCGTCCAATTCAGGTAGACTGGTTTGAATTCTGCAATTGTTCCTAATCACTTTCTTGAGGCATGAGACATGGGAAACTGGATGGATTTTTGCAGTAGGTGGCAAAGCCAACTTGTAAGCCACTTCTACAATGCGCTGAAGTACTTGATATGGTCCGTAGAATTTTGGAGATAGTTTCTGACAACCCTTGTCTTTGAGTGATGTTTTCTTATATGGTTGCAGCCTCAAAAAGACCTAATCCCCTTCTTGAAATTGGCGCTCTGAGCGATGCTGGTCTACCTGTTGCTTCATGCGGTTTTGAGCTTGATGAAGATTCTCTCTAAGATGGGCGAGCATGGTTGCGCGGTTTTGTAGGAGTTGATCCACTGCTTGTACCTTTGAGCACCCCTTGATATAAGAAGTAGGGGAAGGAGGCATTTGACCATATACTACTTCATAGGGAGTCATTTTGGTGGTGGCATGATAGTTGGTGTTATACCACCATTCAGCCAGAGGTAACCACTGTACCCAAAGATGTTGCTTTTCTGAAGTGAAACACCTAAGGTAGGTTTCCAGACATTTGTTGACGGCTTCAATTTGACCATCCGTTTGTGGATGATAGGAAGTACTAAGTTGTAGTTGAGTGCCTTGTAGCCTGAAGAGTTCCTACAAAAAATTACTGGTGAAGATCGGGTCGTGATCAAACACAATAGAAGTGGGCATGCCATGCAATTTGAAGATCTGATCCATGAAAGATTGAGCGACCAAAGTCAGTGTAAACGGGTGGGGTAGGGCGCAGAAATGAGCATACTTCAAAAGTCTGTCCACAACCACCATGATGACTGACTTGTTTCCTGACTTTGGAAGACCTGTAATGAAATCCATAGAAACCTCCGTCCATATTGATGCCAGGATGGGCAACGGTTGTAATGTGCCTAGTGCGTTGACAGTCTCCCCTTTGTGGCGTTGACAGACATCGCATTCTGCTACGAAAGTAAGGATGTCCTTTTTCATGCCTATCCAAAAAAATGATCTTTTGGTGCGAGCATACGACTTTTGAAAGACTGAATGTCCTGCAATTGGGGATGAGTGCAATTCTGCCAAAATGCGACTTTTGAGGGTGGATGTTGGTGATATTATGACTCTGTCCCTGTAGCGAAGAATCTCATCCTGCCACGAGTAGCCCTTGGTGGAATTTGGATCTGCCTGCAATTGAGAAATGAGTTGGGAGAGCCTAGGATGTGAAAACCATTCCTTGCGAGCCTCTTCAATCCATTCTGGAATGGGGAGGGAAATTGCTAGCAGAGTACTTTCCTCCTCAAATTGGCGAGATAATGCATCTGCTACACTATTGTCTTGCCCTTTCTTGTAAATGATATCATAATCATATCCCAACATTTTGGCAAGCCATTTATTTTGTTGTGGGGAGGATAGGCGTTGCTCCAAAAAATATTTAAGACTGTGATGGTCTGTGCGGATTTGGAAACGTCGCCCCAATAAGTAAGGTCGCCAAGTCTCTACTGCATGTAAGATGGCCATCATTTCCTTCTCGTAGGTAGATTGGCCCAGATTCTTCCCACATAGTTGTTGGCTTGTGAAGGCCAAAGGTCATCCTTCCTGCATTAAGACTGCCCCAATACCCGTACCCGAAGCATCACATTCAATGACAAAAGATTTGGTGAAATCAGGTAGTGCTAAGACTGGAGTGGAACACATGGCATTTTTGAGAGCTGTAAAGGCCTGTTGTGCGTCCTCATTCCAGAAGAATGAATTTTTTTTCAGGAGTTGAGTGAGGGGCTTTGCTATGCGACCATAATTGCGGACAAATTTGCGATAATAGCCTGTGAGACCCAAAAATCCTCTCAGGCTCTTTAAGGTCCTAGGTTGAGGCCAATCCTACATTGCCTGGATCTTTTTGGGGTCCACCTTGACACCTTCACACCCCACAATGTGGCCCAAATACTCAACTTCTTCCATGCCAAACGAACACTTGGACATCTTAACAAATAATTTATGCTTGCGGAGAAGTTGCAAGAGTAGATCTACATGTTGAAGATGTGCGGCCCAAGAGCAACTATAGATGAGGATGTCATTGAAGAAGACAAGGACAAATTTCCTGAGATATGGTTTGAGAAGGTGGTTTATAAGGCTCTGAAAAGTAGATGGGGCATTACAAAGACCGAATGGCATGACCAAGAACTCATAATGGCCTTCATGAGTTTGGAAAGTAGTCTTTGGAATGTCGACTTCCTTCATGCGAATTTGGTGGTAGCCTGAGCGTAGATCCAGCTTAGTGAAGAACTAAGCCCCATTGAGTTCATCCAGCAAATCATCAACCACCAGGATGGGAAATTTATCTTTGACTGTCAACTTATTGAGGGCCCTGAAGTCTGGACACATCCGCCACTCCTCATCTTTCTTGAGCACCATGACCACCGGTGATGAATAAGGACTAATGCTGGGACGAATGACACCTGCTTCCAAAATTTCCTTGATTATTTTTTCTATTTCATTATTTTGGGTGAACGGATATCTGTATGGGCGCACATTTGGGGGTTGGGCCCCTGGAACCAAGGTGATGCTATGATCATGTTCCTCTCTCGAGGGTGGAAGCTCATGAGGCTTGTCAAAGACCGGCAGATGGTTATTTAAAATCTGTTGCATCTCAGGATGAATCGGCAGAGACTTGGTTGCGACTGCCTGGATAGCATTAAATTGAGCTATAACTCCATGATGGCCCTTTTTAAGCAATTTTTCCATCCTATGCGAGCTGATGATAGAGGGAGCTCCCGCCTGGAGCCACAGAGGGTATGTGTGGAGTTGTTGTGCTTAAAACTCATATATAACTCTTGGAAATCCATTGTGATTGGCCCAAGAGTGCGGAGCCATTCATCGCCGAGGAAAATGTCACACCCTCCCATGTGTATGGCAAACATGTGGGTCTTCAACTGATAATCCCCCATTTGAAGTTTGAAATTTTCACAGTGGCCTTCACATTTCATTGTGCCCCCATCCGCAATTTGGACTTGGAAGTTAGAAACTGCTCATACAAAACAATGCACTGCTTCCACGACTTTGTGATGGATGAAATTATGTGTACTTCCACTATCAATCAAGACTACTACTGGGCGATGTTTAATAAAACCTCTGATTTTGAGAGTTTGAGGTGAAGAAATCCCTACCAAAGCATGCAGCGAAATAACTAGTTCATCAGGGACATTGTCCTTTTGGTTGTCCTCTTCTACCACCTCATGTTCCTCAAGGGGTGGATCTTCGTTCGATGAGCTGTAGTCAGTGACATCAATTTGAAAAAAATTGGGCTCCTTGCATTGACGACTTGGGGAGTATTTTTCATCACAGTAGTAACATAATCCTTGCTTTCTTCTTTCGGCCATTTCTGCAGGTGACACCTTTTGGACCTTAAGTGTTTGAGTCGTGTTGTGAGCCTGTGGGGGGCGACCCTTAGCGGAGAAATTTGGGCGACTGTACTAGGCTGCTAATGCACGTTCCACGTTACGAGCTACCTTGCAAGCCTCTGTCATGTGGGAGGGTGGTGCAGTAGGACTTGGGCTTTTATGGCTTCTTTAAGACTGCTGATAAAACATTCCATGTAGAACACATCTGAGAGACCCCTAGTGCGGAAGGCTAAGGCTTCAAAGCCTGTAATATATTCATCCACTGTGCCAGTCTGTCGGAGCTTAGTAAGACGACCCAAAAAAGAAGATTCCTGGTCAAAGTGGTCTGTAAGATCTTTTTTGAAGTTGGTCCAAGCCAGAAAAGGTCCATTGCAACGTTGATTACATTCCCACCATTGCCACCTTTCATTGTCCAAGTACATGCTCCCCACCATAAGCTGAGTCTCATTATCTAAGATGTTATTCAGATTGAAATACTGCTCCATTTGTGCTATCCATGCTGTTGGGTGATAATTGTCAAATTTATGCATATCCAACTTGGGAGGTCGCTGACGGGATTGTTGGTGGGTGCCCCAGACGTGAGGAGAGTGGCTAGACTCACCCTCACTGTGTCCATTTCCATTATACACCTCCTCATGGGCTTCCTCCTTGCCCTTCGAGATTAGGGTAGATAATTTGTCAAGTTGACTTTGGATGGATTGCAAGGTTAGTTCAAGTTTGTCAATCCTCTCATTGGCCATAGCTTGAGCTCTAGTTTCTACCATGCACCGATCAGATGTTCTTGAGATTTGGGACCGCCCAAAAAAAAAATTCAGTAAGAATTGAATGGTACCACCTTGCTCAGCTCGTCGTCCTGATTCTGATGGGCTAGATCACCAATAAGCGCCCCGGGAGATGTCTGCTGCTGCTGCACCCCTTTGCACGGGCAGATCTAGCAGAGATGACGTGTGATCCCAAGATAGAAAAGGGAACTATGGTCTCGAGGAGTGTCAGGTGCTATAGATCGCAATATACATAAGGGTCTGACAGTAGTACTCAGCCCACTGTTTCAGGGCTCTATTAAGGAGGATCAACCGTACCCTTAGTCGTACAACCCGACTACCCTATCGTACGGGCGAGTAATCTCTCCGAGTTCTGTTCTCGGTGTACTATAGCAGCAAGATGACCGACGGTTTATCTATGGCGAGGTTGCGGAGGAGCTAAGGGGCTTCCGATATACCCATAAGGTACTTGGAAGACAGTCCGTACGCGGTTCTGTCTAATGCGCTACTACTCAAAGGGGTACCCACAAGGGTTATAAGGGAGTCCAACAAGCGTGACCACCTCTTGTATTTCCTGCATGCATGCCTCCCCAAATCTGCAGGTTTATGCGCTCAATGACAGATCTCGTGGTTTAAAGACGCCGGAACACGTCTCTAGCCAAAAAAAAAATTGCTAAGAAATGGAGATCCCACTGGCCCAGGAAAGTGCTATGATACCACTTGTTATGCTCTTAACCTGCAAAAATATACCCAAATACAGAATATGCGAAGAAAGATACCCAGAACATAGAATAGTGAGAGACAACATCAAATATTTTATTATTCAGAAAGCAATGTTCACTGGCCTCTTCGAGGGGGAAACCTCCAATAGAGCAGAGCTCGATTCAAAAATAAGACACGACGCTCCTCGCAGGGAGTCTCTATCCTTTATATATGACTCATACATGCAATACCATGGATCAATACCATGGGTTTTATTAATACCATCTATCTAATACTACGACCCATTTGCAACTAACTGTGGTCTCGTCATTAATTGCGGGTTAACCACTTACAATTATTAATATGGGCTTTATTGACTCTTGACTATGACTCGATCCCATTACATAAATAAGGGGGTTAGGGTGGGACCCTAACAGAGTTGGCCGAAACCAATCCTGAAATTGGGAGAGTCTATCCTTGGAAGACAATGTCAAAGGAAGGTTCTGTGGAGCCAGACCCTCAATTCATAGAAAGTTTCCGAGCCATAAATTCCATGGTAGAAGAAATGTATAGGGACTTTAGAAAACATAAGGAGGAAGATTCGTCAGGCTTCAAGCAAGACAACAAAGAAGATAAGTCTCACTTCCATGACCACTCCAAAGGAAAAGGGAAAGAGGAAAGCTTTCTCATACCTCCTAATAGCCCTATGCATAACAAGAAAGAATATTTGATCTAACTGGATGTTAAATTTGATTTGCCTATATATGATGGAGAGTTGAATGCAGAAAAGTTGGACAATTGGATTAGACAAATTGATGTTCATTGCAGAGTACATAACATCGATTCAGACAAGAGCAAGATTTAGCTGGCAAGCCTAGACCTTGGTGGCACTGCCTTGGTTTGGTGGGAAGGCAAGACCCAAGCTGACATAAAGAGACATGGTAAGACTATCTCTGTCTGGAGTGAATTTGTTTCTGCAATCAAAAAGCAGTTCTATCCATTGGCCTACATGCAACAAGCCATGATGAGTTGGAAAACTCTTGGGCAGTTGAAAGGGAAAAGTGTGCAAGGGTACACTCAAGAATTTAGAAAGAGAGCATTGATTCTAGGAATCTCATTAGACTCACCAAAGACTCTGTTGAAGTACATTGGTGGTCTACGCAGATACATGAGGCATACCATCCTCATGTTTAATCCCACTAGTATAGATGAGGTATCTGTACAAGCTACTCATCTAGAGGCTAGAGGAAAGAATGGAAATCTAGAAGTTGGAGGACCATCCCAACCCACTGCAAGCAAGAGCAAGGCGAAAAGAAAGCAGAAGTGGAAAGCAAGGAAAGTTAACACTACAAAGAAAAGCAAAGCTTCATGCACTCACTGTAAAAAGGATGGGCACGATGATGAGCATTGTTGGATTTTGCATCCAGAGCTGAGACCTAAGAAGTTCGAGGGCAAGAAAAAGAAGACTACTGCAGCTATTCAGAAAGATTTGGGTTCAGACTCAGGAGATGAAACAACTATTGCAGCCGCAGCCACAGGTATAAAAGGTAAGAATTCTAAAGCATCTACTAGTAATTCTGCATAATCTATTACTGATGAAGAAAATGAGAGAAAAAGACATGAGCTTTTCCATATTCGAGTTATTTCCAAACATCAAAAGCTTGATACTTTGTTTGATAGTGGCTCACAAGTAAATCTAATTTCTGAAGCAATTGTAAAGAAATTGGGAGTAGCAACTACACCTCACAAGAAACCATACCCATTAGGATGGTTGAGTGATAAAGCACAACTACAAGTGACTAGATAGTGAAAACTTAAGTTTTCTTTTGGGTCAACATTTGTAGATGACGTTGAGTTAGACATAATTCCTTTGGATATATGTGGAATTGTTTTAAGAAGACCTTACTTGTATGATAGAAAAACTGTTTCTATAGAGCTGAGAACAAGTATCTACTTCTCAAAGATGAAATCGAATACTTTGTAATAGCTCATAAGCTCAAGAATAATTATACTCTCATAAACTCAGGGCAAATGAAAAGAATGATAAATTCATGCAAACAATTCTTATTGATGGTTGTAAAGGAAAAGGAACCTGATAAAACCAATGTATTTGAGGGCGTAATGTTGAACAAAAAACTGATCTAGAAAAGGTTGTTTCAGAATATGATATCTTATTTCAAGAACCTAAAGGTTTGCCACCCAAAAAGGAAACAGTACATGATATTATTTTGCAGCAAGATGTGCCATTACCTAACATTGGGATGTACAAGTTGTCTGCGTTAGAGAATGTTAAAATCAAGAAGCAGGTGCAGGTGTTGCTTGAGAAAGGGTTCATCAGACCTAGCACGTCACCATGTGGGTCACCAATCATTTTGGTGAGAAAGAAAGATGGCTCATGGAGGATGTGCATTGATTACCAAGCACTGAATAAGATAACAATAAAAAATCGTTATCCCCTTCCTCGCATAGATGATCTTTTGGATCAATCAAAAGAAGCTATTTATTTTTCCAAGCTAGACTTGCACAGTGGATACCATCAGGTCAGAGTTGCAGAACAAGATGCATGGAAGACTACTTTCAAAACAAAGCAGGGATTGTATGAATGGATGGTTATGCCTTTTGGCTTAACTAATGCTCCTACTACTTTCATGAGATTAATGAATGATGTACTCAGATCTTTTCTTGATGATTTTGTTATTGTGTATCTGGATGCATTTTGATTTTTAGTAAAACATGGGAAGAACACTTAAAGCATGTTAAGCAGACATTAGATGTTTTCAAAAGAGAAAAACTTCGTGTTAAACTCTCAAAATGTGAATTTGGAAAAACATCTCTAAATTATTTGGGTCATATAGTAGGGGGTGGTGAATTGAAAATAGATCCTTCTAAAGTGGCAGTGATTGTAAACTAGCCTAAACCCAAGTATACTACAGAAGTGAGAAGCTTCTTAGGGGCAGCACAATATTGGAGGAAGTTCATTTCTAACTTTTCCTCAATTACAGCTCCCTTACATGCTTTGACAAGATTGAACAAGGTGTTTCAGTGGGGAGGCAAACAGCAGAAAGCCTTCGACACCTTGAAAGAAAATATTAGTACAACACCTGTACTAGCACTGCCTGATCTGCAAAGACCATTTGAGATCCAAACAGATGCCAGTGACTATGCCATGGGAGCAGTGTTGACACAACACGATAAACCCATATGTTATCATTATGAGACTTTTGATCCTGCAGTAGTTAACTATCCTACATATGATAAAGAATTGTATGCATTAGTTCATAGTGTGAAAAAGTATAAACATTACTTAATGGGCAAAGAGAGAGTAATACATACTGATCATCAACCACTTCCATATCTACACTCCCAAACTAAGTTGCAACAATCAAGACACTACAGATGGATGGGTTTTCTACAATAGTTTCATTTAGTCATCAGATATAAAAAGGGCATACATAATAAAGTTGTAAACGTGTTATGTAGACCCATTATAAATGCATCTATTATACTTAAGCATACTTATGTGCTACATGAAAGCTACATTGAACAATATGCTCAAGATATAGACTTTAAAGATGTATATGCAACTTCGAGTCAAGGCAAATGAGTAGAAGAATTGGATTATCATGTGAAGGACCAACTCTTATACCATTGTGGGAAGTTATGAATTCCACAAACTGAGAGAGTAAAGATAATTAGAGAAGCACACACTTCTCTGATATCAGGTCACTTTGGGGTAAGTAAAACAGTTGCACAGCTGCAAAGATTTTGTTATTGGCCAAAACCGAATGAGACAGTTTCTAGATATGTAAGAGGGTGTACTATGTGTGCTAAAAGCAAGCCCAACAATAGAAAACTAGGCTTGTACACTCCATTACCAGTTCCTTCTCACCCTTGGGAAAGTGTTTCCATGGATTTTGTTGGAGGACTGCCTAAATTTTGGAAAGGTCATGATTATCTATATGTTTTTGTGGATAGGTTTAATAAAATGTGTATTTTGATACCTTGTAATAAACAGATTACAGCTAAACAAACTGCAAAACTGTTCTTTGAACATGTATGGGTTCATTTTAGATTACCCACTTCCATTGTATTTGATCGAGACACCCGATTTGTAGGAAACTTTTGGTCAAGTTTGTGGGAACTGATGGACATCAAACTAAAGAAAAGCACAACTTTTCATCCACAAACTGATGGCCAGACAGAAGTAGTTAATAGGATAGTGATCTAGTTACTCAGAGGATATTGCAGCAAACATCCTAAGCTTTGGGATGAACACTTGTGTTATGTGCAACATGCTTACAACAGAGCAAAACATTCTTCTACCCAGAGATCTCCTTTTGAGACTTGTTTTGGTTTCACACCAAGGTCTCCTTTGGATTTTGCCTTTGGTAAAGATACCACAGTTGATGGACACAGTGACATGGACAAGGCAACTAGGTTCATTGAACAAATCCAGGAGATCCACCAGGCAGTACAGAAACAACTAGAAAAGAGCCAAGCCAAATATAAGGCTAGGCTTGACAGCATTAGATGGAGCATAGTTTTCAAGTTGGTGACCAAGTCTGGCTATATATCAGTAAGGACATGATGCAAGGTGAAGGTAAGAAGCTAAAGCCTATCAGGTATGGACCTTTTAGGATACTTGAGAAGATTGGTGAAAATGCTTTTCGCCTTGATCTACTAGCTTACATGCACATCTACTCAGTCGTAAATGTAGATTGCTTGAGATCGTTTGAACCCTCACTGATTGAGGATCCCGAAGAGTAGAGTCAATTGCCTTCTATTGATGACTTTCTACCTGAATATCTTAATGAATTGCAGGAAGACACAGTTTTAGACAGGAAGGTGAGGACGACGTGCAGAGGAGATGTTAAGTACCTCAGAATTGGGCTCAAAGGTTCAAAGCCGAGCAGTGCAAAGTGGATTGAGATTGGACAAGTGAGACAGTTGTACCCTCACTTAGTCGATGCTTGAAAACCAAATTTTGGTGGTCCAAAAGCTTTTTCAGTGGGAAGGCCGTGATCCAAATTAGATCCATGAAGAATAATCAAAGCACTATGACTGTATCAAATCAAGATAAAACTTCAAATTCAAAAGCACAGAGCGATCAGGAAGACCTCTGAACAATGGCAGTTGGTAGCCAGCGAGGAGCGACAAGGACCTCGGTCAAAGTGCGCTGACCGAGGCCCATGGAGACTGTGTAAGAGGCCAAACTAGCACCTGGGAAGTCCGGATCGGGAAAAGGAGGCAGTTTCTGATCGCGCATCACTGGGAAAATCCCCTCAAGAAGGAGAGGCCCCGAGCGCTCGGTCGCATGGGAGCCGAGAAAACCATGGGGAAAGTGCCAAAGGCTAAAGGTGGGACCTGCGCTCCAAAAACCGGCGGTATTCATCGAGGGCACCCTTGGGTAGTAAGCGGATTTGGAGAAAAATGATCAATTCCACTCAGTGCCCAACGCGTGGCAGGTGGAGGAGAAAGAAAACCACTGCTCATCACGCACTAAATCTAATGGCTGAGATCACACCCGATGGGGGAACCGGATTCAACAGGGGAATAAGCTGCGATGTGTAAGGATTTGAGGTCCGATTTGACCATTGAGGTGGCGGATGAGTCATTTCCTGACGTTACCACAGAACCGAACTAACGAGGAAAAGTTGGCATAGTTCATAGGAGGACAAGTGGGCACTCCCTATGAGTCATTGATGATGACGCAGAAGACAGGGAATTCCAAGTGAACAGTAGTAGGCGATCCGATGGAGGAAGGAAGCGGAAACGAGCAGTTGTGAGATAGAGTGGCTTTAAGCCATGAACACACAGAGAACAGAGGACACTGAAGGGAAGAAAGGAAAAAATAGAGGAAGAGAGAACAGAAAGAAGAAGACGAAGACAGAGAAAAGAAGAGACAATGAAGCAAAGAGCGGAAAGACAGAGAGCCGATCTGACCTGCAGCATAAGGCAGCATCGAGCCATCCTTGGGAGGATCTGTCGGGGAATTGAGAACCACATTGGGCTCCTTCCATTAAAGACCAGAGGGGTCAAGAGCTGGTAAGGCAAAGAGTCTGTGTACTCTAGTGGCTTGGGGAATCCAAGAACCACCCTACCAAGCAATTCTGTTCAAGAGACTCAGATTGAGCTCCTCATTATAATTCTTTGCTTTAAAGACATAATAAAAGAAAGCCACCACTGAGAGCTGGACCTTAGATGTAGCCCTAGAAGATAGGGTGAACTCCTTATTAATTGTTGTGTTCTTGTTTTTGCTTACTGTGCTTCTCTACTTTTTTCTATTTCTAGTGTCTGTGTATTTTGCAATTTGATCGATCCGTTGCCTAAAATAACATGGACACACACACCAGCACATGAGTTTGTAATACCTTCATTCAATAATTAATTAACTGAGGTCACTCAAGAGTGATTTTCAGATCAATTCTCCACCTACTTTAATCATCCACCATATCAAAGCTCCATCATCATCTCTACCGCATACATTTTTTTCAACTTCCCTAAACTGCTACTTGAAAGTCTTGTAATGCCACACGATGGCGTAGTTTTGAGAAAAAACTACAAGTTGGCAAATTTTTTAGTACTTGATCTAGAGAAAATCATGAGAAGCATCCTAACACCTAGTTCTTTGATCACCATGCATCATATCTTATTTCCTCCTTCACTATTTTTCATTTCTAGCCCTATATTAGTTCAATTTCTTAGTTTTTTCTACCACAACCACAACCAAATCCCTCTCCCTCAGCATCATTTGTTCCTCCATAAATTATCAAGTCTCCTCACTATTTCAAAATGGTGTTTTAGTGAGCATGAGGGACCTCTGTGATTGCTACATGAAACTACACATTCCTGTAGTAGCCTACAAAGATCCAATGGGCTCAAGTTCCAGAGCAGCAAAAATATTCCTAAAGAAGACAACCTCCATAAAAGGTCAACATCTCTAGATCAGAAACATCCATATAATCACTCATTCTATATTTGAAAAATGGGCCTAAGGAATTACAGGATTTGTTGTACGCTACTATAGGACTATATGTTCACCAGCAACACCTGCAAGTACATAAAAAATAACCTCCAGCATCATGAAAAGGTAAGCATCAAATAGGAAATCTTTGTCATTCGCCCTTCAAATTCATTCGAAGCATAATGAAACCATTTTTTATACAAAAAGAGAACGGTTTTATAGCCAAATAAAGTAGCATAGGTCTGAGACAATTTGGTAGAAAACCTCCACTTTATCTAAAAGTTATTCCCACTTGTGGGAGAATGAATGAGACAAAATTGGTGATATTTTTAAAAGGTGGTCATTGTCGCCTACTGATGATAAGATAAAGTGGGATTACAAGTTACACAAAGGGGTCCCTGGTGGCTTAATTTCCCTTGTAAAAATTGTAACTCCATGTAATTATGTAGCCATGAATTAAGATGGCCAAGAGAAAGGGATACGGATTCCAGAGTTTGAGGGAGGAGATTTCTTTAAGAAGTTGGTTGTTTTGAATATTAGTCATGCGCTGACTGAGTGGCTCTAGTGATCTGATTCCATATTAAATCTAGCTAGAAATGAAGGGTATTCCCATGTTCTCTTTGAGCAATAGTTACAAGCAAACAAAAGGAAAAAAATTAATGAATAAGTATGGGTTTCGCTAACCACGAGTAGGGCCTACGCAAACCCACAAAAAGATAGTGGATGGTTGGTTAGTATAAAGAAAAAGAGAAATAAAGGTTGAGAGGCTATGATAAAGGTATGATCATTCAAAATTCATATGCATAAGAAGAACAAAGGGATGCATTGTGCTATTGAGAGAATTCAATAGACAAGAGAGCCTATAGTGATAGCCTAGCTGAGAAACTCATAAACTTGCTAGTTGATAATCATAGTGCATAACTAGGATGATACCCTCACTAAGAACCCCATAAGGCTTGCTATCTGATAATCACATAGTAAGCTCAGATGATAGTCCAGTTGAGAAACTTAGAAGGCTTGTTGATTAATAGCCATTAAATAGTGGTTATGCCTTACAAGGATGATAAAACCATTGGAGACTATGTAGGTTGATAAGTTATGAGAGGTTGAGGCACCCAAAACTAGTGGGTTGATATCACCTAATGGTATTCGAAATGGATGGGTTGAGAACGTAGGTGGAAGTACCATAGAGAATTTGTTTTAGAGTGCACTCATATTCCAGCAGGAGTAACACAGCTAATAAAACCTTCTTATTATTAACTATATCTCTCTCTCCAAGTCTAAATTGAGACTCTCTATTTTTAAATTCCTAGAGATGTTTGGATGTTATATTATAATCCCCTCTATGTAAATGAGGATATTACCTGCCTTATGTGTGATCATGGATAGCGGGTGGGTGGAGGTGAGGTGACCTCAAGACACCTTGTTTCAGCTGATAATATTGGTTTTAAATTCCTCTGAAAGAACTCTACCTCAAGATCTGGAATATGATTGGAGGGTGATAGCTACAAGTAAGCTTTGTTGTAGCTTGTTTAATATTGGGTGGAGAATCAAAGTCCCAACGTTAGTTGCCAGGTTCTTCATTATAAAATAAGTGTTTATCCATCTTTATATACATATGCTTGTGTTGTAAATCTTCTTTATGTATTAATTTCATGAACTAATATTGAAGGATGATCTTTCCCTTTTTATGTTGAGGAGTCATTGGCTCCTATGTGGTTGTGCAAGTGCTTATTATGCATCATGTGCAAGTGAATTTTATATGTCTACTTATAGTGCTATTCATATTCCCTTATGAAAGTGTGGAATGTGATTCTCATAGAAATATGGAATGATGATGCCCTTTGTAATCCTTGAGGAATGGTTTAATTCATGTCATTTTAAAATTGATGTAGGAGCATCTAACCTAGGGTAAGACGTTTATCAAGGGAGTTGATTTCCTAAGTTATGATTTAATTATTTAAGGTATCTTCCTATGGTTTTAGGAGAGAATGAGAATTATTGTAAATAGGAAGGAGTTCGAAATTATTTGGGAAGACTAGAGAAATTTGAGGGTTAGTTAGATCTCATCTAGAGATAAGGTATTAGGTGAGAGTTTTATGGATTGTGGAAGGATCTAGAGAGAAATTGTAGGAGTTTCTTTAGGATCTAAAACCAATTTTAGGTTCATATCCATTTGTATAAATCAGTGAGTCATGTGAAGGGGTGTGTAGGAATGAGAGGCCAATTATTAGATCAATAATTCTCTTGTAAATATTTTATTCTTTAATGAATTGATTTGATTTTTGAGTGCATTAGTTGTCTGCATTTTTTGTGTTTGTAGATTTTTAAATGGAGGCCCTAGAGTTTGCACCATCATTTTGGTATCAGAGCTTGAAAGTTTATTCCTAGGGTTATTTGAGGACAGTTGCAGGTTGTCACTATTAATGATGCCATATCTTCCTTAAATCATTGTTAGAGAGTTTGAATTTTTATAAGGTCGGATGCCGACGAGCATGAATGGAAGGCAAAGCCCATAAAGAGCTACGTGGATTAGATTAGACCACGACGAATTGAACGGTGTTGTTGTTAGCCACGGGAAGAATATCGAGTTGGTGGAGAGAGCGTTGGTGGGAAGTATGTTGAAAGACTTTTGATTGTGTATTGTTTATGATCCGATGTTGAAGCTTGTGCGTGAAGGAGCCATCATATTAGAGGAATAGTGATCGAAATTGTGATTGGTAATGCCCTGCATTTTTATGGCCAAATATTAGATTTTAGATAGCACCCAACAATTGAATTAGTTCCCAGCCATTGAATAGAATGCCCAACGCTTGGTCAATTTATAATGGAATTGATGAATGCTAGCCTACGTTGAATAATTTAAACTAGAAGCTCCCAAGAAATTGTGGTCAACTTGTGTGACTTGAAATAGCATTATCCAAAGCGTTGACTGTTGGGGCGTTGGAGTCGTGGAGCCATTCTGGAATGTTGTGTTGTTGTTGAGCCATCTTGAGTTGTAAATTGTGGATCCATACAACCATCCTAAACGTGTGAACATTGTTGAGCCTGTAGCAGAAAGGTGCAGCTAGAGCTTGCTACCGTTGGAGCTATGTTGAAGAGCTTTATCTTCTGATTTTTGAAGCTATTAATTTCTGAGAAACGGTTCAGGGTTATATTTGAGATGCATATTTCTAGAGTTTTCGAGTTGAATGTGTTAATTTGGAGATGGAACATGGTTATATATGAAGGCTTCTTTATAAATCTATTATAGTGTCAATCTTGAAGTTTAGTAAAAGTATATACCATAGGTCATGAAAAAACTTATTAGTGATGAGAGATGATAAGTGCTTGGAAAGAGAATAAGTGCTCTTTATAATTTATTATTTGAGATAAGCATCATAATATATTTTGAATATGGTGATATGTGCTCTTGCATTGTGTGTGGAGAAATACGCTCTCAAGTCAACATATGTGTTGATTCATACTCTAATTTGTGCATTAAGACATCACATATTGTATACAGTATATTAATTAAACTTTGGATGGTAATACACCTTATATGAAGCCACAAGTATGTGAGCTTATGAACAAAGGAGCGATAGTAAGTGGAATGTGAGAGAATGAGTGGTGAGGTATGTGTTATTTTATGTAATGAATATGAATAGATCATGGAGAGATATGAGTGTTTTCATGTAATTATATTATGACATATAATTATGCTATATGTCATTGGGAGAGTTTTTTAATCAACATGATCATGAAGTGTTTTGAATTATTTGAATGTGAATACACATAGGTTAGTAGGGTAGGAAATTGGTTTTCATGAAAATAAAGGAGGAAATGAAGATGGCTATAAAAAGTCAGGTGTGGAATTTACGGAAAAGCCATAGAGATGCCATAATAGTCAACATAAGGAAAATGAACGATGAAGAGTTCAAGAAAGAAATCGTTGAAGTGAAAGAACAACTTGAAATATTTATGGAGCTATTACAAAATCAAAAATATGGATGGATAATGAAGAGGACAGTTAAATGACCAATCAAACAGTTGATTGCAAGAAGATGGAAGCAAAAGTTGAAATTTGTGTTTAGGGAAGCGGAAAAAATCCAGATAATTGAGATGAATGTGTGCATTTGTGAACTAGAATAAGTACCAATGCTTGGTGAGGATGATGAGGAAGCAGTTTGTATTTGTGAACCTGGACAAGGGTCGATATTTGGCAAAGAATGTGACTTGGAAGATCAGCATAAATACTTGAGGACATAATCATCTGTCAAGACTATAAAGCCTTATGTTTTTAAATTTGAAAATTGGTGTATGGATGCAGGACATGTTGTAGATGATGGACAGGACACTAATTTTGTTTCATGCAAAGATGAAGACCAGTCTGTTGAAATGATTTCTGAAAGTGACCGTAAAATGCTACAGAAATGTGAAGAAAAATTACAATTGCTAGAGAAGATGTTGATGGAACGTAAACCTAATCATGTTGCAAATAAAGAATAGAAATGTTCAAGCAGTAAATATGTGGAACCTGAGATAAAATCTATTTTTCAATTTAATTTTGAGGATAGAAGCATATAAAATATTGATGAATATGAATTGATGTTCCAAAATAACAACAATATATTTCAGCTAGAAACTAAATTGGATATTGAAATTGAAGAATTAAGGAAATCGGTGGAAATAGTACATAAACTTAAATATTGTGAGATGAGACAGACGGAAAACAACATGATACATTTGAGTACTCAAGTATACAACAAAAAAGGAGAACTATAATATAAAGTTTGGAAGTCTGGAAGACGGAAAAAGACAACAACAAAATGGAAACAATATGACAGAGCAGTTGATAAGTGATAGACTAAATTTTGGGATCTAGGAGGAGTTTAATCAATTGATGAAGACATGTGGTCGAGAGACCATGAATTTCTTTTACCTAAGAAGTCTGATGTTGGAGCATCGAACCTAGGGTAACATGTTTACCAAGGGAGCTGGTTTCCTAAATTATGATTTAATTATTAAATGTATTTTCCTATGGTTTTAGGAGAGAATGAGAATTATTGTAAATAGGAGAGAGTTCGAGAATATTTGGGAAGACTAGAGAAATTTGAGGATTAGTTAGATATCATCTAGAGATAAGGGATTAGGCGATATTTTTATGGATTATGGGAGGATCTAGAGAGAAATTGTAGGAGTTTGCTTAGGATCTAGAACCAACTTTGGGTTCATATCCATTTGTCTAAATCAATGAGTCATGTGAAGGGGTGTATAAGAATGAGAGATAGGAATGACAAGCCAATTATTAGGTCAATAATTCTCTTGTAAATATTTTATTCTTTAATGAATTGATTTCATTTTTGGAGTGCATTAGCTATCTGCATCTTTTTTTGTTTGATCTAAAAATGGGGCACTAAAGGCTTCTTGTCAGCTTACAAGAACCTTTCCCACTTCCAAAACTTAAATATTTCCAAGACCTTATGATTAACCAATTGCGGAATTAAAAGTGCTTGACATAGGTGTATGCTTGTGTTTGTTCTTAATTGTTTACGAGTTTTGAGTTCATTTGCTTATGCTAAAATAAAACTCGGATAACAGTAAATAAAAGAAGCAAATAAGCAAACACATGAGACAACGATGTAACATGGATTTCACCTTGATATCTTGGGCTATGTCTCCTTGAGCTCTAATAAACTTGACTAAGATCTTTGGGATTATGGCTTAAATTCTTTTACAAGCTCCACGCTCAACTCCATTGGTTTACACTAAACCTATGGGTTTAGAAATACCATCTTATCATGCTGGATGTCCTCACTCTACAGAAAGATCTAGGCTTCTCTGGACTCAACTCCTTCTGTCAGTGCTCTGAGCTTCTTGAGTTTCTGACTTCTTTGACTCCCTCAGAATTCTTTCAGCTGTCTCTGGAATGCCTTCTTCTATCATCAACACACACTGGACACCAACAACAGCTTGATCATTTGATCTCTTTTCTATTATGCAGCTTCACTACAGCTCCATGGCTCTTAGAAGTCTATTGTGAGCTCTCTAGTTCTGGCTCTGGCTCTCTCTGAGCTTCTCTTGGCCTCTGTGTGCCTCTGTAGTTCACTCGACCTCCAAGCAACTCTCGACAACCTTCCAGTGACCTCCAAAACTCTCTGATCTCTCTCAGCAATCCTCTATAATTGTGTGCTCTGTGAATTTGTAACATGTCGGTTGCAGTACTCCATCATGGAAAACCCGATTGTTCACCACAAGAATCTATTTAGAATGGAAAGAAACCCGATCATTTTGCCTTCCTCTGGCTGTGACAGCCAAATAATGGAAATACACAGGAAAACGCCTCATGGAGCAATTAATCAAACATCAAATATTATTGAATCACCCCTAAAAACCTAGCGGGTCCATCCAAATATCGCTTATCACAATCGCATAGCAAAATGGTAAAAAAACCCAATACACAGGAAATACAAAGAAATCTTGCATTCCCGAATTTCAAAACTTATTGAATCGTGTCTATAAACCCATCGAGTTCAGTGTAGAAATTTTGAATAATATGACACATATTCAACAGAGATTATCTCGATTATACACTATTGCGGAAAACATGCATAATACATAACCTCATCTACGTTGATCATCAATTTACAGAAGCAGAAACATTCACAGGCGCACATAGAAGCATCAATCAAAATCATTAACACAGTATGTATCCCGGGGAAAGCATCTCGCTAAAAACCCCAACTATCTGTATATTATAGTGATTGAATCATGTAACATTACAAATTACAATGCTTGTCACAAGCAATCCAGTACCAGCTCCACGTGTTACACACAATACAGCTTAGATCTGATCTCCAAATCTCCCCCGCTGCTTGCCTGCCTCCACAGCTCAATACCTGCTCAAGAATTGATGAGAATGGCTTGCCAAACTCGTATTTGACCTGCAAATAATCACTCACACTCTGTTGGACGTGAGCACAGGCTAAAATTCTTGATATTGGCCAATTCATTGGCATACTCAATCCCTCTGATTGTGCAAATCATCATGCACAACTATAGTCACAACTGATAGCAATCTGATCCTATAACACCTGTCCCTGCTGAACTGAACATGCACTGACATGCAACTGAGTTAACTGATGTATTCTATAGTTGCATTATGAGTTAATAACTTGTGAATTAATTAATAACTAATTCACCCAACTCATCTCTAGTCTATTGATCAGTTAGACTAAATACAACTAGTTTAACAAAGTTAAACTGAACACAACTCCATCAACTGCACCTCCAGTCCACTAAACTCAACTCACTTGAGTTCTAATTGAATTCTTGCATGAAACTATTAGTCATCCCATAGGTAACCACGTATTTCCCTCTGGGATCTGCATGTACCACATCCGTAGCTCATCCTAAAGTGCTCCAAGAGAATAAGATCAAGTTTATAGTCGAAATATTATTATGAGACAATAATATTTGACTTTTCTATTTTTGACAGCCAGTCTAAAAATAGACTTTGATCACTCACACTATGATCACTCACATTGTGGTCACCCACACTGTGATCACTCATACTGTGATCACCCACACTGTGATCATCCACAATGTGATCACTCATACTGTGGTCACCCACACTGTGATCAAAAATAGAACTTGCGCCATAATTTGCCGGTGGGCCCACTTAGTGAAGGCGACTCTTTTCACTAAGCTCCATCATCTTGTTGCATTCACAACAAGAATTTCTTGTTGCACACTTTTCAACACTCCCTCTCAACAAGAAAGGCTTCCTCTCAAACCCGATCCTGAAACTCTAGAATGTTCTCCATGCAACACATCTGGCTGGTCCACTTGCTCTGTCATCAAAGTCTCTGACTGCTATTGCCTCTGTCGACTGAAACTCTGCATCTCTATGCTCTTCAGTATCTGACTACTCTAGCCTCTGTCACTTTGATCTCTGACTGCATCCATGCTGCTGTTGGTTCTATCTCCCAGCATTGCATCCACACTGCACCTCCCAACTGACCTCCCTGTTGGGATAGAAACACCCTCTGATGTTGAAGCTCTACCTACTGCTGAAAAGTGCTCCCTCTCTGACATCTGTGCTACTGCACATCTCCATGCATCTTGCACCATTGCACACCTCTCTGTGCCACCTAGCACTATGCAAAACACTTGTGCCTCTCGCATTGCTGCAGCCTGCTAGCTATGCGCTGTCCTGGGATTCCCTACACTGTCGCTCTCTCTGCCACTCCATCCGCATTTGTCTCTACCCAATCAGTCAGTTCCTGCTACTACACATATGGGGCTCCCATAGCAAGGTCTCATCCAAGAGGTTGGGTACCTCAAGGATCTTACCCCTCCTCCTTGGGACGATCAATCCACATCACCCCACCTCCTACTTGGAGGTATGGCTGCATGCGATCCCTCAGCCCACCTGGCTCGAAGTTTCCCCCTACTAGAGGTCTCTACATGAGTAGATGTCTCTACTCGATCTCCTCTCAGCTTCTCTAGTTGTGGTTGCTCCACAACCTCCTGAAGATGCGGCACCAATCGTGGCTCCTCCACAATCATCTGAGACTTCTTCTGGCTCTGCATGTTGAGAGGTAATATACGCTCCCTCTCAACCACCAAGTCTCCATCAGTTGCCTCACTGCTCAAGGCTTCGCATGCATATTGAACCTAAAGAGCATATAGGTTCCTAACCCATGATCCAATCTCATGACAACGAAAGCATCTCACCTTCAACTTGTCAACCTTCTTCCCACCACTGGAAGAACTGGATTCGGAAAGAGAACCCTTCTCCTTCCCCTTCTTCACCTTACTCGCTAAGGCACAGTTCTCCTCATCATGCATAGATGAAGAACTGTCTCTGGTGCGCCGTCTAATCTCCTCCTGCATCAAATCTGACCATAGTCGTTCCCAATTTGGCAGTTTCTCCCTTCCATTCACCGAGTCCTAGTAGCTATGCCAACTCTTAGGAAGGTCAAGGAGTGCTAGACTCACCATCCTCATCCGACAGTCACCCCCACACTTCCCAGCTCATCCCAGCATTGGGTGAACTTCGTGAGATACTGGGGCATACTGTCTCCATTCTCACACTGAATGTTTCTGAGTTTTATCTCTTGCTTTGGAATTAAATTCGAATTCCACCAGCTCAAAAACTCAACCACTTCCGATCTAGAATTCGTGAGAACAAAGTATTTCTTGTACAGAGATCGACTGTATGGGCATTCACACGATATCTCACCTTCCAAAAGAAGGATGAATCCAGAGGCTACCTGGCCCGATTACAGACTCTGCTTGAAGAAATAAAATGTAAACACTTTCTGAATAATAGATCCGATGATCAATCCTCGCTTTGATATCCTGTAGAACTTTTCCTACAAATCAAAGGGATCTGATACCATGTAGAAATTTTGAATAATATTACACATATTCAACAGATATTATCTCGATTATACACTATTGTGGAAAACATGCATAATGCATAACCTCCTCTACATTGATCATCAATTTACAGAAGCAGAAACATTCACAGGCGCACATAGAAGCATCAATCAAACTCATTAACACGATATGTATCCTGGGGAAAGCATCTTGCTAAAAACCCCAACTATCTGTATATTATAGTGATTGAATCATGTAACATTACAAAGTACAATGCTTATCACAAGAAATCTAGTACCAACTCCACCTGTTACACATAATACAGCTCAGATCTGATCTCCAAATCTCCCCCGCTGCTTGCCTGCCTCCACATCTCAATACCTACTCAAGAATTGATGAGAATGGCTTGCCAAACTCGTATTTGACCTGCAAATAATCACTCACACTCTGTTGGATGTGAGCACAGGCTACAATTCTTGATATTGGCCAATTCATTGGCATACTCAATCCCTCTGATTGTGAAAATCATCATGCACAACTATAGTCACAACTGATAGCAATCTGATCCTATAACACCTGTCCCTGCTGAACTGAACATGCACTGACATGCAACTGAGTTAACTGATGTATTCTATAGTTGCATTATGAGTTAATAAATTGTTAATTAATTAATAACTAATTCACCCAACTCATCTCTAGTCTATTGATCAGTTAGACTAAATACAACTAGTTTAACAAAGTTAAACTGAACACAACTCCATCAATTGCACCTCCAGTCCACTAAACTCAACTCACTTGAGTTCTAACTGAAGTCTTGGATGCAAATATTAGTCATCCCATAGGTAACCACGTATTTCCCTCCGGGATCTGCATTTACCACATTTGTAGCTCATCCTGAAGTGCTCCAAGAGAATAAGATCAAGTTTATAGTCCAAATATTATTATGAGACAATAATATTTGACTTTTCTATTTTTGACAGCCAGTCTAAAAATAGACTTTGATCACTCACACTGTGGTCACCCACACTGTGATCACTCATACTGTGATCACCCACACTGTGATCATCCACACTGTGATCACTCATATTGTGGTCACCCACACTGTGATCAAAAATAGAACTTGCGCCATAATTTGCCTGCGGGCCTGTTAGCGCTCGAATTTGCCTCAGGCTAATGAAGGCAAAATCCAAGGCAACATCAAACCACTTAGCCTCGTAGCTAGCCCTATGAGGACAGGAGAGGGCTCTCTCCGGGTCTATCTCGGAAAAAGGTCTTCAAAGGGCTGAGATGACCAAAAAAAAACACTGATTTTAGGCTAGTAAACTGATAGGGAAAGTTTGATTTCAAATTTTTAGGGTTTTGTTGGAAAACTGAGCACGGAAATTTTGGGTGCGTGGATGAGACACAGTTTTTGCAGAGGTCTTTTTGGGGCAAGGTAGGAGATTGTCTTGATGCCTTTGAAGGAATTGAATGGATAGGTATGACTGGTGAGGAGCTAAGGGGAGCAAGAAACCATCAGGATTTCTCCTTAAACAGATGAAAACATAGATATTAAGCAAACTTAAAGGCAGAGCATAGAAACCATGAATTCTACCTTAACACTTCATTTACTTAATTTGCAGAAGAGAAGAGTAGGAAAATGATACACATAAAAAACTTACAAGTACATGAGAGAAACACACCATCAACACAAATCACCACAGGAATCCCAAATAGTGCTGCAAAACCCTGGTCTTTCCTTTGCCAAAATTGCAGAGATACAAAGAGTAATACAGTCTAAGCTTATCCCTAAAGAGTCCAACCATGAAAATGACTAAGAAAGTACATAATATAGGCAAGATAACACATTTCCTTGCCTCTAGGGGTCGAGCTCATCATCCTAGGAGCCGTTTCAACCAATTCTAAACTGAGCACTACAATCTAGGTAGTCAAAACAACTTGGCTCTATAAGTTAGGAAACTAATTCATTCATTAATTTTTTTCTATTTTATGAACGAATCTTCTAGAATAGGTAAAAAAATGTCATGTCATCATGAAAATACATTAGTTACATCAAAGAGGGTGAAAAATCCCATGAAAAGTCAAAACTAGTCAAAAGCTGCGTTGTCCTGAGCTGTAGATGAAAAACTGGCAAATTTCCCTGATGCGTAGCGCGCCATTTCTCTACGCGTAGCGCGCCTTTGAGCCCACGTTTGGGGCACTTCCCAGCGTCCAAATGAGTCTCAAGTGGGCTTGTTGGAAAGTTCTGGATGTCTACTCTCCAGCCCAAGTGGAATTTCTCAATTTGGTGCCCATTTTTCCCTCCAAAAATGCAATCTCCCAAGACTCCTTCCTGTGTGTCGAAAAAGTGGCAGAAGGTCATTTTTTGCTTGTTTTTTGACCTTTTGGGGGCCCAAACCTCAATGGAATGTCTTGGAAGTGGCTGAGCAAGTGTAATTTGTCATGAAAAATCCAAAAATGCAGAGTTTTTGTTAAATGGACCTCCCCATCCTCAGGGTAACGCGCGGCGCGCTACGCGTTGAGGGCAAAAACCTGTTTTTAGCAAAAAAAATTCAAAATTGACCAAAATTGCTCCAAATTTTCTGAATTTTGAGCTGGGGGTGTATCATTGGGCACCATGCTCCTTCAAGGAGGCTTCGGCCAAAATCTGAAGTGGATCGGGTCTTTTCCTCCGTTTTAGTGCCTTGGCCAATCGTCCTTTGAGTACCTTCATTTTCGCTTTGCACACATGCATGCGGGCCCAATAATGATTCTTCATGTGGCGGAGCATATCTTTGTCCCTGTTTGCCTTGGCTAGCAACTTCTCTAAATGAATGTTCACCCGGATGAGCATAGACCCTTGCTCAATAGGTGTCAAATCACCGGGTCTCTTGCGGGCCAAGTTTCGGTCTTCTCGGATTCGCCGCAACTCATCAAGAGTGTGTTCATCTTCTAGCTGCTTGTTACGCTGCTCCAAGTAGTTGATTGTCCAATTGGCTGTTTCCAATTTTTGTTGCAACAAGTGATTTTCAGCCTTCTGTTGCTGAATGATCTCCTTTAGCTCCGAGCTAGGAGAACTGATGTCAAGGTCAATAATGTCTATGTCCGGATCACCTGATGGTCCCTCATCAATCATGGGCTGCTTGCCTCTCTCCTGTACCTGTGCTGCTATCGAAAGCGAGGCCCCTTCCACCTGATGTGGAGATAACACTCGTTGTGCAGATGCAAATAAGGCCCTATGGCCTCTCTGATATGTAACACATGCTGGAGTGCTGACATGCTCGGGCTCTGGAATGTGAAAATGATGTGAAGGCCCTCCCTCATCATGGACAATCTCAGGGGGTGGTTGTGGCACCGTGAAAAAGTCGCAAGAAATGAAATCCTCCCAAGCAATACCCTGCTGTGCCAACTGAAGCATCACTATGATTTTAATCAGTGCATAATGATAAATACTCTTGTGCTGCTGTGCTGGGCTCTTCCTTTGTACCAAGGGCACCATCCTTTCTATATTGCGACACATGAAAAAAGGAATGTTCATCATTCGTACCCTTGTGAAATGCATCAACAAACGAATATGGTACGAATAGAGACGTGAAAATCTGCCCTCACAAGTGAAATAGCAAATAATGAGTCTCATCAACGGTGCATACTCATCCCTTAGGAATCTGAAAGGAAAAACAGTAGTTAAGTGTCTCATACACCCGGGTTTGATATATGGCTCATAGTGAAATCTGTCTAACTGCTGGCGCTTATTCCATTCCTCCCCTACATTTGGTATCCCGGTGGCTTGAGCAACAATCTCGGGTGATAGGGTGAAGTCCACTCCTGCAAGGTTCACATGACCATTCTGCAAATGTAGGACAAACAAGCGAGCTAGTTCTCTGTGATGTTGAATTTGTGAGATCCGCTCACAATATCCAAAACATGATTGGTACTGAAAACAGTTCATTGCAAGTGGACAAGCTTGCAAATGAGCCAAAGAAGTGGGCTCCTCCCTGACATGCCAACCACCTTTACCACCCTTGTGATGCCTCCTTGGCACTTCTATCTCTGGTGTTGAATCACTGTCATAACTCTGCTCATAATCTGATTCGGTTTCTGACATAGTTTTGAAGACATGATGGCTGAAATGTATATGCTGATTGTGCACACAATTGATTGTTGTTTGACTTTTTCAAATGCTGTCACCAAGGGGACATAAATACAAGGGGATTGTTAGGGAAAGGGGAACATGAGGGAATTAGGGACAATAAACATAAATAAGGAATTTAGGGAAGGCAACATGGGAAATCATAATATTGTGGGATTTTAAGGTGAAGTAGGGTTTGGGAATTTAGTAGGTTTTAGGGATTTTAGAGAGGAAGATTATAAAATTTTATGGGAAAATTTGAAGGAGAATGTTGGTGAAGATGAGGGAAGAGAGGGATCAAAAATGGGCAACCTTGGACAGCAAAATACTTTGAAACCCTAGCACAACTAAGTCTTTAAATTTTCCACAGCAATGTAGGGTTTTAACTTCTCATTTTCATGGCATTTTTAACATATTAATTTCTCATTCATCTTGCAAAACCAAAACTAGCCATGGAGGAGAGGCCTACCTGAAATTTGCTTGAGAGAAAAGAGGATTTGGTAGCTTTCTGGCAGTTTATTGGGCGAAAAACCCAACGCGTAGCGCACCTTTCCCAACGCGTAGCTCCCCTCTGGTGCGTAGCGCCTGAGTAAAAATGCACTGGAAAAGTCGCGCTGATGCATAGCGCGCCTCAGCTGATGCGTAGCGCGCCCCTGAAACTACCCAATTTGATCAATGACTCTTGAAATTGCCTGTGCAACGATTCACTTGGCTTGTGAGAGGCAAATGAGTTGCTAATGAAGAGTGATGTGCTTTTATAGGCTCCTTTTTGAATTTTATTTGCCCAAAACCCACTTTATAATGTTTGAGTGTTGACACTTTTTGAATTAATTGGCTCTGACTTCTGGTTTCCTTTTTTTGAAAAAAAATGGTTGAAATGATGATTTCTTCTGAAAATTTTTGCAGGGATGGCTCCTGAGATGCTTTGGCAAAGGAGACCAAGGCTGCGCTTCAACATTTGGAGAATTTGAAATTTTGACAATTTTTTACAAAAACAAGATAATGACCTTTGTTTTTCAAAAACAGAGTTTTGAAAACAAGGTGAAAATTTAGCTGTACAATGACGAAAATTATTGAAGTGATGATCTAACAAAGACATCCCTCTGGCCTGCTGGTCTTCTAAGACCTTTTAAGACAAAATTGACTCAACCCTAGACCTAAGACCTCAAAATTTAAAACATGATTGTAAATGACCCTTGAAGATTTATTTTAAATAAACAGGCCTGAACCAGCAGTTCCAAGCACGAGGGGAATAAGTGACACAACCCACTCCATCAGAGTTATGGCATGCCTAACGAAATGCAACTGATCAAAACTGATGGGACACCTAATCATGAAATGCACAGAGCTTTGATCTCTGATGGAGGAATACTAGACCGACTCTAACAGGGCCCACTTAGTGAAGGCGACTCTTTTCACTAAGCTCCATCATCTTGTTGCATTCACAACAAGCATTTCTTGTTGCACACTTTTCAACATTCAGCCCTTATCAGCATATCACTTTCGCAAGTCGCATGGTGCATTGGTCTTTGTATCGGGGTTCTGTCAATCTCCCGATCTCTGATCACCCCAATCGATTCATGACCATTGATCTGCGCACCCGATCCAATGGTCCACGCGCAATTGCACATCAGCCCATCGCTTTATCACATGTCGCAATATCATTGTTGAAACGGCCCAGGGGTCTTCCCTTTGGTTATGCCGATTGACGATCCACCGATCTGCCGATCACCGATATTTCATCTTGCGTATCGCATTGGAGGGGTCTATGCCTCTGCTCCTCTGATCGTCGATCACCCTGATTGCCGATTCGATCACATATCGCTCTGCCTGGGGTCTCGATATCAGGTGTAGCCTACCTCTGACCCGATATATCAGAGATCGCTGATCGAGGTTCCTTCCGCCATTACGTCAAGTCCTTCCCTTGGCGTTTTCCGATGCAATTTCTTCAATGAGCCTTTTAGTCCATTTTCATTAGAATTTGCCTCCTTTTCAAAGGACAAAGGCAACCTTCTTTCCGCGATAACTTCATTGTCCGAAGTCCATTTTGGTCCATTCAAATTACAATAGATTCAGAATGAAAGGATCTACGCAATGAGACTATTTTCAGGAGTAGCCTTGGACTTTCATTTTCCTATGCGAGGAACTCTTTGGACTTAGAAGTCTATCTTAGATCCATTTTTTATCAGTGTTTATAGATTTTCACGTGCAGGCCCTATGGTCTGTGCCATAAAAAAGGAATGGTTGTTTGGTTTTTTTTGTAAGTGTTTCACAAGCATGAACCTCATTGAATTATGATCCTCAAGGATAATCAAATCTATGTGTTTATTTTATTAGATACATGTGTGCAGTTATGGCATGTATTGTTGTTTACATTCCTAGCTTTGTGTTATTGAGGTTTCTTAATCAATAGAAGTCATATCTGCACATGAGAAAAATGTGGAGTCGACTAAGCTACCATGTAATCTTGTAGATTACATTTTCATGTGCTAAGCATTTCACCTGCGTGTCAATGAGCAAGGTATTGGGCCAGGTTGAGTTTGGAAAAAAATCATAAACTTAAAAAGGACAAAGCAAGTTTTGATGATCTATAGGTCGGGAGGCAAAGGCGTAGGTGCTCGCAGCCTTCGTAATTTTTTTGTAAATGTTCTAAGTGAATAAACCTATAAAAAATTCAGCATCAAATGTTAGGAAGGACCCACCAGGCCAGTGAGGTCTGGGGTCAGGCTAGTCGACCCAAAATATATCATTCAAGGTGTGCTTGCACCTGACTAATAGTTTTGGCCAAGTAGGTCGAGGCTCGTGAACTAGTCATTGTGGGACCCACTAGGTCGGTGAGGTTGGGAGTCGAGAGGTTAGGACCAAATCCTTGGTCATGGAAGAAAAAGAATTTGAGTAGCTTGACTGGGATCTAGAACGAGTAGTCGGGGGATCAATGTTTAGTCAATTTAGTGTCCTAAATTGCTTGCATAAATTATCAACCAAGGTTTGTAAGATGATGAAGTGTAGTGCACTATATGTGCTTAGTTAACCCTTCTTACTTCATTGTTTTGTATTTTATATTGTTTTGGGGGTTTCTGTTCTTTTATTCCTAATGATGTACAATCTGAGCTATGAGAAACTGAATCTAAACTTCCTAAAAGTGAACCAAGAGCTTAAAACTAGTCAAAATCTAATTTAAAAGAAGGAAAAATAGAGCATCTGTCCTATCTTGTCATTAATCCTAAGTCATGAATCTAATTCTTAAAAAGGTGAAGTTGTAATGCATGTTGAAATAATACAGAGAATGAAATCAACTGAAGTACTTCTAGTTACTCTAACCTTCAATTTTGAAAGATAACCTTCTTGAGATGGAATACAAGCAACTTTTTGTACTTTATGATCTAGATAACTAAATGAAAACATGCAGAAGGTAACTGATTGATCTCAACCATTGTGTGAAGTGAATGGTTAATCATTTAGTTTAAGATGAGTATCAACTTGAAATGGTGAGAAAAAACATTCATTAACGCAGTGCATTGACAATCTAAACTAGAAAATAAATAACAAAACAGTGAGTAAACTAGTCAACAATGCATTCTCATAACTTCAACCTTACTCTATTTAGAAACAAAATCGTTTCCTTTCATGAAATGTGTTGGAGAAACAAGATTTCACAATTGAGTTTTAACATTATGCTACTAATCAAAACTAAAAGAAAGCACACTAAAAGAAATCAACCTAAGTTAGAAATACTGCTAAAAGAAAATGATGAAATTAAAACTAAACAGAAAACAAATGGAAAGAAAACCTCCTTCAGTGCAGGGGCCGTTTGCAACTGGCTAGGTTGAACTGCTAACTAATTGAAAATTCTCTTTTTAAATGATCATTGGTCAACGCACAATTTTATATTATAAATAGGAATGAAGTAAAAAATACAGAGATGAAAGTCTGAATTTCATACATCGAATTCTTCGAACCCCTCTCGGTTCCGTACAATCATTATTTAAAAGGAAATTATCATAACTGTCTTTGAGGAAAACTAGCTACAGGTTGCTTATACGTATTACAACAAGAATGCGTAAATGTCTGGTCAACTATAGGTGACTTGAATTTGAGTGAGATGGTTGGAACAAAACCATTAACATAGGTGGCTGATCCAAGTGAATTCTGCAATAGAATTGTTGGATTTATTTATTAACCACGAAAGAATAGATGAAGAGTCCTATTGCTTCTGGGTATCATACGTTTGACTCCACCTTTGACTACAATCTTGAGCTTCCTTCCTTGTCGATCTGGGCTGAGTGACTAGGATAGAATCCATGTGGAGACGATTCCAGAGATGCCCATGTGGCTGGTTTCTTAATTTGACACCTGGAACCTGCGAGACCATGGAAGTAGCTATGGAATACACGGTTAGCTGCAGAATAGGCCGCGTTCTATAGCTAATTTGAAAAAAATTATTCAAATAGAAAAAACATAAAAATATAACATGTCAATCATTTAATGCCCTCCTTAAGACAAAACCTATCAGTTATCATTGATGGGCATATGTAATCTTATGGAAAAGCAAGGGAAATAAGTGAGAAAATCTATCAAGGAGAGGGTAATTCTGAGGTTCAACATACCCCCACTGCAAAATCATTGCATGTCCTCATGCAATTTGTCAAAAATGTGAATTCTTCTTTCCTATTGCATTTGCTCAGACACTTCAGCTAGTACATCTAATTTTCTTCTTTTGCTCCTCTTTGAAGTGATTGCCATTATGGGTTTCTTCATAAGAAGCCTGTATTTAAGGTTGATGACTATTTTGTTCAAGCTTCTATTCTTCCTCTTCAACTTCCTATTCTTCTTATACCATAGCCCTAGATGCAGTATTGTATTATCATGAATACCCTTATCCAATTTACTTTGTTCACTCAAGGTTTCATTTTCTTTCTTGATATGTCTGTTCAATATATCTAACTCATAGATTTCCTATTTGAGAGAGTCAATTAGAGGTTCTTGTGGATTGACAGAGGATTCTGGATCCATTGAGGCATTCTTCTTCTCCATTGATTCTATATAATCATATATTTGTTGCTGTACTGGGTCTATTCGTGGAGATCTTCTCTTGGGGCTGTCTTCGAAATACTGTTCAGGAGAATTTTGAGGACTATGTGGAGATGGAACATTATCAGGAGATGGTACTAGGGTTTCTTATTCTAGATTTATGAACTCTGTTCCCTTTGATGATATCTTCTTTACCATACCTCGGAGCCTAGAGCTCCTTCTAAGTTGTAGAGGACTTATGTTCTCTTCCTTGGTACCCTTTTCCTCTTTTCTTATCTTTTCTTTTCTCTTGATTTGTTTCCTAATTGTTGACACCTAATCATAGGGATTGGGTGAACAACTCTAATTAAGTGTAAATAAATAATAGAGGAAATGGAGAGTCATCGAGAGATGAACTGAATAGTCACTCCCTCTTGTATATAATAATAAACAACCTAAATGAATAACACAATTACATTTGAGGAGTTACCTCTTGGTCTGACATGGTATCAGAGCCGGCTCCATTTTTGGCATCCATTTCTACTCTTGTAACTCCCTTCTGCCATTTTTTTTGCAGTATGTCCACTACCCCCTCCACAGTCGTCACCCATTAAACGCTGCCCATTATATACTGTCATACGCATAACCCATTAGTCTGGAAAATCTCTGCCATTATTCTTCGCCTTCACCTCCATCACTGTGTATCCATGAAAATGTGTTATTACCTCTTGAGCTCAAAGAGCGGTAGTTGACTGTGTTAAATCCTGCGCAGCGTATCCGTGGTGCATGGTGCAACCTTGGAGTAGTGTTGTGTTCAAAGGATAGAATGGTGCAGTGAGCAGAACCAGCCTGTGCGTTAACCCATTTTCAATGGCTGGAATGGCGCCTCCAGGCAGGACGAAATGAGGCAATGTGAAACTATTTTTCGATGCCTATCCCTTAATCATTTTTGAAGGCTAGTATTATATAAATCATGAAGCCATGTTCCATTAAAGTTATTCAAGGGTGAATTTAAATGGACATATGGTCATTAAAAATGGTGGATAATTAATGACTCGTGAGTGTTGTATTTTTAAAGGAATAAGTGGTGTATTTTTTAAAGGTGTGAGAGGTATGGTGCTATATGATAGTATATATTTGAAGATATATTTGAGAGCTTGCAATTTTTAAGGATATAATTGTATGCAAATTAATTAGTTGCAGAGACACATTAATTTTATTGCAAGTATTTTGGGTCGGGCCAGTTTAAATTTTATAATGGATTCACTCATCTCCATTGTGGGAGTAGTCCTCTTTGAAAAAAAATAACTATCCTGAATGGTCTCAAAAGATAAAACACACTCTCATTTTTAATGAGATGTGGAAAGGAGTGTGTGTTGGAAACGGAGACAAAGAGCCAGAACAACCTACCTCAGACAAGGAATTCACCATTTTGGAAAATAAGAACAACAAGGCTTATGCATTGATTGCAACATCAGTGAATGAAGAGGTGAGTCACCATATTTCGCCATTTTCAAATGATTTCGAAGCCTTACAAAAACTGAATGAAATCTATGGCTCACACTCTGCTCTTGAATTTGTTCAACTCATGATTAAACTGTTCACCCTTGAATTACAAAATGATGATCCTCTTGCTCTTGCATTAGAAGTAAAATCTATTATGCATGATATATTGTCACTAATGTTGAACTGGATATTCCTCTGATAGCTTTTCTCATGGCACTTTATCCCACTTACTCAAATTATCTTGAGTCATTGCAAGCAAATGGAAACCTCAAAGATATTACCTTTGACTCCCTTGTAAAAAAATTTGCTGAAAGAGAGAAAGCTTTTGGGAAGAAGACAACTCCTCAGTCCTTTGAAGAGGTTGTGTTCCTTGCACGTAGAGAAAAGCATCTTTCTCAAGATTCTTCCAAAGGAAGAGGTGGTAGAAGAGGAAGAGGAAGAAATTTCAGAGGCGGGGGGGCAGACACTCTCATGGAGAAAAGTCAGATTTGCACTGCATACACTGCAAAAGAGATGGATCACATGATGAATCCACATGCAAGTTGCCTTGAGACAAAATTGAGTAGGAAAGAAACCAACCCAAAGGTAAAACTAATGAAAAAGAGAAAGGTAAAGCACCTGAATCCGCTCACTATGTTGTGGCACATTGTAATATTGGAGTAAATGAAGGCTTATTTAATGCTTCACTTGGTTCTTGGAAAAATGATTGGTTGCTTGATTCAGGAGCAACTTGCCACATGACTTTTAGAAGAGATTTTTTTGAAGAATTTACTGATAATGTTGATGGAGCAGTATACTTTGCAGACAAATCAAAACTCAAGCCATCAGGGCTTGGCACAATTAGGCTTAAATTGCCTAGTCTTCCAGACTTTCTTCTGCATCATGTTCTATATCTCCCACAGCTGAGGAGAAACTTGTTGTCCTTGGTCCACATCCGCCAGCAAGGACACTCCATTCATATGTTTGATGGAAAGCTTGAGGTGAGAAAAGCATCAGACCACTCACTTTTCATGATGGGGATAGAAGAAGAAAGGCCTCTCAAGCTTTAGGGTACCTCTACTCATGCGCAAAATCTCTCATACAATTCTCATTATGAAGAAGGTACATTTCCATCAAGTTTATTATGGCATGCTAGATTTGGACACTTGAACTATGAAAGCCTCCGCTTGTTGAAGAAAAATGGTGTTAGTAGTTTGCCTACAATTCCTATGAAACTTAAGCAATGTGATTCTCGCACTCTAGGAAAGCATAGCAAACAGTCTTTTCACGATTCACATTCTAGAGCACATAGAAAACTTGAACTCATTCATTCAGATTTATGTGGTCCAATGCCTATTCCTTTTGCAAATGGAAATAAATACATTATGACATTTATTGATGACTACACCAGAATGTGTTGGGTTTATTTATTGAAGAACAAATCTAATGCTTTTCAAGCATTCAAGAACTTCCATACATGGATTGAAAATGATGCACAATCTCATATTGGCTCTATTCGCACTAATAATGGAAAAGAATACACTTCAAATGAATTTGAAAACCATCTTTGCCAACATGGGATCAAACATCAAACAATTGTGCCTTATAATCCCCAATAGAACGGAGTAGCTGAAAGAATGAATAGGACTTCTTAAATATGGTGCGCTCCATGATGTTTTTCAAAATTGTAAAATTGATGTTTTGGGTTGATGCAGTTCTATGTGCTGTATATGTAAAGAATAGATGTCCATCTAATTCTATTAGAAACAAGACTCCTTATGAAATGTGGTATGGGCACATTCCTTCGGTAAAGCATCTCAGGGTCTTTGGTTCCACATGTTATGCCTTGATACCAAAGGTACATAGAAACAAAATTGGTGCAAGAAGTCATAAGTGTATCTTCTTGGGGTATTCAAACACCTCCAAAGCATATCGTCTCTGTGATTAAGTCAATAAAAAGTTTGTTATATCTAGAGATTTAATCTTTCTTGAATCATCCAAAACTGACAATGTTGTTGAGCGGCAACATGACCGCTTGGATATATTCACAAATGCAAAATCATTTCAAGAATTTGATAATCAGATTCCACATCTTGAAGGGGGGATTCCTATACTAGATGAACCTGTGGAATCTTCTTCTAAAACACTCTATCCCTCGCATGAAACTCCAACAACGGATGATACTTTGAGTGATGTGATTGATAGAATTGGGAGACTCAATCTTGATTCAGTCCCAACTCAATCAACAGAGTAGCCTTAACCATCTGAGAAAGGTCCCCCAAAGTGGCTGACAAAGAACTTGAAAGTGTTCATCTTAATGAGGTTGGAAAGATAGGAGCTAGAAATTCAAACCGGTAAAATGGAGGTGATGTAGATGACTCTGATTCACCTATTGATATGGATGTTTCTTATGATTTTGAATTGAATTTGTCTACAGATTTTGAACCAACTTCCGTCAAAGAAGCTGCTTCTCATGATGAATGGAAAGAAGCAATGGAAAAGGAGTATGATGCTTTGATAAATAATGGCACTTGGAAGTGGTTGATCCTCCATTAGGAACCAAACCAATTGGCTACAAGTGGGTCTACAAGAACAAGTATAAAGCTGATGGCTCACTTGACAAGGACAAAGATAGGCTTGTGGAAAAATGTTTTGCACAAAAGGAAGGGGTCGATTACCAGGAAACTTTTCCCGCACAACAAAATGGGCTACCATCCAGACACTCTTTGCCCTAATAGCTCAGAACGGTTGGAAAGTCCATCAAATGGATGTAAAAACTGATTTCTTAAATGGAGATCTAAAAGAGAATGTTTTTATGTTCCAGCCTGAAGGATTTTCTGTAAAAGGACATGAACATAAAGTATGCAAACTTGTGAAAGCCTTTTATGGCCTCAAACAAGCACCGTGAGCCTGGTATGAAAAACTAACTGAGCATCTTCTGAAACTCAATTTCAAACATTATGATCTTGACGATGCAACTGTGTTTGTCAAGAAGGTTGGCAAAGCAGTTGTATATCTTGTGGTATATGTAGATGATCTTTTGATGACAGGGAACAATGAGAGCTACATTGCATCCATAAAGAAGGAATTGAGGAAAGGTTTTGAAATGACTGATTTGGGCTATGTTCATTACTATATTGGTATTGAAGTAACTCAACATCCAAAGTCCATATTCCTTTCTCAAAAGAAGTACATTGGAGATCTATTGACCAGATTTTTCATGACTGAATGAAATCCTCTAACTACTCCAATGGAACAAAACTTAAAGCTCACATCCATTGAAGGAAAAGAATTTGAGGATGCAACAAAGTATAGACAGCTTGTAGGAAGTCTCAACTACCTAACTACTACCAGACCATACATTTCATTTTTTGTTGGAATCCTCTCTAGATTTATGCAAAAGCCTTGTGAGGGACTTCAGCTTGATTGGATACTTTGATTCAGACTTCGATGGAGACAAAGAAACTGGGGTATCTACTTCGGGTTATGTTATTAGTCTTGGATCAGGAGTTGTCTCCTAGAGATCACGCAAACAATCAGTTCCATTAGATTCCACAACAGAGGCAGAATATGTGGTAGCAACTAAGGCAACAAAAGAAATTGTGTGGCTTAGGAAAATTCTTGAAGATTTGCAGGTAAAACAAGTACTATTGACTCCACTCATGATTGACAATACCTCGGCAATAAATTTGGCCAAGAACCCAAAGTTCCATGATCGAACTAAGCACATCAATACAAAGTATCATCTGATTCGACATCATGTTGAGGCCAAAACAATCCATCTTCAACATTGTTCCACTAATGAGCAGATTGCAGACATCTTCACCAAAGCGCTTGGAAGAGAAAAGCTTGAAAGATTTAGAATGATGCTTGGACTCACTAACATCCCTTCAGATTAAGGGGGGGAATGTTGACACCTAATCATAGGGATTGGGTGAACAACTGTAATTAAGTGAAAATAAATAATAGAGGAAATGGAGAGTCATCGGGAGATGAACTGAATAGTCACTCCCTCTTGTATATAATAATAAACAAACTAAATGAATAACACAATTACATTTGAGGAGTTACCTCCTGGTCTGACACTAATCTCTATCAACTCTTCAGAAATTATTTTTTCATCATCTTGTTGTAATGAAGATTTAGGTTTGTTTCCAGTAGTTTCACCAGCTTTCTTTTTCATCTTCCCTTTTTGTTTAATTTGTTCCCTGATCTCTGTCAATTTTTCAGAGACTAGCTCTTCATCATTTTTCTTTGTTGAGGACTCAGGTTTTCTTTGAATGGTTATATCGGTCTTCTTTTGATCTGAAAATGAAACTACTTGTTTTTGTTGTGCAAGGTATTCATTTCCATTAAAATATATGTGCAAACTGTTACTGATGTCTTGCAATTGAAACAAAGAGTTTTTGGTAAATTTCTGAGTCTTATGTGTGAAGGAGGATTATTTCAATTTACTGTTTATCATATCAAATCTGAAAAACACAGAAAGATAAATTCACATAATATAACACAGCAGCTGATAAGGCAGTTCACCCCTCCTGGGCTACATCTATCGGGTCCAAGGCTCCCAAATGTGCATGTCCTTGCTTGAATTAGATGCTCAAAATGGTTATACAATGAGAATAAAGCCTAAACATGCAAAATAAGCTGTGAAAATGAGTTTAGAACACAGGAAAAAGTCAAGAATGAATTTTGGTTCACCTCTAATGGCTAACCATAGCCCAATACAGCTCCAACATCTCCTAGGCCCTGATGGCTCTCCAAGATTCTTCACTGAAAAAACACCTAAAGATGAGCTTTGATGGCTCTGAAACCTATACAAATGGCTCCAGAATGATGAGAAGATACAAAATCAAAAACAATTTTGTCGAAAAAGGTTCTTCCTTCCAAAAGTTATGACCTCTTGAAGTTTTATCTAGTGTCACCTAGAAATACTCCACTAATTTTGGCTAATTGCAGTTAGCTCTGCCATTTTTGGCAACCTCCGCCAGATTTGGCGCACTACGCGAACTTAACTGCCAGTTAACCGTAACTGTCAGGCGAAAAACGCGCACATGTGACCGCCATAACCGTAACCATCGAGGTTAATTAATCGTTGAGTTTGTGGTGTGGTTCCCGCACCAGGGTTATATGGTTAGAGGCTGGCCCCTTTTCCACCCAAACCAAACTTCAATAAAATTCAAATATATATGGTGCCCATAGTTGGTTAAGATCCACCATGTATGCGGGCGGTCAGGCATGTGGGCTGGCGGCCACCCGACCCGAGGTCGATTCCTACGAGCTCCATAAAAATTTTGCCATACCACACCTTGTAGACTTGGGACCATGTGGCGGCGTCCAAGCAGGCCACATGTCAGCTCCTGATTGGCCATCAAAACAAAATATTCCCGTGAATATTTTGGGGAATATTCTTCGAAATATTCTTTTTTTAATTTTTTCAAAATTTGAAATCCAAACTAGCCCAAACTCAATTTTTTGAAGGTTATTAGAGACTTCAAACCTTCATAACTTTCACATGCGAAGTTGGCTTTGAGTTCTGTTCATGGCAGTAGGATCGTATCGACAAGGCCTATCCGGTCGTTTAGGCTGCGATTGTTTTTGAACACTTTCAATTTTTGAGCCTTTTCCATGGCTTGGACTTGAGCTCCTGATCACACCTCCCAAATGAGAAGCTTTTGGACCCCAAAAGCTCACTGAAGTGTTGAAACTGAACTGTACAAAAAATGAGAGAATAACAACATCCTCTTCTCTTCAGCCTTAAAAAATAATTTCCTGACTTTCCAACTGTCCTCATGGCGAATTTTTGTTGAATGAGCCATATACTTGTGTCGAATCCCGACCGAGTTTTATCGCCATACCAATCTGCCATTCTGAAAATAGCATTGACACTTGCTGAACTTTGTGCCCTCCTTGCTTGCATGCCTTTCCATCTCATGGAATCTTGCACTGCTTTGCACTGACACTTCGTTCTCTGCACTAATCGACACCAAAGGCACCTTGTGCAACATACAACATCAACAACAAGTTGACCTGAAATGTGTTATACAATTGACATAACCATCAATGTAAAGAGTGTGCACACAATCGACACAAGTCGATAAACAACAAGATACATCTTTACAAACACATGTGTATGTATCATGTACAACGAACTATATATAGTTCGCTAACTACACATACATCCTCTATGTACATGTGCAACTTCAACTCTTCTTTTTAAATACCAACAACAGGTACATCATCCCAAAAACATGTGGGTGAATAAGAGATGAACCAAAATAACATTGCTACAATATAAGTGAGTATCATATCCATCTTTTACACCTCCATGGCAAACTTTTGCAACAACAAGGAAAATTCAATTGAAGGAATTTCAACTGAAACTGCTTTCACATGCAATCTTGCATCAAACTTTTCAACTGAAATACATGCATACCAATCTGAAATTTGCATGTACAAAATGAGTATGACTTACTGTAGTAAGAAGTTAGTCCACTTCCTACCAAGCCAACTCCATGGCGTCTTTTGTTGCAACAGTAGTTCTTCATGTGAATCTTCCACATCGATAATGGAATCCATAGATCCACTTGCGCCAATCTTTTTGTCCTCAAGCTGCATGTGCTTTGGATGACTTGTTGGATGCAAGGTCCAACAATGAGAAACATGATGTCCCTTCTTTTGAAAAAATGTGCAACTTTCCATCACTTTCTGTGAAAGTTTTCTTTGCCTCTTCTACTTCCTGTGTGCTTTCTTTTTCAACTAGCAACTTGAAGCAACATGGTTAAATCCACCACAAAATGTGCAACAAAACTTTCTTTCATTTGAATAAGAAAAATTATCATTCTTTGCTGAAACATAATCAAATTGATCATGTGAATGTTTATACCTCTTTTGCTGCAATGAAGGCTTAACACAATGGCAATCAACTTGAAAACAAACTTGACATGTTTGTGTATTAGAACTTGGAACAAAAGTTCTTTTCAAATCTGCATCACATGCATTCAAAGATTTGAATTCTTCACCATTAGACTACACATATCCAAGACCAACATTCTTGGGTCGCTCCACAACTGAAATAGGATCAACCATGCCTTGTGCATGCTTGCCCAAACCTTTGCCTTCTTGATAGCCCATCTTAAACATTAATTTGGACCCTATACCTCTTGTATGTTTTTCAAAAGAACCAACACACTTTTCAATAGAGGAAATTGAAGACAAGTTTGAATGGTTTACCTCCTCATCAGGCATTTTCTTGGACAAAGCTTCTTGAGCTTGAAGGAGTTGTTTCTCCATGTCATGCAACCTTTGGAGAATTGCTTCCTTCTCTTCCTTCATAGCCAACAATTGTGCATGAAGCTTAACACTTTCTCTTTGATCCAATATGAGAATCTGCACCATGTCCTTCACCTTAATGAGCTCTTTCTTCATGTCATCATTGAAGAATTTCTTGAAGGAGGAATCTTCACTTATAGAAGAAGTTGACATTATGTAAATGGTCAATTAACAAAAGGAACTTCCAAATAAGAGTTCTCAAAGCTTTCAATCAAATGACAAGCTTTAACCAAATGTCAAACAAAAAACCCCTTCTTATTCAAGCAACCATTTGCAACACATAAAACAGTCAATCTCTTACACTGCTTTAACACCTTTTGCGCAAACAAATTCTCAACCCGAGCTCTGATACCATCTGATCTGAAAATGAAACTTTTTTTTTGTGTGCAAGATATTCATTTCCATTAAAATATATGTGCAAACTGTTACTGATGTCTTGCAATTGAAACAAAGAGTTTTTGGTAAATTTCTTAGTCTTATGCGTGAAGGAGGATTATTTCAATTTATTGTTTATCATATCAAATCTAAAAAACACAGCAAGATAAATTCACATAATATAACACACCAGCTGATAAGGCAGTTCACCCCTCTTGGGCTACATCTGTCGGGTCCAAGGCTCCCAAATGGCATGTCCTTGCTTGAATTAGATGCTCAAAATGGTTATATAGTGATAATAAAGCCTAAACATGCAAAATAAGATGTGAAAATTGGTTCAGAACATAGAAAATAGTCAAGAATGACTTTTGGTTCACCTCCAATGGCTAACCATAGCCCAATACAGCTCCAACACCTCCTAGGCCCTGATGGCTCTCCAAGCTTCTTTGCTAAAAAAACACCTAAAGATGAGCTCTGATGGCTCTAAAACCTATACCAATGGCTCCATAATGATGAGAAGATATGAAATCAAAAAAAAAAATTGTCCAAAAAGGTTCTTCCTTCCAAAAGTTATGACCTCTTGAAGTTTTGTCCAGTTTCACCTAGAAAAACTCCACTAATTTCGGCTAACTGCAGTTAGCTCCACCATTTTTGGCAACCTCCGCCAGATTAGGCGCGCTACGCCAACTTAATTGCCAGTTAACCGTAACTGTCGGGCGGAAAATGCGTGCATGTGACCGCCATAATCCTAACCGTCGGGGTTAATTAACCATTGAGTTTGGGGTGTGGTTCCCACGCCAAGGTTATATGGTTAGGGGCTGGCCCATTCTCCACCCAAACCAAACTTCAATAAACTTCAAATATATAGGGCGCCCATATTTGGTTAAGATCCACCATGTAGGCAGGCCGATCGGGCCTATGGGCTGGTGGCCACCCGACCCAGGGTCGATTCCTGCGAGCTCCATAAAATTTTTGCCATACCACACCTTGTAGACTTGGGGCCACGTGGCGGCCTCTGGTCAGGCCACGTGTTAGCTCTCGATTGGCCATCAAAGCAGAATATTCCCACGAATATTTTGGGGAATATTCCATGTAATATTCTAAGGAATATTCCTTGAAATATTCTTTTTAAAAAAATTTCAAAATTTGAAATCCAAACTGGCCCAAACTCAGTTTTTTGAAGGTTATTGGAGACTTCAAACCTTCATAACTTTCACATGCGAAGTCGGTTTTGAGTGCCATTCATAGTAGCAGGATTGTATTGACGAGGCCTATCCGGTCATTCAAGTTGCAAGTGTTTTTGAACACTTTAAATTTTTGAGCCTTTTCCATGGCTTGGACTTGAGCTCCTGATCATCTTTCTCCTACTCCTTCTAACATTACCCTCTTCAGATGATTCTGGTGCCCCTTGGAAATAGTTTCTTATCAAGAAATTTTCCTAAGTATCTCCTATTCTTTTCAAATGAAATTCAACCAGTATCTTTACCAACCCATGATGGTACATGGTTGTGTCTATGAATTCTATTTTCTTTTGTACATTTGAAGCCATCCTTCTTAAACTGTTTAGTAGGAAGAAAGGGAGATTGATTTCTCCATTTTCTAGAAATTTCATCAATAAACGTATATGATAGACATACATGCACCCTAATCTCCCCTCACAGGTAATGAATTTCCGTAATATCAAAAACATGCTTCTCCATTTACTTTTAAGTGCTAAAATAGGAATTCCTTCTCTAAACATAGAGACATCCATACCTGGGTTCCTGAGGATTACTTTCCATGCTTCACTGTGGAATTCCTTGTTTTTGAACCATCTTTCACCATGTCTTGGTAGTTCTGTAGCCTCTGCTATGTAAGTTTCTGTTGCTACAAACTTAATGTCTCCAATTTCTACTTCAGTACCATAAAATGATCTAGCAAAATATTTTGTGATCTCTTTGTGGAAGTCATTAAATTTTTCAATGAAATTGAGCCATCCAGCCTTCTGCAGCATCTCCTTGAGTTGTGGGTATCCCTCCATATATTTTTCTCCTACTGGCTCTGTCCTGACAATGAGCCCCATGGCTTCTGTTCCGCAAAAAACATTTAACCTTCATAATTACTCTCCTATTCTATGAAATGGACTGACTATGGGTATGGTGAAAAGGAATTATGGGTTTGCGTGGAATAAGTACATGGTGAGGGTTTGGAGAGATTTGGATACGTTGGTCACATCGTAGTCATGACCGTTAACAGATGGAGTTATTAGGGATCGTTTAGGTATAGAGTACAGAGAGTGTATCGAAGATGGGGTATGATGAAGTTATTATGGACCATTTGATATCGAGTATGGAAGATGTGGTATTATGAAGTGGCAGTCAAATCAAATGATAACTCGTTAAGGAGACATACGATTATTCATATTATACATGCCTTATGTTTTTAAGTTGTTGTTTGAAATAAATTTTTCATTTTACCTTTAGAACTTAACCTTTTGCTTGATAACTCTTTTGTTGTTGATGTATAGGTACCTTTAGCATGTTTGGTCTCCAAAGGTTGATTCTTCAATTTCCTACATTCATGATTTATTTGTGAGCTGTACAATTGTGCCAGAGCTGATAAGTAAGTTGTAGCTACAGAATCAGATTAGCTGCAGAATGGAATCAGCTGTAGAATGTGAAAAGAAGGAAAAGTGAAGTATGGCTATGGAATATGAGTGTAAAAATGAAATTGAAATGGGTTATGATAGTAAGATGAAATGAGATGTAAAGTAAAATGTGAAATAGGGTGAAATGGAGTAAAACTGTAAAAATAAAATGTAAATGGAATATGGCAACGAGATGAAATGGAACTGTAAAATAAAATGAAAACAGAATGAGATGGAATGAGACTATGAATTTGTAGACTCTAAACTGCAAATGAATGTAGCTTTTTTTTCACTACTTATTACAAAAAGGAAATGGAAAATATAGGATGTCAGAAATCTCTGATTTTCACCCTATATTTTCTGTATAAGTGTGCCAATCAATGATTGGTTTTCAAACTCATACAATTTATCTATTTATTTTTAAGGAAAAATAAAAACTAAGTTAGTGGAGAAGAAGAATTCTTCTTCACTAGCTTCATTTCATAGTTATTCTGGAAAATCTTAATGAACTCCTCTCTTGAAATTGGTTTCTGATATATCTTCAACCGATGATCATTCACAAGAATAGGTATTTTGATTCCATCTATTATCCTTATCCTTATTGCTCCATTATTAAAGACTTCTTCAATCTCATATGGCCCAAGCCAATGAGTCTGAAGCTTCCCTTGAAAATCTTTGAATTTTGAATCGAACAAAAGTGCCCAATCTCCTGATTGAAACTTCTTCTCCTTGATATATTTTTCATGCCATTTAGCCCTTTGCTATTGGACTATATTGGTTCTTTGAATTGCATCTTGCCTGATTTCATCAAGCTCATTGAGTTGCTCCAATCTATGTTTTTGTGCCTCTAATAAATCTAGTCCCAATTGGACTGCCATATTGAAGGTTTTGATTTGAAACTATAGGGAATAGGACTTGTTTCCCATAAACAAGTTCATAGGGTGTGTTAGTACCTAAATCTACCTCAGGCTGAAGGAAGGCAGGTCTAGGGTAACATCAAACCATGCTTAACCTGGTAGCTAACCCTACCAGGTCGCGAGAGGGCTCTCTCCTTGTCAATCTCAATTAGAATATGGCAACTAGGGCTTGAGATGATTGAAATGAATGCTGATTTTAGGCTAGGTATAGTAGATTAGGGTTTCTGGTTTGATTTTAGATTTTGGTTGCTGGATCAATTGGAGAAGGTAGATTGGATCCGAGAAATCAACTTAGGGTTACAATCATGTCCTGTGGGGCAGGGTAGACAAGAGCTTATGTACTAGCAAAGGATTGAGATGGTAGAATAAGACTGCTAAGGAGTTGAGGAGGGCACAAGAAACTATGAATCCTCTTCAAATAGTGAAAACACTGAAAACTAAATGCAATCCCTAGACAAAGCACTGTAAATCTAGTGTATTTTGTCTATTCACCTTGATTCATTTAGTTTAGAAGAAAGAGAGATATGTGGATACACATAAAACATCATAAAAACTCATTACAAATAAGAAACAATACATAAAACCCACTGTCATAAGAATCCCACAAAAATAGCTGTGAAACTGTAGGTTTTAACCTCGTACAGAAATTACCTACATACAAATTCAAAACACATAAAATAAACAATGAGAGAGCATAACACATAAAACACATATTCAAAGAGATTTTCCCCTTGATCCCAAAGCCGGTACTACCAGCTTGATTTTTCATTATTTTCTTTCAATGTTATAATACATATTTATACATGCCGAAACATCCAATACCATGGAATGAAAACCATCACATCCAATACCATGGACTGAAAACCATCGCATCCAAAAAACCATGTGTGAAAATCATGCACAAAACCATAGGTGGGTCCGCCCATCCTAACACAGAGTCCAAAACCAAAATTTTTCGGGGCACTGCCTTGGACCCCATAAAGTGGGGTTACGGGTACACCTCAAACCCCCTGTGACGCCCCCCTCTAACCCCCCAGTTAACTACGTGGGCTAGTCGTGGAAAGAATATAACACAACCCAACATTCTCCCACTTGTTGTTTTCTTTCCATAGGGGGCCACAAGAGAGCTTAGTCATTTATCTAGCCCTGTAATGCCCATTGTTTCTCTACACCAAGAGAACTTCTCAAAGCCCGCAGATTTTGTCAATGCATCTGCAGTATTCTTCAAAGTGTCCACCTTTATTAGCAACACCTTTTTGTCTTCTATCATATCCCTCACAAAGTGAAACTGAACATCAATGTGCTTTGTCTTTGAATGATATGCGGGTTCTTTGCCAAGAAAATTGCACTTTGGCTATCACGGTCTATCCTTATAGCTCCCTGTACTAATCCCATACTTGAACACAATCTCTGCAACCAAACTACTTCCTTGCTTGCATGAGTGGCTGCCATGTATTCTACCTCTGTAGTTGATAGTGCCACTACAAATTGTTTCTTACTCATCCAACTGACTGCACCTCCAAATAGGTTAAACATATACCCACTTGTAGATCTTCTCTGATCCAGATCTCCAGCCTAGTCTGTATCAACAAAGCCATGGATATCCAAAAAATTTGTCCAATCCTGGTCTTCCTTGGTAGCACAAACCATAATTACTAGTTCCATGCAAATACCTAAAAACCCACTTCACTGTTGTCCAATTCTCCTTCCCTGATTTTGACATAAACCTACTCAATACTCCCACTACATGTGCAATGTCTGGTCTAGTACAGACCATTGCATACATCAGGCTCACCTACAAGAATAGGAACCTTCACCAGTTTACTATCTTGCATATTAGACCTCTGTTGTATTGTCTCGACATAGTTCCTCTGGTTTAACCAAAGCTTCCTCTTTTCCCAATCTCTTTTAATTTCCATGCTCAAAATATAGTTTGCAGAAAAAAGATATTTCATGTCGAATTTGGAGGACAATTGGGTCTTCAAATCCTAGATAATTTCTTTGTCATTTCCAACTAGCAACATATCATCCACATACAAGACCAAATAAATAACACAGTCACCAATTAATTTAAACTACACACAATGATCTGCTTTTCTTTTGGTAAAGCCAAGTCCCCGTATAAATGTATCAAATTTCTGATACCACATCCTTGGTGATTGTTTTAACCCATACAGAGACTTCTTTAACTTGCTTGCATACCAGTTCTTTCTTACCCTTCACCGCAAAGCCTTCAAGTTGCTTCATGTAGATCTCCTCTTCCAGATCCCTTTGAAGAAATGTTGTCTTCACATCCATCTATTCTACCTCAAAATCAAAAGCAGCAACAACAAATAAAAGTAATCTAATAGAAGTTGCCTTGGCAACCGGAGAAAAAATATCACCAAAATCAATTCCCGACACCTGGGAATAACCTTTTGCTACCAACCAAGCTTTGTATTTCTCCACTTTTCCTTCTACATTTGTCTTCTTCTTGAACACCCATTTTTTACCAATGGGTTTCCTTCCAGCTGGCAACTCCACCAGATCCCAAGCCTCATTTTTGTGCAAAGATGCCATTTCATCAACCATGGCCTCTTTCTAGAGTTTTCCATCCTCTGAATCTACTGCTTCCTTCACAGTTCTGGGATCATCATCCGTAATAGATAAAGCAAAATTTGAACAGAAAGCAGATGGACTATACCTTTATGGCTGCCTTCTTTCTCGAATTGATCTTCTCACAGCTGGAGTTTGTGGCTCTTCATATTCTAACTCCTCCTCTGCTGTAGAGTCTGATTCTTCCTCCTTTAGCTCAAACTCTAACTTCTTAGGTTCCTTTGGTTGGACTTCATGTTTAATAACATCTTTCACCTCTCTGAACACCACATCTCAGCTGTACACAACCTTCCTTGTTACTGGGTTCCAAAGCTTATAACCCTTTAAACCATCCTTATACCCAATAAAGATGCACTTTTCAGATTTACTATCCAACTTGGTTTGTTTTTCCTTTGGAACATGTTCATATGCATCACATCCAAATACCCTCAAATGTGAAAGAGAGGGTTTCTTACCAATCCATACCTCTTGTGGAGTCTTATCCTCCAACGTTGATGAAGGTGACTTGTTGACCAGGTAACATGCAGTATCCATAGCCTCTGCCCAAAATTTTTGTCCTAACTCGGCACCATTGAGCATGCTTCTTGCCCTTTCCATCAACATCTTATTCATTCTTTCTGCAAATCCATTTTGCTGAGGTGTATATGGAGTAGTCTTCTGTCGTGCTATACCACACTTCTTACAGAATTCTTCAAATTCCTTGCTGCAAAACTCTCCACCATTATCTGTCCTTAGCAGCTTTATCTTCTTCTCTGTCTAATTTTCCACGAGAGACTTAAATTATTTAAACTTGTCAAAGGCTTCGGATTTCTTCTTAAGGAAATATATCCATGTGTTCCTTGAGAAGTCATCTATAAATGATACATAGTACATAGATTTACCCAGTGATGGAACCTTCACAGGTCCAAACACATCACTGTGCACAAACTCTAATATATGTTTCGCCCTCTTACCACCAGAGGGGAAACTCACCCGATTCTACTTCCCATATACAAGATTTTCACAGAAATTAAAAATCTAGAGAGCTATTACTCATACCTTTACCATGAAGTATTCGAAGGCCTTTCTCTCCAATATGTCCAAGCCTTTGATGCCACAGCATGGTCTTCTCTCTAGAGACCACTAGATTTTCTACTCCACTTTTAGGAACCACAGAACTGTTGCACCCATCAACAACGGTGCTACCTTGCAGCTTGTACGGAGTTCCAATCTGAACTCCCCGCATCAATACCAGTGCTCCCCAAACCATCTTGCATGTATCCTTCTCGAACACTGTTTTTACACCTAGATCATCCAACTTGCTTACAGAAATTAGATTTCTGGCCAATGCAGGAATATGTAGAACACTCGGAAGTGTTATAACTCTTCCACCTTGCAACTTCAACTTTACCTTTCCGTGACCAACGATTTTAGCCTTCCTTTCATTCCCCAAGAAGACATCACCACCATCATATTTCTCATACTCGTGGAACCACTCTTTATGGAGAGTGAAGTGAAAGGATGCACCTGAGTCAATCAACCATGCCTCATGATCTACATGTGTACTTGAAGAAGCCAAGTACACATCCCCACCTTCATCTGAGGTGGTTTTCGCCTCTGCAAAAGGAGCCTCATTAGATCCCTTTCCTTTGTTAGGAGCTTTAGATTTACAGTCCCTTTTGAGGTGGCCTTCCTTTCCGCATTTCCAGCACACCACCTTTACAGGTTTTCCTGGAGATTTAGATCTCCCTCTAGATTAGATCTCCCACTCGATGACTTAATTTTGTTTCTGTTCTAGGACCGTCCTCGTACAGATAAGGCATCACCATTTTGGCTTTCCATATTTTTCTGTCTCATCTCCTTCATCAGAAAGGATGAGACTATTTCATCAAACTGCAAGGCAGTTGCATTGCTACCTATTGCAATAACTAGACTATCCCATGAATCTGGTAGAGAACACAACAAACTGATACACTTATCTTCATCTAAAATTTTAATATCAATAGATGCTAACTGACTTACCACAGTATTAAATGCATTCAGATGCTCTGTCACTGAGTCTCCATCTTTAATCCTCAAGTTATACAGCTTTTTCTGCAGGAATAGTTTAATCATCAGAGACTTAGATTGGTACAAAGTCCCTAACTTGTCCCACAAAGCCTTCGTCGTAACTTCCCCTGATACATTCAGAAATATTGAATCTGAGACACACAATCGTATTGTGCTCTTTGCCTTCCGATCCAACTTCTTCCATTCTTCATCATACACTCTTGTTGGTTTAGTACCCGGATCTACCACGATCCACTAATCTTTATCCACCAACAAATCCTCCATCTTGAGTTTCCACAACTCAAAACTCTAACCATTAAATTTCTCGATCTCTATCTTTCCACTGCTTGCCTTCTTCTTTCACCACCAGAATCGATCTCGCAGATCTCCCACTGAATAGAGTCTACCACGGGCCCGAATGAAACCCCTCAGCAACAAAGGCGTCCCCTTGAAGCCAAAACAACTATGATACCAAATGTAGGTTTTAATCCCATACAAAAATTACCTGCATACAAATTCTAAAACACATAAAATAAACAATGCAAGAGCATAACACATAAAACACATATACACAAAGATTTTCTCGTGGATCCCAAAACCAGGACTACCAGCTTGAATTTTCATCATTTTTTTTCAATGTTATAATACATATTTATACATGCCGAAGAATCCAATACCATGGACCGAAAACCATCACGTCCAATACCATGGACCAAAAACCATCACATCCAAAAAACCATGTGCGAAAATCATGCACAAAACCATAGGTGGGTTCGCCCATCCTAACATAGAGTCCAAAACCAAAATTTTCTGGGGCACTGCCTCGGACCCCATAAAGTGGGGTTACGGGTACACCTCAAACCCCTGTGACCCCCCCTCTAACCCCCCGGTTAACTACGTGGGCTAGTTGTGGAAAGAATATAACACAACCCAACAAAAACCTGGTTTTATTCCTTGCCCACTGCTGATACAAAATGTTCAGTGAGTCCAACACTTTTGCCAAAGTCCAACCTTTACAAATGAATAAAAAAGTACATGATATAGGCAAGGAAACTACTCAAGCTAGCTATCAGGGTCGAATCCATGAGAAAAGGGGTGGTTTCAACCATATCTAAACTAAGAACAAGAATATGGGCAGTGGAACAACTTGCCTCTAAAACCAAGGAAACTAATTCATTCAGCTCAAAATCACCTTTGACTTGATGTAACTACCATATTAAGTGTTTTACATCCATAATTACATCATTTACCATGCTAATTTCACCAATAGAGCAAGAAAAATTCAACTGTAGAGAAAACTAGGCGAAATCTGGAAAATCAAGCAAAACTGGCAAAATTCATCCTATGCGCAATGCCACTGATCCTATGTGCAATGCTTTTTCTAGGCCAATTTTGGAAAGCTTCCCGGAGTCCAAATCTGGTGTAGGATAGCTTGTTGGAAATATTGATGAGTCTACTTTCTAGAACAACTTGAATTTCTGAATTTGGAGTCTATTTTCCCCTCCAAAAATTGATTCTCCCAAAACTGCTTCTTGTGTGGCAAAAAAGTGGCAAAGAGGGCACTTTTTTGGTGTTTTTTGCCCTTTTGGAGACCTAGAACTTGTCCAAAATTCTTAGCCATTTCTGAGCTTCCATATTTTTCCATGCTGATTCCAAAAATATAGACTTTTTTGAAAGAAAGTGTCCCCAACAAAAGCGCAGCGCCACCTTGGAAAAGCTTATTTTTCATATTAAAAATTTCAAAAATGACAAAAATTGCTCCAAATTTCTTGAAATTTAGCCTAAGTGATCCTTGTTAGGTGCTTTGATGGGCCAATGATACTTTAGCCAAGATATTTGAGTTTATCATGCTCTTTTTGCTTTCTTAAGGCCTTTTTTCAACTTAGCCATAAGCCTCTTCATTATACTGTCAACATATCATCCTTTGTTCCACTGTTCACCAACATTTGGAATGCTTGTTGATTATGAGATAGTGGTAGGTGACAAGGTGAAGGACACACTAGCAAGGTTCACTTGGCCATTATGTAGATGAGTGACAAACAACCAGGCAAGCTCATAGCAAGAATGATGTCTAAAACAAGATATAGCAAGAGGACAAGCAAGCAACTCTGTGAGACTGATAGTTTCCTCCCAGATGATCTTTCCCCCTTTGTGTGGCTTTCTTGGTACATGAGCTTCTCTGGAAGAATCACTGAGAGTTTCCTCTTCCCTCTCATAATCTGAATCTGTCTCCATGCTTATGAATTTGAAGTGAAAGCAGATGAGTATGAAGAGATTTTGAAATATGAGGTAAGCAGTGTGTATAAGGAAGTGAATGCTAGGAGGAAGGGTTTCTTTTGGGAAATGAGGGAAGTGAATGGTGTTATGAATGTGAGATAAGGGGTTTGATAGTGAAGTGGATGTAATGAAAGAGTAGGATGTGGGAGTTAGGGTTTGGGAATAGGGTATAGGGCTAGGGTTTGGTAAATGGGAGTGGGGTTTGGGGAGTGAATGTTGATGATTTTAGGGAGAGGGAATGGGATTTGAAAAGCTCAATATGAATGGAGTGAGAAAGAAGAGCAAATGACCTTCAATAACTTGCAAGAGATGATTTAACAACTAGCTAGGGTTTGTGTTAACCATTTAGCTAAGGTTTTCTCTCAAGAAAATCAAACACATCCAAGCCATCAAACATAACTTTACTAAGCAAGGAGGATTGATCTACTTACTTGGAACAGGCATTAATTTTATTCTTAGGAAGTTTGGAGGAGTTTTGAGGTAATTCTGCTTCTCGTAACAAGTGTGCAGCGCCAAGGAACAGGTGTGCAACACCTTTTTGCAGACCAGTTTTGGAGGCCTTCCCGGGGTCCAAATTGGGCACGGGATATATCGTTCGAAATATTATCGATTTTAGTTTCCAGAACATCTTTAATTTTCCAATTTCTAGTTCATTTTCCCTGTCAAAAGTCCAATCTCCCAAGACTGGTCAAAATGTGTAAAATGTGGCTGCCTAAATGCAGAGTGCTGTTGCAGTCAACTTTTGAAGGTCTTCCTCAACTCCAAATTGCACTCATGATAGCTCATTGGAAATATATTTGTGTCTAGATATCATTTGAGTCATAAAGAAAGTCATTTGGCCAACCAAGCTAGGATAAATCTTGATTTTCCCAAGGTCACTTAAGAGGTGCATTAACTCTCCGGAGGCAACTTGTATTTTTGACATTTCTCTAAAACCATGACACCTGTGTAAAAAATGAAGGAGGTTTTCCTTCTTTGGCCTATTATGGACAAAAAACTCTCTCACTTTTTCCAAATTCATTTTTTCTTGCTCAGAAACATCATTTGAGTAAAACCTATCCCGATGTGTGGAACATGGGATTTGTCGAAATGAAGTGAAATGAAGGGGATAAGGGGCTTCTAAATTCTTGAGAAAATTTTGGGAAGTAGGGAGGGATGTTAGGAAGTAAGGGAATGTGGAATTTAAAATATTGAGTGAGGGGAAGGGATCCAAAATGGAAAAACATAGGCTTAGCCTAGAAAATTGTCAAACTATAGCAAGAAACTAGGGTTTGTGGAAAAATGATGAATTTGAAGGATTTCAGTGATGGGAAGTACTTAGAAAGGTGCATTAAGGATAGGGGAAGGTATATGAACATCAGGATACAATTTTTGTTGATGATTTGACCATCCAAGAGAAATTACCTTCAAAACCCTAGGAGAGGGAAATGAGCCTTACCCAGTACAACTGAAGCATGAACAAGGTGTAAAATGACCCATTGGAACCTGAAATGATGATGACAACTCTCTAAATGATGGTACACTCATTTGAATGGTGACATGGACCAACATTTGGACAAATTTGAAAGAAGTGAAAACAAACCCTAAACCTAATACCTAGAGATCAAATTTTACTTGAAGACTCACTGAAATGACAAAATTTGACTTTGACACCTTAAAATCACTTTGTAAGAGCATGTTTGATCACTAGATGAAGGCTTCAAAGACTGACACTAACAGGTTGTGTGTCTCGTTGTGTTCCTCCATGTAGTTCTATAAGCCCATAAGGCTTGAGGAAGCCTTTCTGCCCAATCTCTCCGATGTAGATGCACAGTCTTAGTGAGAATTCCTTCAATCACCTTATTTGTAGATTCAACTTGACCATTTTCTTGTGGATGATAGGGAGTTGATTTCCTATGTTTGATCTTGTAATCTTCCACAAGACCCTTCACCATTTTAGATGTAAATTGAGATCCCTGATCTATCACAATTTCTCTTGGAACACCAAAACGAGTCAAGATGTCCTCAAAAAGAAAATTAACTACAGACTTTTCATTAGAAAAAGGAAATGCTTTAGCCTCTACCCATTTAGTGACATAATCAATGCATACCAATATATATTTCTTTTGCTTAGATGGGGGATTAATTGGTCCAACAAAATCCAAGGCCCATTTTTCAAAAGGTTCAATGAGTACCTGAATTTGTAGTGGCATTTCATTTGAAAGAGTAGGTTTTCCTACCCTTTGGCAGCTTTCACACCTCCTGACATATTATTTGGCATCATTGAAGATGGATGGCCAATAATATCTTAAAGAAAGGATTTTATAAGTTGTCATCTTGTCAATAAAGTGTCCACCACATAGTTCATCATGACATGCCTTAAGAATCTCAGGCATTTCAGCTTCCCTAATATATCTTCTGATCATGAGATCTGGACTTGTTTTATACAATTAATTAGTGATCCATGATTATCTTTCACTTATTTGAATGATTTTTCTTTTCTATCTAGGAAACAAATGTGAAGGCAATTTCCTATGACTAAATAATTGGCAATATTTGCAAACCAAGGGGTCTGAGTAGTCATTGCAAAAATATATTCATCAGGAAACTTATCTTCAACCGGAGTGTCATCTTTGATATTTTGAATTCTGGACAAGAAATCAGCAACTGTGTTTTGTTTTCCAGGTCTATCTAGCATAGTAATATTGAATTCTTGCAAGAGTAATAGCCATCTTATAACTCTCTCATTAGTAATAGGTTTATTCATTAAGTATCTAATTGCAGAGTGATCTATGAACAAAGGTTTCATAGCCTGTTATATAATGTTTGAACTTGTTGATTGCATGAACAACACCTAAAAATTCCCTTTCAGCTATAGTATAATTTAACTTGGTGGGAGTCAAATTCTTACTTGTATAGTAGATGGCATAGGGAATCAAATCCTTTTGTCCTAATACAGCTCCCAGAGTTGAATCTGAAGCATCTGTTGAAATTTGAAAAGGTAGTTTCCAATTTGGACCTCTCAAGATGGGTGCTTCAGAAATTCTTTCTTTTAAAGTCTCAACTGCTAACTAGCAATCAGGATTCCAAATGAATTCACAATCCTTGGTGAGTAATTTGAAGAGTGGGGATGCTATTTTAGTAAAATTTTCTATTTGATATTCTATAGTATCCTATAAATCCTAGAAAGCTTCTAAGATCCTTTTGAAAATTTGGATTTGATAATTTGGAGATGAATTCAACTTTAGATTTATGAACTTTAATTCCATCTCCTGAAATGTGATGTCCTAAGACAATCCCTTCTGTAAACATCATAAAACATTTTTCATGGCTTAGTGAAAGGTTTTCTTCCTTACATCTTTTAAGAACTTTTCCCAATTTTCCAAAGCTTCTTCAAATGTATTCCCATAAACTGTAAAGTCATCCATATATACCTCTACACAATCATGTAGTAGATTAGAAAAAAATTCCTAGTACTGTTTTTTGGAATGTTGCAGGTGCATTACATAATCCAAAAGGAAGTACTCGATAGGCATAGGTTCCCCATGGAAAACTAAATGTGGTTTTATCTTGATCTTCAGGTGCCACATGAATCTGATTATAACCACTAAAACCATCCAAGAATGAGAAATACTTCTTACCTGCTAATGAATCTAACACTTGATCTATAAAGGGCAAAGGAAAATGATCTTTAAGGGTAGCTTTATTCAATTCTCAATAATCAATGCACACCCTCCATTTACCATTCTTTTTAGGCACAATCACTAAAGGGGAAACCAATTGGCTATCTAAAATTGGGTAAATGAAGTTTACGTTCAGTAGTTTTTGCAGCTCTTCTTTCACAATTTCCCTAAGATTTGGATTCATCCTTCTTTGAGGTTTTCTGATAGGTTTACAATTTTCCTCAATGTAGATGTGATGTATAGAAGTCTTAGGACTAATACCTTTCATGTCAGTATATTCCCATGCATATGCAACAAAATGTTGTTGTAATGTTTTGATTAGGTTTTACTGTTGTAATTTCTCCAAGTTATTGTTTATGTTCAATGTTCTCCTTGGAAAGATTTCAATTGTAGAGCTACCAAATTCTTCCATAGAATAAAGAGAAATCTGCCTAGATGAAAAATATTCAATGTTGGATTCTTCTTGGAATTGAACATGTTCATATTCTGGAGATGATTCAAAATTTTCCATTGTATTCAAGATTTGACTATCTTCACTAATATATGAAATAGCAAAGAGAGACTGAATGTCATTTTCATCATCAATCCATTCTCTATCATCTATTTCTATGATTGTTCTTGCTGGAGGATATAGAGTGTATTTCTTTGTTGAATTCCCCTCAAAAATATACATGTCACCAGATCTACAGCTAATGAAAGCATCAACTGTGGCCAGCCAAAGTCTTCCTAATATAAGTGGATTTCCTCCTAGATTGTTCTTGAGGGTTAAGATCATGAAATCAATAGGATATTCCCAAGAATATAAGGACACTGAAATATCTTATAACACACTATCTATTTTGATTACAGATCTATCTGCTAATTGCAATAATGTAGGTGTGTAAAGAATATTAGGAAGCTTGAGTTGTTCCATGGTTTGTTTGCTCATGATGTTTATTGCTGATCCTAAATCAATCAATGTATTTGGAATTTCAACTCCATTGATATGTGTTTTCACAATTGGACTTCTTGGATCTACATGTTTTTGTATGGCAATTTTTCCCATCATTATGTCTACTATTTTTCCTACCAGGTGAATTATTTTTGTTTCTTTTGCTTTTCTTCCTGGTTTCTTTATGCTCAACTCCTTTATTGTTTTAGCTAGGATTGGAATCTCCTTAATGGCTTGTAACAAAGGGATTTTGATACAAACATTTTTCAATTAATCTAGAAAATCATAATTAGGCAACATAATATGCTTTTCTACTCCTCTATCAACTTGTAATCTTTCAGGAAAAGGAGGTGCAGAAGTAGATACTGGTTGCTCAATGCTAGGAGTTGAGCTCACTGGTTCTTTCTGTTTTTCATTTTCAATATTTTGGTTTTGGAGAGATGTTCCTTCAAAAATTTTATTGGGTTGTAGAGAATCTTCCTCAGAATTGTCTTGTTCCTGAATAACTACAGAAGGCCTTTCCTTTTCTAATATCCTACCAGATCTTAGTTGAACATCATTGAGATCTAGAGGAGTGATCATATAAGTTGGAAATTGTTGTCCTTCCACCATGTAAGCATTCTGAGGATTTTTATTATTGGGGTTTGGTAATGGTTGGGAAGGTAGCTGATTTGGTCTCTGCTGAAATGGTAGTAAGAGTTGAGGATTTTGGTTTTGAAGTTGTGGCTGTTGATTTTGTTGTGGAAATGGTAGTGAAAGTTGAGGGTTTTGATTTTGAAGTTGTGGTTGCTGATTTTGTTGTGGAATTTGTGGGGGAGGATAATTCTGATATGATGGAGGATATTGATAATATTGAGAAAATATTCGATAAGGATTTTGTACTCCTTGAGCCCAAGGTTGAGATTGAGATTGAGGTTGAGGTTGAGGCCAAGGTTGCTACCAAGAATTCCAATTTGGTGGGGACTGAAGATACATTTCATTGTTAAATCCCTAATTTTGTGGTCCCTACCAAGGTCTTCTAGAGACAAAGCAAAGAGATTCTACTGAATTTGGAATTTTTTCTTCTTGAAAAACAACCTTAATACCTGGAATTGAAGGAAAAACCTTGGTCTCATGGTTTTCTAAAAAAATCACACAAGTCTCTATGATTTTAGCATCCAAAGGAAATTCTCTTAAAGAGTGTTTTTTTCTGCATTTGGGACAGAAAATAGCTAAAGCATCAACCTCAGTTTTCTGCTTGTTTTGCAACTTAAGAGTGTCTATTTGGTCACTAAGGCTCCCTAGAATATATGTTTTGAATTCATCAAGCATATTCCCAATTGCTGCTCTACTCACTGATCCAGTTGCAGACTTATTCACTCTAACAAGAGAAGGATCTCTTGGACCTTTCCTAGTTTTGGATTTCCCTCTTGAGAGATGAACACATAATTCTCCTATGTCACTTAATGGGAGTTGAGAGATATCTCCCTTCCCCATCATGTTAAGGATATCTATCCACTCATCTCTAATGGCTTTTAATAGAAGAGCTTTTAAGGTATCTTCATCTAAATTATCCATCTTTTCTCTTTTCAAGTTATAGTTGAATCTCTCAATTAAATCCTCCAAATTTTCATCCTCTCTTTGTATCATTTTGAGCACTTCATCCTTATGATTGGTAGGCACGCAATAATCCAAATACTTGTCCAAAAACACTTTCTTCATGTCATTCCATGTTCTAATGGACTAAGTGACCAACCCCATGAACCACTTCAAAGCAACTCCTTTCGAAGGAAACAACTTAAGTTTTTGAGAGTCTTCTAAGTAATCATAGGTTCTGCACAAGACTTCAAACTCAAATAAAAATGTTTCAGGATCCTCACTTTTTAATCCATGGAAATTTGGGAGGACAGAAGGTGAGATATTTTTCATTGTGTCATTTGCTTCTTCATCAACTATAGGGAATCCAAAAGAATTATCTATTTCCCTATTTAATCTTCCTCCTCCATTATTTCCTCTACCTCCTCCATTATTTCCTCTACCCCCTCCTCCAAACAGTGTGAATTCTCCATCCTCTCCTTCTTCTGCCGTTATAGTTTCTTCAGAGTCAGTATAAGGTTTAACCTACGAGGTTACTTTCTCTTCCTTTGGTTCCTCTATTAATGGTATGTGGGAGAGAGGTTCTACTTCTTCTTCCTCACTAGGTATTCTTAATTCTTCAACTAAAATATGCTCCCCTGTGGAGGTGAAAAAGGCTACTTCTTCTGTTGGAGACCCAAGATTTTTCTCCTCTAGGACTGCCTCAGTAGATGAAGTAGGAGATTCTCTTGATTGAATTTCTGACCTTAGAACTTCAAGAGTTCTATGGCTAGGAGTATGAGCTTGAGATGGAGGTGTATCTCTTCTTATTCTTGGTGGAGTAGGTGGTGTTGTAGGAATTGAACTCCTGCCTCTAGCTATAAATCTACCCCTAGAGTCTCTTTCTCTATGCATATCATTTTTTTTTGAATGTAAGAGATGAGGTTACCTAATTACACTTCCCTGGCAGCGACACAAAAATGTTTAGTCAATTTAGTGTCCTAAATTGCTTGCATAAATTATCAACTGAGGTTTGTAAGCTGATGAAGTGTAGTGCACTATATGTGCTTAGTTAACCCTTATTACTTTGATGTGTTGTATTTTTATATTGTTTTGTGGGTTTCTATTCTTTGATTCCTAATGATGTACAATCTTAGCTATGAGAAACTGAATCTAAACTTCCTAAAAGTGAACCAAGAGCTTAAAACTAGTCAAAATATAATTTAAAAGAAGGAAAAATAGAGCATCTATCCTCTCTTGTCATTAATCCTAAGTCATGAATCTAATTCTTAAAAAGGTGAAGTTGTAATGCATGTTGAAATAATGTAGAGAATGAAATCAACTGAAGTACTTCTAGTTACTCGAACCTTCAATTTTGAAAGATAACCTTCTTGATATGGAATACAAGCAACATTTTGTACTTTATGATCTAGAAAACTAAATGAAAACATGCAGAAGGTAACTAATTGATTTCAACCATTGTGTGAAGTGAATTCTTAACCATTTAGTTTAGGATGAGTATCAACTTGAAATGGTGATCAAAAACATTCATTAATGCATTGTATTGACAATCTAAACTAGAAAATAAATAACAAAACAGTGAGTAAACTAGTCAACAATGCATTCTCATAACTTCAACCTTACTCTGTTTAGAAACAAAATCGTTTCCTTTCATGAAATGTGTTGGAGAAACAAGACTGCACAATTGAGTTTTAACATTATGCTATTGATCAAAACTAAAAGAAATCAAACTAAAATAAATCAACCTAAGTTAGAAATACTGCTAAAAGCAAATGATGAAATTAAAACTAAACAGAAAACGAATGGAAAGAAAACCTCCTTCAGTGCAGGGGCCCTCTGCAACTGACTAGGTTGAGCTACTAACTAATTGAAAATGCTCTTTTTAAATGATCATTGGTCAACACATGATTTTATATTATAAACAGGAACGAAGTGAAAAATACGAAGCTGAAAGTCTCAACTTAATACAACAAATTCTTAGTACAATCAATATTTAAAAGGAAATAATCATAATTATCTTTGAGGAAAAGTAGATATAGGTGGCCTATACGTATTACAACAAGACTGCGTAAATGTCTGATCAGCTACAGGTGACTTGAATTTGAGCAAGATGGTTGCAATAGAACTGTTAATACAAGTGGTTGATTTGAGTTAATGTTGCAACAAAACTATTGGATTTATTGATTAACCATGAAAGAGCAGACGAAGAGTCCTATTGCTTCCGGGTATCATACGTTTGACTCCACCTTTGACTATGATCTTGAGCTTGCTTCCTTGTCAATCTGGGCTGAGTGACTAGGATAGAATCCATGTGGAGATGATTCCAGAGATGCTCATGTGGACGGTTTCTTCATTTGACACCTGGAACCTGCGAGACCATGGAAGTAGCTACGAAATACATAGTTAGTTGCAGAATAGGCTACGTTCTGTATCTAATTTGCAAAAAAATGTTCAAATAGCAAAATCATAAAAATATAACATGTCAATCATTTAATTCCCTCCTTAAGACAAAACCTATCAGTTATCATTGATGCAGATCTGTAATATTATGGAAAATCAAGGGAAAGAAGTGAGAAAAGTTGTCAAGGAGAGCGTAATTTTGAGGTTCAACAATTAGGTTAGTCGAAGTCGAAAGTTGTTGAGACCTTAGGAAAGAGGTTTAGGCCATGAGGAGGCCATATGGACAGGTGTTAGGGCCAAAGGATGGGGCACTAACAATGATTAACAATGGATAATAAGTGATGAGTCCATTCAAAGACTATATTAGTATGTGCCTTCCATCTGCAGACTAGGTTTTATACAATTTTCTCCCTGGCATTAGTAACTCAAACTCAGTTGCAAAATAATTGAAGGAAAAACTACATAGACCTTGTGCCAACCTTCTTTAGAATGGATTCCTTCAAATTTTCCTCTATTTCCAATAAAACCTTTGCTTCCAAGAGAGTTGTATTCCTTACCTATTTTCTGAGTATAACTACCTTAGAAGGATCATCAATTTGTTATTTTGTGGGAGTTTTAACTATAGGTATGCAAATGCAATTATGGATTGTGTCTTCTAAAGGTCCACCTGATATATTTAATTCAATACTTGTTTTGGCATACCCACATATTTTAATTGATTTAAAAATAACCTCAAAAGCAGAATATGATGTTATCTTGGGTGTTATTGGTCATATGTTACAAGTGCAGGTTAGTTGACTCTCATGTTGGCAACTCTACTTTGTTTGCATGAGGGCATGTAAAAGTGAAAGTATGGGGGAGAAGAAATCGCAGTTGTATTTTTACATGGAAACACATCTTCTATCATATTAATTCCTATCCATGCACTATAATAATAGGGTTCCAAGCACAATAAAAAGACTTAGTAATTTCTCATTTATTTGCACTATTTTTCCATATAAAATACAAAAATTGATTCATGGATATCTCCCAAATCGTGCATCAAATGGCCGTGAAACTTGGAGGAGGGAAGCACTATGGTAAGATGAACAAAACTGAAAAGTTTTAATCAAACCCAATTTATAATTTTTGAGAAATTAAGCATCATCACATACAACTGTTTTTCTTATATCTCGAGATTTGTGTATCAAATTAGCACAAAACTTGGAGGAAGGAAGCATTAAGGTAGGATGAACAAACTTGAAAAGTTTCAGGCAAAACAAATTTAGAAATTTTGAGAAATTGAGCATCATCATCTCTAGTCATTTTTTTTATATCTCAAGATTCGTGCATCAAATGGCTCTAAATTTTGGTGTGGAGAAGCATTAAAATAGCAAAAAATTGTTAACAAAGTTTCTCGAATTATAGTTTGTACTTTGGGAGAAATTGGTTAAAAAAGGTTGTTGCTACACTTGCAACAATTTGTTGCTACACCTATAATAGTATGTTGCAATTCATGCAATATTTGTTATATCTTAGGTCTTTGGCAATGGTTTGTGGTAAATTTTGGTAGATGAAGACATTAAAAGGTGATGAACACAACCACCAAAAATTTCTTCAATTTGAAGTATTGTTTGCATGAAATTTCATCTACTTCAACTCGATGTACAAATTGTTGCAACTCCACCAAAATTGTTAGAAAACTAATTTTTAAGGTATGCTAGCTATGGGAATTGAACATAAGACTTATAAGTTGATCTAGTTAATCATGGATTGAAACATCACAACTTAGATCACTTGTTTTTTTCCATGATTTTCCACTGGAGACACATTGTGTTTTAGGAAGGAATTTTAAAAAAAATGGGACAACCATTGTTCGAAAATGTTTTAAGGTGTTATTGGACAAGAATTATTGTATTTTATCAGCAAAGTAAGTAGAGATGTAGCATGTATGTATACCCAACAGATGCAAAAAATTCCCAAGGCAACATCAACATTGTAACACAAGCCTACGAGTGTTGAACATAGAACAAAATGAATCAATGATGCCACACAAGAACCAACATTGGATATAGAACTGAAAGTTGCTCCAAAAGAACCTGTTGTGGGAAATGATCAATTTCATCAACATTATTTTGGTAGAATCATTCATGGAAGGACAATGGGAAGACAACAAAAAAATCTTTCAAGGTAAATGGCATACCATTGGAAGAAGTATTGGGTTGCATCATAGTAGTAATTGTTGCAATAAACAGGAAATTTCGAAGCACTTATTCCTAACTAATATTCCTAAAGAAATGTGGATAACAATCTCTTTCATGGATATAATTACAAATGATGACAGTGACATGGGAGATGGTATTCATGAAACTATGAAAAATAGAGTAAAGACGGAAAATTGCATCCCACTGCACTTGTTGTTAATGAGAAACCTGATATAGCCATGCAGGTTGGGTGCATTTTAAAAGTTGGGTGACTCTCCACTGCCGACTTTATCTTGTTTTCATAAGGACATGCAAAAGTGCAGGTGTGGAGGAGATGTTGGGTCATCAAATTTTCACCTTTTTCATCATCCTAAAAAACCATTTTTAGTCATTTTATTGCATTTATTTTCCCATCTATTACCCATCTTGTCCTTTTTCTTCGTGAATATGCCACAATAATCTTACGAATGTTAAATTATTTAATTATCATTATTTTCCTTTATTTTTTATTAATTAGAAACGATTATTGTTGATTTTATTCATGATGGTTTTCCTAGTGCTCTTCCTATGGCTCCTATGTAGTTAGTGTAACTAGCCTCTGTGGTTGGCATATCCACAAAGCCCCAAGAGAAATTATGGGACATGTGTTTTGTCCTAGGGATGTTGAAATGGATTTTTTTACCTAATTCATTCCCAAGTTGAATCTAGAAGGCTCCATCTCATGATCTACAGTTCGAACAACTCATGTCAGGAAGAATCGAGTAACAATCTTCAGGCATGATTTCTGGATAAATAAACAGGAATATGGAAAATTTGTGTTGGGTCCTTCATTTGAAAATTGAGTTTTGACTAGTTGATCACATTTTTCCTAGAAATGACCATTGGGAAGTTGTGGAGGAGACAGTTGGAGTAGAGGAAGGAACCTGACAAAGACTGGCAGTTGTGGAAGGATGGCCAGAGGAATCCAAACTCAAGCGAAACAATCAAGCAACAGAGACAACCGAGTAGACAAGAGAGCTGAAAATCAAGGTAGTATGAAACAACCAAGTAGCAGAGAAATCTGAAAGTGAAAGAGGTGCAACATACAAGAGAAGGGTGGTAGTTCTAGCGAGCGTAAGACTTAAGAAGGCAAGGAGAAAGCTGAAGAGGAGGTTAAATGTTTGGATACAGGAATGTTTTTAAATAGCCGTTTGAGCATGCTTTGTATCTGGTTGCCTTAATTATATATTATTATACTATGTTAATGGATGATCGTTCAGGGAATTTGAGCCTGATGTAATGTTATATTGTTGTGGTGTTAATAGAAGACATGGTTACAAGGACATTTGAGCAATCCTTGTGTGATTCTTTATGGTTTTCTAAAAATAACTAATATGATTACATCTTTCTGATATTTCCTTTGTATATGTTGAGTGGATCAAAATTTTTACATTTATGAGTTATTGTCATTGTTAGTTCCCTAAGGTTTATCCTAATGCCTGATTCCAATCCCTCAACTAACTAAGGTCATGGAATGCCTTGGGTGAGATGCCTTATTCATCGAGGATAAGGTGAAAATGTTAATGTGGTGCTAGACTACAATGGAGCCTTTATTGGACCCTATGCCTAAACCCTAGGTCTCAACCCATCTATTATTTTTCCACCAACAAATGTTTTCATTGCTGGGACTTGAAAATTTCAAAAGAGGTCTGAAATATGGTGTCTAGTATCTTTAAGAAGGAGCTTAAAGATTAGTGGCATGAAAAAGTAGAGTGGTTCTCTCTCAACAAGCTCAGCTTCGCTGACAAAGTATGAAGCAATTGAAAGAAGATATATTTTACACAGAGCCTGCACGTGATCAATACAATATCTTCTAGTGCAAGTTCCTAGAGGAGCTCTACAATTGGTTGTGGAGTCTGCAAATAAAGGGAAATATCAACGGATAGAAAAGATATCATTGTACCTAGACTCAAGCAGATTTGGTTGAGCTGCATCAACTTTACACTAATCTGACGCGAGTTGTAGATTTATTGTTGCAAACCACATTAGAAGGGTATATTATAGAGTTTGCAGCAAAGGGTCATCAATCCTTCTCTAAGGTTGAGCCTGTGTTTAAGTTAGGGTTGCAAGGAAGATTGTTGAGGGAAGTTCTATTTTGGATTAAGGTTCTGATGGTAGAAGAGAACTTGTTAGTGTTCCAAAAACATTAAATGGCAGCTTAAAATCCCAGTATTGTGGGGAGGACCTAAGGGGAGGGATGTTACCTAAATGGGAGCGATGAAAATATTGAAGAAATGGATGAAAATGACTTCTGGAGGGCTAGATATTTGAGGGCATGGACAAGATCGTGGATAACTAAGGAATGGCGGGAAAGAGATCTGCAGGAGATTGATAAAAGATGGAGGGGACTACACCAAGCAGGATTGGTGTTGAATAGTATAGAAGGCTAGGAAAGAGAGGGAAGTCTTATCAAGTTGCAGAGCAAGGGAGACAGTGTTAGGATAAAGATTGGATCCATCAGAGCAGCTAAGACGGTGATAGTGACAAAGGATCAGAATAACATTAGTAACTCTGCCCCTCTAGTAGAAATGGGAATGCTAGATGAAATGGGTTGCACGGGCCTCAAGGAAGGCCTAGATGATGATATGCACTTTACCATGACAAGATTATTTTCCGAGAATAATGTTTCATCTAAAATTCGTGATTGGTTTCCTAGCAGCTCAGGTAGTCCTTCCCCCAACCTTACGCTAGTAATTTATCACAACCTTGATCACTTTTTATCCAAGTTAATTAAAGTTATAAAGTTTCATAGTGTGCAAGCAACCTACAACGCTAGTATCATTAGCAAGAAGAGTAGTAACATTAGTACAAATATCAAAGGATCATCGCAACCTAGTTCTCAAGGATTTATAATTATTCCTCAAGTTTAATCGAATATGGCAGGATCCTTTACCTAATATCCAGAGTTCTTTGGTAGGGGAAGTGAAGACGTAGAGAAACATTGGTACTTATGTGAAGCTATCTAGAGGGTCAAACTCCAGATGCTACAAAGCTATTGAAGTTTAGACCACACTTCGAGAAAGAACATTGAGATGGTTTATTAAATGGTCTGCATTTCAACATAATCCAATGGTAGATAAAGTCAGACAGGAGTTTATTAAAAAATTTAAGCTCCCTCAGACTAACCAGCAGGGGTTGTCTGAGTTATGGGAAATCAAGAAGCGGGAAGGAGAGATTGCATGGGAGCTAATGCAGAGATTCAAATATGCAATTTCTAAGTTGAGCTACCTGATCAACCCTAACCATAAATGAGATTGGTTAATCAAAGCATTGCTACTACCGACTCACACACCGTTGACTTAGAAAAATATTGATACTCTACAATACACTTTAGAGAAAGAAACTTGAATTGAGGCTATGGCTGGATACCCACATGAACCTCAGGGAGGGGAAACTTCCCATGACCCCTCTATTTTGGGATCACAATATTAGATCATGGATGTGACAAAGAAGCTGAGACTTACAACTAGTCTGACATGTGTGACTACATGTATGGTGTACCAACTACCTCATTGAGGGGAATCACACCACAAAGTGCCAAAAGTTACGAGGCTCGAACACTTCCTTTGTGTTGGTGGGGTCATCCATATATTTTCCCATTGTCAAAGTTGCACAAATTGGTACGCAAGGTACCTACACTGGACACACTTAGTTCCATGTGTTTCCAAGCTAGTAGGGTGCAAAACCAATGGAGTATTGTGAGGTATGAAAAACTTATGGACATCTCCCCTGCCTTTGTCCAATCCAACAAAAATTATTCCAATGTTCCAAACAACAATTTTTATGAATTTTGTGGTTCACCAACACTCCACATGGATTAGTGTAGAGCACTAGATGCCTTAGCAGATCAATTGGATCAGTCTACTTATCAGATTAATGAGACCTCTCAAGGAAGAGGAGGCTGAGGAGAAATGGTAGGAATAACATGAGGTAGAGGTCTGATCCATTGCTACAATTGTGATCAATAGGGTCATGTTGCAAGTGATTTCCCTTTACCAAGAAGACCTTGGCGCTTCTAGTGCAGGGTCAAGACACATGCAATGGAAGACTATCCAGAACTAATTGTCAGGTGGGAAGAGCACAACCGCCAAAGGGAGAAAACTTAATTAATGTTGAACCAAGGATGCCTGAGACAGCTCCCCTCTCAAACATTAATATAGTTAAGGAATTTAGACTTCTGTGATCCATAACTTGTTTAGATAATCTTCGGCAAAATCACATAATCAATCGTTTTTCGACGCGTTTCGAACCAACCAGTGTGGTTCATCGTCAGGACAAGATGAAGATCAAATCAGGCTTAGCTCGATTAAATAGAGTGTGCAGAGACTCCAACGGCTATAGGATAACGGCTAGTTTGACCTAATGAACCTGGTCAAACTACTCAAATAACTAATTAATATTTCAAGAAATAGTTAAAATAGGTAAATGAAGGAGTTTATTGTTAATTCAAGGATAATATTAATATTTTAATTCTAATGGTCATTATAATATATATTCAATATTATTCGAATATTATTTAAATAAATTAATTTAAAATTAGATATATTAATAACATTACTAAGAGAATATTTTAATTATAACGGTCATTATATATATTATTTAATTGCTTTATTACTATTATATTACTAAATAATTATTAATAATAATATATTTATTAATAATAAAAGATATATAATTGAATTCCTTTGTTAGTTTAATATTATTTCAATTATCTACATGGTCATTATATAATATTGATTTATTATTATTCAATTGCTATCTAATTATTATGTAATAATGCGCTACTATTTATAATTTAGTTACAATGGATAATAGGTAATAATTTCTTAATGGCCCTTAGTAGGTTAGTTTTTTATTATTTAAATATAATGGTCATTAAACCTATAATAACTGGTTATTGAATAATCTATAACTACTCACTAACTAAACAGTTTCTTATCCTAAGTAACAGCCAAAATTAAGGATAAGGTCCAATAATAATTACTTATAGGGTTGAATGATTATTCTTAAACTAAAATCATATGTCAATCATAATTTAACCTTAAAATCTAAGTTAAGATTATTAATAGTCAATATTCAAATTTTATTTATTCAAAAATATTAAAGTTAATTCTGATATAATATTATAAAAAAGGGGGTCGTTTTAGACACTAGTTAAAGGGAAACTCCATTAATCAAAGAGATAATTATCAAGGTATAATTAATAAATTTATGAGCATAATAATAATAAATGCCTTCATAATTAGGATAAGGTTAATACACTGATAAGCCCGAGACTGATTCCTAACTCTAATAAGACTCCAAAATGATCGAACCAAATTTATGCTAAAAGGAAATAAAAGGAAGTGGAAGATAGAAACCTAAAACCAAAAGATAGGGGAATGAGGCGGCTAGGAAGATAAGGCTGGGACCCAGCAATTGCTGATCTTCCATCCATCATCCCTATTAAGATTAATTGGCCTTTTCTCGATCTCCAGGGCCTCTCTGAATTTTCGATGGTGAAACTGCGCAACTTTGGCAATGACTTGAGCCTCCTCTATGCATACATGATGCATAGTCTTCCCAGCATGCTCAGCCAGGGCCGAGGACTTGGTCCTACCATGTCTTAAATCCGCCGAATGCTCGCTGATCCGTTGATTGATAGAGCGACCAGTCTCACCAATATAAGGGGTCCCACATGAACAAGGAATGACATAGACGCCCTTCATGTCCTTAGGGTCAATCGGGTCTTTCACAGACCTGAGGGAGCCACGGATAGTATTGAGAGGTCTGAAAGTTGCGGGAACATTATACTTCTTCAGAATCCTCGCAATACTGTCCGTGGTTCCTTGGATGTAAGGAAGATTCACGCCCAAGAAATGATCACTAGGAGCCTTTCGGATTGAAGGCTCCTTCTTGGCCCTGAGGAAGGCTTTTTGACCGAGGTGCCTCTTGTAACCATTCTTCTCAAAGACTTCTAGGAGGTGAGCCTTCTCCGACTCCAAGCTCTCTTCATCCGAAATTCTAACAGCACGGGTGGCAAGCGTGCTAAGAGCCCCTATCTTCTGAGCGGGGAAATGATGCGAAGAAGCATGCAAGTATTGCTCAGTATGCGTCTTCTTTCTATACACCTGATGAGAAAAGGAACCACCCACCTTCTTAGAGATGAGAACATCCAAGAACGGGAGACAACCATTATCTTCTTTTTCCATCGTGAATTTAATGGCGGCGGACTGGCTATTGAGGTGACTGAAGAAACGATCCAGCTCTTCAGGCCCATGAGACCAGACCACACCCGTGTCATCAACGAATCTTCTCCAAAGCTTTGGTAAGAGGCGAGAGGAGGCCAAAGCCTTAGACTCAAAATCTTCCATGAAGAGATTAGCCACGACAGGGGACAAAGGGGAGCCCATGGCAACACCGCAAGTCTGCTCATAGAATTCTCCCTCAAAGCTGAAGAAGGTAGAGGTAAGGCAAAGTTCAACTAACTTAGCCGTATCAGGGTCAGTTAGCTTATTAATTACCTTTATGGCCTCATTGATAGGAATGCAAGTATAAAGAGAGACCACGTCGAAACTTACCAAAATTTCCTTGGGCACAAGAGTAATCTTCTTAAGATCCTCAATAAACGAAGCTGAGTCTTTGACAAAGGACTCAGTCTTCCCAACCAAGGGTCTCAACTTTGCAGCGAGGAACTTGGCGAGGAGGTAAGTCGGACCACCGATGGTATTGACAATTGGTCTCAGGGGGACCCCATCCTTATGGATTTTAGGAAGACCATAAATTCTAGGAGTGATGGGGTTACCCTCAATAAGTTTCTGAGCTAGAGGAATCGTGGAATTGCACGACTTGATCGCAAGAGCGACCGCTCTGGAAACCTTTTTGAGGGGATTCTTCGAAAGCTTCTTATAACTACCACTGTTACAAAGATGGTCAAGCATCTTATCCCTGTAATCTTTTCTATCCATGATAACGGCAGCCCCACCCTTATCAGCTTTTAAGACCACGACTTCATGATTCCTGTTCAGGCTCTTCAGAGCCTCAAATTCAGCCTTGCTGATATTGCTACGGGGAGGCTTAGCCCTCCTCAGGGTAACGGCACAATCTTGCCTAATCGTGTCTTTAATCTTGTCAGGAAGGTTCTTAATGCCATATTCCACATCACAAATGATGTCCTCAATCGGGATTTTTCTAGGAGCTAAGGCAAAATTAAGACCTTTCCCTAGAAGATTAAAAACCGCAGGTGGAAATGAAAAACTGGACATATTCACCACCTTATAGTTACTCGGGGGGGGTAAGAAGACCGGAGCTGATTGGGGAACAGTTGAATAACCAAAAATTATAAGGTCGGCCTCACCAAAGTGTTCATACAATCTTCATTAGCAGAAGTAGTACTACAAGGAAGCTGTCGAGACTTTTAATAAGTTGACTACAAATGAGGAATCCCAAGGGGAACAACCAGAGATTTCAAAACCCACGAGCTCAAGCACACCTCAACTTTATAATCAACCCATAGAGGAATGGTTCAATCTCCCCTCTCAAACATTAATATAATTACCCCGGGGGGGGAGAAGACCAGAGTTGATTGGGGAACAATTGAATAACCAAAAATTATAAGGTTGACCTCACCAAATTGTTCATAAAATTTTGATTAGCATAAGCAATACTAAAGGAATCTACTGAGATTTTTAATAAGTTGATTCTGAATGAGGAATCCTGAGGGGAACAACCAAAGGTTTCAAAACCCTGGAGCTCAAACCCACCTCAACTTTATAATCGACCCATAGTGAAATGGTTCAAATTATTTCTACGTATTGTGAATGGTGACCAGATGCTTGGGAAGTTGCAGGAAAGCCTTAAGGTGGATGTAAAGGATGGGGTGATGGATGAAGGATTAATTTCCCTTTAATTTTCCTAAGAGAAATGTATGGATGGTGCAAAAGAATAAGAAGAGAATAGGAAGGGAGTTCTAGATCGATCCTCAAATTACAAGGTTCAAGATTAAAGATACAATGTTAGATCTGGGATCATATGTGAATATACTACTAAGGAAGACTTGGGAAGAATTGGGTAGACCTAAGTTGGATTTCTCCCTTATTCAGCTATATATGGAGAACCAATAGTGTATACTCTCGGTTGGAAGGTTAGAAGAAGTGGAAGTTAACATAGCAGGGGTGAAAACCTATGTTGATTTTGAAGTGATATACATCATCGGGGACAAATACCCCTACTTAGCATTCCTTGGAATAGATTGGGCCTTGGAGCAATATGCAGTAATTTATTTAAAGAAGGAGACAATGGCCTTTGAAGTAGAAGAGACCAGAGTGATCGAACCCCTAGACCCCTACCAAGTGCCAAGATTCACTAAACCAATAGAGGACATAAAAGTTGTAATATTCCTAATGGAAATTTTACAATGATAACAAAGTTGCAAATATAATAACACATAATTTTAAAAAATGCATACGCATAAACTAGAAATATCTCCAAATCCACAAACTTGCCAAGATTTTATTAATAATAGTGTTGTGGGACAAATGAGTTGAAGAAAATGCACCCTGGCTTGCATAAGGCAAGCTATAAGCACAAGGTGATGAATACAAGAAAGCTCAACAACTATAATAGCAAGCTCCTCTAGAAAATGGTGTTGCTGCTCCAAAACTACACTACTCCTTGACTTCGCCCCTTGATTTTCCCACTTTAGAGTGCCCAGAAAATTGTATAAAATTAGAGAGTGCTCATTTCTAAAAACCTAGAAAGGATTTGGCCTATATCTAAGAAGTTCAAGAGAAATAATGTTGAATTGTCAAATGATCAAAGATACCAAATGTAGGCCTCCAAGCTCTATTTATAATTGCTAGTCCTCTCCCTTGGTGGTCCCCACCTTCCACTAATAAAATATTACTTTGCCACCATTCTTCATTAAAATAATAATTTCCACTTTTCTCCCACAAAATAATATTTTCTCCTTTTTATTTAATATCACCAAAAATTTGGAAAACTCCTTAGTGAATTTTGCACTCACAAAAATTGGGAACATTACAGTCCTCCCCACAAAAAATTGCTTGTCCTCAAGCAATATCCTGTTGCTCCAAACGTTGGCCTAGCCAATGCCAGGGTCCCAAATGTGCCACTGAACCACTCCTCGTTGTTGAACATCCTGCCATTCTAGTGACAATCCCCATGTCAATAGCGAATCACCATATTCCACTAGAATATCTTAATGATCTCCCCCTGTAGAAAGCAGCTTACCCCTGAGGGTAGATGAACTGCCAAATCTTGTTGTACCCAGATCCCATGCTAGTCTCAAAAGGGTGCCACCATGCTGACACTGCGCCACTCTGACTATGACAAACTTCCCATCATGCTCAGACTGTATCCTCCCCTCTCGAAACCTGGTGGGAGGATATCTGTGAAGGCCAAGCTTATCTTGCCCAGACATCTCCATGATGTCAGTCTACACATCCACTTTCAATCTCAATCCTAAGCAGCAACAAGATAAATCTACCTCGCCGTATAATGGAGGTCTCAACAATCTCCCATGCGTCACACCCAAGGTGAACTAGATCACTCTCTCCCATGAACCTACTCATCATAGAATGGAGTGTCCTATCAATCAACTCAATCCCTGGATCCCATAACCAAACTGACTGCAGCATAGCTCTAACAATTGCTAGAATATATTCGTTCCTCATACCTAATCTCTGCATGAAACTGACATATAGGCCCCATATATCATGAATTAATATGATGCATGTTAAACTTCCATGTGCCTGCCACTCCATAGTACTGATGACTGTTGGAAGCAACATGTGCCAAATAACTACCCCCTGAAGGCATCCAATAGATGGGTATTTGATAGTTGCAATTGACTCAGTGTATGCAGACCCATCCCACTCCCGCTAACCATCACCATTAAGTCTACCATCCACCCTCTCGATAGTGTGCCAATACAATGTCTGGAGGTCGGACACATTTTGGAAAGTTTCCTCAATCGTACACGGTATCCTCTGCTCATGCATGGTCCTGACATGCCCTATGGAAAGAGTGACACATGTCTCCCTCGTGACCTGCTCCCAAGGCATAGGCTCGCTAATGAACGATATTTCACCCTTGCAAATGATCACTTCATCCCCCAACCTGTGGTTTTCAACTCGTGCACCGACCCAATGCCACCACTGAGAAGTCTCTCCAATAGTGTGTTGAGTGTCATCCCAATATCTCGAGTGAGCTCCCTGTCCCCAGATGCTCACGCCCAGAGTGTCAAAGGGAAATAGCCAAATCATATGTGCTTATAAGTGATGTATAAGAAGGACAAGCATGTGAGTCCCCATGGATACCATCGAGTATCGCTCATCTATGTCCCTGTCTATCCTGGGTGAGGTACACCCGAAGGTATGCCCGGTGTCTCCATCCATAAGTCTCCTTGGAGGCAACCCTCCAAGACCTCATTGTGCAGCACCATATGCCCCTGCATCCCACCGAGTATCCTTGTAGTCCTCGACCTGGAACTGTACCCTGTAGCCTATTCTTGTACACCACTGGATACCCCATGCTATTGATGTACCATCTTGTACCGTCTCGTATCTTGCCTATGTCATTGTATCTAGCTCTCCCCACGTGTACGTGATGCAATGTGAATCACTCAATGCAAGCCAACATGCTACATCAGACAACCATGCATCTACATGCTCCTCTGCAGGCCACTACTCATCACTGCATACCTCTATACAACATTTGATGCTAGGCTCTAAAATTGGGTCTGTATGCAGTAGGTCACATCCCTCTGCATAAGACTGGACTCTGCGGCATATCCTTGTGCACCCCTGGGTACCACTGCCTACTGTCGTACAACCCTATATCATATGTCATTCTACATGTGCCAACGCATCCACCACTCTTTTAGTAATCCCTCCATGATGTGGGCTACATCTCCCCATCTTCCCCGAAAGACCTGAGCGGTATGACTCCTCACATACCAATGGGAATAACATTATTGTGTCTATGCTCAGTAGCTCCAGTGTCTAATATACCAATGAGAGAGCATCGTCTCCATGTAATGCCCTATCTGGTGGTCTTCCCACCTCCTTCTACCAACTCCTGCTAGAGTAGGCTAATCAGCCTATGACTCCATGCACAATTAATAGGCCATGACAACTCATGAAACATGCATGCTCCTCTGCCAATCCATCCTGTCACTAGTGTTGTGAGGAACTCTATAGGGGATATGAAAAGGTTTGTGCACCCAACCATAGAGTTCATCATGTAGCCGCTACCATGACCTACCGACTCCATGATATGATGGAGAATCCCACCTGGATCCCAACAACAGTATGGCCCTCAAGCCCCTTGGTAATCCATGGCCTTCGTTGAGTTGTGGCCATGGATGCATCTAACCTCCTAGCTATCTCCACCAAATACCAACTCAATATCTCTCACCATCCAACTCCAAGGGAAGGATCGAGAGCATAAACTCGCATACATGGAACTAACCCTCCATCCTACCAAGGATGCACCTTGCGCAACTCATGTCACCTCATCTCACCATCCTGGTAAACACATAAAATATGTCGAGGTGACTCTACCTCTCCCTCTCCAATGTGTAGTGGTAACATGCTAGTGCTAATGTCCTGTAATGTCCGAGTAGGGTTTCCCCATCGCTCCAATGTGCACTCCAACTAAACCATTAGGGAACCCAACCATTCACCAACATGAGTCAATTTGGTCGCTGACTCAGCACAAACTGCTATCGTGCCCTCCAACTCCTCGTTTTGTTGTAGAATGCCCTCTCCACTATTGTGGTCTTCTTTCTCAATGCTAGAAGGCTAGCCCAGAACTGATGAAACTATGGAGGGAGGTTATCCTCTGTAAAGTCAGTCACCACTCTGGACCCCTCCATCTCTTCTGGTACCTCCTCAATGAGAAGTATGCCTCCACAAACCTCATCAACCTGCTGTGGGAAGTTATTGTCTAGACATGGGTTCATAGCATTGGGTACATCATCAACTATTGGCATCTCATCAATAGATGGCCCTCCAAGTTTATGCTCTACTCCCTCAACTGAGGTGTCAGCTAGAGCTACCAAAGAGGCCTCCAACAATGGTGACTCGTATGCCACACCGAGTATATCGATGTGCCCCTCATCATCATGTGTGTCCTCCTGCTCAACCTCCTCCTCAAGCTTCTGACATCTAAAGCATGGTCTCCACCAGTAGAAATGCCTCTTGGTCTATTCCTCTAGCTACTCCCTCAACCGAGGTGTCAGCTGGAGCTACCAAAGAGGCCTTCAAAAATGGTGACTCCTGTGCCACACCAAGTATATCGATGTGCCCCTCATCATCATGTGTGTCCTCCTGCTCAACCTCCTCCTCGAGCTTCTGACATATAAAGCCCAGTCTCCACCAGTAGAAATGCCTCTTGGTCTATTCCTCTAGCTTTCCTCATCCTATCCACTCCCTTTGAGGGGGTCTGGTGTCCTCTCGGTCAAATATCTCCACAAGCCTCTGTGTGAACTCTTTGTAGGATGTGATACATACATGACCCAAAGGGGTCAAACCTTGGTACCACCATTCCATACCATCTCCGTCCAAGTGCAAAGTGGCATGTCTAATAGGGTTTGCCTCCTTCATGGGGTTTAGCTGAAAATATGTGTCAAATTCTTGTACCCATTTTCTGACAGAACTCCTAGCTAAACCATCAAAGTGGGTGAGGGTCATTTTTCCCTCGATGATACTCACTCTCCCTTGAGCCATGGGTTTGTCCATAGTTCACCCATCACAGTGCATACATGCCCAAATCTTCCATGATCTTGATGGCTACTCCACAACTAGCCAAGATCATGCTCTGATACCATTGTAATATTCCTAATGGAAATTTTACAATGATAACAAAGTCATGCAAAGATAATAACACAATTTTTTTAAAAATGCATACATAAACTAGAAATATCTCCAAATCCACAAATTGGCCAAGATTTTATTAATAATAAGTTTTGTGGTACAAATGAGTTGGAGAAAATGCACCTGGCTTGCACAAGGAAAGCTATAAGCAGCAGGTGATGAATAAAAGAAAGCTCAACAACTATAAAGCAAGCTCCTCCAGAAAATTGTGTTGCTGCTCCAAAACTACACTACTACTTGACTTTGCCCCCTGATTTTCCCACTCTAGAGTGCCCAGAAAATTGTATAAAATTAGTGGAGTTCTCCTTTCCAAAAACCCAGAAAAACCCAGAAAGGGTTTAGCCTATCTCCAAGCTAAAGTCGAACCCACAAAATGGTGCAAATTCCCCAACTAACAAACAATTCACCCTACTATAAGAATTAGGATTTCAGGTATGAACATTGCCCAAGATTTTTTGTAAATTTATTTACAGACTCCTATCTATAAACCCACAAAAACCCAGAAAGGGTTTTGGTTGAATCTGTTATCACTCAAGTTGTTCCCTTTGACTCCCAAGGGAATACGGTCGAGGTAACCACAAACCAGTCTTTGGACTGCAGGTCCTAGCCTACCAGCAGTCAGAGAGGGCTCTCCCTTTAGGATTTAGCTTTGTTTAAGGGATGATTTTAGGCTAGATATGATGCACATGGGTTTGTTTGACTTTGGTGGGATGGTTGATGCTTCAGACAGAGTTGGCATGCAAAGGATGAGAAGTTCAGACCATTGGGCATGGAGTCAATGAATGTGAACTGAAGAGTGTGTTTTATTTGGTAGAAAGAGGGGAATACAGAGCAGGATAGCTACACATGGCACAATGTTAAATGCTGGAACCAGGATGAAATGGAGGTTAGGGGTTGAGAGGCAATTAAAGATCTCTCATCTGGCCAAAGAGGGAAAGTGAATGAAGACTATGTAGGAGCAATGAAGGATTCCTAAACAGCATTCAGAAATGAGAGAAATAGCTTGAACATGATCAATAAAGTATTCATATCCATCACTAATTTAGAGGAAAACATGTAAAAACCACAGAAATTGAGCACAGAGCACATAGAAGGAATTCTGAGCTATTCTTTCTTTCTGTAGCTTAGATTGTGATATATAGATGATACAGACACATATAAACTGAAAAACGGAGGCGAGAAGGACTTATTGAGTCATGTAGAAACACCCGAAATCTGTAGCCTACTCTTCAAGCCATCAAATCCACAACCAGCAGTTCAGAAACAAGCATTCCAGCATCTCTGATTATAGAAACTCTCAGGCTTACAATGCAAATCTAGATAATGAAAACAATACAACCAACCAACCCTTTACACTATCCAGAGGGTGGTATAAATAGAGAAAATATCTACAAAATATCTACAACAGCAGATCTGATAGCAGATCTGGAGAAATGAATGCTTCTAACCTAACATTTATTGCAAATAAATGAAAGAATGCCTATCTACCAGCTGCGCAGGGACTGCAGCCATAAGAATGAATAAATTATTGGTCTTTTGAGCAATGCGCTGGCACTTCTGCAATAACTGTGTCTTGGGACTTGTTGCGCTGCTCATATGTGTCTTTGTACACTGTCTCTACAAAATCTGGGCTTTAAACACTTGAATTGCCCCTCTAGGCGGTTCTCCTGTTGTAGAGTGGCTTTAATGCTCATAACTGTGATCTGGTGGGATTTGATGGCTCTGAGCTACTTTATTGACTTTGATGGGGGCCTCTTTAATGTTCTGCTGCTTCGAGCTGCTGATATTTTGATCTGATACTCTTTGTCGCTTCCTCTGATACACTTTGACACTGAATCAGGCCACTTTCTCTCTCTGATACTCTTTAACTGTCTAATCGCACCTTTATCTGCCAATTTAATGCAAGAATAACTGCTGCAAATGGTTCCGTGGCCTTTGGGATGCTATCAGCGCTTGGCCGATCAAAAATGATGCTTAAATCTTCAAAAAATGCTGCGAAACGGAGGAGAAATGCATGCTAATAGATTGCTGAGGCAAAACCATGCGTTTGGATGTATTATGGGCATGAAGTGATTTCAAAATAGCCAAGGAAAGCATCGTTCCTTTGCAGTTGTGGCGGGCGGGAGCATTGTATAAACAAAACTTTAACAAATGCCCCTTTCCTTATAATGCGCGAATGCTTAAAAAACATGAATTTTCATTGAAAATTGGCACTGTCGTAACACTGTGCATTCTATTAAATCATGGTCGTTGGATCGCGAGAAGGCAGATCCAACGACTGGCGCTAAATCGGCGATCGGCGGATCGGTGGATCCCAAACCATAATGCCTCTGATGAGCGATGAACCCCGCGGACCCGAAATGCATTATAGGCTCCCTTTTGATTTATATCGGGTCCGGCCCATCGGCGAACTCTTATCGGTGGATTTGAATGAAAATGGGTCATCAGACCCGAAATCCCTTTCAACTGCTCTTTATAATTTATCGGATCTGGATATGGGGTGCATAGTACCAATCTTTGTGGACCCGAAATGCTTATAGGCTCTTTCTTTATGGAGATCGGGTCCGGCCCATCGGCGAGGCCAAATCAGCGGATTTTAATAAAAATGATAAGCGGACCCGAAACCCATTCAAACCGCATTTATATACCATTTCGGCTCTGGCCCGTCGGGAGCCTTCTTTTCGCTGCACTAGGGGCCCTTACAGACCCGAAAACTTTATAAGCCGCGCCTTATATCTTTTCAGCTCCGCCCAGTCGGAGCCATATATAGGAATGAAGCGATAAAACATTAGCCATTGATCTGGGGCCCAAATGGATGGCTGAGATTTGGTCGGCGTTTCGCTGTCGGAGCAAGCTGGGGGCGGGACATTATATACATATGACTGCCGATGCGATATCGCAATCGGCGATCGGCGGACCATTTGTCGGGCTTATATACATTGTTTGCAACCATGCGATATGTTGATCGACAAAAATCGCAATCGGCCTTTATTGATCGGACTCCCATATATGCATTGTGTTAACACACGACTCCCCTCCCGACTGCGATATCGCATCGGAGGGGGTCCAAATAGAACTCTTTTGCAATTGGAGCAAGGCCCAAGGTAAGTGATGCGGGCTTTTATGATCGGAGGCAGAATTTTTGATGTTTTGAAGGGATTTCAAGGCATCAGAAGGGGTCCAAAAGCCCAAAAAGGGATTTTTCATGCCTTGGAAGGATTCCAAAGGCACCTGGGAGGATTTTTATGTGTTTTGAGAGGGGTTTAATGGCCTTTAAAAGGGTTTGTGCCTTGGAAAAGGTAGAAACAAGGCCAAAAGATGGTTTTTTATACATATGAAGGGAATTTATGCTTTGTGAAGGAATCAAAAAGCACTAGAGGGGTTTTATAGAGTGATGAAGGGCTTTATGCATCGGAAGGAGTCTGAAATGCATCTGGAAGATGGTTAGAGGAGGGCAGTGTGGGTTCTTGTTGAGTTTCTGATAAACTTAGCAATTCCCGAGGATGTATATGGTTATCTTTCAACCAGGGGGAGGGGATAAGTATATAGGGGAGTAATATACATAGCTTTAGTAGGGGAAGGGGAAATAGATAGGGAGCTACATAGTAAAGTTAATAGTTAATATGACAATGATGAGAAAAAGCGCTAAGTATGATGTCTTAGGCTATCAAATGGGGGAAAATGACTGATAGAAGAAGTGTGAACATTCCTTGAGTGAAGCAGATCTTCACCAAGGCAAATGATATGGATAATGATGAAACTAAGAGGTATCAAGCAGATCTTGACCTATTTAGGGGAAGTTAGTGAGTGACTTGGGGAAAAAGGAAGAAGGGAGGAGTTAGACATGCGTCACTTGAAGTCCTCCAACTGAAAAACTGCCTCAAACCAAAAAATGGATTGCTTATCAAAATTGGAACACAGCAGTGGCAGTGAGACTAGCACACTCTCATCGACACTTCTTTGGCCATCTGTAGCAAATATGGAGCATTGCAGCATGCATAGTACGACATATTTGGCATGTAAAAATGTCGATCATGAAAGATGATTAACCTGCTGCAGCAGGAGGCTAACAGTGGCTCCACTTGGAGATGGATTTTCCTTGTGAAAAGCCAAGAACAGCAGGTCAGACTGCCTTGTATTCATTTGTTGTTGTATTCTGCAAAATTCCCTTTGGCTAGCTTATTGATCCTACCTACCTACCTACCCTAACCAGCACTTACTTTGCTGTTAGGTGAAGTGAAATAGCCAATGCAGCCACTTAAGCAATAAAAACATGAGTGGGCTTTGTTACTTGTGCTTGCTGGTGAGACCAACTGAGATCTTGCAATTTGATATGGCTTTGTTAATCTTTGAGAAGATTAGGAAGCTACTAACCTCCTTCGCTATGTTTAAACACTGTACAAAACTGTCCTGCAACATATATATACAATTGCTGGGCCGAAATAAAGAACTGTACAAACGTTTGGGACAGCTATCATGCTTTGAAATAGAGAAATCATTAACAACTTGATACTGAGCCTTGCAGCCTCCTAATGGAGAAGAGCGCTGATCTCTTTCATTATTCTGCATGCCAGTCGATGGGTCATTCAAAACTTGCAAAGGTGGCTGCGCTTTATTACATACAGGCTCATTTGGAACTTGACTGATCTGCGTAGGCTACTCCTCTTCTTCTTCAAATACCTGAGATGGCTGAAAACAAAGCGGCAGGGAAGGGAATCGATTTATTTGCTCAGGTGCTACTGCCGAGTCTTCCTCAATCTGATATTCAATGGCTCTTCGGGGCTGCAAAACTAGAGGCAATGCATCTGGAACTATATTTTGATCATCCTCCAGGCAGTCAATAACAAGACTTGCTGACAAATGCTTATTAATTGCATGATAGTTCTCCTTAATAAATTGAAAAGATTCAAAACAGAAAGGTAAAGTTCCTTCGCTGATATCAAAATTCTCTTCACTTTCCTCCTTTACTTCATATCTGAACTGGGAAAGTTGATCATTACATTCAAGCTGCTGAGCCTGAACTTCGCTTCCTGCCAAAATAGGATCTGATTCCTCTGCAAGGCTGATTTGGTCGTTAGGCTCATAATCATCATCATACAGATCATATTTGGGCAGACAGTTGAAAGAAGAGAAGCTATTATATTCACACAGTATATCAGGAGACTCCTCCTTCACATATGGCTCTATGAATATGTCATCTGATTTGTGGTAGGTTTGTTCGTGAATGTCACTACTTTCCTCTTGCACAACAAATGTGTCCTGGCGCTCTAAAATTTCTACTTTCATTGTGATCAACTGCATCATTTCTTCTGACTTTTGTAACACACTATGAAGTCTTTCTTCTTGCTCTGCCTTGCGCTGTTTTTCCCTCATCTTCAGATTTGCCTCCACGTCCACTGCTATGTCCTGCATTTGTTTCAAAGTGGACGGGCATCTTTCTCTCAAACGGAATTCCATCTCTGGGTCAAAAGCTCTAGGATAGTGCAATAGAGCTAAATCAGGGGGAGGTCTTATATTCAAAGGCATAGAAAGATAAACTTGATTGAATCGATCAGAAAATTGCTGAACAGATTCATTTGGACGCCTTTCTAACTGATTATATTCTTCGATGAGTGAGAGGAAATTGATTTTAATCATCCATCTATCAAGGAAGAGCTTGGAACACTGCTGAAGATTAGAGATGTTGGCCTCAGGCAATTCTTTAAACCAAGTCCTAAATTTGCCTTGCAAAGAAAGGGAAAACAGTCTAAGACTAACATCTTCCTCTTCCACTTCAAAGATATTAAGATAGTCTTCAAAATCCTGGATATGTTTCTGGGCAGTAATACCATTCTCTCCATCAAATCTAGGGAGATACTCAGGATGATTTGCAGGCAGAGGATTAAGCACAGGAGGCAAAATGAGAGGCTTATATCTATCAGGAACTTTACAAGACACAGGAGTATATACAGGAACTGTAAGACTGGGCTCTATTTTTGGTTCCTCCTTGGCTGTATGATGATCTTCAACAGAATTTGAAGGTTGTTGCTCTAATGTGCAAGGAGGCTTTTCAACAACATTTTCCAAAGGAAAATCATAAAAATTTGATATAGAATCGTCTTTAAAATACAATATACACAGCAAAACTTTATGGAGAAAAAAGATGACCTCTTGGATAGTAATCCAGGTCAAAAGCCTGATCTGCTCATATATCTCTTTTGGGTTCATTTCTCCAGTGGAGTCTTTATTCTGAGTGGAGTCGCCAGGTGGATGAATTAACCTTGAAGTGCCTGATCCTTGTCCACCGTCACAGATCAGAGCTAAACATGAGAAGCTCTGAAGAAAAGGGACACTTTCTCCAGAAAACAAGGCAAACTGATCAAAATTGGGGGTATACAGTAATAAACAAATGATTTCAGGTCCCCAGTGGAGTCGCCATTATGTTATCACTCAGGTTGTTCCCTTTGACTCCCAAGGGAATACGGCCGAGGTAACCACAAACCAGTCTTTGGACTGCAGGTCCTAGCCTACCAGCAGTCAGAGAGGGCTCTCTCTTTAGGATTTAGCTTTGTTTAAGGGATGATTTTAGGCTAGATATGATGCACATGGGTTTGTTTGAGTTTGGTGGGATGGTTGATGCTTCAGACAGAGTTGGCATGCAAAGGATGAGAAGTTCAGACCATTGGGCATGGAGTCAATGAATGTGAACTGAAGAGTGTGTTTTCTTTGGTAGAAAGAGGGGAATACAGAGCAGGATAGCTACACATGGCACAATGTTAAATGCTGGAACCAGGATGAAATGGAGGTTAGGGGTTGAGAGGCAATTAAGGATCTCTCATCTGGCCAAAGAGGGAAAGTGAATGAAGACTATGTAGGAGCAATGAAGAATTCCTAAACAGCATTCAGAAATGAGAGAAATAGCTTGAACGTGATCAATAAAGTATTCATATCCATCACTAATTTAGAGGAAAACATGTAAAAACCACAGAAATTGAGCACAGAGCACATAGAAGGAATTCTGAGCTATTCTTTCTTTCTGTAGCTTAGATTGTGATATATAGATGATACAGACACATATAAACTGAAAAACAGAGGCGAGAAGGACTTATTGAGTCATGTAGAAACACCCGAAATCTGTAGCCTACTCTTCAAGCCATCAAATCCACAACCAGCAGTTCAGAAACAAGCATTCCAGCATCTCTGATTATAGAAACTCTCAGGCTTACAACGCAAATCTAGATAATGAAAACAATACAACCAACCAACCCTTTACACTATCCAGAGGGTGGTATAAATAGAGAAAATATCTACAAAATATCTACAACAGCAGATCTGATAGCAGATCTGGAGAAATGAATGCTTCTAACCTAACATTTATTGCAAATAAATGAAAGAATGCCTATCTACCAGTTGCGCAGGGACTGCAGCCATAAGAATGAATAAATTATTGGTCTTTTGAGCAATGCACTGGCACTTCTGCAATAACTGTGCCTTGGGACTTGCTGCGCTGCTCATATGTGTCTTTGTACACTGTCTCTGCAAAATCTGGGCTTTAAACACTTGAATTGCCCCTCTAGGCGGTTCTGCTGTTGTAAAGTGGCTTTAATGCTCATAACTATGATCTGGTGGGCTTTGATGGCTCTGAGCTACTTTATTGACTTTGATGGGGGCCTCTTTAAAGTTCTTCTGCTTCGGGCTGCTGATTTTTTGATCTGATACTCTTTGTCGCTTCCTCTGATACACTTTGACACTGAATCAGGCCACTTTCTCTCTCTGATACTCTTTAACTGTCTAATCGCACCTTTATCTGCCAATTTAATGCAAGAATAACTGCTGCAAATGCTTCCGTGGCCTTTGGGATGCTATCGGCGCTTGGCCGATCAAAAATGATGCTTAAATCTTCAAAAAATGCTGCGAAACGGAGGAGAAATGCATGCTAATAGATTGCTGAGGCAAAACCATGCGTTTGGATGTATTATGGGCATGAAGCGATTTCAAAATAGCCAAGGAAAGCATCGTTCCTTTGCAGTTGTGGCGGGCGGGAGCGCTGTATAAACAAAACTTTAACAAATGCCCCTTTCCTTATAACGCGCGAATGCTTAAAAAACATGAATTTTCATTGAAAATTGGCACTGCCGTAACACTGTGCATTCTATTAAATCATGGTCGTTGGATCGCGAGAAGGCATATCCAACGACTGGCGCTAAATTGACGATTGGCGGATCGGCGGATCCCAAACCATAATGCCTCCAATGAGCGATGAACCCCGCGGACCCGAAATGCATTATAGGCTCCCTTTTGATTTATATCGGGTCCGGCCCATCGGCGAACTCTTATCGGTGGATTTGAATGAAAATGGGTCATCGGACCTGAAATCCCTTTCAACTGCTCTTTATAATTTATCGGATCCGGATATGGGGCGCACAGTACCAATCTTTGCGGACCCGAAATGATTATAGGCTCTTTCTTTATGGAGATCGGGTCCGGCCCATAGGCGAGCCCAACTCGGCGGATTTTAATAAAAATGATAAGCGGACCCGAAAACTTTATAATCCGTGCCTTATATCTTTTCGGCTCCGCCCAATCGGATCCATATATAGGAATGAAGCGATAAAACATTAGCCATTGATCTGGGGCCCAAATGGATGGCTGAGATTTGGTCGGCGTTTCGCTGTCGGAGCAAGCTGGGGGCGAGACATTATATACATATGACTGTCGATGCGATATCGCAATCGGCGATCAGCGGACCATTTTTCAGGCTTATATACATTGTTTGCAACCATGCGATACGCTGATCGGTGAAAATCGCAATCGGCCTTTATTGATCGGACTCCCATATATGCATTGTGTTAACACATGACTCCCCTCCCGACTGCGATATCGCATCAGAGGGGGTCCAAATAGAACTCTTTTGCAATCGGAGCAAGGCCCAAGGTAAGTGATGTGGGCTTTTATGATCAGAGGCAGAATTTTTGATGTTTTGAAGGGATTTCAAGGCATCGGAAGGGGTCTGAAAGCCCAAAAAGGGATTTTTCATGCCTTGGAAGGATTCCAAAGGCACCTGGGAGGATTTTTATGTGTTTTGAGAGGGGTTTAATGGCCTTTAAAAGGGTTTGTGCCTTGGAAAAGGTAGAAACAAGGCCAAAATATGGTTTTTTATACATATGAAGGGAATTTATGCTTTGTGAAGGAATCAAAAAGAACTAGAGGGGTTTTATAGAGTGATGAAGGGCTTTATGCATCGGAAGGAGTCTGAAATGCATCTGGAAGATGGTTAGAGGAGGGCAGTGTGGGTTCTTGCTGAGTTTCTGATAAACTTAGCAATTCCCGAGGATGTATATGGTTATCTTTCAACCAGGGGGAGGGGATAAGTATATAGGGGAGTAATATACATAGCTCTAGTAGGGGAAGGGGAAATAGATAGGGAGCTACATAGTAAAGTTAATAGTTAATATGACAATGATGAGAAAAAACGCTAAGTATGATGTCTTAGGCTATCAAATGGGGGAAAATGACTGATAGAAGAAGTGTGAACATTCCTTGAGTGAAGCAGATCTTCACCAAGGCAAATGATATGGAGAATGATGAAACTAAGAGGTATCAAGCAGATCTTGACCTCTTTAGGGGAAGTTAGTGAGTGACTTGGGGAAAAAGGAAGAAGGGAGGAGTTAGACATGCGTCACTTGAAGTCCTCCAACTGAAAAACTGCCTCAAACCAAAAAATGGATTGCTTATCAAAATTGGAACACAGCAGTGGCAGTGAGACTAGCACACTCTCATCGACACTTCTTTGGCCATCTGTAGAAAATATGGAGCATTGCAGCATGCATAGTACGACATATTTGGCATGTAAAAATGTCGATCATGAAAGATGATTAACCTGCTACAGCAGGAGGTTAACAGAATCCACCAATCCCCGGTGACCCCCAATAAGTGCAAATTGCCCAATTTGGTGAGAAAATGCCCCACAAAACTAATACTATTGAATTAAGCCCAAATCTACCACTAGAAATCTCTCCCAACTTTGGCTAAATTCTCCCCTAAGGAATACCTCCAATCTTCGACCTTTATCTCTCCTCAACCTCTATTCCTCCAACCCATGTGCACTTCCAGAAATGTAGAATTTCAGCCCCAAGAATTCTCTCAACTCAGCCCAGCTAAAATAACTTGCAAATATGCCCAATGGAAACTCTAAATTGAGCTCCCCAAATTGCCTCACTAGGGAGACACTCAAAGTTCTCCGAAATGAGGGTGGAATTCCCACTCAGAAATTCCTTGTGCTGAACATCACGGTTGTCTTGGCTAAGCAGCTCAAGAGAACTAATGTTGAATTGTCAAATGATCAAAGATACCAAATGAAGACCTCCAAGCTCTATTTATAATTGCTAGTCCTCTCCCTTGGTGGTCCCCACCTTCCACTAATAAAATATTACTTTGTCGCCATTCTTCATTAAAATAATAATTTCCACTTTTCTCCCACAAAATAATATTTTCTCCTTTTTATTTAATATCACCAAAAATTGGCAAAAATCCTTAGTGAATTTTGCACTCACAAAAATTGGGAACATTACAAAAGCACCTAGGGTGTTGGATCATCTATATTAATGATAGCAGGGAGAAGAGAGGTTTACAACAACATGACAATAGGTGGATCAATCAGCTAGAGGAGCATTCAAAGCTCGGAAGTTGGATCTGAGGTTGCCTCGAAAGACTGGTAGCAAGGCGGACATGAGACCAATACCAAGCATTGCGCTACAATTGATCAGCTCAACTAGGTTGGTACTGAGGTATGGGAATTTCCTATTTTCAATGGCATAGGTCCTGTTAATTATTTTCTTAATGAAGTTGATGCAACCATTCTTGAGGAACAGAAAGTGCCTTTAGTATATGTCACTTTGCAAGAAACATCGGCAACATGGTGGGGTTCTCACCACAACCATCTCCAAGAATGGAATGAAATTAAGACTACAATGAGGGTTAGATTTGAGCCTTCAAAGAATTCTCCACAAAATTTTCCTAAGTACTGAGGGAGCTTTGAACCTCGACAACGTATACAAGCTTGTGAGGTCAGGTGGACCCATGAAGGACTTTTAGAAGACCTCTGGGTACACTAATTTGTACACACTCTGGTAACAATTCTGAAGGCATGGTATGTACAGAAATAAATAAAGAGACGGAATGGTGATTGGAATTGTGTAACAACCCAGTTTATCAGTGAATTTTCCTTCATAGATATTGATGAGAGGATGAAAATTGTGTTGCAAGCTGCCAGAAGAGTTTTTATCTCTACAGGATAGCTGGCGGAGGGATGTATAGACTAGAACACTCCTGAGCACATACACGAATCCAAGTTCCATGAAGTCGTACCTTGCGGAACAGTAGACCAAGAGCCTTATGATGATGACTTGGAGGAATTAAGGCATGTAATTTTCAAAGAGACTAAAGGATAATAGGGTGTTGAAGATGGGTCAATGACCAATGGTCCATAGTTGTTACCCCTAAAATTGTGAAGCATAACATTAACATTGAAGAAAATTTGAAGTTAGCCTCAATTGGAGATTATTGGGATGATCAGATTACTAAGGAGATCTTCAATCTGCTACGAGAATATGAAGACTTATTCCCTGAATCAATTGCAGAGATAAAAGGAATTAAGGGGGAGCTAGGAGAGATGAAGATTGTAGTTAAGCCTGATGCAAAACCAGTAAATCTCTATCCATATAGGCTAAACCCAAGAATCAAAGAAAAGGTGAAAAAATAAACAAATAAGATGTTTACAGCAAGGCTTGTTTTTCAAGTAGACGAGGTTGAGTGGCTCAACCCAATTGTAATCCAAAATAAAAAGAGGTAGAAGAAATCCAGGTTTGCATGGATTATCGAAGTTTGAACAATGTTTGTGTTCATGATCATTTCCCCACACCCTTTAGTGACGAAGTGATAGACAACGTGGCGGGGAATGAATCCTACTCTTTCACGGATGGATTTTCTAGATACCATCAGGTCCAGATTGTAGAAGAGGAAAAGAGGAAATATACATTCACCACTAAGTGGGGATATTATGCATATCATGTCATGTCGTTCGGACTCAAGAATGCACCAGTGGTATTCTCAAGGATTGTAATTTTTGTGTTCAGAGATTATATTCACTAGTTTATGAAAGTTCATATAGATGATTGGACCATCTATAGTCCACTGAAAAAGCCTTGTGGTCTGCTTCAGGTGATGTTTGATCGATGTAGGCAACTGCAGATCCCTTTGAACCTAAAAAAGTGCATATTCATCATCCCCTTCGAAACACTTTTGGATCATATTGTTTGCAAAGAGGGAGTATCTATTGATCCCAATAAGATTGCTATGATCCTGAACATGACCCTACCAACAAATGTTCGACAATTGAGGTCTACCCTTGGTCACACATGATACTATAGGAATCGTCCCAACTATGCCTTGATCACAGCTCCCTTAGAAAAAAAATTAAGAAAGTTGAAAGGTTCGAGCAGACAGATGATTGCGAAGTCGCTTTCAATGTGCTAAAAGAAAAATTGAAGAGTGCACTGATGTTCACATTGACGCATTGGGTATTTCTTTAGGGGTCATCCTAGCTTATCCCGGGGAAGGAAATCTTGATCACCCCAATTATTTTTCTAGCAGGAAATTATCTACAACAAAGAAGAACTATACCACAACTGAACAGGGAGTGCTTGTGATGGTATATTCATTATAGAAATTCCAGCACTATCATTTTGGGGGCCCGTTCAAATTTTTCACCAATCATTCTGCTCTGAAGTACTTAGTGAATAAGCTTGTACTGGAAGGAAGTATTTGTAGATGGTTGCTACTATTTTAGGAATTCACATTTGAAGTGATTGGTAAACCTGGAATACTAAACGTGGGCTTGGGTCATCTTTCTCGGTTAGAGTCGGGAAAATTTGGAGGGTCATTAGATGATCAATTGTCAGATGTTGATTTATTCCAAGTTGAATCGATACCATACCATATGGAGGACATTGCAGCATTTATCGCCACTAGTAAGTGCCCAGAGGAATACACAACGATACAATGAAGACACATGGTGGTTCGAGCTACATATTACTAATTAATCGTGGGATAGTTGTACAAGTTGGACCTTGACCCGATATTGCAAAGATGTGCCCTAGACCATGAGAGACTAGATATATTATGGGAATGTCATTCAGGAGTTGCGAGTGGCCATATCAGAGGGAAGGCTACAGTGAGGAAAGTATTGCAAGAAGAACTTTGGTGGCCAACACTTTTCATAGATGTGAAGGAATATGTTAAGAATTGTGATGTCTCTCAAAGGACGGGGAAGCCCTCCCACCGGGATGAACTTCCTTTACAACTAGTACGGGCCCTCCAATCATTTGAGTAATGGGTAGTCAACTTTGTAGGACCTATCAACTTATCGGAAAGGAAATCACATGTTAGATACATCACTATCACCACTGACTACCTAACCAGATACGTCATTACTGCCACTCACTACCTCACCAGATGGGCTAAAGCTGCAACAGTTTGAGACTAGACAATAGATACTACCACAATATTTATCTTTGAGAACATCATATCTCAATTTGGGTGGGCCCGAAGCCTCATAATGATTAGGGGACCCACTTCATTAATGATACAGTTGCTTCCTTGCTACAAAAATTCATGATATAGAACCACAAAAGTAGTCCATATCACCCTCAAGCAAATGGTATGGTGGAAGCATTCAACAAAATCCTCGAGAGGGGACTCACAAAAATTTTCTCAGCGAACAGAGATGATTGGGATGAACGGGTACTAACAACACCATGGGCTTATCGTACGACCGCCAAGCGCTTGCACAAGTATACACCATTTCAACTTATGTATGGATGGGAATTTATGATACCTACTGAGTTTATCATCCCCAACCTATTTATTGCACATGCCGCTCAAATGACAGAAGATGAATCAATTTTAAAGTGATTAGAAGAGCTCTGGGAGCTACATGAAGCTAGATTTCTGGCTGACTTCCACCAAACTATTGAAAAATGGACATATAAGGCATGGCATGATAGACAAATCAAATGGAAATCCTTTACAATGGGAGGACATGTTCTTCTCTACGTCAAAAAGTTCTTAAAGCATTTTGGGAAGCTCCAAATGAATTGGTTGGGACCATTCATAGTCACAGAAGTGAAAGAATCAAGAGTTTTCAAGCTTGCACAGATAGATGAAATTCTCATGCCTAGTTGGGTGAATTCTACATGCCTGAAACCTTTCGATGACTTAAACAAATCTACACCAAGTTGAAGGTTGATATCTGAAAGGGGATCATAGGTAGGTAGGTAGATTCAATCAATTTTATCCTTATTTTCTTATCCTTAATAGTCAGTTGTGTCAGGTAATGTAGTTGGTTAGTTGCTCCAGTCACATCAGCCAAAGAATAAAGTACCTTCGGTCTTTTAGCTATGGGAAAGTTAACCCCACTACAACTTCTTGTGGTTGGGGGAGTGGCACGTGTTAGTCATCATATCCATAATAATTATGCAATAATTCCCTATGTCAACTCAATCTTGGGCTAAGTATTTTTCGTAATATCCTTGACATGCTTTGTTAATCAACTCCTAGGCATATGATATCATCACACCAATTATCCAATTATCCAAAAATGATATCTAATATAATGCACTGCGTAAATCCCCCATACTTAAATTCAAAAAGAGTCAAGGGATCTCTACTTGAATGGTTCATGAGGCACAATACTTGCTAAGGTTTTGCAAATGGGGTAGCAAGCTAAGTGGGCTTGATTGTGGAAAAAACTCCACAGTTAAGCGCGCTTGAGCCAGAGGAGTTCTGGGATGGGTGACCTCCTGGGAAGTCCTGGTTACCGGGTGCAAGCCCCGGAAGTGATGATTGATGCCATGTGATTCGTTCTCCACATTTCACTAGTTTCAATCCCACTTCTTCACCTCTGTGAGCATCACCCGATGCAATGAGTGCTAAGTGAACTATTCAAAAATCATGAGAAATTAGTCAGTTACGACTACCTCTCATGGAAATGGTCATACGTTTGAATGACTTACTTAACGCAGTTGAATCCCAAAAATGATATCTAATATAATGCACTGCGTAAATCCCCCATACTTAAATTCAAAAAGAGTCAAGGGATCTCTACTTGAATGGTTCATGAGGCACAATACTTGCTAAGGTTTTGCAAATGGGGTAGCAAGCTAAGTGGGCTTGATTGTGGAAAAAACTCCACAGTTAAGCGCGCTTGAGCCAGAGGAGTTCTGGGATGGGTGACCTCCTGGGAAGTCCTGGTTACCGGGTGCAAGCCCCGGAAGTGATGATTGATGCCATGTGATTCGTTCTCCACATTTCACTAGTTTCAATCCCACTTCTTCACCTCTGTGAGCATCACCCGATGCAATGAGTGCTAAGTGAACTATTCAAAAATCATGAGAAATTAGTCAGTTACGACTACCTCTCATGGAAATGGTCATACGTTTGAATGACTTACTTAACGCAGTTGAATCCCAAAAATGATATCTAATATTTTCACACTCCTTTTTTAGTTTTTTCGCCATCTGAGTCATATCTGGATCAACTGTCTTTATAGATGCCACGGTTGGGGAGCGAGTGGGGAAATTTAACATCTTAATTAGTTAACAAGTCTAATCAGAAACATCGTGTCATGCTTTTCTATTTAATCTGCATGGATGTGATAAGTTTCCAAGACAAAAAACTGGAGGTGGTAGAGTTTCCCAGTCTGGAGTCTGTATTTGCATCCAATTTTAATTGTTCCCAACCTAAGTTTAAGCCCCTTTTCTTCTTAATTTATCATCGTCGCTCTACAACAATGATTAAGGCTATCATATTTGTTCCATATGTTGAACCAAATAACAGGATTACAAAGAGAGAGCCTTTGTATGGCAAGTATGACAAAGCTCATCTCGTCGACAATTACCTCTCGGATTCATTCCAATTTCCATCACTAAAGAGGGAGGTATACACAAAGCCGATTACCAAAGCTGTCGAGAGCCAATCCGTGAAAGTTGTTGAAGATTTTAGGGGAATTCATAGGTTGACATTATTGAATTTGAGTAACCTCTATGTATTCGAGACAATAGGAACAACGATGCAATGCACGAATTTCCTTGTTAGCATAATGAAAACTGGCTCATTATAGCTAGATAAGGAATACCTCATTCATGTGGTGATATACAAAGACATACAAACCTATATGCTGTTGGCGTTGCTATCTCAACTGTGTTTCAAATGGCTTCCAAGCCGAGGAAGAAAACAAGTGAAGGTAGTTATTATAACTGGTATGACATAAGGCAAGGAGGAAAGGGTGGTCTGTTCGAGCCAATCAATAAGCCCAACATCAAATTCTCTTGCTACATAATCGTTGGGAATATGATGCGACATTTTTTGAGAGGGGAATTCATGTTTGACACTATTTCGGTTGTGGAAGCTTGTGTACAAGGCACACAATTGTATTGGTGTAGTTTCCTGCTACAAGAGCTCTTTGACGCCTACGAGGATGTGTATAAGCAGGCCACTCATTTTATTTATGGATACCTTGTTGTTACACTAGCTATGTGGAAGTGGTGCCCAACAGAGGATCGAGAAATGGCACTCATTACCGAAGAACAACCCCTGGCTATGAAGTATTTTCCATGGCATACATTTGGCAAATCTACAACAAAGAAATCAATAAAACATCTTTTTTCGGCTGGTATAAAAAGATGGTGGAAGTCACCATGGCCAACCCACAAATCCAGTCATCACTCCTTGACATCTACTCAAAGGATATCTAGTTCAGCATCATCCATGGAATCAATTGGTTACATCTGAGTTGTGTTAATCCTAACACGTTTTAGATGTGGGGCCAAAATTTTATGCTCACAGAAGATGCTTTCCATCTAGAAGTCTTGTCCTGGCCGGGAGTTGCTGGGGAAATTCAGGAGCGATATTGTTATTATATGTTTGAGAAAATGGTACCTCAGCCATTACTAGGAGAAACTCTAGTAGCGTCACGAAAGAGGATGGATGAGGAGACATTGAACTGGTCATTAAATGGCTCGAGATGTAGACACAAACCTTGCATGAGATTATGGAAAACCTTGGCATCTCAGTAAGTCCTTTCCTTACTTCTTCTAAATTCTATAGTTCAATACCACCTGGTTCTTTGGTCGATCGCCATTGCGGTGGGATCCCACTCCAAATATGAACCAATAATTCCAAATCATCGACCTCTAGCAAGGCCCAAAAAGAAGTCCAAGACCCCTTCAACCCAAGTCATCAACTTCACTAATGAAGAACCACATTCCCATGCCAGTGCACCCATCACCGAAGAAATTGCAACGTCCACATCCCTTGCATCACCACAGTCGCAAAATACATCCCCGCACATAGCCTCCACCTCCGCCACCATTTCAGATATTTTTCCATTTGGAACCATGCCTAGTACAGAAATGAAGATGGAGGTCAACTCTATTACCCATTCAGCCATTGGACACATGAATGGGATGCTCACAACCCACATTACAAGCATGGAGACCATTCAAACTTCCATGTTAACTTTGGTATTTGATTCGGGTCCACTCACAATCACGAGGTAGTTTACTGGCCCTCCCTTTCCGAGTTCCACCATTTTCCCTACATTTCCCATCCACACTAATCCCATCCCCTCACCAATACCAGAACCCCAACCCCAACCCGTTCACACTAATCTGCAAATAGATGAACCCACCCAGCGAGAGACATCTCCCCAAGGGCATTCTGAAAAATCAGTTGCCAGTGGAAAATTGTTGCAAAGTTGATTCCCAATACCATCCACAATGTCCCCAAAGGATCTCCAGGGCTAGTCCTCAGCCTAATTGTTTAGTTTCATCCAGCATGATGCATGCCAAGAAGAGGCGTTGCACACCATTATGGCTAATGAGCATGAACGACAGTAGTAGCACATCCTCGCCTTGGAAACCAAAGGGGACCAACTTCTCTAGGAGAAACAAGACCCCCAAGGTCAGATTGATCATATTATAGGGAAATTCCATGATCTATGGCATGCGATCACTGATATAATTACAAAGGCCCCAGAATACTTCTCGACCTGCACTATTTTGGAATGTTGTGACAATGTTAAAGTCACATGTGTTCAACTAGTCTTGACTAATCAGGAGCTCAAAAGAACTATTGCAGCCACTCAAAGGGTACAGTCGGATCCAGCCACCCAATGTGCTAGTGAAATTGACCAGAATATTGCAGAAGCAGCAGGCCTCAAAGACTCTGTCATCAAGGCCACAGAGGAAGCTCAAGGCATTTTGGCACAAGTTCATCACTGGTCTGGATTTTTGGCGAAGAGGAATCTATTGGTTTACCCTTTACAAAGTAGTGTTAATCACTTGTTCAACTAAGAAATGAGTATCTGCGACAAGAACCAACGGAAGGAAATTCTGGCACCAGTGGAAGTCCTTGAGACTCAAATACAACGAATTGAAGATGAATCGGCCAAGACGAAGAAGAAACTTCGATACCTGAAACTACTAGTGCATGCTCACTTGGAGACACTACAGTAAATCAACGAGGAAAAATATATGCAGTGGAACACTCTCTTGATGACACGCCCTACAAATCCTATTGTCGAGCTCACAACACAATTCCTCGAGCAAGAGGGAACTCTCACAATCCAATGGAAAACAATGCTTCATGCATTCATGAAGTTCAAAAATGCATCCATGGAATCCATTATGGAGTTGGGTCCTTCATTGGAAGGAACTAGCCAAAGAGAAGCAGCACAAGAAGGAACAAAACAGTAGAAGGAAGCACCAAAAACAGTCACAACACCACTAGCATCAACAAAGGATTTACTCAGGGATGAGTCAAGGAACTATGGTTAGGGCCTGGTTGGTCCTTCGTTTGAAAATCGATTTCTGACCCGTTGACCACATTTTGCCTAGAAATGATCGTTGGGAAGTTGTAAAGGAGACAGCTAGAGTAGAGAAAGGAACCCTGAAAAGATCGGAAGTTGCAGAAGGATGGCAAGAGGAATTCAGACTTGAGCAAGAAAAAATCGAGCAACAGAGAGAGTCAAGCAGAGAAGAGAATTGATAGTCGAGACAACAGGAAACAACCAAGTAGTAGAGGTAGTCGAAAGAGAAAGAGGTGGAGCATCCAAGAGAAGGGTGGTGACTCAAGCAAGCGTGAGACTTAAGAAGGGCAAGGAGAAAGCTGAAGAGGAGGTTGTTGTGGAGTCATTTGAGCCCGCTATGTATCTAGTTTCCTTGATTAGATATTATTCTACTATGTTGATGGATGATCGATCTGGGGCTTTGAGACTGATGTAATGTTATTTGTTGTGGTGTTAATGGAAGACATGGTTATAGGGAAATTTGAACAATCCTTGTGTGATTCTTTATGGTTTTCTATAAAAAAAAAATATGCTTGCATCTGTTTGATGTTTCTCCTTCGTGTATGCATAGTGGATCCAAATTGTTATATTTCTGAGTTATTGTCATTATTAGTTCCTTGAAATTTATCCTAATGCCTGATTCCAATCCCTTGACTAACTAAGGTCATGGCATTCCTAGGGTGAGATGCCTTGTTCGTCTAGGATAAGGTGAAAATGTTGGCATAGTGCTAGACTATAGTGAAGCCTTTCTTGGCCCTTATGCCTGAACCCTGGGTCTCAACCCATCTATTATTTTTTTACCTACAATCTTCGACTAGGGTTTTTTCCAAAACATCTCCAGTTAGGTTAATCATGAGTTTTTCCTCCAAAAAGTTCATGGATTAGGAGATATGTGTGTTTCTTCCAAGCACAAATTTCTTGTTGTGGTTGTTGGAAAACAACAACCTGAACAAAACAGCTAGTTAGCAGATGAAACAATTCCATCCTATCCTCAGATGGTTTCATGATAGATTAATCTACTTAATCAGATCTTGAGTTGTTTTTCAACTAAGATCTTCCAAAAATAAGAAAACATAATATCTTTTAAATTTTTCCATAACTTTGACAGTCCATATTTGGGGGAATTGGTTCCAATTAGTTCCCTTATCTCTCTATATAAAATGTATGGATTGAGGGTAGGTTAGGGAGAGGAGGCATCATCATTATCAGACTACACATCTTGTGTTTCCATTTCCAAATCTAATAGAATATTCTATGAGTTCATGGTCCATTTATAAAATGTTGAGTTAGTATGTGAACTCTAATTATACAAGCTCCCTACTAAGGAGGAATGGCCCTCCTCTTTAGCAGGGATCGTTGTGTCTGTAGAGGTAGCAGAATTTTCTTTTTTACTTCATTTTTGGGTTATGCTAATTTAGTTCTTATTATAATTTCAATTATCATTTTTATGGATTCTTTCTAATACATTGTTATATTTGTTGGTTAAACTAGCTTGTAAAGTATATCATGTAGATTGCTCAAGTGTCGACATATTTGCTTTTGGATCAATCCTTACTAATTGAGTTCTATTATCATTATTCAGTTGTTGCTATTGTTACAAGTCCACAATCCACTATTGATAGAGATTCTTAGTTAGTTTTTGTTACATTTAATACAATTTTTTATGCAATTACTTAGTGGATTGATCTTGGTTGAATGATTAGTTGTGTGAGGTTGTGATTGAATGATGATGTGTGACAAAAGGATTGATTTCAAGGAGTGTTGGTTTTGTTTCTTGTGAGAATAATTTTGATGAATGAGTGTTATTTTATTCTACAAGTGTGGTTTCCGTTTCCAATAGTGTGTGCAGTCAGTTATCTTTATGCAAGCAAGGGTTTGATAGTGTGAATTTTTTGGATTGATTTCCATTCTTCCAAGTGTGAAGAGTCACATTAGATTTTAGGTAGATCGAATGCTAATTTCTTGTAGAATAAATCTTAGCATTAGTAATTATTCAATGTCATTTATAAATTATTGCTTGCATATACTTTGCAATTTTAACTTTAAATAAGCAAACTTTCCCTAATTGATAATTTATGTCTAAGAAAATTGACTTGTTTTACTAAGACAATTAATTTTCCCAACACCTACTACTAGAACAGATTGCAAAATTGTAGAAAGCTGGAAAAACATCCAAACAATCAAGAAAGCTCCATTCCTATTTTTCCTAGTCGTTAATAACTAATTCCCCTCCTGCATGAACATCAAGAAGATTGCTTCCTGAGCATATAGTGCCACAACTACTGCTCAAGGTGGATAAAGACAAATTTGAGACTCACTAGTGGAATACGGTAGTTCAATCCATAGGAGCGTTTGGTGTTGATAGAATGGAGGAAGAGATGAATAAAATTAGGGAAGAAATGGCCTTCATAGGCCTAGATAAATCAAATACGAGGGAACTTGGCCTTTATATATTTGTTGAAGTCCATCTTAAAAAGTAGACATCCATTAATAACTAGTCAGTATTCCACTACTTTTCTAGGACACTTTTTCTGGTACATGATTCATCAATGATCTAACATCTTGAAATTTCATATTCCCCCTCAAGCTAGCATACAAGTACACCTTTCACCCTCCTATGTATTAAGTGGTTTATTTTACAAATTTCTCATACATAACTCCATGCATCACTGCACTACAAAATGTATGCCTAAATAATAGGTCTTACAACAAACGAACCTCAAGCTAGCATATGAGTACACTTTCCACCTTTGTACTTATTCAAGTACTTCATTAGACAACTTGATCCTTCATCCTCTTTATGTGTGAGAGGGATGACATCATGTGCTACTGCGATACATGTATGATTGAAAAATAAGTCTTACAAAAACCCTGGGGAATAATCATTGCCTCTAGCTAGGATTTACATATTGAATCAAACACTCTAGGGTGTTCATGCACTATTTCCCTTAAATATGCTACATTACATGAGAATACCATGGGCTACAAAATCATTGAGCTGATAAATGGTCATTAATAAATTAACTCTATGATCTAATCAATTTTATTGATGGGCCTCAATAATAGGTAAAACATAAGGCCCACCAAACCACTCCTGGGAACATAAAGCTCACATTAAACCTTCCTTTTTTCACTTAGTAACACTTTCCTAACTTAATGAATTCTTAGGAGATTCAAGGATATTTTTCATGATTTATGTGCCTAACATGACTATCGTCTAGGATATTAAGGTGACTTTGAAAATATTTTGAAGAGATCATACCAGATATATTCATGGGACCCTCCCCTTGCTACAAAAGATTTGACCTTGATTGTATGAGGCCATTAATGCTCCTTCCTATTGTTGCATGGTGACCCAAGAAACATGATCCAGTACTTTAGGGATTTTGGAGGGAAAATAGTCCTCCCCTCAAGGAGGATGTCCCCTACCCATATTATATCAATAAAGGGCTCGAGTAGCCTAATGGAACAAGTAGGAGCAACAGAATATCAACATAGAGCATTACGACAAGTTTTAGAGTTCAACTTTTGCAACTTTTGCCATTTACAGGCAACTCTTTAGTTAATGGAAGTGATCTTTGATTCTAGCTCTTAGTTTAGATGTTTCTTAAGGGTTATAAGCTTCCTTTGGTTAGGTCCCACCCCAGGTGCTCAATATCCCTCTAGTACCATTTTTGTTCATGCATTTTTTTTTATCTCTACAGTTTATTTCTAAACATTACTTTATGCATGATTATTTAGCTAGTTTATGAGCAACTTTTTATTGCACATTAGCTTAGAACTAGGTGATGATATTTGTCATGGTTACATTGTTGAAATAAAAAAGTTATTTCTATATTTGTTTCACTTTCTTTGTTTCTATTTCTTTGTGGTCCATCATTCATTGTTTATAGTTTATTGTTTATGCACATTTCCTTGTTTTGCAACTACATGAAACCCTACATCCTTGCATCATGTTGGATTAACCATGCCACAAGCTATTGTAATGACTTGGACATGTGTGCTTTATCATTTTAGAGCCTTTCCTTAGCTTCTTTGCTTTCCAACCTTGCATTTAGCGTATTTGCTTGCTTGTTGGATTGTATCATGTATCAAAACAAGGACTCATGTAGCAGTTTGTAACTTACCTACAAAACTCGCTCAATTTTGCACCCAACTTGTGATTTTCCTTCTTTGATGAATTAAAATGCTCTTGGAACCTTGAGAATATAATTTAGAGGAAGAGAGACCATGTAGATTCCTTTATTTTAATTGTTGTATGAATTACTTCTTTCCTACATAATTAGGGATTATTGTTTGCAAGATTTTATTTTAGAAGTGTTTGATTTTCTTGCAAGATAGAATAGGTGTGTTATCACTTCATTGTAGATAGAATAGTTTGCCTTACTCTATTGCAATTAACCTAGATTTGCTTGTTATTTTTCATTTCTTGGAATTTCATTTTTTATGTAGTATAGAATAGTTATATTGGTCTCTATACAATTAGATTTCATCTCAGTACTTCCACCTACATAAAAGTCAGCAAAGCTAAGAGATAGTTCATGTTGCATGTATAGTGTCAACCCCTCTTAAGTTTGTATGAACCCCTAGTTGAAAATTAAAGTTGATCCCTTTGGGAGTTGCAACACTATCACTACAATATTGAGGTCCATTAGCTACCCTAATACCACTCAGGCATGTGAATTGGGTACATTTCATTGTAAAGGAACCTTTTTACCTTAGGAGTTGGCTCAACACTAGTTCATGGAATCTACAAAGATCCACTATTAGGTTGAAGAAGATATGTGGACTTGGTTAGTTGAGCATCAAGTGGTGAGCCATACTGATGAGATTGGGTAAACAAGTTGATATTCGACAAATCCATGTATAGGATTTCATATGTACTGTTTCCATATTCTTTGGAAATAGGAGGTAGCATTGAAGGATTGGCTTTTAGTGTGGCCATATAGCGATAAAAAAAAAAAACAGAACAAGAAAAATTTCTCCCATGAACATAATTTCAAAAGTTTAAAAATTCAATAGGAAATTTGTTTAATATTACATATGTTTCTAGGGTTTTCCCCAATTTTTTTAATTTATATTTGAAATATATCATGTATTAACACATTAAAAATTATACAAATAAAGGTAGATATATCCAATGAATTCAACCTATTAGGTCTTGAATTGGCCAAATTTCATGGAATCAAGCTCCAATAATCACGATTTCACCCAAAATTATGACCAAGATTGGTTTGATCCCTTGGAAGACCCCTGTATCAAACCCACCATCCAATGAGCTTTTTGTATTATAAATATTTAGAGAATGTGAGCTTATTCATTATCCTCACCACGGAAGGCGTCACAAGCATATACTGGAAGATGTTGAAAATGTACCATTCAACTCAGTGGAGTTTGGTCATTTGCTCATTTTTTTAATTTTTAATATTTATAATAATTTTTACCATTTCCTTTTTAAATTCAAATTTAAAATTTATAATGATTTCCATCATTTTCCTTTTTACGTTTAAAGTTTAATTATTATAATAATATAGTGTGGTATTTCTCAAATTCTAATATTAGCTTAGAATGTAAAACACAAAGATCTTGTGGAAAGTTCCTTTTACCTTACCCGTGATGACTAGATTGATAAATTAATAACCACAATTTCTTTAAATTAGAATATATAAATTTAATTTTGAATTTTCAAAATTTACAATGATTTTTATTATTTTCCTTCCTATATTTAGATTATGAAAATTATGTTTATTGTAATAATATAATATGACCTTTGATTCATAATTTATTTATCTAAATTCCTTAGAACTTGCGTAAAGCTCCTCCTTCCTAGCAAGCTATGAGTTTACAAAAACATATAAATAGATAAGTGTATAATACATTTAGCATAAAACATATAATTCTCTTGCCTAAACACTATCTTTAATCCATTTAGCATATCTAATTTATACCCATCAATTCAAATTCAAATATTAGCAATGGAGAGAAGAGGATTATTGTTTACCTCAAGTCACATCCACATCCCAGTTTACCATTTAATGAAATCCATGAATCAATCACTCACCTTCAGTGAACCACAAAATTCGATTCGTGGAGTGGACTTACGCACCATCCATCCATCCATCCATCCATATAACTCTCATCATTCGCGAAGATGCAATATTTTCTCCTCAACAAAATTTTATATTTCTCCCTAAAACAAATCAACACGCTGCCAACACACGAACGATAGCTTCTAGAAACACGGATATTCCACTCTGCCAACACATGATATTTTCATGAAATGACAGCAGAAAACGGATATTCCACTCTGCCAACACATGATATTTTCACGAAATGATAGCAGAAAACGGAAATTTCTAAAACAAAAACAAAAAAAATAAATTGATAATTTAAGTGAATGGCAAGAAAAACCCAAAAATATAAATTTCCAAGAAAGATAAACCAAAGACAAACTTTGCCAAAAATATCATCATAATATATCTGCGAGCTGAATAAATACAAACCGCAAGCTTAAAGGATTTTGATATACTATGACAACTGCATTGTGAACTGATATTGCAATAACATTAACCCAACATAACATTAAAATATTAATGTTAATCAATATTTTTAAAATTAATACAAATGTATTTTTTTTGGAAATGACCATAATAATAAATGAGGTTGTAATAATATTTTTAAAATTAGCACAAATACATATGTTTAGCCAAGAAGTAATAATATTTTTAAAATTAGCACAAATACATATGTTTAGCCAAGAAGTTTATTGTAATGAGGAAGTTTATTGTACAAAGATAACCATAATAATAAATGAGGTTCATCAAATTACAGGGTTCTAACTCCAAAATAACTTTAATTCTTATAATTAACGCATCAAAGGAAAACTTTTAATTACAAACTACCATACTCATTATTGAAAGCATTAAAATTTAAATTAATGTATCAAAATTAAATCTAATTATCTTATATATTAATTTTGATATATATTTAAAATTTAAACTAATCTGTATATTAATTTTTCAATTCAAATTCACATTACATCAAAATTAAAAAACATTATTACATATGGCATTTTTTTAAAGCATTAAAATATTATTATTAACATATATTTTCAAAATTAGCACAAATGTATATGTGCGGGACTTTGGAGGAAGTCCATTTTGCAGAGAAAGTTTTCAAGCTTTCATTGTGCAGAACTCCCCACAATCTATTAATAATAAAATAATTAGGTCTTGTGAGGAGGCTGTAAAACTTTCAATGTGTGGACCAAATGAAGCATGCCTAATTACAAATAAATAGCCATCATAATAAATGAGGTGGGTCAAATTGCACATGTACTAACTCCAAAAGAGTTAAAAGACATTACAATTAAAAAATTAAAAAATCCAAAGAAAACATTATTTGAAAGCATTAAAATTTAAAGTAATGTATCAAAATTAAATCTAATTGTTATCTTGTATATTAATTTTGATGTATATAAACAGGTTTATATATTAATTTTTCAATTAAAATTCACATTGCATCAAAATTAAAAAGCAATAGTACACCATGTAGCACTATTTCAAAGCATTCAAATATCAAAATTTAAAACTTGATTTTCAAAACATTAACATATTAATATTAACATATATTTTCAAAATTAACACAAACGCATATCTGAAGGGTTGCACAGAAAGTCTATTTTGCATTACTTAACACAAATGCATATGTGCAAAGTTGGAAAGGAAGTTCATTTTGTAGAGAAAACAGGTTAAAAGTATCCAAAGAAAAATACATTATTACAAACTACCACATTCATTATTTGAAAGCATTAAAGTTTAAATTAATGCATCAAAATTAAATCTAATTATCTTATCTTTTATATCAATTTTAATATAGATTTAAATTTTAAAATAATCTATATATTAAAACTAAAAATATAATTTTCAAAGTATTAAATTTTAATATTAACCTATATTTTCAAAATTAATACAAATGCATATATTCAATCAAACCTAACCTATATATTCAATAAAATCTAATTGATTAGAAAATGTATTAAAATTCCTATATATTCAATCAAACCTAATTGATTAGATAATGTATTAAAATTAAAACAATAGTATTGTATTATTTGATGAACGCGAATGGACATAGGATGATTCTACAATTGTAGAATAGTGTGATTCAAAATGTCAGTATTGCATCATTTGATGGATGCGAATGGACATAGGAAGATTCTACAATTGTGGAATAGAGTGATTCAAAATGCCAATCATTCACATCATCATCAGCACCGCTCCTTGTTTCCTTAACAAAAATCATTAATGTGAATTATATGAGTTGACAACAAGTGATTCACTTCTATAATCCGAACCAAGAAACACATCATCATGCACTTAATGCTTAGCATCTTATTGTTGTATGCAGGGTGCGGAGAGATTTTATTGTAGGGAGTTTTCTTCTCACTTCGTATAATGACAAAGCTTCCACACAATTCATACACATTTCGTTTGTCCATACTACAACATTGACTATTGGTTACTATTACTTTTATTTGTAATTGGAATATGAATATTTGAAGACTTTATAACTTTGAAACACTGAACTCACGTAATTGGAAACAAATTATTGACTCAACAATAATTTTATGATCAATTCAAAATGGATTGGCGTGCTCCAAAAACACTCCAAATAGTATTTATGTCAATCAAATTACTCTCAATAACTATAACATTGAAGAATTATTAGTAGCATCTGACATGTCAAGGTCAATGTTGTAGCAAGAAAAAATAGAACGTGTATGAATTGTGTGGAAGCTTTATCATTGCACGGAGTGCCAAGAAAACTTTGCACAGTGAAAGCTCTTCGCACTCTGCAATGCCATGGCATGCTATTTGTGTTTGAGTAGTATGAAACGGAAAATTTGTGTGGATAATATGCTTACGTACATATTTCACATTATAGCAAGTTCTTGCTCTGTTATCACATGGAATCGTCATTTTCATTTGCATTTTTGGTTGTCATTGATGTGCGAAGGCAGGAATAGTGAAAGTTGTGTAGAGGTGGATTTCATTATGTAGAGTGCAGATGTGCAAAGGAAGCGTGTATAGAGGTAGGAGTTGTGCAAAGGTGGATTTCATTGAGTGGAGTGGAATGTGCGGAGAAGCATGTGCAGAGGCAAGAATAACGACAAATTGCAGAGATGATTACAGAAACAGTGCATTCTTGAAAAATGAGAAAACGCAGACTCTACATTGTCTTAATCAATTAATTAACAGTAGAGGTTGGGACTATCTTGTGTTGCATATATTACCCTTGTTATCTTATAATTTCAATTTTTCAAAAAAATATGATTAGTAAATTATTTAAAAAAAAACAATGTTTAAGTATGTTTCCTTTAATTTTATTTTTAAATGAAAGTTTTATGTATATTAAGAAAATAATAAATTCATGTAATATTTTTTAATATTTTTTTGTTTGGCTAGTAATATGAGTTTTGAGATGGGTGATTTTTGACTGGCGATTAGGGTTTGTGACAGTTCTATAAATGGCAGAATTTTACAGACAACACCATTCGACCATTACCATCCAACCATAAGATAGCTATTACACGACAAGGAATAGTCAGACAGTGATGGAACCCCCTCAAGGGGAGGATATGGAGCCTCCCCCCACTAACAAGGAAAATGTCCTGCGACACACAGAAAATGTTAGGAAGGACCATCAGGAAGATATAGGAACAGAGCATGAAAACATGCCAAAGAATACCAACGAAAATGAAGAACCCAGAGTAACGTTAGCAACCTGCAAACCTGTAGTAGTAGATAGACCCAAGATTGAGCTCCCAAGTCATCGGATCAACACTCAAATCCAGTGTATGAAGGATCATGCATTGATTGGAAAGTTCATACGTTTCTGGCCCATAGAGAAAGCATTGCATGGCTGGATAATAGCCAAATGGAAACCAAATGGGCACATCACTCTGCAGTTAGGGCCTAAGGGCTTCTTCACTCCAATATTCAACTATTTGGAGGACCAAAACACGGTATTGGATAGTGGACCATATTTTTTCAATGCAGTCGGACTATACCTGAGAGACTAGATAGAGTGCTTCAATCTGGACAAAGAAGATCTGAGCTGGGCACCGGTGTGGATAAGCCTCTACTCCCTCCCTTTGGAATATTGGGACGAGGATTTGCTGCAAGATATTGGGAATGGTTTGGGCGAATTCATCAAAGTTGCAGAGGAGACGAAACTCAAGCGATACACATCCTATGCACGGATATGTGTATATATGCACCTCAGCAAAGCTCTCCCAGATGCGGTAAGCCTATATCATGATGAATTTGAATGGATACAGTCAATAGATTATGAGCATGTCCCATTCCGTTGTAGAAAATTCCATGCCCTTGGACATTTATTCCGTGACTGTCCCTCTAATCTGAAATCTGCGCCCTCTCCCACAATGGACAAACCTGATTCGGATGGGTTTACCAAAGTTTCCAATTGCAAAAAGACCCACAAAAATCCCTCTTCATACGCCAAAAAACCTGCTGCCAATTCATCCATGCCATCATCCAGTAATCGCTTTGAAACCCTGCTTCAGCCGGAGGTTAACTTCTTAGATAACCCGGAACACCCTAAATCTTTTCCTAAGATGAACCCCCAAACCACTCCCTCAAGCTCAAAGCAAACCCAAAAATCTTTGCAATCCTCAGATCTCAAATCACCCCATTCCAATAAGAATGTTCAAGGAATGGAGGTAGATAGCCTGCAACAGGAACTCATGACTGTAGAGGACACAGAGGTAGAGCGAGAAGAAGCCCAGCACATGGAAGAGGAGCCGGAGAGCTTCGACATTGGAGATCTGGATATACTGGGACTAGAACAAGCTTGTAAGGAAAAAGAATATGACAAGATCCCAAAAAGGCAGCTGGAAAACTTAGAAGTCATTCTCTCTAGAGCACAGAAACAAAGATCACTAGGTATCCAAACTAGAGGTCAGTGGGATGGAAAAAACATCTTCAAAGATAATAAGAAACGAGGAAGGAAAACAGATCTTCAACGAACCATCCACATAGGAGAAATGCTGGTGGAATCCAGAAGATACTCCAAGCTTACTAAGTATTACAATACCCTACCCAACCGTGCATCATGAAGCTCATTTCATGGAACATTAGAGGGCTCAACAGCCCCGAGAAATACAGACTGATAAAAAACATGCTTCAACAAGAGAAACCTCAAGTATTCTTTTTGCAGGAGACCAAATGTAACTCTACAATGCTGGAACAGATCCTTGCCAAAGCCTGGCCAGGCAGCAAAGCAGTCGCAGTGGATGCCACAAGAGCATCAAGAGGACTAACAATAGTATGGGATGAAAGAGCCATAACACTTACTAACATTCATGCTAGTAAGCACTTTATTCAAGTCACGTTCCATATAATAGGGACAAATGTTCACACAAGTTAGACATTCTGAACACTTTAGCTCAGATCAACTCTGAAAGATCCCATCCACTTTGGATAACAGGAGGAGATTTCAATATGATAACAAAATTAGAGGAAAAAAGAGGGGGAAGGGTCAAGTTGGACAATGAAAGCACTCACTTCAAAAACTTCATCCAAGACAACTGGCTCATAGATATGTTGTTCAACAATGGAGTATTCACATGGAACAACAAACGAGTAGGTGCTCATCAAATCGCCTCTCAATTGGATAGATTCCTGCTTTCTGACAATGCAATCCATCTTGGAGGGGACTTCTCAGCCTCAATCTTACCGCTTTCAGGCTCAGATCACTGGCTTATCATGCTTAGTGGCAAAGACCAGGAAATAATATACACAGGCATTTTCACTTCGAATCATTCTGGTTGACTCATCTAGACTTTCACAACCTAATTACAACGGTTTGGAAAAATTTCAAACCACCGAAAGGCACAAAAATGTATCAGCTCTAGCAAAAACTTAAAAATCTCAAGAACAACATCAAACAATGGAATCACTTTACCTTTGGCAATATTTTCCAAGCACAAGGCACTCTCGACCAAGAAATGGCAAAATTACAGCAGAGAATCATTACTAAAGGAAGATCTGAAGCCCTAGCAGAACAAGAAAGTCACCTACAATCGCAAATCTCAGAAAGAGAAAAGCAGGCAGAAATACTTTGGAAGAAAAAGTCATGAATCAGATGGCTTAAAGAAGGCGAGCACAACACAAAGTTCTTCCATCGCACTACTATCCAAAGGAGAATGCATAACAACATTACTCATATCCAGAATCAGCAAGGGGAACAGCTGGAAAAACATGAGGATATAGAACAGGAACTTCTCACCCATTTTCAGACGGTGCACCAGGAACCTCAGATCGACCGGCTGCCAGCTATAGAGAAAATCACCAAGAATATTCCTAAGATCATAACAGAGGAACACAACCAAATTCTTCTCAAGCCTATATCTTTACAGGAAGTGGAGACAGCTATGCGACAACTCAAGGTAGGAAAAGCACCTGGTCCAGATGGCTTCACATCAGATTTCTTCCACAACTTCTGGGACCTAATCAAGGAGGAGGTATGGCAAGTAGTTGAGGAATCCAAGGCAAATATATGGATGCTTCCATCTCTGAACGCAACCTTCATCGCCCTCATTCCTAAGGAAAAACATAGTCAGACCCCGGACAAATTTCATCCTATTGCACTATGTAATGTCATATATAAAATCATCTCCAAAGTCATTGCCTCACGACTCAAACCCCTACTTCCATTACTTATCTCACCAAAGCAATCAGGATATGTGGAAGGAAGGCAAATTACAGATGGTATTATTCTCACTCATGAGATCATCCACTCTTTAAAGCAGTCCAAAAAGGCAGGTATGCTCCTCAAATCGATCTCTCTAAGGCTTTTGATAGTTTAAGCTGGAAATATATTCAAAAAATGCTGCTTGCCTTTGGCTTCACCCCCCTTGGGTTAGATGGGTAATGAGTCTTATTACTTCTACCTTCTTTTCTATTCTAGTCAATGGGATCCCATCTGCCCCTTTTCACCCATCCAGAGGTATCCGACAAGGTGACCCCCTCTCCCCCTTTTTGTTTGTTATTATGGCGGAGGGTCTTGGCCGATACATCAAAGAAGCCCTTCATTCCCATCAATTAAAAGGCCTATCCTTTCCCAACACTCCTGCTTTCACCCACCAGCAATTCGTGGATGACAACATGTTATTCAGTCATCCCTCAGTCCAAGAAGCCCTCAAATTAAGATCCATTTTATATTATTTTTCAAACGCCTATTGAGCTTGCATTAATAAAGCTAAATCCCAAATATTTTACTTTCACAACCCTGATCCTCTATTGCTAGAATCCTGGGCTTCTCGATTGTGGTCCTCCCCTCCAAATACCTGGGTGCTCCTATGATGGCCTTTGCCTTAAAGCACTCATCTTGGCTTGTGCTCTTAGAAAAACTGGAAGCTCGTATCTCTTCTTGGACCTTCAGAGCACTCAATATGGCGAGCCGTTTAATTTTAATCAAAGCAGTTTTACAATCCATGCCGCTTTACCTCTTTTCAGTCCTGGCAACACCCAAATGGGTTCTCAAAACAATAAAAAATCTTCAACAAGGTTTTTTATGGGAAATACAAAACAAAAGAGAAAATGGGCATTGGTAAAATGGGAAACAATTTGTCTACCAAAAAATTTCAAAGGTATTGGGCTACGTGATCCTCAACACAGTAACGCAGTAATGGGAGCACGCATCTGGTGGAAATGGATCTCCGACCCACATACTCCTTGGGCTATCCTCTGGACAACAAAATATGCCAATAATAGACCAGTAGATGACTTAATTCGGCTCAAAGAAGTAGGCCCAGGTTCCCTAATTTGGAATGCAGCTAAACAGCATAAAGATCTAATTCAACAACATAGCTTCTGGGAAATCAGGAATGGTGAGAATGCAAGGTTTTGGGAGGATTCTTGGCAGCAATAACCAAAACTGAAGGACCTAATCACACCCCACCAGCTATAGGATTGGGTAGAGAAACCAATGATCAAGGTAAATCACCTTTGGAAACCCACTCACACCCAAGGCTACAGGCAATGGATAAGCTCGAACAACATTCTCAGGCAAGGCACGCAGTCCATCAAAGATAACTTGGAAACAGAGCTCTCAAATAGGAAAATCCACTACTCTGACAAGAAATATATCATTAGATGGGGTTATGAGATGAGAGGAATATTTACGTCACAAGAAGCTTATCATATAATTCTAAGGAACAACATAGTCAAGGATCATCTCTGGAACAAAGTTTGGGATCCCCCAATTTGGCCAAAAATATCCACCTTCCTCTGGCTGCTTTGTCAAAACAAAATCCTTACTTGGGACAACCTACGGAAAGGAGCTTTCATGGACCCTCTATGTGCCCAAATTGCAAACAGGTGGAAGAAACTACTGAACATCTCATCAACTCATGTCCGTTGGCAAACTGACTTTGGGAAAAAGTTAGCTTCAGATGTCAAAGAGATGGATGAAGTAAGGAGGATACCACCAATACCATCCGCTCTTGGGCAACCCATCCATACAAAAGCAAACTGTTAAATGCTTTATGGAAACTTATACCAGGTTTCCTCATATGGACTGTCTGGAAAGAAAGAAATAGTCGAATCTTCAAGGACCAATCCTCTCCTATAGAAGTTCTATGGAATACTATATGTCAAAACCTTCGAGAAACCTTGTTGCTCCAAACATGGCATGACGATGATTTCCCCTCCACCCCACAGGAACAAAATATATGGGTCAATTGGAATCTCTAGTGGAACCAAAAGCAGGCACACCAAGGTAAAAATTCTCCACCAGGAGTGACACCTGACAGATGGACTCCCCCTCCACCACATATGATACAACTCAACTTTGACGGAGCATCTAAAGGTAATCCAGGCAAAGCAGGATATGGAGGAATCTTCAGGAATCACAAAGGCAATGTTCTCCTAACTTTTTGGGTTCAATTGGTTGGGATACAAACAACTCGGCTGAACTAGAAGGGTTATGGAAAGGGCTTCTCCTTGCTCAGCTCCATGGGTACTTCCCACTTATAATTGAAGGGGATTCACAGATTCTTATTAACATGGTTAATAAGATATTACAGGGAACTCCATCACACAGAGTTGGCAGCAGCTGGAGATTGGCAGAGTGATTGGAGCAGATTGAACAATGGCTATTACCTCATAGAGCAGTCACCATTAAGCACATTCGTCGGGCTGGCAACAAAGTAGCAGACTTCCTAGCTAATATCGGAGTTGATAGTGGAAAGACTCTTCATGTAGGTACACTTAACACTATAGCCACCACTCCTCAATTGCAGGATTACAATGATTTGGTGCAAAATGAAAGAGAAAATGAAGAAGAAACACACCCAGATGTGGGTGTTAATCCCAGGAATTAATATGATTAGACGGAGTAGTGGCGAATGGGGAGGCCACATGGCCCCCTGCAACTTTCCCCATGCCACCCTGAATGGCATTCATGGCACCTCGCAGGAGCCATTTAATGCCTACACTTGCCAAGGTAGAGCCATTGCCCACATAACAATGGAGCCGGAGAATTTCTCTGTTACTCTACCCTTGATTCATTGCGTTTGTTCTCCACAGGCGGGAGAGCCGAATGTGCGCACCAGCACAGGCCATAGATGTTGGCTGTTGAGCTGTATTGATTTGGGCAATGGCTTCCACCATTCCCACACCAGCCTCTGCAATATTGCTCATAACCTCAATCCCTCTATAAATTCCTCGCATAGCTCCTCTGCCAATTCCTCCACTGCTCCTACTGACACTCTCCCTGTTCCCATATCCACCATGGTTCACCATCATATGCGCAGTCGAAGAGGGGGCATGCGAGGCGGCAGCTCTCATTCCTCTACTCTGCCTTGCCCTGATTCTGCATCCCCAACCTCCTCTGCAGATAATCCCAACCCACATAGTCTCGCGGTCAAGTACCCAGACACGCAAAGTGGTAGAGGCAGAACCTGTCTTCATAGCTCAGGTCGTGGAGATGTAGCAGTTCACACTACAACCTTTCCCCTGCCTCTGCACCCTGCACCTCACACTACGCAGTTTCACTTTTGTAGTTCTCTGAACTGCCCTGTTATCATTGCCACCGTCTCAATTACCATCACAGAAGAGACCGAGATGCATGTTCCTCTAGGTGATCCTATGGAGGAGGCGAATAGAGCTGGCCCGAGCAGCAGGAACCGGGACAACAATGGTGAACCGGAAGCTGATGAAGGTCGAACTAGATTGCATGGCAAAGCTGTTGTTGGCAGCCAACATGTTGAGACGGGCATACACATTTACACGCAAGCTTCTAGTAACCGCCAAGGTGACACATCGGGCCCGCGTGTTGAGGCATGCAACATGGAGGAAGGCCGTCAAGTGCTGGGACGTGGCGAGTTGGACAACTCAGATGACTGGGCATGTCCAATTGTGGAGGAGCCAGCTCCGGAAGAATGAATGCCATGTGTCGTGTTGGCCAGGTGGAAGTCTTGTCTTGTTCTTGGTGCAGTTTATGTTTAGTCTTCTGTGTCTTCAGGAATGCTATGTTTAAACTCTGTTACCTTGTTTTAGTGATGATCTATTTAAACTTGTTACCCCTGTGTGGGTTATTTTTGGACCTATTTTTGGATTGGTTCCCCTCTGTTGGGGCAATCAAAGAAAATTATTATGAATGTTTATTGATTGAGGCTTGGTTCCTCTGTGGCCAAGCCTCCCTGTAATTCCCTTTTTTGTATCATATTAATAGATTAACCTTCCTTAGAAAAAAAAAAGAAAATAATAAATTCAATAATATAAAAAGTGATTAAGGAATTATTATTTTTGAATAAAATTAGAAAAAAAAATATGAGGTTAATAAAATTAAATAATACAAAGAGTGATCAAAGAATTATTATTTTTGGATTTCATTATTTTTAATATGAATATTTCTAAATTGGTGAACTAGTTGTAATTATTAGCATTTTTTACTTAATATAAAATGATTATAAATTCATTTTTAAACTATTCGAAATGTCATTCTAATGATTTTTTCAAAAATATGTATAAATTTTTTAACTAATCTATTTTGATTAGATTTAACACTAATCATATTGTAATTGATAGAATTTTTAATGAACTTGATATAAAGCATAATGTTTGGAGGCTTATAAAAACATTTCATCTAGAAAAAATCATGTATAGCATGTAGAAAATGAGGACCAAAATGAAAGTTGATAAACCTGAAGATTCTATCTAATTCAATATATATGAGGGGACTCTTATTTTGGTATAGGAATTCCACTACTTGTGTAAAAAAACATTGAATGGAATTTCACAAGTGATTTTGATTCTTGTTTTTTTATTAACTTTCATTATTCCTCTATTTTTGGAGTAGTTGGAAATTCTTCATGGTGGCATGATTATTATAAGTCACTTTGAGTTTGCATTTTACGTCATATTAAACTTTATATTTTGTATTTTTCATTATTGGTAATAAATAATCCAAATAGAATTGGTACAACAAAAATTAATGTCTTTTGAGCTTCCAAAAAATGGTGGTCAAGATCAACACATAAGGAATTTGTGGCGAAATATCATCAAAACTGACATAGGGATGTGCAAGAGTGTATAGCAAGAAACTATGATAAACACAACCATGGATAGTCGTAATGTTATTTCAAGGAGGGAAAAAGTATGTTTCTTTTTTCTCAAACATGTAAAACTAGTATATCCCAATTTAATAAATATAGTTTCCTATAGTTATACATGGTTATATATATTATACATTTACAATGCTTTATAATTAGTAAAACATTCACCAAAACTTACAAGGTTTTATAATTCAGTGAAATGTTCATCAAGAATTTATAAGATTTTATAATTCGGTGAAAGATTAGACAAAAAATGATAGATAAATGTCAATTGAGTTTATCGCGGTTGGTTGGAAGAAATGATTATGATAATCCCCACCTAAGTTCAATTTCCACAAGTGACATGATGAGATTTGAGGTAATAGCTTAAAGCCTTGTTGTTGAGAATGAATAATCCCTTGAGGATCGAAACTTGTATATTTTTCATATATGATATAAATGTATTTTTCCACATGAAAAAAAAATGTATATATGTGTTATATTATTGATAAAATAGCCTTAAAAGTTCCTTCATACCATATGGTTTGCCTGTATATATATTTGGGGTGGGGGGGGTTCTTAAAATTTTCCTTGCACATAGCCCTGTGTAACAAAAGGGTTCCTTAACTATGATTATGAAGAAGAGGGTTGTGTGGGAGGTTAGGTGGTTCATTAACTCATTTAGAAACCTCAATAACTTCCCATATATGATGCTTCTTAGGTAAAAATGGGCACTCATGAGTAAAATACCCATAAACACCATAACTAGCACAAGGTTTATTGGTGCAAAGGTGAGCATTCTTTCCCTGTTTGGTTGGGAATTATTACCTTGGTATGATTTATGCATTTTGGTTACCCTTGGTATTGATATTGACCTACTAGGTATGTTTCCCTTGATTCCCTTGGTTTACCCTTCCCCTTCTTCTTCTTCTTCTTAGGATTTTGATTGGAGGATTTAGGAACATTCTATTGCACCTACATGTTAACCTCAAATCCTAAAGTTTATTTAGTTAGATAGTTTTCCTAGATTAATAAAACAATTCTAGAATGTATTTTTTCTAGAATAGTAAAGATTAATTATAGAAATGTTATATTCCCTAGAAGATAGATAGGCCTCGTCACAATATTGTCCTAACTATTATCCTTGAGTTGTTGATCAAGGACACATGGCATGTTGAGATGAGGCTAGAAAGGTTATATATATGTTATACCTCTCACCATTAATGTAATGTTTTTCTTTCATTAATAAAATTACGTGTCTCAGGAAATTTCTGTTGAATTTATCATGATATCAAATCCATGGTAAATAAAGCTTGATATGAGGAGAGTATCATGGTATGGTGATGAGAAGGTCATGATGGATCAATGAAGAAGAATACTCCAATTCCTCATCTTAATTTCTTCATCAATAAAGGATTTTATGTCATGGGTTGCTTTGTTGTTTAAAATTATCAATTAAGATTTGTGACAAAAATATTTAGATCTACAATTATTCGAAAATATTTATTATTTTCCTTAAATATCTAAAAAAAAAATTGTAAATCTCAAATCTATTTTCTTAAGAAAATAAAACTAAAAATAAAGGAAAAAGAAAAAGAAATAAGGACTATGTATTGTAAAAAATTCCTAGATCTTATAAATTTGGCAGTTTTCTTTAACCATAAATGTTTTGAATCTTCATCCCAAGTTTCATTTTTTTAATAACTCTAGTAAGAGGATATTCCCCACATCTTTACCATTCAAAATTGGCCAACAACCATACCGATTAATTTTTCAATTATGAAATCAGTTTCTTTAAGAAGTAATTATTGTAAGCTAGGAGGTGCCATCTTCAATCTTCCATACAAAATAATGGAGGAAGGATCGCAAATTCCTCTCCATCACATATCACAAGTACTCTTCGCTAATCCTTCTCTTGGCTCCTTTGGTTAATTTCACAATGAAGGAAAGTAGATGAAGATTCTATTTTCTTGGAATGTTATTGATACATTAATCTCCCTAATGAATAGGTGGATACAAACCTCCAAAGTCTCCAAATGAAATAACGGCCCATTTTATAATTGTTTCCTTGGTATCCAAAATTGATCAGTTGCTTTGGCCTTATTGAATCAACACATTAATAAAGAATACAATAAATGATTGAATAAATCATATACCTCTGAAACTTGGGGTTAGAAAAGACAACAAATATCTCTTATGGAGCTAAGAAGAAGGCAAGAGATCCAATGAAATAACTTGAATCAAATGAAAAACTACTAAAATAAAAACCTAATAAAAACATAGCGTAGAAGAAGAAAGCACAAAGAGTTGGATGTATGATTATCCAACTAATTTGGTTGTCCCTAAATGTTTCCTCTACTTTCAAGAGTAAACAACAATCAAATATCTTAAAAGGTGACAACTCCATACTTTCTTGAAATAGTACTAGAAATGTAAAAAAGCAAAAAACAGAAAAGAAAGTAAATTCAAGCATTTCAAGTCCTTTTATTCTACAAGAACGACTAGGGAGTATAAATCTACACAATAATCTGGTAGAAGGTTCAGAGGAAAAACCATTAGGAGATACAAATTTATTCTTTGAAGATTGCATATAAGTAGATGGCCTTGGGGAAGAAGCACCCAATAAAGTTAAATAATTATCATTGCCATGAATACTGCCAATTAATGAATTTGTTGTTCGAGATATAATAATGAGTATTTTTCATTGATTAATAAAATTACATTTATGAGGACACTTCTACTAAATTTATAAGTACACTTGTCCTTGAGGAGGAGGTGCGGGTTAACCAAAGGGAGCATATGGTACCAATATTAGAGGAACTTTGGAAATTGGTAGTTGGGCGGGGAAAGGATAATATAATATAGATTCATTACTACCCTCATACAAGAAGGACTAGTACAATATTCCCCTTGCACATGGTGATATGCAAGGGGTGTGGCATATGACATTCTAGTATCTACATGGGATGAAAGGTGAGATGGATCTTGAAGTGGATGAGAGTAGGTGATACTCACACCAAGATAATGGTTACCATATCCACTAGTTCTAAGGGGATGAGAATGTAGATAACTATAAGACACACATCCTATAATTCCATTAGGTGCATGGGTCGCTCCTGGTGCAAACAAGTCACCTAAGCAAGTGAGGAATATCAGGAAGGATAATATATAAATACATTGATTTGATGGATTCTTTCTTATATCTAGGCATATTCATGGTAACATCATTGTCAATGGGGGAGAGAATGGACTTCATAACTAGTCTATGAAAAATATTTCATTAATTTATGCTTTGTGCAAGCCATGTATCCTACACCAACAATGGATCTGCTTCATAATGTGTGTGGCAATAGTGTGATGGAAATTGGTTGGGATTTAAATCCCTACATCATGGTAGGTTTGAAGCAAGAAGTAGGTGGAGAGAAAATTATGTTATGGATGCAAATATGGTATGGGTATTTCTTGGTTGGTCTACATACCATTTGGCTATATCACCCATAAGAGTGCATTGAAGCAATCTCAACTAAACATAATCCTCTATTATGGAGTTGGATGAACACCAAATGTGTAAGTATTCAACATGTTTAGAGGGATCCTCTATAGGATTTCCCTCAAACTTAGGGATGTTGAAGAAAATTTTAATTGGCATAGTTGGCCAATTAGTATCATGATGGATGGGATTATAAACCAACAAGTTTAAATCAAGTATGTTTAACCAACCACGTAAGGGAAAAATGGATAGTTGGAATTATCTCCAATTTTGGCTCCAATAGTAGTTATATCTATGGTAGAATTGGTGTGATATCGGGATGAATTAGAGGAAGAGGAATACAATATACCAACACCCCTCAATTGTCACGGGGATTAAGAAGTGGGAGAGCTAGAACTTGAAGGTGGGATAGGGGAAGAAACCATGACTTGTCAAGTAAGTGAGATAATGTGTATAATAATGAATGAGATCAAATAACTTGAAACCTATGAGGCTACCTCCTAGGAGGAGCTATGATGACTAAATATAAGTATCACACTAAGAGATGAAAATTAAATCCAAAGCTAAAGAAATGGAGCAAAGAATCAAGTAAATCGATCTATCAATTAATCACTACATGTATGGGTGGTGTAATAAGTGGTATCATGTGAATACATTAAGATAAACTAGGCTAATACTAGCTCCATCCTATCAAAATAAATTGTATCTAGCCTGTAATATAAACTAATCATGCTTAAACAAATCCTAGACCAGGGATGGGGGCCTTCCAAACAACCAACAACAAGGGTGGACAAGATACATGTATGGGTGAGTGAGGACATGAATCTGATATTTATCACTAGGATGCAAGACGTGATGAAATCCAAATGACCTTAAACAATATGTATCAAGTTCCCTCCCTCCTACAAGATTCACCTTAGAAATGATACCTAGTAAAAATGGTCATTAAGGCACCTCTTCACAAACACATGTAACAGGTTACCTTTCCTTCAAGGTGAAACATGGGGCTCTTTAAAATTGAAAAGGATAAGATTCAAAATCATGCCTGTTGTCCAAACCTTGGCATTATGCACTCTAAAAGAGTGTACCTATTACTAAATAGGATGGGACCATGTCCATTAGAAAGTATTTTGAAAGTTCCTGATATACAATCTCTATCTTTATGTGACATGGCCAAAAGGAATTATTTGGATGCATATCCCTAGGGTCCTAACCTAAATAAAATATTATTTTTGGTGCAAAAATGGGCTTATATATCTTAAATTATAGGGATAATTATTAGGCTAAGCCTGGAAACTTGAACCAAGCATAAATTTTGTAGTGTGAAGTTGTGTGCACGTGCGGTGCCACTAGATGGAAATGAAAATGCTTGTAAACAAAATTAAATTTCAATTAATTAAAATATAAATTGATTTGCAAGCCAGTAAAAGGGACAAGTACTAAATTAAATGACTTATTACTTATTTAAGTTAACTTGTTAAATAAAAATGTACTTATAGATATTTATATCTCAAAGCAATAGCAATCTATATACTTTGGATCACAACTAAAAAGATTCAAAAAAGAAAGCCTTTATTGGTAAGTAAAATACCAAGGACCCGATGGAACTCTTTTCTTTCACTAAAAAAATAAATATGATCTACAACTATGAAAGAAAGAAAAATGAATGTTGGAAAGAAAAAGAAAAAAGACAATAGTTATTCACACAAATCTAGCTTAAGAACAAATACTGAGGCAAGAGTGCAATATTTTCTTCATAAATATCTATGCAATAAAATATGCCTATTGATGAACCAACTATCAAGAGGTTTTATTTATAACCTATTGCAGTAGAAAATAGAATGCAAAATTTTAAAGAAATCAATTGGGGGAAGCTACTAAAAACCTAGAGGGTTTGGTTGTGAATCCTACATATCTCTAAAAGATAATACTTAACCCACATCAAAAGTATTTGAAAATAAACCTAAAATTCCTAAATAACACTCAGGTAGCTGGAGTCAAACCCTAGAAATGGAAAAAATGAAGTTATGAGTCCAATGTAGAAAATTACCTAGAAACTAGCATTGACTCTTGCATAAATTGGTCCAAGAATTGCTTTGATCAACACAAATAAGAGGTTAATAATTTTATTGGTAAATGAAATTGTTGATTCCAAAAACACATTGACACCTAGGAGCTTCTTAATAGCTATGAGTTCAGCCCCGACACTGATATGAAGGTTTCTAAAAGCTCATTTTCGAAGAACACTACACATAAAGTGATGGCAACTAAAGATACCTAAAAACTCTTCAAATGTAAAGAGTATAACAGGTAATGAGGTTTACTCACACACACACACATAATCGGTGTCTTGAGATAGCTCAGATCCTCAATGGAGTCACTAATTTCTTGTATAGAATATGTAAAAAGAGTTAGAATGATGCAGATTTAAATAGAAATCCTACAACTTACAAATATAATCATAAACGCAGAGATGTAGTAGAAAAACACTTCATTTCATTAATAGAAAAATATTGAACTATGCTTTCAAACAGAAAAGGAGATAAGGTAGCTCAGGCGATGGTAGCTTATCTCTGAGAAGAGATGTGGCGGCTACATGCCTTTGAACTGAGTTACAATGAGGCTCAAGATCCTTTTTATTATTGAACAATAAGAGAAAACCGTAAACAACCAAAACCCTAACTTGAAGATATGTAACACCAAGAGTTTATGGGCCCCATTGGGGTTAGTTGGGGAGCCAACTTCCCAAGGTCGTAATTTGGTCATATTATCTCCCTTTGATGTGCATGACACCTCGTTGGAAAGATCTCTCCGAGGACTACAACTAAAAATGTGATTTCAACAAAATCACCCATTGAATATTACCAAAAAAAAACATCGTTCAGGGCCTCAAAACGGCTCGAAAGTTCAGGACCCGAAAAACTGCCAAAAATAATAAAATGTGCTACAAATAAGGAAACTGAAAAAATAATAATAATAATAAATAAAGAAATAATAACAAAATAAAAATAAAATAAAAGAATTATATATATATATATATATATATATATATATATATATATATATATATATATATATATATATATATATATATAATAAAATAAAAATTAAAAAAAAATAAATGACTGAACATTGGTGGGGGTCCAAGTGGAATAGGCGGGTGGCCACCAATATCCACCTAGATCATTCCTCCCCCCTTGTAGAAATTTTGAATAATTTAACACATATTCAACAGAGATTATCCTGATCATGTACTATTGTGGAATACATACACAATACATAAGCTCCTCTACGTTGACCATCAATATAGCAGCATAAATAACAATAAAACATCAAGAGCATTCACACATTAACACAATATGTAACCCGGGGAAAGCATCTCGCTAAAAACCCCACACTATCTGTATATTAATGATTGAGACCATGTAACATTACAAAGTACAATGCTTATCACAAGAAATCCAGTACCAGCTCCACCTGTTACACACAATACAGCTAAGATCTGATCTCCAAATCTATTCCACTGCTTGCCTGCCTCCACTGCTCAATACCTGCTCAAGAATGAATGAGAATGGTCTACCAAACTCGTATTTCACCTCCAAAGGATAACTCACAATGTGTAAGACGTGAGCAGGAGCTACAAACTGGGAAAATACATGAGCAAACTCATTGGCATACTCAATCCTTTGATTGTGCAAGATCTGATGCACAACTATAGTCACAACTGATAGCAATCTGATTCTCTAACACCTGTCCCTGCTGAACTGAACATGCACTGACATGAAACTGAGTTAACTGATGTATTCTATAGTTGTATTATGAGTTAATAATTAGTTTAACAACTCATCATTAGTCTATCTGCAATTAGACTAACTACAACTAGTTTAACCAAGTCAAACTGAACACAACTCCATCAACTCCACAATCAACTCCACCAAACTCAACTGATTGAGTTCTAACTGAAGTCATGCATGCAACAACTCAACTGACTCATAAGAAAAGCGTACTTCCTTCTAACAGCTGCATGGGCCACATCTGTAGCTCAAACTGAAGTGCTCTAAGAGAATAAGATCAAGTTTATAGTCCAAATATTATTATGAGACAATAATATTTGACTTTTCTATTTTTGACAGCCAGTCTAAAAATAGACTTTGATCACCCACACTGTGGTCACCCACACTTTGGTCACCCACATTGTGATCACTCACATTGTGATCACCCACACTGTGATCACCCACACTGTGATCATCCACACTGTGATCAAAAATAGAACTTGCGCCATAATTTGCCTGCGGGCCCACTTAGTGAAGGCGACTCTTTTCACTAAGCTCCATCATCTTGTTGCAATCTCAACACCCCTTAGGAAGCGATGGTCTCCATTACATTGAATTCCTCCATGAGATGAGGAAACTTCTGCTGAACTTGGTCCCTAGTGAGCCATTTTCCTTAGTGTAGGAGTTGGTCGGCTTTGACAACTCGATACAGTTGGATCTTCTGCTGGCGAGTGTTCTTGATCGACGTGTCCATGATTCAATCAATTGCATATTGTTCCATGCAGTCTGGATTTAACTATATTGGTGTGACTTGTTCTACAATGTTGGATGTGTCCAGTAATGGTGGAAAGTATGGTCAAGGGTGGTCCACATTGAACACTCGGAGCAAGCCAAGGAATGTGTAGAAAAGCTTGTAGATTCACAAGCTCATGTTATCTACTAAAACAAGAGACAAGAATCTACTTCTACTCTTTATAGCGGAAGCCCATAAACATCGAGCAAACAATAAACAATAGAGGAAGAGAATCAAAGGCACATAACATAATAAATATCTGGGGAAAACCATAGCTCAAAACCCCACTATCTTTTTTGTATTAATCCGGAAAATCAAAATGAAATTACAATGCTTTTTGTCTCTAAAACAATCCCAGCACTCAGCAAATTCAATCTCCAACTCATAAGCAAACTCAAGGCCAAAGCTTAGCCAATTCTTAAGCTCTCCAAGACTCTATTCCAATGTGTAATTCTTATGGAGAATAGCTTGTATTTAAATGGAAATAAAGCCTCTAAAAATAGCACAATCCCTCAAGGATCAGTTCCCGATTGCATGCACTATCAATGCAACTCAGAAAATCTAAAACAAATAGTACAATGTCCTTGCACTACTAGTCTCAACTGGGTTTTTTCTCATAATCAACATGCATGAGTTTCTGATGGTGGAATCTTCAATTAACTAGAGTAGCACTAATTAGGTCACTAGTGTCCTAACTGACTGTTTACTCACTATTAGTTCTTGAAACTGATTGGAACTAATTTAACTGGACTTAACTCAATAAACTGAGTTAACTAATTACAACTCATTCATAACTCATCCTTAACTCCTATAAGTTAGGGAGAACATATACATGTCTTCTAAAAGACTTCCAATTCGAATTTCCTAAATTAATTAAGTTAATTAAACTTAATTAATTATTTTCAAATTGCTATGAGAAAAGAATTCTATTTTAATTCAAGGACAAATTAAACTGGAATTTCTTGTTGCCATTTCTCAGCACTCCCTCTCATTAAGAAAGGGATTATCCACTACCCCAATATTGTCTCTATGAAACTTGAATTTACATCTTGGCAATGCCTTTGTCAAGATGTCGGCATCTTGCTCCTTCATGGGAATGTAATCTAACAACATGATCCTCCTCAATATACAATGTCTGAGATGATGATACCGGATATCTATATGCTTGGACCGATCATGAAAAAATGGATTTTCGGAGAATTTGATACAACTCCGATTATCACAATAAATCACTGTCGGATCCATCTGTTGACCAAACAAACCAACCAGGATCTTCCTCATCTAGATAGTCTCACATGCTACTTGACTTGCAACCATGTACTCTACCTCTGCCGAACTAAGTGCAACTGATCTCTATTTTCTGATGTACCAAGAAACTGTAGCTGACCCAATACTAAAGATCCCTCCTAATGTGTTCTTCTTGTCAGATGGACTCCCGCTCAATGTGCATCGGTGAAGCCGTGAAGCTTCACTCCCTCTATCCGTTTGTACCACAACCCAAAATGAGTAGTACCTCTGAGGTATCTTAATACATGCTTTTCCACTTTCCAATACACCTTGGTAGGCCTAACCATCACTTGACTAAGTTGGTTAACTGCATAACACATATCTGATCGTGTTTTCACCAAATACATGAGTGAATCCACAAGCTATCTGTAAATAGTAGCTTCCACTACCTCTCCTGAAGTAGCATCCTCCTTCCTCCAGTTACTAGCTAGAGTCTCCATGCAGAATCTCCTGAGTATCTCATTGGCATAATTTCCTTGAGAAACAAACAACTCCCCGTCTCCCTGCCATACCTCCATGCCAAGAAAATAATGCATGATTCCCCATGTCCTTCATATCAAACTCTCTTGCAAGGTCCTCCTTGCAAGATTTGATGAGCTTCTCACCACCTGTCAGTATGAGATCATCTACATAAAGTACAATGATCAAAATCTTATCTTCCACCACTATGTGATACGGGTTCGCATCTGCTTTACTCTTCGTGAAGCCCAACCCAGTGAAGTAGCTATCTATCCTAGTGTACCAAGCATGAGGTTCTAGCTTTATCCCATACAACACTCTCTTGAGTCAGCACACATGTGACTCACGATCCAAGGATTCAAAACCGTCAAGTTTCTCTATGTACACTTCGTCTTCAATCATGCCATTGAGGAAGGCAGTATTCACATCCATCTGATGGATCTTCCAACCCATCTATGCTGATAGTGCCAAAATAGATTTGATTGATGAGTACCTTGCAACAGGAGCAAAGGTCTCATCATAGTCAATCCCCTCTACCTGTGAAAAGCCACGGGCCACAAATATGGCCTTATGCTTCTCAACATTACCATTTGCAGCTTTCTTTACCTTGTAAAGCCAATGGGATCCCATAACTAACTTGTCCTCCAGTCTTGGGACCACATCCCAAACACTGTTTCAAACTATGGAGTCGTACTCCTCCATTATTGCATCAACCCAAACTAGCTACTGCACTGCTTCCTGAAAGGAAGATGGCTCTACCACAACACATGCACCCATAAGTGCCATGTATCCAATGTACCTCTCTAGTGACCTCCTTTGTCTATGCTGAGAAGAGGGTGCTCCCACATTCTCCTGTGCATCATTCAACAATCTTTCAGCCTCTCTAGCATGCTTTCTTCCCTCTCTAGAAGACTCTACCTGAGTGGATGTCTCCACTCTCGGGACCTCTGCATGTGGCTGATCCATGTCTCCACTCCCAGGACCTCTGCATGTGGCTGCTCCACATCAATATGAGGCTCCTCAACCTTAGGAACTACAACTTCCTCCTCTGCATGTAGCTCAAGCTCCCTCTCAAGGGATACTCGCATGGCCTTCTTCTCATCAAACTTGACATCCCTGCGAACCACTGTCATCTAACGGGTTTGCATGTACACCCAATAGTTGTGGGGAGTATCAGTGTACCCCACAAAGATCCCCAACTTTGTTGTTGGCTTAAGCTTCATCCGTGCATCTTTGGTCACATGGAAATAAACCAATGACCCAAAAATCTTGAAGTGACCAACATCTGGCCTCTTACTAGGATAAGCTTCCTCTGGTGTTTTACTCTCAAGTATCCGATGTGTGCTACGGTTCTGAACATAAAACACTATGTTGCATGCCTCAACCCACACGTGTAATGGTAGGCCCTAATCATGCAACATCTCCCTTGTTGCCCCTATTATGCTCCTATTATTCCCCTCTGCAACCCCATTTTGTTGAGAGTTATGAAGTGCCGTCAACTCTCGTTTAATCCCTTCCGCTACACAGAAGTTCTTAAACTCATTGGAGACATATTCTCCACCGTTTTCACTCGGTAGAGACTTAACCTTCTTGCCTGACTCTTTCTTGACCAATGCTTTGAATTCACAAAACTTTGTGAATGTCTGATCCTTTCTCTGCATGAAAAATATCCAGCATTTACAAGAATATTCATCTACGAATATAACATAATACTTGTGTTTGGTGATGCATACTTGTTATAGACATTTTTGTGCCTTACAACATTGAGCATGAAATGTCCATAATCTAAGGGATCCAAAGTCCCTAAACATGTTGTTCCTACCCCTAGAGGAACAAGGCTAACAAACCACAGCAATTCACAAAAGTTCTCCACCTGAAACTGCTCAAAAACAAGTCAATTCAGGATCATGTCAACTGCTCCATTGACCATCTGCGCTGAATTTCAGTGGCTCCAGTGTCTACCTGCGTTGAATGTCAACTCCAACACTAGCTACCTACGCTGAGCGAGTTTGGACAAGTGGCAGGCTCATTCCTCAAGGTGTTAATGCTCAGGAAGCTTCCAAAATGACACTTGCCTCAGGGAATTCGACTGGTGATGAGTAAGAGGTTCTAAATCTCCAAGTGGAAGCAAGAACCTCCAAGTGGACTCAAGAACTGAGAGAGGGAGAGGACACTAGTCAGATCTCAAGTTGACTCATCCTCTCTCCAAAATAACTATATATAGATCTCTCCTCCATGAGATCTAGAGGCTGGAATTTTGTTATTGCAAAGAATTGCTGTTGGTTTGAGACTAGAATCATTGGGTGCTTAATGCTTTGAAGGGGCTGAAGATAGGAATTCCAATCGCTGGGAAGGAGATGCTGGATTGGAGCCCTCTGGGTTGTATCTCTTCCTGAACCTTGTTATTCATCAATAAAGCTATCTTGGTTTTCTCCTATATACTGGTGTATTTGTATGATTGCATTAGTGTATTTGATTTACTTCTAATCCTGAATCATTTATGAATATGAATATTTGCCTTTGTGTTGTGTTCTTCTCTTGTCGCAAGTAGCTGTTCTCTTGTGATCTTGCAGGAATCAAGTAGCTGTTCTCTTGGGCGAGCAAGGAGGCAAGTAGCTGTGAACACCCAAAGAGAAGAGGATCTAGATCGAGGGACAAACGGAAGACACCGGTAAGTCTGTCGATCTCTCTTCTTTCATATTTCATAAAGGAAGAAACCAGTATAGCTGTACTCGTTTGTTGCTAAGGCACTGTCACACCTTAGGTGGATAGGATCGTCATGCATAGGCATTTTTCCCCACAACAAATTGGTGACTCCGCTGGGGAGAATTTGTTTATTCATTTCATTTGTGTTTCTGTCATTTGTTTACTTCATAGACTTGACAGCAACAATCGAACTGCATCTTTCCCGGATGCAAAGTAGAAAGTTGCTGCTTTGATCCAGTTGCTGGACTTGTCTATGATCTGAACAATGGATCCACAAATGATTTGATGATCCTTGTGATAGATCTTAGTAGCTTTCAAAGCATCCCTTTGATTAAACCTTGCTTGTGTTTCTGATTTGGCCTGAAACTGTTGATTTTTGAGCAATTTGTGACCCAGAACCCAGGAGAAACGAGAGTTTCTCCTTCAGCGCAACTGCTGTGAAGGCAGTCTGCATTTCAACGCAGGTCCCGTGAGGGCTACCTGCGCTGAATGTCAAATCCTCAGTGTTGAGGTTGCGCTGAACCAGTTTGGCCTTGTGCAGCTGGGGTTCTCTGCTCTCTGTTGCCCTGTTTTGATCTCTGTTTTTTGCAGCCTTTAACCAGCATAGGTACCAGTCAGATAACTCCTTTTCTTTGCTTAGATTCCGCCTCCTTTTGTACAAAAATACTGTGAATGTTTTTATGTGTTTGTGGTGTCATTTACAGTTTTCCTTTGCATGAGTAAAGTAGTCATCCTGTAGCCTTTGTTTCAGATCTGATTGATTGTGATCTTAGAAGAGAGTACATTGGCTGTTTGCAGATTGATTATAGATGTACTTTTGCTTATTGGTCTGAATTTGTCTCTTTTAAGTGTCAAAACAAGTCTTTATTTCGAAAATCGTTAAGTGTTGTAATCTCTTCTATCTTCTCTGATTTCAAAAGAGTGAACTTGTTTGTATTGATCATTTTAAAAGCAAATTCAAAGTTGTATAAAAAGCTTTCTTTGTAGGCATCAATACTAAGAAAGTGGAAAACAAACACTTGCATTGTGCATTTTGCATTTGATAAGTTTGCATGTTGGATTTAGGAAAAGTGCATTAGAGTGTGCTGATTGCTCTTTGAGAAAAGATGGTGTCTTTCTTTTCCCTTAGTAGCTATGATTTTCAAAGTTGAAAAGATAATAAAGCTTGCTTATCATCTTAGACTGCATTTAGGAATTTGTATCATACATCTCGTGGTGAACCTTGAAAGGTAAACTTTAAAAAGATCAACCTAAAATAAACTGAATGAATCTAACAACGCTTTGTAACATAACGCACAACATAGAGGTCTAGGCTAGAGACGTGTTCCGGCGTCGTTAAGCCTAGTGACTGTCGATCTCGTGGAAGGTGGGTGATTCCTCCTGAGGGACGATAGCGCTAGTACGGATTGTGCTCCCACGTGCCGTCGCGTATATATTGGGAGACCCCTATAGGCATATATCCTTTATCCTTAGGAAGCCGTGTCGGCCGCCCTACTGATCGCAATGCAGTGAACGCAGCATTCACGAAGATCGACCGCCCGTACCTTAAAAAGTATTCTGCGGTTTTGCGAAAAGTTTGGCACACCCTCTGCCTAGAACTCCAGAGTAGTTTCTTTTGGCCTTTTTCGGACTCTATAACAGAAAAAGTCCATCCGAGCATTTGTCACTTCGGGCTCGTTAAAACATCGAAGGAGACTAGAGTCATCTTTAGCTTTTTCTCGACTCTTTAAAAGTGAAAAAGCAAGTTGTGTCTAAAGCGTCGTTAACAATTTATTTTAAACGGAACAATCACCCTTTAATTCCTGCGTTGATATTTAGGTTGAAAGATGGAGCACACCAACCAAGGAATTCCCCTTGGTGGAAATCCTAGTCCCTTCTCCTCTTGGGGAGATGTTGGCGCACCCCACATGGCCACATTGTCGCTTCCAGGACTGACAATTGGCCTGCCAGTTTGGCTCTTTTCAACCAATGTCGTTCAGAATGTCACCATTCCTGAACAGTTGAGTCAACAGTCAGACCAGACCAGAGTCGCCCACCAGCCTTCTACTTCATCTTCCTCTCCTCCTTCCTCTTCACTTGACGGAACTGGTAAAACCAAAAACCAAGTTCCTAAGGAGAAGAAGGAGAAGAAGAAGAAAGAAAAGAAGAAGAAGGAGCCAAAGGCGACTGGGGGCAAACGAGAGTCGTCTGACAAAAATCCACACACAGCACTGACCAAGCCTAAATCGCCATGCGTCATATGCAAGGGAGACCACTTCCATAGAGATTGTCCCTGTATCCCTCGAATACTAAGGGATTGGTCTCCCCGTTTGCACAATTCGGTAGCATCAACCTCTGATAGCCATGTTGATTGCTCACCGTCAACTAGTGGGAGTGAAGCCCCAGGACAGAGAGGGAAAGCTAAATTTCCCTGCAGACTGTGTGAAGGCGATCATGACATCCACCGTTGTCCCTTCTTAGACGAGGCAAAAAGAGTTCTGGAAGATCGCCCAATTTTACGAGTGCAACTTCCTCCTGGATATCAAAGACTCCTGCCAAGTCCTTCGCTAGTTGAGAATCCGGCTGACCCGCCCAGGTGGTCAGCCGAAGCACCTATCATTGAAGATGAACCGTCTGGATCCACGCCTGACGAAAGTCAAAAGGTTGATACGGCAGTTGACCCGGTTTTGCCTTCAGAGGCTCTATCTTCGAATGATACCATCACAGAGGAGAATAAAGACGACACCGTCCAAATTCTCTTCATTAACACTGACTCTGATGAACAAGGGGGCAATGCCACCATTCCTTTATCGCAAGAAGGAAGTTCGTCAGAGCGATATCCGGCCGTATATTCGGTCCCACCACCAAGCAACCTGGTTGTGTCCTTTGATTGGAACCAACTAGGCAGACCCCGATTGCCAGCAAGCATACCATTCAGAATTATCGTTCAAATATATAGAATGGTAATGGCTGGCACTATCATTGATGAGGGGGCATCTGTGAGTATCCTTTCCTCTATTGCTTGGAAAGCGCTTGGTTCGCCAGCGCTTTTACCTGAAATGAGAAATCTATCAGGTTTTGATAAAGGAACCAGTCGACCTTTAGGGATCCTCCCCAATGTGCCTATAACATTGAAAGGGAAGACCGTTCAAATGAACGTGATGGTCGTTCAAGGACCCTTGGATTATAACCTACTCCTTGGACGAGACTATATATATTGCATGGGAGCTATTGTCTCCTCACTCTTTAGAGTAATGTGTTTTCTGCATGAAGGAAGAATGGTCAAGCTCGTGGACCCACTTTCGTTTCCCGGATCACGCATCGAAAATAGTCATATACCATCCCTAAATGGTCTATACACACGAGAAGTGTCTCAACCCACGGTCCGTCCTCCTGATGAGCGCGAGTAATCCGGGAGGATATGACTGGAACCCAGGGTGCATGCGTCCTGGCCTGTTTCGGCAGGAAAACTTTAGGTATAGGGTAGGTTTCCGCGGGAGAATATGACTAGTCCGTACCTCGTCCGTGGTTGGAAGAGGGGTTGTTCTGGAATAAGATTCTCTTGTCAAAGTTATGTGAGAGGACAGGTATCATGACTCACCTCTGTCTATTTTGGTAGACATTGCCGAGGAAGTGTTTTATTTGAAAGATTAACGAGACAATCTTTGGGTAACCTGAAAGAGGTAGGCCTCTCCCGGTGAAACGAAAGTTTCGATGGAATTGAAGTACAGGTAACTTTGAAATCATACTTTATACCTGGGGGCATGCAAACCTTTTGGAGTGCAAGCAAAGAGCGGCTATTTATCTGTTTTTTTGGGTTAGCCGTTTCCTAACTTGCATAAAGAGAGGATGGGGAGCATAGCTTAGTGAGATGAAGCTCCATAAAAAATAGAATCTTGATGAGACACTCTTATCAAATGACTGGGTAATCGAGCAGTTTTGGCATAAAGTTCATGCTCGTTAAAAAATAAACGCAAGATCCGAGTAGTTTTAGCACATAGTTCATGCTCGTTAAAAAATAAACATAAGATCGAGCAAATGTTTTCACCCGCGTTTAAGCTCGTTAAAAAATGAACTATCCCGGTAAATAACCACTGTGAATGTAATATCATCAGCCATTAAAGCCTTGGTCGTGTTTGCACCTGCCACCTCCACTTTTCATTTGGCCGATCGTTCACCTCCATATGATTGTTTACCCATTTTGAGGAACAGCTGCGAAGAGTGATTACACCTAGCCATCCTCGTGACACTGCCGTGATTGGAAAATTCCAACCTGTACCTGGAATCTACTGCTAACCCTGTTTATCACTCGTTCCTCAAAAGACGAGTCTTCTTTAAGCTCTTTTCAATTGACTCGTAAAATATGAAAAGATTGTCGAGTCTTGGCCTTCCAGTTCGTTAAAGGACAGGAAGAGCTATCCCTCCTCTAGATTTTAATCTTTTTGGACCTGAGGGATTATTGCACAAAAAGGTCGAGCGCTTGTTTTATTCGGCTCGTTAAAATTATCGAAAACTCATCCCTTCTGTATTGTTTTATACTTTTTCAGACTTAAGGGATTAGATGACGAAAAAGGAATTTTGGAGTTGACTTTATGTGCCTTTTCAGACTCTCTAAAAATGAAAAGGACCGAGTTATCCTTGTCGTTAGACTCGTTAAAATTATTAAATAGCGACAAACTTGTCTTTAGACGAGAACGAGTTTCACTATCGCTAGGCTCGTTAAAACATAGCGATGGGCTTGCCCGAAGGGCAGGTTATAGAACAAGCATATGTTATCCTCCTCAAGCTTGACAAAAATAAAGAGGTACTGGTCAGCAATGACTGGGGAAAAATTGGGAGAAACTAAAGAAAACTTTGATGGTAGCAAGTCGCTCTTGAACATGACACTTTTCCTCCGTACCACAATCGGGTTGGGTTGTTTCATTCACCGGTCACATCACCATGGTCTCGCCATACCATCCATATTTGGGGTAATGCTACCGATCCATCGCATCAGTGTCGCCATATGTTCAAGAGAAGTCGTTCAGAAAGAGTCAACCGTGCCCCATCCACTGCCATACATTATCCTTCATCCATTCATGACCGCCACCCTGAATCATATGTCACAGATCGTTTTCACCTCCATTAAAATCATTAGCTCCGTTCCGTGTCACTGATGTGGGATTCATTAAGGCCCTCCTGTGACGGATCGCTTCTTGTCGACATCAGTTCATTATCCAAGAAGTTGATCTAGGAACAACCCCTTCAGTACTTTGAAGCTTGCATGCCTCAATGGCAAGTTTCTCACTTCCGGCGACAGGTATACATCAATGACCTTCGACCAGAAGATTTTGTGTGGTGTTCGACGCCAAGTCCTTTATTCACACCACGTGAATTGTGCTGCAGTACCTTGAGGGTCATTATCATTATCGGTGATTCCTCTCGCGCTTGTTAACGGTTTACATCATTGACCGGTAATCAAGCGATGTCTTTCCATGTTCGACTTCAGAACAATTCTCACATGGATCGACTTGTACTTAGAGTGAAGATCGAACGAGTTTGAAGACCCCGGATCTAGTTTCATCCATCCGGGCTGCGATATATATTCAAGAAAGATAAAGACATTGACATGTACATCATTGCAGCAGATAATCATCCTACTCAAAGGATGATAATTTCATCAAAATTATCGGTCTATCATCAGACGATTGTCTGTTCTATGAACAGAAAAATGTATTTATAAAGCTGAGCATGGGAATGCCCGCCTCAGCTAGATCATGAAAGCAGTATGAAAAATAATGTGTTGTATTGTATTGTATTACAGGTCTCCTCCCAGCATTGGATGAACTTCGGATCCCCCTGATAAAGGATTTCACCCGATAAACAGCCTCATACTTTAGGGGGCAACTGTTATAGACATTTTTGTGCCTTACAGAATTGAGCATGAAATGTCCATAATCTAAGGGATCCAAAGTCCCTAAACATGTTGTTCCTACCCCTAGAGGAACAAGGCTAACAAACCACAGAAATTCACAAAAGTTCTCCACCTGAAACTGCTCAAAAACAAGTCAATTCAGGATCATGTCAACTGCTCCATTGACCATCTGCGCTGAATTTCAGTGGCTCCACTGTCTACCTGCGTTGAATGTCAACTCCAACACTAGCTACCTGCACTGAGCAAGTTTGGACAAGTGGCAGGCTCATTCCTCAAGGTGTCAATGCTCAGGAAGCTTCCAAAATGACACTTGCCTCAGGGAATTCGACTGGTGATGAGTAAGAGGTTCTAAATCTCCAAGTGGAAGCAAGAACCTCCAAGTGGACTCAAGAACTGAGAGAGGGAGAGGACACTAGTCAGATCTCAAGATGACTCATCCTCTCTCCAAAATAACTATATATAGATCTCTCCTCCATGAGATCTAGAGGCTGGAATTTTGTTATTGCAAAGAATTGCTGTTGGTTTGAGACTAGAATCATTGGGAGCTTAATGCTTTGAAGGGGCTGAAGATAGGAATTCCAATCGCTGGGAAGGAGATGCTGGATTGGAGCCCTCTGGGTTGTATCTCTTCCTGAACCTTGTTATTCATCAATAAAGCTATCTTGGTTTTCTCCTATATACTGGTGTATTTGTATGATTGCATTAGTGTATTTGATTTACTTCTAATCCTGAATCATTTATGAATATGAATATTTGCCTTTGTGTTGTGTTCTTCTCTTGTCGCAAGTAGCTGTTCTCTTGTGATCTCGCAGGAATCAAGTAGTTGTTCTCTTGGGCGAGCAAGGAGGCAAGTAGCCGTGAACACCCAAAGAGAAGAGGATCTAGATCGAGGGACAAACGGAAGACACCGGTAAGTCTGTCAATCTCTCTTCTTTCATATTTCATAAAGGAAGAAACCAGTATAGCTGTAATCGTTTGTTGCTAAGGCACTGTCACACCTTAGGTGGATAGGATCGTCCTGCATAGACATTTTTCCCCACAACAATACTGTCGAGAATGGTTCACACATATCTAAATGGACTTTCTCTAGAATAAAATCTACTCGACTGTCTCTATCTCCAAAGGAAGACTTGGTGTATTTTCCCAAAGTACAACCCTTGCATGTATCAACTTGCTCAAACATACCTTTGGGAAGACCGTTAGATATTTGTTGCAATATCTTCAAAGCCCCATGATGCAAGTGGCCCAATTGCATGTGCCACAACTTTTCGACGTCTCAGCTCAACATATTTTCCGTTTTTGAACTCAAAGCAGCACAATCCTCTACCTCTAACTTATATAGATTCTGAACTCGAATCCCTATATTCTTTACTTGACCCGTAGCTATGTGTCGAAGGAATGCCTTTCATTTCGAAAAGATCACATCATAGCCTCTATCCTCAAGCATGGAAACGGATACCAAGTTCTTTGTCATTCCAGGTACATGCATAACATTATTCAAGATGAGGGAAGCTACAGGCTCCCTCTGAAAAGTAATAGTGACCACACTAGTAACACTATACTTATCGTCATCACCCATCTTGATATGCATCTTGAGATCTTTCTCCTCCAGTTCACTGAATAATTCTTTGTCGCCAGTCATGTGGAAAGAAGCTCCACTGTCTAAGTACCAAACACTTCCCATCATTGAAGACACCATGCATGCAATGTGGGAAAAGTCCAATTCGAGTTGGGAGGCCAAAGACTCACCCGCCGCTCCTCCCGAGGAATGATGAGCCTCAGTGTTGCAGCAAGAATGCTGCAACTCCCAAGGCTACTGACTTTTAATTATCAACTCGAAGTTTGTACAAACATAAGAGGTATCAGCACTATATATGCAGCATATAATGTGTCCTTCCTTTGTTGTCATGAGAGAAAAGAAATGTTGCCTGTTTGAAAGAATGAAAGGTTGAATTTAAAAATTCTTGTAAAGTAACATGAAATCCTTTATCTACTTATTAGCACACTTTGCTTGCAAAAGAACCCTATTTTAACCCTATTTGTTACGTGTGATGTTTTAACTGATCTAAGCATGAAACTTGATCTAGAGAGTACTGACTTTTGTGTGTATGTGTAAATATAAGAACTCATTTTTTTAATCTTTTTTCTTTATAAATGCAAATGCTAATCTTTCCTTGATCTTTGGCAGGGGAGACAGGTGTGGAGGAAGAGGGGTACAATGATTTTGATGGCTTGGAGGTCAAGTAGGGGCCTAATCCCAGCTTCAATGATGATTTTTCTCAATTTGGGCTCAAAACAGGCCACTACAGGATTTCCTACAGGATGTACTAGTTCTCCTACAGGATCCCCTAGTTCTCCTACAGGATCCCCTGTTTTACTACAAGATGTTACAAATTTACTATACGAAATTATAATTCATCGAATGACCAAGAAAATCAAATCCAAATTGGATGGGACAAATTTTTTTATTTACTAGGATGTCTTAGGTCCCCATTCCAAGTGGAATCACTCAAAAAGACCTCTGTTAACCCATGCTAAAAAATAGAAGAAAATTACTAGTCGAAAATCTAGAAATTCGAGAACTAGTGAGCTAGTAAATCTATAAAATGCCTAACCTAATCAAGTAAAAATTAAATGGAGTAATTTTTTTTATTAAATAGAATGTTTTTTTGATCTAATACATGTGGAATCAACTTGATTGAAGCTCGTTAGCATGCTCTAAAAAATATCAGAAATTTACTACTAGTTGCCACAAAGGAGTTCCAGAAATCTAGATTTGGGGAATAGGAAGACTAATCCAAATAACTCAATGATTACTATGACCATCCAAATATTTTCCAAGGATGAAATTATGCTTTTGATCCTTCAAAATAACTTACATCAACCATTTAACCCAATCCTACAACAATAAATCATTAATACTAAATGCAGAAATAGAAAGAAATAAAAACAAGAGATGCATGTGAATAAGAAGTGAAAAGAAGGAAATAAAATTATACAAAAGGGCTATGATGCTCCTGAGATGGCCAAGCCCAAGGAAACTCAGAGGCCTTTGGAGGAGAAAAAGATTTAGAAGCTGAACATGACACCAATCTTCATTATTTTCATCAATACAACTGTATCCCTACAAGAAAATACAATGGAGCTGCAGAAATACGAGTTCTCTCACCAAGAACACTAATGAAAATCTATCCCTAGAGGAAAATTTGACATGGTACTTATAAAAAATTATTAGGAATCATTCCCCATGAAAGGAGGAAGCTTTCCCCACCAAAATCCCTTGATTAGTGGATCTGGTTCCCAATATCAGGGATCTGCATTAAATGGCAAGGAACACATTCCTAGATTTTCTCAATCATTGGAGTTCCACAATCTGTGTCATAATTCCATAATATATTATTGCTTTATTATTTAATATTGATCCTCCTGTAGTAGGGAGCAAGTCCCTAAATTATCTTCTCCTCCAAATCTTCATAATATGCCCAATATTCTCATAATATTCCACAAAAATAATTAATATTAGACACAAATATGAAATTATTCATAAACCTTCCTAATGAATATATCAAAGTTAAAAATATATTATCTAATGCAAAAAGAGAGGTTTAATGTGCTGAAGGATGGTCATGGCCTTAATTTGTGTTTAATTTAGAGGCATGGGCCTTAATTTATGTCTAATTTAGAGGCTCATCATACCCCCTGCTGAAATTGTTGATCATCCTCTGAGCAACTTAGTGACCTCATTGTGCCTCATTCATGGCCCTGGTGGCCTTTCTCTTGTGCACCCTCAATCCTTTCCCTTAAGAATCTTGGTTGTAATTTCTGCAAGGACAAGCCCAAAAATCTATTTGTGCATAGAAAAATCAATTTTTCTTGAAACCGTTAGCTTGATTTCTTCCCCTTATTCAAGATGGGTTCTTGAATATTTTTCAGTTTGGCAAGGTATTCCACATCCTTATCAACCTTCTGCTACCTTGTTCCACCATTTGGAGACCTCTAAAACCTTCAAAATGCCTTTAGATCAGAAATAAGACATCATGTAGTAATTCCTGTCAAAACTACAGGAAACCCTGTTAAAACTACAAGAAACCCTTTTTGAGCATAAATGATAGTCTGAGCCCAAGACAGGCCCTCAACTTCACTCCCGTGCCTTTCTCTCATTTCTATAACATCTTTTAGGCCTTGGAAAAAATCTAGAAAGAGATTAGAGACCTCTTGGAAAGTCTCTTTTCATCACTGTAGTTTGAGTTCTACTTTGATGGTGGATGCCTTATTTCCTTTTGTTGCCTTCTTCTTCTCTCTTGTGGCCTAGATGGTTGCCTAATGGCCTTGGAGTTCTCTTTTTTTATTAGGTCTCTCTTAGGCACTGTCATTTTGGGTTTTATCACAATTTTTTCTTTCTTCTTTCTTGTGGCAACATTCTTCCTTCCTGTAGTACACATTCCTTCTTCCTTCAAAGTATTCTAACTATATGGTAGTGATAAGAAATGATGTAGGTTTGTGAAAATGGAGAGATGCTTTGTTTTCTTTTTCAAGAAATTTTCAGGGTTCTTGAAATTCTGAAATGGGATGGATGAATGATGGATAGATAGTGAATATGAAGTGGATGGAAGGCTTGGAGTGTTGTGGTGACTTGGCCTTTGCAGGAATTTCTTCTTTTAACTGTTGTCCTCATTCATTGAAATCATCACCCTTCATAATTTGACTTTTCATCATTGCATGAGTGAAGGAGTGCGCTGCAATTAACTAGTTGAAGGCGTTGGGACTGCTAACCCATCCTTAGCTTATAAAACCTCATCTCTCATGCATTGACAACAAATTTCTAACTATAATATGCTAAAGAGAAGAGGTAAAGAATATTGCATACATGTACTTGCATGATGGTTGTTGGAGAGACATGCATGATATTGTTGTGCTTCTCATGACTCAGGTACATCTTCTTGACTTCCTTTTTCTTTTTTGTTGATCTTATTTTGTTGATGGGTTGTCTTCTTGTTGATGTGTGGGTGATGGCTTCCTCTATTGTTGCTGAGGTTTGGAGTTGCATTGTGTCTGTAGTTATGCTTCTCCTCTTTCAATCATGGTTTTGAAGGTTAGTCCTAGAGCCTGTTGTTACTTCCAAATAGGTTGTTGTAGCTGTCCTTTTTTTTAATGTTTGTGTCCTTTCTCCGTTGGAGGGTAAATAAGTATTGGAATTAGTGGAAGGTGTGGCCATAGAGTAACATGGTCATGATGGGTGTTGGCTGAGATGTGGTGAAGTCAATGTCCTTTTTTCCTATCCCAAAACAGGCCTACACCATAATTTTTCTAGTGGACTACCTTTCCTGTAGATTTTCAGAACTTCCTGTAGTACTACAAGAAACTCCTGTAGTAATTCAAGACAGTCTCTTGTAGCAGGCTTGTTTTGTCCATGTCTCCTAAACGGTAGAATGGATTGACCTAAAACTTTCTGAGCATGTTTCCATCATCATTATGCATCTCCCCATAAAAAAAATTGGTCAATGGATGCACGGATCTCGAGAAAAAACTAAAAATGGTTGAAGGTGATGGAGGTCGATTTCTTGGAAACCGTGCACTGGAATTTGCTGAAATTTCTTGGGCATGTTACCATCATCCATATGCATCTCCCCATGAAACATATTTTTAAATGGATGCATGGTTTTCATGTTATGGCAAAAATAAAATTCTTCTCTATGTATTTTTGTTTCCTGTAATAAAACCGAGTCTTCTTGTAGTTTTTTAGGACAACAAGCAAACTGAATGGGAAAAGCTTGAGAATGATGGGTGGGTGGTGGAAATAGATGAGGGTGATGGATTGGCATGGCCTTGGCCTTGTTGGATCATTTGAGAAAAGAAGGAGAAAGTCAAAATTTGACTTCTTTTGACTAGGTTTGACCTATTTTTTCTTTCTTTGGTGGAAACTTGTTTTTGTTCCTTGTAGATGTTGGAGAGAACCTGCATTCATCAAAGAGATACATGGAGCCAAGATTTTTTATTTTTTCTCCTTTTTTTCTTCTAGGCCTGCTAGCCGCCTCAAGGATGTTTTCAACTAGTAGGTCTACTTAGGAACCTCAAAGGAGGTTTTCACCTAAGATCTTTTCTTTTTTCTCTTTTTTCTCTTTTTTCTTTTTTCCAACCCATTGACCACCTCATGGAGGTTTTCAATCAATGAGCCAATCTGAGGCACATCCAAGGAGGTTTTCACCTGAGATTTTTTTTCTTTTATTTTTAATTTTTTTTCTGCCCTACCCTACTTGAAAAACAAAATCACTTTCAAGTATAAGAATACTTACAATGGAGACATGTGCACATCAAGATGACAGACAAAATGATGTGGAGGCTTGAAATGTATGTGTTGACATGTACTTGGATTTGAGTGATCAAATTCTTTGACTTTGATGATATCAAATGCAATTGAAGAAGAGAGTGTTGTTGCAACTTAGTGATTGTCTAGAACCAAACCTCAATATAACTTTCATGCCCTTGGTTTGATTGCTTATCTGGATCATTTTTCATGTCTTATTCTACCATGACCTTCAAATGTTCCTCTTTTTGTTGATTTTTCTCTTGAATACATGAAGGATTTGATGGTAACCATGAGGGAGCTTTCTCAATCTATGATTTTGATGTCTTCTCTTCATCAAGTGCAACCCATGATTCTTTGGTCTTCTCATTCGAATCTTCTTCTTCTAGATGTGGTCCTTCAATGATGTCAAGATAATCTCTTTTTTTCAATAATATTCTTGAACTATGGTGAATACCATTGAGCTCAAGAGGAGATGTTTGGAAGTGTTGTACCTCAGCATTGTAAGGGGGCTGAGCTACTTCAATGTGTGGGTTTGGAAATGGTGGTACAGGTAGTTGAGTGGGAGTGTATATTTGAGATGGATGTGGTTGGGGTTGTGGTTATGGTGGAGGTGAATGGTAAGGATAACATGGAGTTGGGTATGGAGGATATTAAGGATATTGTGGATGGCTCCCATAAGTTCCTTGCCAACCTTGCTGCCAAGACTGGTTTTGGGGTTGAGATTGCCAATGTTGCCAAGGAAAGGGTGTGTTCCAATTACTTTGTGGTGGATATGCATAGCCTTGAAATTGTGAATTAGGCCTTTGCATCATACTATGTTGACTAGGTTTCCATGGTCCTATTGGAGCTACATAACATAGCTGCATTGGTAATTGAATTGCTCCATTTTCCTATTGGTAAACTTCCTTCAACCTTGGTAATGATGGACAATGTTTAACATCATGTGATTCTGCATGGACAACAAAAAAATCAACATCTTCTTTTAATTCATCTTGCATTCTTAACATTTCTACTTGTTTGGTTAGATTTCTAAGAATTTATATTTTAAAATCATCAAACAAATTTCCAAGTTTAGCTTGACTCGCTGATCTTGATGCTCATTTACCTACTCTTTCCCTTCTTCTTGATATGTGTTTGCATGTTTCACAAATTTCTTCAAATGATAATTGATATACATTGCCTCTACTCATGAAATCAAGAAGATCAATCCACTCATCCCTAATTTTTCTAAGTAAGAGGGTTTTTAGTGTGTCGGATCCTAAATGATGTAGTTTTCCCCTCTTAACATTATACATGGACCTCTCTATTGGATCCTCAAGGCTTTCATCTTCTCTTTGATTCATTCTAAATATTTATTCTTTAAGATCATGATATTTATATTTTTCTAGAAATATATTTTTTGCATACCATTCCATGATCTTATTGAATTAGTCTCTAAACTCATGAACCATTTAAGATCTCTATCCTTCGATGTTGCTGGAAACAATCTCAGTTTTTGAGTTTTTAGTAAGTAACCATAAGATCTACAAACAATTTCAAATTCAAAGAGAAAGGTTTCCGGATACTCTAACCTTAGACCATGAAATTTTGGAAGAAAATATGGAGGGATGTTCTTCATGTGCACACTACCATCAATATCTTGAATGGGAAATCCCAGAGGATCTTCCTCATTGTCATCATCTCCATCCATTTTTTCTACATTCTTTTTCACCTTCTTCTTCTACCTGCAAAAGTGAATGGTGATGTGGCTCTTTGTTATAGACATATTTGGGCACTGCAACCCCAATCATACATGTCCATAAAACAAGGGCTTCTAAGTCCCTAAAAGTGTTGTTTCATACCCTAAAGGAGTAATGTCGGTTGATTACATCATCTCCCAGAAGTTCTCCATGAAAAACTACTCAGAACGGGTCAAAACAGGACCATACAGACTGCCCAGTGCTAAAGGTGCGATGCATCTCACCTGCCACATGCAAAAAGTACGATGCATACTGGAAAGCCCTTCTATAGGGTGCGATGAGCGAGAGCAGACAAATGGCACAAGCAGTTTGCTAGGTGGAAGCCCAGAGTATCTTTTAGAAACTGCTCATTTGACACTTGCCTCTTTGAGTTCGCCCAGGGATGAGTAAGGGATCTAAAATCTCCATGTGGAACCAAGAACTATCAGTGAAATGACACTAATAAAAATCCCAAAAGCTGACTCACTCCCCTGTAAACATCTATATATGGATCCCTCATCCAAGAGATCCAAAGGCTGGAATTTTGTAATTTGCAAGGAAGTGTTGTTGGTTTCTCTTTGAAGACATTGTTGGGTTATATTGCTTTGTATGAGGTGAAGAGGGCTTTCATGCTGGGAGGATGACGCTAGGTCAGACCAAGTGGTTGTAATTCTCTCTTCTACTACTTTTACTAATAAAGCTATTTGATTTTTCCTCCATATTCTTATGTATCTCTGAATATTGTGTTGATAAATGCATTTGTATGGTCAATATATATCTGATCCTATATTGTTTACAGTGATAGATCTCTATGCTTTGATGGTATTATGCTGTTGTGAATCTACAGGTTCTCTTTGAAGTGGAACAAGTAAGGAAACAATGGCAAGATTCTGTCAAAGGAGAAAGGAAATAAGCAAGGAGCCAAGCGGAAGACTGAGGTTGGTACTCTTTGCTTCTTTCTCATCTCTCTCTCGTAAAGGAAAAACAAGCGAATTTAATCTATTTGTTTCTAAGATAGCTACCTGTCTTAGTGGGACTAGCAACTCTGCATAGACACTAGATTTCTCGATAACAAAATGGCGACTCCACTAGGGAGCGATTAATTTGATTGCTTGTCTCTATTTGTTTGATTCATAAACCACAAACGGAGCCTGAAGTCAAGCCAGCTAGCCTTCGAACTGCATTTGCTATGCAAGTGCAAAGCAGATCAATGCTGCTTCAGTCAATCTCTGGTTTGTTTATGAACTGAACAATTGGCTTGCAAACATCCTAAGTGCCCTAGAGGTAGCTTGAGTAACCTCATTAGATCAGCCCTATACTTTGTAGTTATTGACTATCATTTGCTCGGCCTAAATCCCTGAACTAAATTGCAAACTGTGACCAAAAACCAAGTTAAAGTCTCATTCCTGGACCATCGCACCCTCTCCTTTAGGAAGATTGGATGCATCGCACCTCCCGTGTGTAGTAGGTGAGATGCATCCCTATTTCCCTGTGTTACAGGTGCGATGATCAGACGAGATTAGATCTGCCTCCAGATTTTGGTTTTTGCTTCACTGTCTTCAGTTTTATTCAGGAGTTTTGTTGTCTATGATCAGTAGACCATTGTAGAAACCCCCTTCCGTTGCATCATTTAGCCTCCATTTTACAAAGATTTGTGAATGTTTTTATGTATTTTTCTCCATTCACAGTTCTCATTTACAAAATAGTAGCTTAATCGAACTGTCGTCTTTTGATTTGAAAGTGTCACAAGTGTCATTTTCAATCAAAGAAAAGAATACTTCTCCTTTTGATAGTCGATTACACTATTACTCTTGTATTTGATCTGAATTTATAAGTATTTCAAGTGTCGAAAGCATTTTTCAATTCAAAATCGCAAAGTTTCATCTTGCCTTCCTGTCGTTTTTTGAAAAGAAAATCGTTAGTACTGTCACCTTGAAAGAAGAGATAATTCATATTTGTATTTAGAATTCTTTTTGTCATTCACACATTAAGAAAGAGGAAAACAAATACATGCACGTGCATTTGCATTTAGACTGCTTGTTGATTTTGATTTAGGACAGTGCATCTAGTGTGTGCTCTCTACTCTATGTTGAAAGGATTTCATTTTTCTTTCCTTAGTAACTAGGATTTTCATTGCAAAAAGAAGAGTAAACGACTATTTATCATCTTAGATTTCATTTTAGGAATTGTACATCTACATCATACGGTGAACCTGAAAGGAAAATTTCTTAAGAAAGATCAACTGTAAAATAAATTCAATGAACATAAAAACGCTTTGGAACCTAATGCACAACATTAGAAGTCTAGGATAGAGACGTATTCCGGCGTCATAAAGCCTGGTAACTGTCGCTTTCATCGTAGGTTGGGTGATTCCTCCTCTTTGACATGAAAAGTACCAGTACGGACTTGTGCTCCCACATACCATCGAGTATATATTGGGAGACCACAATAGGCTATATCATTTATCCGTAGGAAGTCATGTCTGTCGCCCTATCGATCACAATGCACTGAACATAGCATTCAGGAAGATTGATTGTCGTACCATAAACAAGTATTTTGCAGTTTTGCGATTGGTTTGGTAATCCCTCTGTCTAGATTTCTAGAGTAGTCTCTTTCGTTCCTTTTCAGACTCCTTAAAGGAAAAGGTCCATCTGAGAACTTGTCACTTCAAGCTCATTAAAAATCGAAGGCAACTAGAGTCATCTTTAGCTTTTTCTCAACTCTTAAAAATTGAAAAAGCAAGTTGTGTCAAAGTGTCTAAAATTTATTTTAATCGGAATAACTTCATTATTCCCTCATTGGTCTTAGGTTGAGAAAATGGAGTCCACCAACCAAGGATTTCCTAGTCCTTTCTCCTCTTGGGGAGATATTGGTGCACCTCATATGGTCACATTGTCCCTTCTAGGACTAACAATTGGCCTGTCAGTATGGCTTTTCTCGACCTCTGTCGTTCAAAGCACCGTGATTCCTGAAAAATCGAATCAGCAACTAGATGATACAGTGTTCCCCCCCAACTTCCTACTTTGTTTGTCTCTCCCTCTCCTTCTTCCTCTTCGCTTGGTGAAGATAGTAAAACTAAAAACCAAGTAACTAAGAAGAAGAAGAAAGGGAAGGAGAAGAAGAAGAAGGAGCCAACGGCGAAAAGGGGCAACCGTGCATCATCTAGAGAAAATCCACACACTGCACCATACAAACCTAAATCTCCATGTGTCATCTGCAAAGGAGACCACTATCACCGAGATTGTCCTTGCATCCCACGGATCCTAAGGGACTGGTCTCCCCGCTTGCACAATCCGGTGTCGTTAACCTCTGACGATCATGTTGAAAGTACACCGTCAACTAGTGAAAGCAAAGTCACCAGACAGAAAGGAAAATCTAAATTTCCCCGCAGAGTGTGTGACGGCGATCATGCCCTCCACCGTTGTCCCTTCCTGGATGAAGCTAAAAGAGTCTTGGACGATCGTCCTGCATCACTATAGCGACTTCCTCCTGGATACAAGAAACTCTTGCCAAATCCATTGCTAGTTGAAAATTCGACTGACCCACCTTTGGTGTCGGTCAAAACACCTATCATTGAAGATAAACCCTCTGAGTCCACATCAGACCAAAGTCAATAGGTCGAGATGGCAATCGACCCCATCTTGACTTCAGAAGATCTACCTTCAAATGATACAGTCACCGAAGAGAATGAGAACGACATCGTTCAAATTCTTTTTGTATACACAAACTCCGATGAACATGGGGGAAATCTGCCCATTCCTTTACCATAGGAAGGAAATTTGTCATAGTGGTATTTGGCTGTTTATTCGGTCCCACCTCCAAGAAACCTAGTCGTTTCCTTCGATTGGAATCTACTAGGCATACCCCGTTTACCATCTAATGTACCATTTCGAATCATAGTGCAAACTTACAAAATGGTCATGGTTGGTACCATCATAGATGAAGGGGCTTCTATGAGTATCCTTTCCTCAACTGCTTGGAAAGCGCTTGGTTCTCCATCATTTCTGCCTAAGATGCGAAATCTGACAGGTTTCAACAAAGGAACCAGTGGACCATTAGGGATCCTTCCAAGTTTGCCTATAACTTTGAGAAGGAAAACTGTTTATCTGAATGTAATGGTAATCCAAGGACCTTTAGATTATAATCTACTCCTTGGGTGTGACTACATTTATAGCATGGGAGCCATTGTCTCTTCACTCTTTCGAGTAATGTGTTTTCCACATGAAGGCAGAGTGGTCTAGCTCGTAGACCAGCTTTCATTCCTCAGTTCACACATAGCTAATAGTCAAATTCCATCCTTGAAAGGTCTTTTCACGCAAGGAATGTCTCATCAATCTCCAGTCCATCCACCTGATGAGCGCAAGTGATTCGGTGGTCGTGACTGAAACCCAGGGGGCATGCACCCTGGTCTGCTTCGGCAGGAAAACTTTAGGTATAGGGTAGGTTTCCGCAGAGGATATATGACTGGTCTAATACACTCGTCCGTCTAGGAAAATGGGATTAGACCGGAATAAGATACCTCTATTAGAATGTAGGCCTTTCCCGATAGAATGAATGTTTTGTCTGCAAATTGAAGGGTAACTTGGAAAAGGTAGGCCTTTCCCGATAGAACAAATGTTTTGTCTGCAAATTGAGGGGTAACCTAGGAAACTCTACTTCGCTATACTTGGGGGCATGCAAACCTTTTTGCATGAAAGTGAAAAACGACCATTTATTTTCTTAGTTTGTAGGTTCTTAACCCTTTAAACTCGTAGGATTGGTTGTTCCTAGCGTACATAATAAAAGGAGTCGGAGCATAATTTTGAATGGTGCAAGCTCCCTAAAAAATGAACCTATTAATGAGACATCCTTATTATACGACTGGCACGAGAAGTTTATGTGAAGTTCGAGCCCGTTAAAAATTAAACCGAGCAATGAGCATATGTTCCACTAGAGTTTAAGCTCATTAAAAAATGAACCCACCACCGATAAATAACCATTGAGATCGAATTATTATCAACTTGTGAGCCTTGGTCATGTTCTTACCATCACCTGCACTCTTTTTTAGCCGATCATACACCTCCATTTGATTGTTTACCCCTTTTAAGGAACAACTGCGATGAGTGATCCTATTAGCCACCTTCTTTACACTTCCATGATTGAAAAGTTCCAAACATTACCTGGAACCAGCTGCTATCTGAAAACATCACTCGTTCCTCAAAAAACGAGTCTCCTTTAAGCTCTTTTCATCTAACTCGTAAAATATGAAAGGATTGCCGAGTAATTAGCCTCTCCAGCTTGTTAAAGTGAATGGAAGTGCTATCCCTCCTCTAGATTTTAATCTTTTTGGACCTGAGGGATTATTACACCAAAAGATCGAGTGTTTGTCTTGTTCGGCTCATTAAAACTATCGAAAAGTCATCCCTTTCGCATTGTTTTATACTTTTTCGGACTTAATGGATTATATTACGAAAAAGGAATATTGGAGTCTTCTTTTCGTCTATTTTTAGACTCTCTAAAATTGAAAAGAACTGAGTTATCCTTGTCGTTAAACTCGTTAAAACAATAGCGACAAACTTGTCCATTCAGACAAGAGCGAGTTTCATTGTTGCTAGGCTCGTTAAAACATAGTGACGGGTTTGCCCGAAGGGAAAATTATAGAAAAAGCATATGTTATCCTCCTTAAGCTTGACAAAAATAAAGAGGTACTGGTTAGAAATGACTAGGGAAAATTGGGAAGAAAACTTGAAGAAACTTATTGGTAGCAAGTCGCTCTTGAACATGACACTTTCACTCTATCACCATGATTGAGTCGGGTTGGGTTATTTTGTTCACCGGTCATATTACCATTGGTCCATTGTACCATCCACTTTTGGGGTTAACGCTACCAATCCATTTCAGTGTCACCGATATGTTCAAGAGAAGTCGTTCAGAGAATTCACCTACCCAGCTTGTGTCTCATCCACTGCAATACCTTCACGCTTCATTCTTTCATGACCACCACCCTGAACCTTGTATCATCAGATCGTTTTCACCTCAACGAAATCATTTGCTCCGTTCCGTGTCATAGATGTGGGATCCATCAATGCCCTCCTATAGCGGGTCACTTCTTGTCGACATCAGCTCATTATCCAATAAGCTGACCTAGGAACAACCCTTTCAATACTTTGAAGCTTGCATTCCTCAATGGCAAGTTTCTCACTTCCGGCGACAGGTTTACATTAATGGCCTTTGACCGAAAGACTTTGCGTGGTGTTCGACATCAACTCATGTATTCACACCACGTGAATTGTACTGCAATACCTTGAGGGTCATCATTATCATCGATGATTCCTCTCGCGCCTGTTAACATCTTACATCATTGGCTAGTAATCAGGCGATGTCTTTCCATGTTTGACATAAGAACATCTATTCGCATGGATCGACTTCTACTTTTGGCGAATATTGAACGAGTTTTTGAAGACCCTGGATCTAGTTTCATCCATCCGGGCTGCGGTATGTTCAGGAGAATAAATACATCAAATGTACATCATTGCTACACAGATAATCATCCAAACTAAGGGATGATGGCTCTACCAGAATCATCATTCTACACACAGACGATTATCTGTCTTATGTACATGAAAATGAATTTATCAAAGCTGAGCATGGGAATGCCCGCCTCAGCTAGATCATGAAGATACTATGAAGATAATTTATTGTATTGTATCTTATTACAGGTCACCTTCTAGTTCGAAAAACCTCGGATCCTCATTATAAAGCATTTCACCCGACATCAAAAGGATTTTACGACCTCATGCTTTAGGGGGCAACTTTTATAGACATATTTGGGCACTGCAACCCCAATCATACATGTCCATAAACCAAGGGCTTCTAAGTCCCTAAAAGTGTTGTTTCATACTCTAAAGGAGCAAGGTCAGCTGATTACATCATCTCCCAGAAGTTCTCCATGAAAAACTACTCAGAACTGGTCAAAGCAGGACCATACAGACTGCCCAGTGCTAAAGGTGAGATGCATCTCACTTGCCACATGCAAAAAGTGCGATGAATACTGGAAAGCCCTTCTATAGGGTGCGATGAGCGAGAGCAGACAAATGGCACAAGCAGTTTGCTAGGTGGAAACCTAGAGAATCTTCTAGAAACTGCTCATTTGACACTTTCCTCTTTGAGTTCGCCCAGGGATGAGTAAGGGATCTAAAATATCCATGTGGAACCAAGAACTATTAGTGAAATGACACTAATAAAAATCCCAGAAGCTGACTCACTCCCCTGTAAACATCTATATATGGATCCCTCATCCAAGAGATCCAAAGGCTGGAATTTTGTAATTTGCAAGGAAGTGTTGTTGGTTTCTCTTTGAAGACATTGTTGGGTGATCTTGCTTTGTATGAGGTGACGAGGGCTTTCATGTTGGGAGAATGACACTAGGTTAGACCAAGTGGTTGTAATTCTCTCTTCTACTACTTTTCCTAATAAATCTATGTGAGTTTTCCTCTATATTCTTGTGTATTTCTGAATATTGTGTTGATATATGCATTTGTATGGTCAATATATATCTGATCCTATATTGTTTACAGTGATAGATCTCTATGCTTTGATGGTATTATGTTGCTGTGGAATCTACAGGTGCTCTTTGAAGCAGGACAAGTAACGAAATAGTGGCGAGATTCCGTCAAAGGAGAAAGGAAACAAGCAAGGAGCCAAGCGAAAGACTGAGGTTGGTACTCTCTGCTTCTTTCTCATCCCTCTCTCGTAAAGGAAAAACAAGTGACTTTAATCTGTTTGTTTCTAAGAAGCTACCCGTATTAGTGGGACTATCAGCTCTGCATAGACACTAGATTTCCCGATAACACTCTTACTGCACCACGTGATCAAATGGGGTGGTGGTTTGGTGTTGGAGAATTTTTTGTTTTTATGATTAGCTGAAAACACTAATGCAATGCACTTTTCTATTTTTGAAATGAAATATGTCCAATGCAAATATTTTTTTTGATTTTGCAAAAGGTAAAAAGAAATGAATCAACTAGGGAAAAAAAAAATGCATACTTTAACACCTCCCCGGAAACGGCGCAAAAAAGTGATGAGCCTCGGTATTTTAGCAAGAATGCTGCAACTCCCAAGGCTACTGACTTTTAATTATCAACCCAGGGTTCGTGCAAACTTAAGAGGTATCGACACTATATGTGGAGCATACAATCTGTCCTTCCTTTGTTGTCATGAGAGAAAAGAAATGATTCCTATTTGTAGGAATGAAAGACTGAATTTAAAAATTCTTGTAAACTAACATGAAATCTTTTATCTACTTATTAACACACTTTGCTTGCAAAAGAACCCTATTTTAACCCTATTTGTCACATGTGATTTTTTAACTAATCTAAGCATGAAATTTGATCTAGAGAGTACTAACTTTTGTGTGCATGTGTAAATATAAAAGAACTCATTTCTTTTATCTTTTTGCTTTATAAATGCAAATGTAATCTTTCCTTGATCTTTGGCAGGGGAGACAAGTGTGGAGGAAGAGTGGTATAATGATTTTGATGGATTGGAGGTCAACTAGGAGCCTCTTCCTAGCTTCAATGATGATTTTTCTCAATTCAGACTCAAAACAAGCCGCTACAGGATTTCCTACAGGATGTACTAGTTCTCCTACAGGATTCCCTTGTTCTCTTACAAGATCCCCGGTTTTACTACAAGATGTTACAGATTTACTATACGAAATTATAATTCATCGAATGACCAAGAAAATCAAATCCAAATTGGAGAGGACAAATTTTTTTATTTACTAGGATATCTTAGTTCCCCATTCCAAGTGGAATCACTCAAAAAGACCTATGTTCACCCATGCTAAAAAATAGCAGAAAATTACTAGTCAAAAATCTATAAATTCGAGAACTAGCGAGCTAGTAAATCTATAAAATGTTTAACCTAATCAAGTGAAAATGCAATGGGGTAAATTTTGTTATGAAATAGAATGTTTTTTTGATCTAATACATGTGGAATCAACTTGATTGAAGCTCGTTAGCATGCTCTAAGAAATATCATAAATTTACTGCTAGTTGCCACAAAGGAGTTACGGAAATCTAGATTTGGGGAATAGGAAGACTAATCCCAATAGCTCAATGATTACTATGACCTTCTAAATATTTTCCAAGGATGAAATGATGCTTGTGATCCTGCAAAAGAACTTACATCAACCAAATGCAGAAATAGAAAGAAATAAAAACAAGAGATGCATGTGAATAAGAAGTGAAAAGAAAGAAATAAAATGATACAAAAGGGCTCTGAGGCTCCTAGGATGGCCAAACCCAAGGAAAATTAGATACCTATGGAGGATAACAAGATTTATAATTTGAACATGTCGCCAATCTTCATTATTTTCATCAATACAACTACATCCCCGAAAGAAAATACAATGGAGCTATAGAAATACGAGTTCTTTCCCCAAGAACACTAATGAAAATCTATCCCTAGAGGAAAATTTGACTTAGTACTTATACAAAATGATTAGGAATCATTCCCTATGAAAGGAGGAATCTTTCCCCACCAAAATCCCTTGATTAGTGGATTTGGTTCCCAATACTAGGAATCTGCATTAAATGGCAAGGAACACATTCCTAGATTTTCTCAATCACTAAAATTCCAAAATATGTGCCATAATTCCATAATATCTTATTGATTTATTATTTAATATTGATCCTCCTATAGTAGGGAACAGGTCCCTAAATTATCTCCTCCTCCAAATCTTCATAATCTTCCCAATATTCTCATAATATTCTACAAAAATAAATAATATTATGCACAAATATGCAATTATTCATAAACCTTCCTAATGAATATATAAATTAAAAATACATTATCTAATGCAAAAAGAGAGGCTTAATGAGTTTTAGGATGGTCATATGCCTTAATTTGTGTTTAATTTAGAGGCATGGGCCTTTATTTATGTCGAATTTAGAGGCCCATCAAGGACTTCTCCTTGGACTTCTTCAATGGACAATTTGTAGCAAAGTGACCCATCTTGTGACAATGAAAAAATTTAACTTTCGTCATATCCTTCTTCTTACCTCCATGATAAGAATCTGACTTGGAACTAGAAATTTTACTTTCCCCTTCCTTGTCTTAATCGCTAAGGCACAGTTCTCCTCATCATCAATCTTTGATGAAGAACCATCCTTGGTGTTCCTCCTGATCTCATCCTGCATCAAATCCAACCATAGTCATTCCTAATTTGGCAGCTTCTCCCGACCATTGACAAAGTCCTGATAACTGTGCCAACTCTTTGGGAGTCCAAGAAGAGAAAGGCTCACCATATCCTCCTCGAAAATTGTGATTCTAGCACTTCCAAGTTCATACCGACACTGAGTGAAATTGGTCAAGTACTTTGGAATCATCTCACCCCTCTCCATCTTGATTTTATGAAATTTATCCTTCAGTGCCAACTTCCTTTGCTCATTGCTATTATGATGGAAGTCCATCAATGTTTTCCACATAGCATGTGGAGTTTCCTTGCCATGGAGACTTGAGACAATGTGGTCTCTAACTCCCTTAAGGATTATCTTCCTTGCCTTCGCCACAAAATTCTTCCATTCGGCCAAGTTTTGTGCATCCGTAGCTATTGGCTTGGGGACTTCTTGATCAATGAATTCCTTCAAGCCATTATCTTCTAGCACATCCTACATCATGTCCCTCCAGGCTATAAAATTCAAGTTGCCTTCCAAGTCATACTCAAGCCTCAACCTACGGAATGCCATCTGCTGATCCTAAAGTATGGATGTAAATTTGACTTTCACCTGTAACCCAGAAACTCAAAAATTCAAAATCTCCTCTAGAGAGTTGAGTTTAAACCAGCGATATCTCCCTTATCTGAACTCTTATTCGGCCGATTTCTTTTTTGAATTTGGGTCTCTTTACCCAATGAATCCAAATCTGCAATTTGTTTCTACAATTTTTTTACATAAATTATTAGAACTTATCTGCAAACTCTCAGCCCAAAAAACAATCTTGCTCTGATACCATGTAGAAAAACCTACAGATTCACAAGCTCATGTAATATACTAAAACAAGAGACAAGTATATACTTCTACTCTGTACAGCGGAAGCCCATAAACATCGAGAAAACAATAATCAATAGATGAAGAGAATCAAAGGCACATAACAAAATAAATATCTTGGGAAAGCCACAGCTCAAAACCCCACTATCTGTTTTGTATTAATCTGGAAAATCAAGATGAAATTACAATGCTTGTTCTCTCTAGAAAAATCTGAGCACTCAGCAAATTCAATCTCCAACTCATAAGAAATCTCAAGGCCAAAGCTTATCCAATTCACAAGTTCTCCAAGTCTTTATTCCAATGTGTAACTCCTATGGAGAATAACTTGTATTTAAAGGGAAATAAAGCCTCTAAAAATAGCACAATCCCTCAAGGATCAGTTCCTAATTGCATGCACTATCAGTGCAACTCAGAAAAATCTAAAACAAATAGTACATTGTCCCTACACTCTAGTCTCAACTGGGTCTTTCTCATAATCAACATGCATGAGTTTCTAATGATGGAATCTTAAGTTAACTATAGTAGCACTAATTAGGTCACTAGTGTCCCAACTGACTGTTTACTCACTATTAGTTCCTGGAACTGATTAGAACTAATTTAACTGGAGTTAACTAAATAAACTAAGTTAACTAATTACAACTCTTCCTTAACTCCTATAAATTAGGGAGAACATATACATGTCTTCTAAAAGAATTCCAATTCGAATTTCCTATGTTAATTAAGTTAATTTAACTTAAGTAATTATTTTAAAATTGCTATGAGAAAATAATCTTATTTTAATTCACAGTTTAATTCAAGGACAAATTAAATTAGAATTTATTGTTGCCATTTCTCAACAGAATGGGGGAATGTTTTGCTCCAAAGCATTGTTTCCCATGGCCTTGGTAATGGTGTAAGGACCATATCGGAGTGGTCTGAGCTTTTGATGGGCTCTTGTAAGTCGTTATTTTGACAAATGCAGCAAGACTTTGTCGCCCGCCTGAAACTTGTGTGGCACCCAATGTTGATCATGTCGTTGCTTGTACTTGCCATTTTCCACAATGGAGCGACGATATATCGGCCCATTGGGTAGAGATGATCCAAGAATCAGATCGAACGAATACTTGACCTGAGAGTGCAACGGTACCCCTGTGGGTGAGAAAAATATGTCCATGTATTCTTTCATGACCGTATCCACCTGCTTCTGCCACGTGGAGGAACCCTTCCTGGGGGCCATAGATGTGGCTACGATCTTCCCCTTACTTTGAGAGCGAACCAGAAACAAAATAAATTTCCTAGTCTGGGAGATGATATTACTGCATTTCTTAGTAAAGATCAAAGAGGTGACGGTAGGTGGGGCTACCTCCGGTATCCTGTATAACGTATTACCCAAAGAAATGATCACAGAGTGAGGTCTAGACTCATATACAGCATGTCGCTTCCACAAGTATGGTTTTCCTAATAATACATCACAAACGTCAAGAGGAGAAACATCACATAATACCTCATCTGTGAAGGGCTTAATGTTGTAGGAAAGGCGGCACTATTGGCTTACTCAAAAGATGTCGTCCTTGGTGAAGCCACCCGATCTATACAACTGCGGGTGTGGTATGGTTAGTAGGCCCAACCGCTTCATGCCCTTTGCTAAAATGAGGTTCTTTTGGCTGCCATTGTCAACAATTAATTACCGCAGTGAACCCTTCACCCACATTTGTGAGTGGAAAAGACGCTCCCCATCCTCTAGATCTTTGGGCTCATTCTCTTGGATATTGGTGGTGGAAACAATGGTGTTGGGCTCCGTATCAATAATCTTCTTCCCTTTGTCATTCCTCTTATCGGGTTCTAACTCAGGGTCGAAACATGCATTTGATTCTAAAGCCTTCAACTTAGCCATCAGTGATTGCTTGGTCCGACACTCACTTGTGTTGTGAGTGGGGCTCTTATGGAACTCACACCACTTTCTTGTGTCCTTATTTGACTTCGTGGTGGTGTTATTTTCTTGCAACTTTGATGGGTTATCTTCGGTCAGCCCACCTTGGCTTTGTCCTTTGTTATTTGGATCCACAGCTCCAAATTCTCTCTTGTTTTGTTTAAACTTCTGCTCGATCTTGACAGTGTATCAGTACGTCATGCCAAGAGAGGAGATGTCCAGGAACTCCATCTCATCGTGGATGTACCTGTGTAGGCAGTCACGGTATTTGAGTACCAAATGCTGCTCCTAATCCTTGATGCCCAACTTTGTGTGAAGGGTAAGAAAAATATTGGTAAACTCTGGCACGCCTTGGTCCCTTCTGTGCCGCAATGTGGTCCACTTTATGTATTTATCCTCATAGCTTTTGACAGGGTAGTATTGCTACTTGATGGCATCCCGGAATGAATTCCAAGTGGGTGTGGCTGAAAAAATGAGGTCGTACTTTCATCCTTTTTCTCTCAGTAGGTTTCCCAACAGTCCTTAACATGGGGGGCGGCTTTGAGAAGTGAAAAAGTGATCTTTTCCTGGCTAAAAAAATCATAAACAAAAAATATCCTTCTACTAGATTTAACCATTTATCTATGACATCCGCATCTATCTGACCCTCAAATATGGGAATTTCTGTTGGAAATAATACTGAGAGGGGGGGTGAATCAGTATTATCAGATCAATAAAACTTTTCAATACTCAGAAACATATACGCTACTTCAGTTAAGTGAACCAGTGTGTACACGCTAATGTGTCTAAAGAAACCAGCGTATAACCAGAAAACTTATGATTCAGTTAGTTTATCTTCTGTAAAGGCATCAGGACATTATTAATCATATTAAAGATAAACAGATGTAGTATAACAGAACAGATCATCACACAAAAGCCACACACATGAACACCATGATATAAGGTGGAAACCCAATGTGGGTGAAAACCACCTGCTGCAAGTCGTCTCTATCTTTCTTTAATAAGAAATTTCAGTTTACAATCCTTTGTACTGGTGCAGCCTTATACCAGTACGCAGGCTACAACCTGCAGAAGGCTACAACCTTCTCTCGTTTTCCAAACTCTCCTGGAAGGGAGCTCCAACCCCCTTTTGTTCTTGTACTAGCTAAGATACTAGTACGTAGGTGCTGGCCTACAATCTTCTTTCCTTCAGGTACCACTTTTCATCAATTTTCAGACTGGATACTCTTGAAGCACAACATTTCAATCTGAAGACCACGATTCATTCACTTTTCATAGAAAATCATAGAAGCACAAAACAAACAATACTAGCATCATCAAACTTTGAATCACTGAACCATTGAAACCCTGTCAACACCCAGTCACCAGAACACAGAGCAGACTACAGAACCCTGCAATAACAGACAGACCCAACTGCAACCCAAAAATCAAGCTTCAAAAGATATACGCTACTTCAATGAAACAAACCCGCGTATACACGCGCTTTTACCGAAGCCAACCTGCGTACAGATCTAAAAATAATTTCTCATAACTTGCAGCTGTACCAGTCATCAGTCATACTCAGAACATAACATTGCGTCAGTATGCAGATCTAAAAATATGCGTAATCAACCATATACCGATAGTTCATTTCAAACAATTTGATCCCGATCTATCCTTTCATCAACCGATGTGATCTCTCCTTAGCTCAGATCAAGCAATGTAGCATCAACCCAGAACCTGCATACTAGATCTCTTTCTTCATTAGATATTCAAGACTTTTTCCATACACAAGCCTAATGATCTTCTTCTCCTTATATAGCATTAGGCCCTCCTCAATACCACGAGCCAAAACCATAGTAGTACAATACCATAAACTTCAAAACTCGGGATCAACACGACTATCGAGATACCTTGGTCCAACAACATAGGCTCAAGTACCGAGGACTAACTACCATGGACCAAAGGGAAGCTTTTTGACATGTACGCTCTTTTCTGTTCATGAAACTGCGTGTATACGCGACTTCGTATACAGCAAACCTACGTATCCGCGACTTAGTATATAGCGTACCAGCGTGTATACGCACCTTGGGCTTAATGAACCTGCGTATATGAAATTTCTCTTCATTCTTGTAGTCTGGACTGAGATCTGTTATCAAAGAGAGTTTCCATCAAGGACAACACCTGTACCGTAGCGCCACACCTGTGCCAAAATGCCAACAATCTCCCCCTTTGGACTTGATGGCAACCCCAAGATCCTTAGAATCATTCTCCCCCTTTGTCATCAAGGGCAAAGGGCTGTGCTCCCCCTGAGTACATGCTGATATCTCTGCTCTGTTGTGCTGAACATGCTCCCCCTGACTGTAGGCAAGATCTGCAAAAAGGTGTTCTTCAAAAAGAACCAAGACTTATACACCATAAAGGACCTTCCTATCACCAAAAGACTCAATACATACATCCATACTCCCAACCAAGAGGCGATACATCAGAAATTTACATATAACAACCAAGTATATTACATCATTCATCCTAGGCATAGTGGGGAAACCAACGTAGGCCGTTACATGACCTTGACACCATAAAAGAGATATCACAAAAGAGATACATGACATAGAGACAAAAGATCTAGATCAAGACTTATGAAAGTCATCAGCAGCATCTGATAATCATCTTTTAGATCAGCAACCAAGATTTCCTTCTGTGCTCCTTCTCCTGAAACCAACAACAGTCAAAAACATCTAAATGCCAACAATGCTTTATTAGACTTTAAGCTGCTCCCCCTGAAACTGTGCTTGCTGCACCCCCTGAAACTGTGCCTGAAGGATTCTGGCATACCCATCTCAGACCTTCTCCAACCAGAGTCTGCCCTTGCTGTTCAGAACTCCATATACGCGACTTCACCTGCATAAGACAACGTATGTACGCGGATATCCTTTATACAACAGGCGTACACCATATACGCGACTTTCCCCGCATAAAACAGCGTATGTACGCGGATATCCTTTATACAGCACGCGTACACCAACTTTTCTTTAGAACAGACAAGCTTCAACAGTAAGATGAAGCATCAACTACTCCCATCTTTTGTCTGAGATATTCAAAAGTTTCCATGGGCAGTGGTTTTGTGAGAATATCAGCAACTTGTTCCTTAGAAGGAACATACTCCAACTTGACCTTCTGCTCAAGCACTTGTTCCCGGAGGAAGTGATACTTGATTGGTATGTGTTTGGTCTTTAAATGCATGACTGGATTCTTTGAAATGCTGATTGCACTTGTATTATCACATAAGATAGAGACTGGTGGAGTGCAAGTGATTTGAAAATCTTGCAAGGTCTGCATCATCCAAAGAAGTTGTGTGCAACAAGATGCCGCAGCCACATATTCTGCTTCAGCTGTAGATAAGGCAATCGAACTCTGTTTCTTGCTGAACCAAGATACTAATCTGGAACCCATGAAAAATGCACCACCACTTGTGCTTTTCCTGTCATCCACACTTCCGGCCCAATCTGCATCTATGTAAGCATGAAGAGTGAGATTTGTATCTCTAGGATACCATAGGCCATAGTTTTGAGTCCCTTGAAGATACTTGAAGATTCTTTTGACTGCCTGAAGATGAGTTTCCTTTGGGTTGGCTTGAAATCTTCCAACAATTCCTACTGCATGCATAATGTCTGGTCGGGTACCTGTCAAATAAAGCAAACTCCCAATCATGGATCTATAAGTTGGTTGATGAACTGCTGCTGATTCATCATTTGTACTGAGGCTGCATCCTGTAACCATGGGGGTACATACTGGCTTTGAATCTTCCATGCCATACTTCTTCAAAATCTGCTTGAGGTACTTGGTTTGAGACAAGAAAATACCTCCTTCATTTTGTTGGATTTGCAATCCAAGAAAGTATGTCAATTCTCCAAGTAATGACATTTCAAATTCTTTCTGCATAACCAAGGCAAAGTTTTGACTCATAGCCTCTTCATTGCTGCCAAAGATAATATCATCTACATACACAACAAGTATTAGCAATTTGTTATTTTCAACTTTCATATAGAGATTGCTATCTGCTGATCCTTTTGAAAAGCCTTGTTGGTGAAGATATTTGTCGAACTGATAGTACCAAGCCCTTGGAGCTTGTTTGAGACCATAGAGAGCCTTTTTCAATCTGCACACAAGGTTTGGATCATTCCCAAGAATGAAACCATCTGGCTGCTCAATGTATACTTCTTCTTCTAAGTCTCCATTCAGAAAGGCTGATTTCACGTCCATTTGAAATACCTTGAAGTTTTGAAAACTTGAGAGAGCAAGGAACATTCGGATGGCCTCAAGTCTTGCAACAGGAGCAAAGGTCTCTTCAAAATCTATTCCTTCTTGCTGTGCATACCCTTTACAAATAAGTCTGGCCTTGTTTCTAATTACTTCTCCATTTTCATTCAATTTATTTTTGAAGACCCATTTTGTCCCTATGACATTCTTATCTTTTGGTCTAGGAACCAAATCCCAAGTGTTGTTCTTTTCGATCTGCTCAAGTTCTTCATCCATTGCTTTGACCCAACATTCATCTTTGCATGCCTCTTTCACATTTTGTGGTTCAGTGGAGGAGAGTAATGCCAAATAGCTTGAAGCTTCTGCAATTGTTCTTCTTGTTTGTACTCCTGCTTCTTTTTGTCCCACAATCTAAGATTCTGGATGATTCTTCTGGACATATCTGGATGGAGTCTTCTCTTCTATTCTTGTCTGCTCCTCTGGTTCTTCTTGAGGTTCTTCTTCTTCTTGAGGTTCTTCTTCATCATTCTGTCTTTGAGGGTAGCCTTCATCTTCTTCGATGTCTTCATGATGAACTTGCCTAGGAATGTATCCCTTCTCATCAACCACAACATCAATGCTGTCAACAATTCTGCCAAGTCTTTTATTGTAGCACTTGTATGCTTTGCTATGTGGAGAATAACCAAGAAGAATGCCTTCGTCTGCTCTTGGTTCAAGTTTTCCAAGTTGCTCATCAGTATTCTTAATATAACATTTGCTCCCAAAGATTTTGAAGTGCTTCACCGAAGGAGTCTTACCACACCAGAGCTCATGAGGAGTTTGAGTGTTGTTTACTCGGACATTTGTTTTGTTGAGAATAATAACCGCAGCATGTGCAGCTTCACCCCAGAAAGTTGCGGGAGTACCTGATTCATCAAGCATAGCACGAGCCATTTGTTGGATTGTTCTGTTCATTCTTTCCACAACTCCATTTTGCTGCGGAGTTCTAGCTGTAGAGAATTCTCTTCTTATCCCATGTTCTTCACAGAAATCGAAAAATTCATTTGAGGTAAACTCCCCACCTCTGTCAGATCTGAGGCACTTAATCTTGTGTCCTGATTCATTTTCAGCTAAGGCTTTGAAGGATTTGAATTTTTCGAATGCTTCATCTTTGTGCTTCATAAGTCCTAACCAGACAAACCTGGAGAAATCGTCAATGAATAATATCAAATATTCTTCTCCTCGAGGTGTTCTTTTTCTGAATGGACCACATGTATCTGTATGTACTAGCTCAAGAGGCATGCTAGCTGATCCTTCCTTCTCAGGAAAATTAGTTCTAGTTTTCTTTCCAAACTGACATGATTTGCATATGGTGTTGTCTGGAATTTTGATATCTGGAAGATCACGAACTGCCTGATATTTGCATGCTTTCCTTATTTGTGGAAAGCTTAGATGCCCCAACCTCCGATGCCATAGCCAGTGTTCATCATTCTTGCTCAAATAACATTGTTGTTGTCTTTCTTCAAATATGTATAGATTATTTGGAGTCCTTCCTTTGATCACTGTTTCACCTGTATCAAGATCACGAACACAACATCCATTTGATCTAAATATTACCTCTGTTCCTTGATCGCACATCTGACTGACACTTAGAAGATTATGCTTCAATCCATCAACATACAGAACATTTCCAGCTTTGACCTTCTCTTTCAACGGAGCAACGCCTTTTCCTTTTATGGCTGCAGAGATATCGTTTCCAAAAGAAACTTTCTTTCCCTTTTCTAATGCGGTATATGATTCAAGTTTATCTTTGTCCCCTGTCATATGCTTCGAACATCCGCTGTCAATGTACCATAGACTTTCTTGACCTTCTGCATAAAAGGTTATCCCACATCTTTCTGGTTGCGGTTCCTTTATTCTCCATGTTCTGACATTTGAGGTTTGTTCCTTCTGAGTTGTCTTCCAGAACCTGCTCCTGCATTCAGAGTCTTCATGACCAAAGTTATTACAAATAGAGCATTCAACTTCATTTTCAAGAACCGAAAAGTTGTTATAAGTCCTTTTCATGGTTCCAGTCATACTTCTTTGCTTTTGAGCTTCTCTAATCATGATTGTCTTGTAGGCAACACATTGAGCTGCTTTGTGACCGAAGTTATGGCAAGAAAAGCATTGGCCATTAAAGAAATTTCTCCGATAATCAGATCTATCATCCAACCGATTGTAGCTTCTATTGACATCCATTCTTGGGGCAAATTGGGAAGATTTTACCTGTGGCTGATTGTAGCTTCTGTTTGTCCTTAAGGCCGCTTGTCCCCGAACTTCTTGATAGTCTTTATTTGTTCTTGAGGTAAACTGTCCCTGATTGATGACTTTTATTTGGTCTTTGTTCGCTCCTCCTTGCTGCATCAAGATAACTTTTAGAGGTAGAAGCTTGAGATGTTTCTCCATTATATCCCAGACCTGTCTTGATCAAAGGAGAACGTTGCACATTGATAATCTCATCCAAGGTTTCAGATCCTTTAACAAATTTAAGATTAATTGCTTTTGTTTTCTCAATCTCCTTTCTAAGACAAACAATCTCACATTCCAATTTTTCAAGATGTTTTTCCTTTTCTTCCAGTTGACATTGTAGAGAATCAATAATAACACTTTTCTCTTCTAAGCAAACTTTGAGATTATTCATTTCTTCATAAAAGCCTTCTACATCTATAACATCCATGTAGTCATCATCTTCAAAAGCCATTAAAAGTTTATATCTATAACCCTGTTCATCTTCGTCACTATTTGAAAGACCATCACTATCTTCATGAGTGTAATAGCTTTTCTTCTTTTCATTCTGTTTCTTGTTCCATTTAACAGGTTCCTTTCCCTTGTCATTCTTATCTTTGTGAGGACATTTGGCAGCATAATGACCTACTCTTCCACAAGCAAAGCATTTAAAAGGTAACTTACCTCTGAACCTTCCAGAACCCCTTTGAAGATTTCTGACAAAATTTGATTCTTCTTCTTCATCTTCTGGCACGTGACTTGCTTCATAATAATCTTCTTTGCCCGAAGCCTTGAAAGCAGCTTCTCTTCTGTCTGATGGACCTCCTTTTCTCATTTCATAAGCAGTTAGAATTCCGTGAAGCTGAGACATAGTAAGAATTCGTAGATTTTCCTTTTCTTCTATTGCAGACACTTTAGATTCAAATTTGGGGGACAATGATCTTAGAACCTTTTCAACCACAATAGCCTCTTTTATTTCTTCACCCAAGTTTTTCATGCAATTAACAATCTCATCTACCCTAAGGAAATAGTTAGCCACACTTTCATCATTATACATTCTGAGAGTCTCATACTTAATCCTGAGAGTTTGAAGTTTAGCACGCTTTACCTGTTCGTCTCCTTCATAGCTCGTGACAATTTTGTCCCATATTTCTTTTGCGGATTTATAGTGCATTACCTTCATGAATTCCGATTGGGATATACATCCTAATAGGGTACTGACTGATTTTGCATTTGTTTCATACTTCTTTTTCTCGGCTGCATCTGTAGGAGTAGCTGAAGGAAAAGTGTAGCCTGTCTCTACAATGTCCCAAACTTCTGTACCAAGAGATTGAAGATAGGCAGTAACTCTTACCGTCCAATAATTGAAGTTTGTCCCATCAAAAACTGGTGGCCTGATTGATGCTTCTCTCTCGTAGTTGCTCATGATGAATGATCTACCTTCAAGCGATCAAGCTTCTCTGAAGGACCTGCTCTGATACCAATTGTTGGAAATAATACTGAGAGGGGGGGTGAATCAGTATTATCAGATCAATAAAACTTTTCAATACTCATAAACATATACGCTACTTCAGTTAAGTGAACCAGCGTGTACACGCTACTGTGTCTAAAGAAACCAGCGTATAACCAGAAAACTTATGATTCAGTTAGTTTATCTTCTGTAAAGGCATCAGGACATTATTAACCATATTAAAGATAAACAGATGCAGTATAACAGAACATATCATCACAAAAAAGCCACACACATGAACACCATGATATAAGGTGGAAACCCAATGTGGGTGAAAACCACCTGCTGCAAGTCGTCTCTATCTTTCTTTAATAAGAAATTTCAGTTTACAATCTTTTGTACTGGTGAAGCCTTATACCAGTACGCAGGCTACAACCTGCAGAAGGCTACAACCTTCTCTCGTTTTCCAAACTCTCCTGGAAGGGAGCTCCAACCCCCTTTTGTTCTTGTACTATCTAAGATACTAGTACGTAGGTGCTGGCCTACAATCTTCTTTCCTTCAGGTACCACTTTTCATCAATTTTCAAACTGGATACTCCTAAAGCACAACATTTCTATCTGAAGACCACGATTCATTCACTTTTCATAGCAAATCATAGAAGCACAAAACAACCAATGCTAGCATCATCAAACTTTGAATCACTGAACCATTGAAACCCTGTCAACACCCAGTCACTAGAACACAGAGCAGACTACAGAACCCTGCAATAACAGACAGACCCAACTGCAACCCAAAAATCAAGCTTCAAAAGATATACGCTACTTCAATGAAACAAACCCGCGTATACACGCGCTTTTACCGAAGCCAACCTGCGTACAGATCTAAAAATAATTTCTCATAACTTGCAGCTGTACCAGTCATCAGTCATACTCAGAACATAACATTGCGTCAGTATGCAGATCTAAAAATATGCATAATCAACCATATACCGATAGTTCATTTCAAACAATTTGATCCCGATCTATCCTTTCATCAACCGATGTGATCTCTCCTTAGCTCAGATCAAGCAATGTAGCATCAACCCAGAACTTGCATACTAGATCTCTTTCTTCATTAGATATTCAAGACTTTTTCCATACACAAGCCTAATGATCTTCTTCTCCTTATATAGCATTAGGCCCTCCTCAATACCACGAGCCAAAACCATAGTAATACAATACCATCAACTTCAAAACTCGGGATCAACACGACTGTCGAGATACCTTGGTCCAACAACATAGGCTCAAGTACCGAGGACTAACTACCACGGACCAAAGGGAAGCTTTTCGACATGTACGCTCTTTTCTGTTCATGAAACTGCGTGTATACGCGACTTCGTATACAACAAACCTGCGTATCCGTGACTTAGTATATAGCGTACCAGCGTGTATACGCACCTTGGGCTTAATGAACCTGCGTATATGAAATTTCTCTTCATTCTTGTAGTCTAGACTGAGATCTGTTATCAAAGAGAGTTGCCATCAAGGACAACACCTATACCGTAGCGCCACACCTGTGCCAAAATGCCAACAATTTCAAAATTAACTTCTACCTTAAAGGGTGTGGCGCTTCCAAAGTAGCTGTTGGAAGTAGATGTGTCACCCCTGGGTAGTCCCTGAAGGATCTGGGAAAAATTGTCCATCATCGCGTTCCTTTGTTGCTCGAGGGCTTCTTCGAGCAAGATTTTGATAGGATCTCCTGCCCCCTCATCTTTCTTTTCATCCACCATGGGAGGCCATCGGGATTTGCGAGGTTGATCTTGCAAAGGTTCAACCAAATCGAGCCTTAACTCCTTATATCCCACCTCGTTGGAGACATATGAAGAAAAACAGAGAAAGAGTAGACCGCTCTGATAACACTGATCCATATTTAAACAGGAATGATACAACTTACAGATATAATCATAAACACAGAGATGCAACAAAAGAACACTTCATTTCATTAATAGAAAAATATTGAACTATGCTTACAAACAGAAATGGAGATAATATGGCTCGTGTGATGGTACCTTATCTCTGAGAAGAGATGTGGAAGTTGCATGCCTCTGAACTGAGCTACAATGAGGCTCAAGGGCCTTTTTATTAGTGAACAATAAGATAAAACCTAAACAACCAAAACCCTAACCCAAGGAGATGTAACACCAATATTTTATGGGCCCCGTTGGGGTTAGTTGGGTAGCCAACTTCCCAGGGTCGTAACTTGGTCATATTATCTATGTTTGACGTGCATGATACCTCGTTGGAAATATCTCTCCGAGGACTACAATTGAAAACGTGATTTCAATGAAATTTCCAAACTAATATTTCCAAGAAAACATAGTTTAGGGCCTCAAGATGGCTCCGAAAGTTCAGGACCCAAAAACTACCAAAAATAGTAAATTGTGCTACAATTAAGGAAACTGAAGAAAAAAAACTGACAGAACAATGGTGGGGGTCCAAGTGGAATAGGTGGGTGGACACCAATATCCACTTGTATCATAGAAACTAAGCTAAAAAACCTAACTTAATATGGATATATTCATGTTCAAGCCTATATTATTCATCATGAAAGGAAAATAACTTCAAGAAATAAAATAAAATAGAGAAACAAGCTTATAGAAGAATGAATAAATGCTCCATTCCCCAGTGAAATCTTTCAAAATACACCTGTGAGAAAGCTCCTTGAAGATAATGGTTTCCTTGGCCTCCTCATTGGGAAGGTTCTTAGTGTTTCTTGATTGTGTGGCTTGGCTCAAATTATCTTCTTTGTAGCTAAAAGTGATGGTGAATGATAGTTTCAAGAACCACAATGGGTGGTTGGGTGGTTTAGAGAAATTTCAGTAGCACTTCATTACATTCAATGGGGGTATTGAAAATGGACGAAACCTATTGAATTAAAAGAAAAATAGTGGTTATCTTTGATAGGGTCATGATAACAAAATATGGTTATTTGACTGACTTAATTTTAACCATTACTTTTAGGGGTTTTCTTTATAAATAATTTCAAGAGGAAAAAGTCAAATAACAATTTTATGACTTTCTGAAATAAAAATAACTTTTGGAAAAGTGGTTTCGTAAGTTATAATAGTAGAAAATAGTGGAAATTAGGCTTTAAGGAAAAAGTCATAAAAGTGTTATGGCTTTATGAAAAGAAAATAACTTTGGGAAAAGTGATTCTTTAAGTTGTAATAGTGGAAAATGGCGTAAAAGTGGGTTAACATGGGATACCTATATTATCAATGTTGTATTTCAATAAACTTAGAATTCAATGTTGTATTTCAATAAACTTAGAATTTTGGCCTAGAGGATCAACTTTAAGGTGATAACAACTCCCAAGGACACTTTCATGGGTAGTTTTAAACCATCGCCCCCCAAAAAAATTCCTTTTAGGAAGATTTTCAACATCTCCCATAATATTGTTTGTATATATAATTTTTGGTCCCCTTCGTGATTTACTTCCCTAATGTATTTCATAAATTCATATCAAGGGCAATAACTATTTTTATATCATTCTTATAGCATATTTTTTTCGAATAGCTTTTTTTAACTTTCATTGTTTATTTTCCCTTACACCGTCTATTTTGACACATGTGCATTGATATAATTCTTTATTTCAATTGCAACTACACATATATGTGTCAAGATAGCAAAGTTTTAAAGGTCACATATACGAAGGCATGAAGGCTTCCTACTTAAAAGGTGCATAGCCACTAGAGGGAAACCTCAAGTTGTTGGGAAAGAATAAGAACATTATCGTAAATTATTTTATCAAATATTTGTAGAAGTCTTGTTTAACTTTTATTAGCAATGTAAAGTAAGCCACGACATAACCTTGGTTTATATCCCCTTGACATGATTCATAGCACTTTCATATTAAAAAATATTAGGTTATTTGCTCAATAAGGACAAAATGGTGCAATCCTTTAATTGATTTCTTATAAAAGATATAAATTTCTAACAAATCGAAGTATGTGTATCACTGAATGTCATGATTTTTCTCATGGAGAGATGTTTTTGACGTTGATTCTCAATTAAAAATCATTTGTTGACCTATCTATAAATAGTTAATGTAATTGTTCTAAAGGATAAGTGTAAATTTGATGATGATACGATTAGTCAAGGTGGAGAGAGAGTATTTCCCCAATTCATATATAGTGACCTTGTTCCCATGCCTAGCATTAAAAATAAATTAAACTCCATGTCATTAATAGTAGGTAGTGAAGACTCGAGATGTTTAAGTAGGATCGATACCATTTGGTGGACTTCCTATGCTTTTAAACCTAGGGTTCTTGACTGGAATTTTATGTTTAAAGGACTAATAGTTAGCAAATATAATTCATACAAACCTAATCGTATGGTTCATATATCTATCCAATAGCAAAAAAAAACTATTATACGCATATTTTGAATTCATGTATATTAAACAACACTTTCAAGAAATCTTATGTAGGCCTACACATGAAAGAACGTATATGTTTGTAGCCCCAAGGGTTATCTCAATCAATTGAACCATCTACCAAATGCATGTTGTTGATAGGGAGGCCATAAGTCACTAGTTAAATGTGATTGAGTGCCTCCAGTTTCCTAACCTCTATTATGGTTAAAGGTCGAGTCACTCTCCATCCACTGAAAATTCATCTTCCAAACATTCTTTGAGGTTGCATAAGTCTAAATTTTTAAAGACATTTGTCCTTATTATGCCTACTCAATACTCAATTATAACACCACAACTCTTCACTCCTCAAATAGAGTGTCATTTCTTTTAGGTAATACTATAGTTTCTCCAATATTTGCTCTATTTGGGATTTTCTATTAACTAAACTAATCATCATTGATTTCAAGTTGTAGATATTTTTTTAATGTTTCTTTGTATGATTTTACATTGTGTATTGTAAATGGTCCTTTAATATTTAGGAGAGTATTATAGTAAATTATTTTTCTAACAACTAGAAATTTAACCTTTTAACATTTAATGGAGTAAACCATTTTATCTTCTATCATAATCTCTTACAAATTTGTGTGATTTTTGTTTGATTTCTATTTAAGCTTCTATTTATAAGATTATTTGTATCTTTTATTCTAAAATATGGATTAAACTCTTTTGGATTTGGTCTTTTGACAACCTAAATCCTTTTTTCGATGTCATATACCAAGTAAACCTTTTATTCCTTAAAGATCTAGTAATGTGATCCAAATGCGTTTCCTCATCCATTGTACCTTTGGATTACCATATGTTTTCCAATAAAACCCATTAACTCTTAGGATCAACCCCCCAACTAAACCTCATATAAAAAGACGGTTATTAACAAGCTATGATCATTACAAATTGTTACATGACTACTTAAACTTGGTGGTGTTGAAATTACTACATAGTTTACATGTATTTATATAGATGGTACCTTTTTTCTTTCTTCTTATTTTCCCACTTATACTTTCATTGTGCCATCCAATTCATTCAAGTTTCCATGGTACTTTACATTGACCATATCAAGGAAGTTGCTCCTCAAATTATTTCTTTACTATTTACTTCTTTGATATTCTGGTCATAATTATCTAAAATCATTTCCCCATGCTCAATCAAATTAAACATGGGAGGTACTTCCCATTAAATTCTTGACCTCTAGTACTATTTGTTCTTCTCTATCATTGTTGTGTACTCTTAGCTTTGGATTGAGTGAGGGTGGTAAGATCATGAATCTATTGGTAATGTGATTGAAATATCCATCTTTATATAAATTAAGGATGTATTAGGTTCCATGTGTAACCTATTCCAAAGAGTATTGAACATATATTTTTAGCAAGCTTCATTGGGAACATATTTTGACCTTGTTTGTGTTGTTGGTACATTTAAGCCAACTATCCCTCTTTTCTATCTATCTGCATCCCTCATTTGAATTATATCCGAGCCAAGTGTAGATGTTTCTTGTTCAAAATCACACATTAGTGCTTCTATTTCATCTAATCAAAGGATAGGAATCAACAATGAAACTTCATCTACAATATCAACTCATTCTTACAAATTATGTTCTCAATTTATTATTGTCCTAATTTTTCTCCACTAATTGGATCCATCTAGCTCACTGAGTGGCCATTCTAATATAAGATTACATTTTCTTCACTCTCTTTGTTCATTTATATTTCATGATATTCTATAAAGGTCTAGTTTATATTGCTTTGATCTTTCTTCTCATCGTGTTAGTGATTTTTCATCTATCAAGGAACTTTTTCCACTAAATAATTATTATCTACATCTACTTCTTTGGTCGCTCATGTGAATTTCCTTCAATAGCCTCATAAGTAGTATTTATCTAAAAAATTCCTTATTTAGTTTCCTTTTGAAAGGGATGGGTTGATCTAAATAATTAGAAAATGAACTATTTTCTTTTGTTTTCCATTTCATCTAACCATGATCATTATCCCTTCTTTTCGTTTAATTCACAACATATACACCCCCCTCATTTCTTCAAACTCACTTAGAACTTATAATAATATATGAAAATACATGTAATCAGTGACATATAGAATGGTTTAAACTCCCTTTGTTAGTGTTTTGTCAACCAAAAATGTGTCTCTAACCGATTTTCATATTCACCCACAAACAACCTCTTTCGTGGGGATTAACTATTTATAATGTGGCTAGCATGCTTCTCAAGCAATAGATTGTGTGATAGTATCATTATAGTGCAAAAATAACCATTATAGAGATCAATATAAAATATTTTCTATCCATCGAAGTTGTATCTTTGATTGCTTAATCTTTACAAAAATAAATCAATGATTCATTGAATCATTCCTATAGCTTGGTTCTTTCAAATTTTATTAAGCATTTCCTAATGATTTTGGGTACTATTTTGTTCATGAGTAAGTTTCACTCAACATTTTCATTATCTTTGATGGGATAGACTTAAGAAATTTCTCATGTATTTCTATAACAAATATTTCATCCATTTCTGGAAGAGATAAGTTACTTCTTCATGTATATCTTTTGACATAATTTTCAACTTTTACTATTCATAAATGTTTTTATCTCTACTAATGATCACCATCTATGGGAATTATATTTGTTTTCTCATACTTTTTCTTCAACACCCTGTTGTTTAGGCAAATCCTCTCTACAGACAGAGACGATCCCTCTAGCCCAATGAGTGGGATTAGCAACCTACGTGATAATCTACAAGACACTTTCCTAAACTACAATCAAAATGAGAGAAGAGAAATATGGCCTACCTCATTCTGATGTTATAATGTCCTCCTTTGTTAAAGACCTCAAATCACTTGCTTCTCGGGCTCAATCCTACTACTCACAGCGTTTGAATGCCAACACAAGAGATCAAAGACACAACAAATCATACAAATACAAATAGAATAATCAAAAGTAATCCACTTAACAGATTAAGGAGCTTTAAGATAAATGATGCATTAACACACACATTTATGGAAAGTGAACTAGCAGTTGTATATATTAATAGAATAAAGGAGGAAGCATACAACCAAGCCTTGATGCCAATAAGCTCTCCTTGAGTGAATGTCCAAGTCCAAGCTCAAGCTATCTAAGCTCTCCATCTCCAAGCCAAATGAGTAGCATGTAGGCACTATCTTAGCATAAGGGTGCAAATAGCCAAAGACCAACCATTTGGTAATGGGAAAAGATGAATACATAGGCATGGAAAGGGAGTTCGGATCTCTCCAAATATAGGACAAGGCCCTCATCTCAAGGAGATAGTTCATAGGGATAAGACCAAAGGGCCATGTTGAGAGAACTCAACCTCATCCATGTCGAACAACCTCCAGCTCGTCGTTATGGAAGCCTCTAGATCACGAAGCTTTTTGTCCTCTTTGGGAAAAATTGCCTTTTAGGGATCCTTGGGAGTATCCAAGCCAAAAGCATGCTAGCAGTTCAAGGCTAGTGAAGTACAACTAGCGACCATCACGGGTTAACAATTGCAGGAGAGCGATGATCCTCAAATTATGGTTTTAGAGCTCTTTTCTTCAGGCCCAGAAGCTCAAGGCATTTTTCCATCAATGTTTTAGGGAGGATCTAAGCCACATATCAGGATGAGTACACTGCATGATTGCCAGGTTTCGAGCACTTCAGGGTATATCAAAAGGAAGTGCAGGAGGTGTGACAAAATAATGTGTAACATATGCCCCCTAAAGCATGAAGGCAGAACAAGGAGTGATGGTTTAGAAGCTTTACGATCTTTTGCAAAGATGAGAACAAACACTGTCAGGAGACTTGCAAATCAAGGGCGCATATACATATACATATCTGATATCAAAACACGAATCCATGGTATGGACGCAACCATCCAAATAGTAAGGACTATGAAAAAGATCCACGACATGGCCGCAACCATTTGAATGAGAAGGATCATCTGCAAATCTAAGATCCAAGTTATGGACGCAGCCACCCAATATAGAAGGATCATCATAAATGTAAAATCCCATGATATGGTCATAGCCATCCGTATAGAAGAAACATGTGTACAACCATGAACAATACATAACTCCACACAGCCTAAGTCATATTAGATAAAACTCAGGGTCTTTTACTCCATCCTAACCTGATCAATGTACGAAATCTAACATGCAAATAAATGTGTCGAAGTTGAACATGCTAAAAAACCACCTGATTATTGTCCAATGATGTGGATTGTTAACAATTACAAGAGGAACCAACAATAATGACAATGGGCCTCAAGGTAAAAAAATACAATCCATGAATGTGAAAATGAAGTTGAATTCAAACACTCGTGGAATCATCCAATCGAAAACCAATGATGAAAACATGTTATCATATGTGAAGAACTTGCCATTAAGGCATGCAAGCTCTAAGGTACTGAAAGGGAGTCTCTAAATCATCTTTGTTATGCTCTTAACCTGCAAAAAGATACCCAAATACAGAATATGCGAAGACAGATACCTAGAACATAGAATAGTGAGAGACAACAACAAATATTTTATTATTCAGAAAGCAATGTTCACTAGCCTCTTCGAGGGGGCAACCTCCAATAGAGCAGAGCTCGATTCAAAAATAAGACACGATGCTCCTCGCAAGGAGTCTCTACCCTTTATATATGACTCATACATGCAATACCATGGATTTTATTAATACCATCCATCTAATACTACAGCCCATTTGCAACTAACTGTGGTCTCGTCATTAATTGCGGGTTAACCACTTACAATTATTAATATGGGCTTTATTGACTCTTGACTATGACTCAATCCCATTACATAAATAAAGGGGTTTGGGTGGGACCCTAACATGTCCTCCCCCTTAAGACTAGCCTTGTCCTCAAGGCTGAAGTTGCGGAAACTGTTGAAGAATAGTGGCTGGTTCCCAAGTTGCATCTTCCTGAGAGGTGTCTTTCCACTTGACGAGGACTTCCCTACTCATGCGACCCCGCAGGTGCCTGTCTCGTGTGTCTAGGACCTATTCAGGTTGGAGCCATATTTACCCTTCTTCGTCCAATTCAAGTAGACTGGTTTGAATTTTGCAATTGTTCCCAATCACTTTCTTGAGGCATGCGACATGGAAAACTTGATGGATTTTTGCAGTAGGTGGCAAAGCCAACTTGTAAGCCACTTCTCCAATGCGCTGAAGTACTTGATATGGTCTGTAGAATTTTGGAGATAGTTTCTGACAACCCTTGTCTTTGAGTGATGTTTGCTTATATGGTTGTAGCCTCAAAAAGACCTGATCCCCTTCTTGAAATTAGCGCTCTGAGCGACGTTGGTCTACCTGTTGCTTCATGTGGTTTTGAGCTTGATGAAGATTCTCTCTAAGATGGGCGAGCATGGTTGCGTGGTGTTGTAGGAGTTGATCCACTACTTGTACCTTTGAGCACCCCTTGATATAAGATGTAGGGGAAGGAGGGAGTTGACCATATACTACTTCATAGGGAGTCATTTTGGTGGTGGCATGATAGTTGGTGTTATACCACCATTCAGCCAGAGGTAACCATTGTACCCAAAGATGTTGCTTTTCTGAAGTGAAACACCTAAGGTAGGTTTCCAGACCTTTGTTGACGGCTTCAGTTTGACCATCCGTTTGTGGATGATAGGAAGTACTGAGTTTTAGTTGAGTTCCTTGTAGCCTGAAGAGTTCCTGCCAAAAATTACTGGTGAAGATCAGGTCGCGATCGGACACAATAGAAGTGGGCATGCCATGCAATTTGAAGATCTGATCCATGAAACATTGAGCGACCAAAGTCAATGTAAACGGTTAGGGTAGGGCGCAGAAATGAGCATGCTTTGAAAGTCTGTACACAACCACCATGATGACTTACTTGTTTCCTGACTTTGGAAGACCTGTAATGAAATCCATAGAAACCTCCGTCCATATTGATGCCGGGATGGGCAACGATTGTAATGTGCCTGGTGTGTTGACGGTCTCCCCTTTGTGTCGTTGACAGACATCGCATTCTGCTACAAAAGTAAGGATGTCCTTTTTCATTCCTGTCCAAAAAAATGATCTTCTGGTGCGAGCATACGTCTTCTGAAAGCCTGAATGTCCTGCAATGGGAGATGAGTGCAATTCTACCAAAATGTGACTTTTGAGGGTGGATGTTGATGATATTACGACTCTATCCATGTAGCGAAGAATCTCATCCTACCACGAGTAGCCCTTGGTGGAATTTGTATCTGCCTGCAATTGAGAAATGAGTTGGGAGAGCCCGGGATGTGAAAACCATTCCCTACAGGCCTCTTCAATCCATTCTGGAATGGGAAGGGAAATTGCTAGCAGGGTACTTTCCTCCTCAAATTGGCGAGATAATGCATCTACTACACTATTGTCTTGGTCTTTCTTGTAAATGATCTCATAATCATATCCCAGCATTTTGGCGAGCCATTTATTTTGTTGTGGGGAGGATAGGCGTTGCTCCAAAAAATATTTAAGACTGTGATGGTCTGTGTGGATTTGGAAACGTCGCCCCAATGAGTAAGGTCGCCAGGTCTCTACTGCATGTAAGATGGCCATAATTTCCTTCTCGTAGGTAGATTGGCCCAGATTCTTCCCACTTAGTTGTTGGCTTGTGAAAGCCAAAGGTCATCCTTCCTGCATTAAGACCGCCCCAATACCCGTACTCGAAGCATCACATTCAATGACAAAAGATTTGGTGAAATCAGGTAGTGCTAAGACTGGAGTGGAACACATGGAATTTTTGAGAGCTGTAAAGGTCTGTTGTGCGTCCTCATTCCAGAAGAATGAATTTTTCTTCAGGAGTTGAGTGAGGGGCTTCGCTATGTGACCATAATTGCGGACAAATTTGCGATAATAGCCTGTGAGACCCAAAAATCCTCTCATGCTCTTCAAGGTCCTAGGTTGAGGCCAATCATGCATTGCCTGGATCTTTTTGGGGCCCACCTTGACACCTTCATGCCCCACAATGTGGCCCAAATACTCAACTTCTTCCATGCGTAACAAACACTTGGAAATCTTAACAAACAATTTATGCTTGCGGAGCAGTTGCAACAGTAGATCTACATGCTGAAGATGTGCGGCCCAAGAGCAACTATAGATGAGGATGTCATCGAAGAAGACAAGGACAAATTTACTGAGATATGGTTTGAGAAGGTGGTTCATAAGGTTCTAAAAAGTAGATGGGGCATTACAAAGACCGAATGGCATGACCAAGAACTCATAATGGCCTTCATGAGTTCGGAAAGCAATCTTTGGAATGTCGAATTCCTTCATGCGAATTTGGTGGTAGCCTGAGCGAAGATCCAGCTTAGTGAAGAATTGAGCCCCATTGAGTTCATCCAGCAAATCATCAACCACTGGGATGGGAAATTTATCTTTGACTATCAACTTATTGAGGGCCCTAAAGTCTGGACACATCCGCCACTCCCCATCTTTCTTGAGGAGCATGACCACCGGTGATGAATAAGGACTAATGCTGGGACAAATGACACCTACTTCCAAAAGTTCCTTGATTATTTTTTCTATTTCGTTCTTTTGGGTGAACGGATATCTGTATGGGTGCACATTTGGGGGTTGGGCCCCTGGAACCAAGGTGATGCTATGATCATGTTCCCCTCTCGAGGGTGGAAGCTCATGAGGCTTGTCAAAGATGGGTAGATGGTTATTTAAAATCTATTGCATCTCAGGATGAATTGGCAGAGACTTGGTTGCGACTGCCTGGATGGCACTAAATTGAGCTATAACTCCATGATGGCCCTTTTTAGCAATTTTTCCATCCTATGCGAGCTTATGATAGAGGGAGCTCCCGCCTGGAGTCCACGGAGGGAATGTGTGGAGTTGTTATGCTTAAAACTCATATATAACTCCTAGAAATCCATTGTGATTGGCCCAAGAGTGTGGAGCCATTTAGCACCGAGGACAATGTCGCACCCTCCCATGTGTATGGCAAACATGTGGGTCTTCAACTGATAATCCCCCATTTGAAGTTTGACATTTTCACAGCGGCCTTCACATTTCATTGTGCCCCCATCTGCAATTTGGACTTGGAAGTTAGAAACTACTCGTACAAAACAATGCACTACTTCCGCGACTTTTTGATGGATGAAATTATGTGTACTTCCACTATCAATCAAGACTACTACTGGGCGATGTTTAATTAAACCTCTGATTTTGAGAGTTTGAGGTGAAGAAATCCCTGCCAAAGCATGTAGCGAAATAACTGGTTCGTCAGGGACATTGTCCTTTTGGTTGTCCTCTTCTATCGCCTCATGTTCCTCAAGTGGTGGATCTTCCTCCGATGACCTGTAGTCCGTGGCTTCAATTTGAAAAAATTTGGGCTCCTTGCATTTATGACCTGGGGAGTATTTTTCATCACAATAGTAACATAATCCTTGCTTTCTTCTTTCGGCCATTTCTGCAGGTGACACCTTTTGGACCTTAAGTGTTTGAGTCGTGTTGTGAGCCTGTGAGGGGCGACCCTTAGCGGAGAAATTTGGGTGACTGTACTGGGCTGCTAACGCATGTTCCACATTATGAGCTACCTTGCAAGCCTCCGTCCATGTGGGAGGGTGGTGCAGTAGGACTTGGGATTTTATGGCTTCTTTAAGGCTGCTGATAAAACATTCTGTGTAGAACACATCTTAGAGACCCCTAGTGCGGAAGGCTAAGGCTTCAAAGGCTGTAATATATTCATCCACTGTGCCAGTCTGTCAAAGCTTAGTAAGACAACCCAAAAAAGAAGATTCCTAGTCAAAGCGGTCTGTAAGAGCTTTTTTGAAGTTGGTCCAAGCCAGAAAAGGTCCATTGCAACGTTGATGCCATTCCCACCATTGCCACCTTTCATTGTCCAAGTACATGCTCCCCACCATAAGCTGAGTCTCATTATCTAAGATGTTATTTAGATTGAAATACTGCTCCATTTGTGCTATCCATGTTGCCGGGTGAGAACCGTCAAATTTATGCATATCCAACTTGGGAGGTCGGTGACGGGATTGTTGGTGGGTGCCCCAGACGTGAGGAGAGTGGCTAGACTCGCCCTCACTGTGTCCATTGCCATTATACGCCTCCTCATGGGCTTCCTCCTTGCCCTTTGAGATTAGGCTAGATAGTCTGTCAAGTTGACTTTGGATGGATTGGAAGGTTAGTTCAAGTTTGTCAATCCTCTCATTGGCCATAGCTTGAGCTCTAGTTTTTACCATGCACCGATCTGATGTTCTTGAGATTTGGGACCGCCCAAAAAAAATTTTCAGTAAGAATTGAATGGTACCACCGTGCTCAGCTCGTCGTCATGATTCTGATGGGTTAGATCACTAATAAGCGCCCCAGGAGATCTCTGCACCCCTTTGCACGAGCGGATCTGGCAGAGATGATGCATGATCCCAAGATAGAAAAGGGAACTATGGTCTTGAGGAGTGTCAGGTGCTACAGATCGCAATATACATAAGGGTCTGACAGTAGTACTCAACCCAATGTTTCAGGGCTCTAACTAAGGAGGATCAACCGTACCCTTAGCTGTACAACCCGACTACCCTATCATACGGGCGAGTAATCTCTCCGAGTGTTGTTGTCGATGTACTGTAGCAGCAAGACGGTCGACGGTTTATCTATGGTGAGGTTGCGGAGGAGCTAAGGGGCTTCCGATATACCCAGAAGGTACTTGGAAGACATTCTGTACGCGGTTATGTCTAATGCGCTACTACTCGAAGGGGTACCCACAGGGGTTACAAGGGCATCCAACAAGTTTGACCACCTCTTGTGTTTCCTGCATGCATGCCTCCCCAAATCCACAGTTTTATGCGATCAACGACAGATCCCGTGGTTTAAAGACGCCGGAACACGTCTCTAGACAAAAAAAAAAAAATTGATAAGAAATGGAGATCCCACCGGCCCTAGAAAGTGCTCTGATACCACTTTTTATGCTCTTAACTTGCAAAAAGATACCCAAATACAGAATATGCAAAGAAAGATAACCAGAACATAGAATAGTGAGAGACAACAACAAATATTTTATTATTCAGAAAGCAATGTTCACTGGCCTCTTCGAGGGGGAAACCTCCAATAGAGCAAAGCTAGATTCAAAAATAAGACATGATGCTCCTCACAGGTAGTCTCTATCCTTTATATATGACTCATACATGCAATACCATGGATCAATACCATGGGTTTTATTAATACCATCCATCTAATACTACGGCCCATTTGCAACTAACTGTGGTCCCGTCATTAATTGCGGGTTAACCACTTACAATTATTAATATGTGCTTTATTGACTCTTGACTATGACTCGATCCCATTACATAAATAAGGGGGTTAGGGTGGGACCCTAACAATCTTCCTGGATCATGAGTTGAAGTCAACAGGAAGTGACCCATCGAAGGAGGGCTATTATGATTCCCCCATCATAGACACGAAACAAGGAATAAAATGGAATGAATGAATAGGATCCAAGACTGTAGGAAAGGGTCAGACAATGTATAGGTAAATGAACTGCAGATAGGACTTCTCTTGAACATTGGTGACATGACTCCAGAGTATGGAAGCATTTGACTCAACATAAGACCAAAGGTCATGACGATGAAATGGAATAGTCAGATGAGAGGCAAAATGGATCACCTAAACCCGGAAGGACAAGTGATTGAGTGAGGATATCCCAAACCTAACATGAGAAACAAATGAGTGTCATGTTTAAGAGCAACATGCTGCCTATACAAGGGATCTTTCACTTTCATTTTCCCCCACTATTTCTAACGAGTACCCCAATTTTTTTTAATCAAAATCTTGAAGGGGATAGCATATGCTTGTCATATAACTTCTTTCTTCGAATGAATCCATCCTAGCAAGTTTTACAAGTCCTAGGAAGGAGAAACTCGGTCTCGTCATGGTGACAAGTCTTTCGTTGTAAATATTTTTAACGAGTCCTACAAAAGGATAACTCGGTATCTTTTTCATATTTAGAGAGTTTGAAAAAAAAGACGAAAAAGAAAACTCCATCATGTCCCTTTTCGTAATTTGTCCCTCAAACCCGAAAAGGTAGAAAAAAAAATATTCGAGAGAACCTCTTGACCATGTCGACCAAGGTGTATCTTTTTCGTAAATAGTCAATCTCATCCCGAAAAAGGGGTAAATGTATACTAAGATGAGGTAAATTCATTTAATTTAACGAGTTAGAAAAGCCAAGTACTCAGCGATATTTTTCATATTTTCAGAGTCAAAAAAGAGCTTAAAGATGAATCCAGGGGGGTTCCTCTTTCATTTATTTTTTACGAGTATGAAAAAGATATAAAACAAAAACTCATTGAATCAATCAAAAATGATCATTGAATCCACCAAAAAAGACCTGTAACTGCACAAAGACAACCACACATCACTGATATCGAGAAAAATAATAAAATATTGGCAAAATATGAGTTTAAAACTTATAAATAGACCAAAATTAAAAACAATTTTACCATTTCACTTGGAATAACTTGGAGAGTGCATTTTACCCCATTTTCTTCGATTTTTCAGGGAAGCGGTGTGGGAGATCCAGGGCATCATTTCATGAACCATCAATTGCAAGTAAGGTTTTTTCCTTTTCTCTTGCATTTCATTGTGTTTTCATGCTTTTTCATTGGATTTTTGCTTGCCATAAGGGAGGATTTAAATTTTTTTTAGTGGGAACGATCATCGCGGGTTTGCTCATCAGACTCACGATGGTCGGCCCTGAGCCTGAAAGGCTCTCATGCTGGCATCGCACATTTAATAAAAACATACATGATGGCCGCAGGGTGGAAAATTTGAAGAAAAACTTCCTCTTAGAGCGAAATTTTTGAGTTTTTACCCTTTGAAAAGCATCTAATCAATGTTTAATGTTTGTTTTGTAGGAAATTTTGACAATATGGTCATCGAATAGAAAGAGAGAGGCCACGAGGCAAAAGATCACCAGGGTGCCCAAGATCTAGAAGGCATGAATGCTTTGAGGAACTGTGGGATACTGAAATTCTTTTGAACTACAAGACTCAAAGCCCAAAACGAGCTGCTATAATACATGATCAATTTATGGGATGTTGAATGGGAGATTTTCATTATTGGAGACCAAGAACTGAGAACTAGAAGTAGCAGACATCTGCTTCATTACTGGATTGTCTAGGAGAGGGGAAAGGGTTCAACTCTTCGGATCTCATCCTGGAGTTGAGAGCACCAATGCCCTAATCAGGAGACATTTCCCATGTGCAGAGATAACAGTGAGTGGGAAGGTGAAGATACTGATTGTCAACAATCTTCCCCTAAGGACGATTCTACACACCATAGCTCGTATAGTCGGGTCACAGGCTTTACAAAAGATTTCAAAATCTCAATTCTAGTATGCGGTAGACTGCCTTACTCTAATAGTATTCAACTGGTGTGGTGGGTTGTTGGCCAATATGAAGAGGAAATTGACCAAAGGTAAGCAAGGAAACCTGAAGCAGTTTAGCTTGGGTTTGATATTGGTCACTTTCTTCTTGGAGAGAGTGCCCCTGTTTTGGTATTAGTGGATAGAGGTGCCAGATCCTGCTCTATAAGATCTGAGGTTGGTCAAATGGAGTGAACTCATGCCTCATGGAGGAGGGGGTCAGCATATGCATTTCCCTTCATAGTTTTTTAGTTGGTTGCATCACCAGCTGATTGTTGTGGATGACTTTTCCTATGCAGAAACAGATTTCAAATGGGATCCAGATCTACCTCTATGACCGGGTGAACAATGGACTGATGTAGGTAAAACTTGTTTTTTGGATTTTTCAAGTTTTATGAGTTTTTTTATTAAAGTTTATATGATATTTAACTTGTGATAAATGTGTAGATGTTGGACCAAAAAGGCCTCCTGGAATGTCACCAATAACACAGCGAGTAGAACATCAGATATAAGATGCTCCATATGAGGAAGGAGCATATCCCATGGTGACGATGGAACACAATCTAGAAGTGATCACTTGAGGGATTCCAGAATACGCGACTATAGATGACATGCCATTGTAATACTAGAGGCATACAGTAGGAGTGTCTGCGATACTGTGTCGGTTATTAGGATGAGTGATTAGAGTGGTCTCGTGTTATCGTGAGCATCATGTGGGCGAATAGGATTTCTAGTTGTTTTTGCACTGTTGTAGGCTTTGAAATCCATGTGTCTCGGAACACTATTTTTTGATATTTTGATGGAAAAACTCTGACAGGCACGATATATCTATATCTATATATATATATATATATATATATATATATATATATATATATATATATATCTATATAGATAGATAGATATATATACATATGCATGTTTTATTTTCTACTTATGTGTCCATGTACAATGATGCTATGATCAGTTTTATAAATTACACAAATGTCTATCAAGAACATAATTTGTTAATGCATCTGTTAATGTATTCAAGTTACATGGAATGTGTTGATATGTGATAAAATCAAAATTTGTTTCTAGTAATTGAACATGTAGATACATACGTAGAATTTGTGGATTTAACCATCAATTGCAAGTAAGGTTTTTTCCTTTTCTCTTGCATTTCATTGTGTTTTCATGCTTTTTCATTGGATTTTTGCTTGCCATAAGGGAGGATTTAAATTTTTTTTAGTGGGAACGATCATCGCGGGTTTTCTCATCAGACTCACGATGGTCGGCCCTGAGCCTGAAAGGCTCTCATGCTGGCATCGCACATTTAATAAAAACATACATGATGGCCGCAGGGTGGAAAATTTGAAGAAAAACTTCCTCTTAGAGCGAAATTTTTGAGTTTTTACCCTTTGAAAAGCATCTAATCAATGTTTAATGTTTGTTTTGTAGGAAATTTTGACAATATGGTCATCGAATAGAAAGAGAGAGGCCACGAGGCAAAAGATCACCAGGGTGCCCAAGATCTAGAAGGCATGAATGCTTTGAGGAACTGTGGGATACTGAAATTCTTTTGAACTACAAGACTCAAAGCCCAAAACGAGCTGCTATAATACATGATCAATTTATGGGATGTTGAATGGGAGATTTTCATTATTGGAGACCAAGAACTGAGAACTAGAAGTAGCAGACATCTGCTTCATTACTGGATTGTCTAGGAGAGGGGAAAGGGTTCAACTCTTCGGATCTCATCCTGGAGTTGAGAGCACCAATGCCCTAATCAGGAGACATTTCCCATGTGCAGAGATAACAGTGAGTGGGAAGGTGAAGATACTGATTGTCAACAATCTTCCCCTAAGGACGATTCTACACACCATAGCTCGTATAGTCGGGTCACAGGCTTTACAAAAGATTTCAAAATCTCAATTCTAGTATGCGGTAGACTGCCTTACTCTAATAGTATTCAACTGGTGTGGTGGGTTGTTGGCCAATATGAAGAGGAAATTGACCAAAGGTAAGCAAGGAAACCTGAAGCAGTTTAGCTTGGGTTTGATATTGGTCACTTTCTTCTTGGAGAGAGTGCCCCTGTTTTGGTATTAGTGGATAGAGGTGCCAGATCCTGCTCTATAAGATCTGAGGTTGGTCAAATGGAGTGAACTCATGCCTCATGGAGGAGGGGGTCAGCATATGCATTTCCCTTCATAGTTTTTTAGTTGGTTGCATCACCAGCTGATTGTTGTGGATGACTTTTCCTATGCAGAAACAGATTTCAAATGGGATCCAGATCTACCTCTATGACCGGTGAACAATGGACTGATGCAGGTAAAACTTGTTTTTTGGATTTTTCAAGTTTTATGAGTTTTTTTATTAAAGTTTATATGAGATTTAACTTGTGATAAATGTGAAGATGTTGGACCAGAAAGGCCTCCTGGAATGTCACCAATAACACAACGAGTATCACATCATATAGAAGATGCTACCCATGAGGCAGGAGCAGATCCCATGGTGGAGATGGAACGCAATCTAGAAGTGATCACTTGAGGGATTCCAGAATACGCGACTATAGATGACATGCCATTGTAATACTAGAGGCATACAGTAGGAGTGTCTGCGAGACTGCGTCGGTTATTAGGCTGAGTGATTAGAGTGGTCTCGTGTTATCGTGAGCATCATGTGGGCGAATAGGCTTTCTAGTTGTTTTTTCACTGTTGTAGGCTTTGAAATCCATGTGTCTCGGAACACTATTTTTTGATATTTTGATGGAAAAACTCTGACAGGCACGATATATCTATATCTATATATATATATATATATATATATATATATATATATATATATATATATATATATATATATATATATATATATATATATATATATATATATATATATATATAGATAGATAGATATACATATGCATGTTTTATTTTCTACTTATGTGTCCATGTACAATGATGCTATGATCAGTTTTATAAATTACACAAATGTCTATCAAGAACATAATTTGTTAATGCATCTGTTAATGTATTCAAGTTACATGGAATGTGTTGATATGTGATAAAATCAAAATTTGTTTCTAGTAATTGAACATGTAGATACATACGTAGAATTTGTGGATTTAACCATCAATTGCAAGTAAGGTTTTTTCCTTTTCTCTTGCATTTCATTGTGTTTTCATGCTTTTTCATTGGATTTTTGCTTGCCATAAGGGAGGATTTAAATTTTTTTTAGTGGGAACGATCATCGCGGGTTTGCTCATCAGACTCACGATGGTCGGCCCTGAGCCTGAAAGGCTCTCATGCTGGCATCGCACATTTAATAAAAACATACATGATGGCCGCAGGGTGGAAAATTTGAAGAAAAACTTCCTCTTAGAGCGAAATTTTTGAGTTTTTACCCTTTGAAAAGCATCTAATCAATGTTTAATGTTTGTTTTGTAGGAAATTTTGACAATATGGTCATCGAATAGAAAGAGAGAGGCCACGAGGCAAAAGATCACCAGGGTGCCCAAGATCTAGAAGGCATGAATGCTTTGAGGAACTGTGGGATACTGAAATTCTTTTGAACTACAAGACTCAAAGCCCAAAACGAGCTGCTATAATACATGATCAATTTATGGGATGTTGAATGGGAGATTTTCATTATTGGAGACCAAGAACTGAGAACTAGAAGTAGCAGACATCTGCTTCATTACTGGATTGTCTAGGAGAGGGGAAAGGGTTCAACTCTTCGGATCTCATCCTGGAGTTGAGAGCACCAATGCCCTAATCAAGAGACATTTCCCATGTGCAGAGATAACAGTGAGTGGGAAGGTGAAGATACTGATTGTCAACAATCTTCCCCTAAGGACGATTCTACACACCATAGCTCGTATAGTCGGGTCACAGGCTTTACAAAAGATTTCAAAATCTCAATTCTAGTATGCGGTAGACTGCCTTACTCTAATAGTATTCAACTGGTGTGGTGGGTTGTTGGCCAATATGAAGAGGAAATTGACCAAAGGTAAGCAAGGAAACCTGAAGCAGTTTAGCTTGGGTTTGATATTGGTCACTTTCTTCTTGGAGAGAGTGCCCCTGTTTTGGTATTAGTGGATAGAGGTGCCAGATCCTGCTCTATAAGATCTGAGGTTGGTCAAATGGAGTGAACTCATGCCTCATGGAGGAGGGGGTCAGCATATGCATTTCCCTTCATAGTTTTTTAGTTGGTTGCATCACCAGCTGATTGTTGTGGATGACTTTTCCTATGCAGAAACAGATTTCAAATGGGATCCAGATCTACCTCTATGACCGGGTGAACAATGGACTGATGTAGGTAAAACTTGTTTTTTGGATTTTTCAAGTTTTATGAGTTTTTTTTATTAAAGTTTATATGATATTTAACTTGTGATAAATGTGTAGATGTTGGACCAAAAAGGCCTCCTGGAATGTCACCAATAACACAGCGAGTAGAACATCAGATATAAGATGCTCCATATGAGGAAGGAGCATATCCCATGGTGACGATGGAACACAATCTAGAAGTGATCACTTGAGGGATTCCAGAATACGCGACTATAGATGACATGCCATTGTAATACTAGAGGCATACAGTAGGAGTGTCTGCGATACTGTGTCGGTTATTAGGATGAGTGATTAGAGTGGTCTCGTGTTATCGTGAGCATCATGTGGGCGAATAGGATTTCTAGTTGTTTTTGCACTGTTGTAGGCTTTGAAATCCATGTGTCTCGGAACACTATTTTTTGATATTTTGATGGAAAAACTCTGACAGGCACGATATATCTATATCTATATATATATATATATATATATATATATATATATATATATAGATATATATATATATACATATGCATGTTTTATTTTCTACTTATGTGTCCATGTACCATGATGATATGATCAGTTTTATAAATTACACAAATGTCTATCAAGAACATAATTTGTTAATGCATCTGTTAATGTATTCAAGTTACATGGAATGTGTTGATATGTGATAAAATCAAAATTTGTTTCTAGTAATTGAACATGTAGATACATACGTAGAATTTGTGGATTTCTTACTGAGTAATGATTATTCAATTGTAACACAACACATTGTGAATTTAATTTAACAAATAAATTCCTAATGCCAAGAGCAACTGCTTCTGATAACAGTTCAATGACTGCATTCTATTCGGAAATATTATTAGTTGTCTATCCCAAGAAAATACTTTGTAAATCGATCAACTCGCCATCAAGGGCAAAAAGTGCCCAAGTTGCGGAAGACAAGTTCTGTGTGCTACGACAATCACCATCAAAAAAACCAACATAATGGTTTGACGACATATACAAATGAAGTGGAACACAATATAAGCAGAAAAACATGTCTGCAGAGAAAAAAATCACACCAAAAAATCAAAACCGCACACCAATGAATTCACACACTAATGTACAAAAGTAATTACACAAAACTCATGCATAATACTTTTTCAGATACAACCTATAGCGGGGTTGTGACAATGCATTACCTTCGTAGTCAACTAACGCATCGGCACCTTATTGCAAGACATGTTTTACAATATATGGCCCATGCCACATAGGTTCGAACTTCCTAGCTCCCAACATATCATTGGCTTGATCATAAAGGAGGACCAAGTCACCTTCAACAAAAATGTGTGGAGAAACAGTTTAATCAAAATGGGCTTTAACTCGTTCTTTCTATGCTTCGATCACCATCGCAATAAAGTAACCACTCCTCTTCAGGCGAGGTATCGAGGAGTAGTTCGATAGCTAATTTCAACGAAGGGATTTCACATTCAATTGAGAGTGTCACCTCTAAACCATAAACCAACCAGAATGGAGTGAAAAAAGTGGTTGTCTTAGCCAATATCTAGTAAACCCAAAGAGTTTAGAATAGCATGAGATGCCAATCCTTTTTATGTTTCCCAATGGTTCGTAATTAAAACTTTGTTAATTGCTTCAACTTGGCCATTGGCCTGTGCATAGAAAGGAGGTGAGATATCATGGCAAAGACCCAACTAAGTAGTCAGCTCTTCCATCATGTACTAATGAAAATGTGATCTGTGATTAGTGGCAATTCCTTGAGGGACACCAAAACGGTTTATGACATGGTTAAAGAGGAACTGAGCAGCAGTGATATCGTCAGTGTTATTTGTAGGCATCACCTCGGTCCATTTAGTGAAGTATTCGACGGCGACGATGATATAGTCATGTCCCTCGGATGAAAGAGGGTTACATGTCATGAAATATATGCCCCATTTAGCAAATGGGCCAAGAGTAACGACTGGGTGTAACGGTGCTGGTGGGGCTCGTTGTTTGTGGTTATAAATCTAACATTCATGGCACTTCTGAATGGTCAGAATACAATCCTTGAGGATGGAAGGCCAGAAATAACCGGTTCAAATGATCTTCTAAGCAATGGCATAGCCTGACATGTGACCACCACATGCCCCAGAGTGGCAGTCATTCAAGACTCGTTCAACCTCTTCAAGTGTTAGACATCTACAAAGAACAAAATCAACACTGACTCGGTATAATGTATCACCAATAATCTGATAAGGTTGAGACTGATGCCGAATGTGGCGTCGGTCAGATCGAGACAACTCAGATCATAAGGATTGGATCTGAAGATAAACAATGATATCTCCATACCATGGGTCAAGAGTGTCGATGAGAAACAAAGTTTCATCAAGAATCTGCTCAAAAAAATCGGTGGAAGTGTTTGCGGAAGGAAGGGCGCAAATCAATTCGGAAAAAACAAGTGACTTCTTTTATTTGGCATCTGTAAACTCAAAATCAAACTCTTGGAGGATAAAATCCATTTAGATTAATTTCCCCCAAGCAATTGACAAGTCAAAATATAAGTCATGGGGTTTCAATCAGAAATCACCATGGTCTTCTGTAGAAGAATGTAATGACAAAATCATTGAACATCATGTATTGTTGCCAAGGAAAGTTTCTCAACATGTGCATATCAAGTTTCAGTGTAAATGAGATTTTGACTTAAATAATAAACCATGTGTTCATTACCATTTTCATCATCCTAGACAAATCCCATAGCAATGGTACTATCGGTTATGGCCAAGTAGAGGAAATAATCGCGGCGATAGTAGGGGGGATGCAATAAAGGAGCATTGATGAGCATGTTCTTTATGGAATCGAAGGATTTTTGGGAAACATCCCAAAGGAATGGGATCCCCTTTTTTAGAAAGCGAGTAAATCCCTTGGCGAGTCCAACGTAGTTAGGGACAAAGCAATGAAGAAAATTAGCCTTTCCTTGAAAACTTTGCAATTGATGCAGTGACGTAGGAGGGGGTAAATTTACAATAGCCTCAACTTTCAAAGGATCTATTCGGATACCTTCTTGGGACACAAAAAAACCTAAAATCTGACCAGATTCTATGCAGAAGACACACTTATGCGGATTAAGATGAATATTATAGTGTTGAAAACGCAAAAACATGGCTCGAATGTGGTCCAAATGGTCACGACGCTTAGCACAATGAGCTGGTAAGTCGTCTAGATAAGGTTGAACAATGTGTCTAATATCATGAAAAGCATATGACATAGCTCTTTGAAATGTGGAACTAACATTTTTTAACCCAAAAGGGAGATTATTATAGGCAAAAGTCCCCCATGGACAAATGAAGGTCATCTTGTGTTGATCTACAGGTAATATATTGAGCTAGTTATAACCAGAAAAACCATCCATAAAAGAGAAAATTTCATTCCCATCACACTCATCGATGATATGATCAATAAATGGAGTGGAATAGTTATCTTTTGGGCATGCACGATTAATGTTGTGGTAATCAACAAAAACTTCTTTTTAGTAACAGGTACAATGTTAGAAACCCAATTTGTCAATGGGATAGGGTAGATAAAACAAGCTTTTAGAAGTTTTTCAACTTCTACCTTAATAGAAGCAGCCTTCCTAGGATGCACGGGACGGAGTCGTTGGAGAATGGGCTTTGCATCAAGATACATGGGTATTTCATGCACCACAATAGTTGGATCAATACTAGGGATTTCCTCATGTGACCAAGCGAAGACATCGTGAAATTCTTTGAAAAGATCGGTGTAAAACCTTATCTCATCAGGAGAAAAGGAAGCCCCAATGTGAATTTTCTCAACAATTCCAAGTTTAATGGAAATGTCGAGTGGCATGGTTGCAGTAATATTTCCTATATTACCTTCAGACAAGACTTCGTGCACCAAAATAGGTGTTTGAAGGGGATGCATCGGGTTATGAGAAACGGAAGCTTCAAGATATGAAGGAATCTCACTTAGGCTTGGAAGAAACGAGGAACAATGATGAATATCGTTCCAAGGGGTTTTTTCTAGAGACATAACCTCAAAAATACTCTCTTTGATGGGGAATATATCAATCAAAGGATGTGGGGAATCCTAGGAACTAAGCTAAGGAGATTGCACATAGGTATCTAGGTTCATACTAAGAACAACATGACTTTGTAAAGTAGCTGCTGAAGCCGAGACAATTTCATGATAAGCGTGTTCTAACGGAATTAGCGACATGGCATCACCAAACAAATCAATCTAATCTGGGTGAGGAATAATCCATGGATCTATAGAAACAGAGATCATATTGATCAAGGTGACATGCAGAGGTGAAAGAGAAAAAGTTCCCATTAAAGCATAATCTTTGAAAAGACTTGCCCCCATAATCTCATATGGAATATTGGAATTTCCCACATATGGGACATTATCGTTCGAGGCACCAGGGGATAAAAAGGACAATTGGTCGACGATGATAATTTTTCCTTCATGCGGGAAACGAAGCACCCAAAATAAAGAGGAAACCACACAAAAAATGGCATGGGTCCAACTTCGCCCAAGTAGAAGGTTGTAATTCATATTTGTGTCTACAACTTCCACGTCTAGCTTGTCAGTCTTCCCTTCCAAAGTGATGGGAAAACTTGTGATAATACCATAAGTACCGGGGCCTCTACCATCAAAGGCCTCCAATGTGTTCGGTGACTGGTTAAGGGGTGGAGAGCCAATTGCTTTCCAACATGAAAAAAACATGATGCATGTGGAATCACCTTCATTAATGACAGTCTGATGGATCGTCTTTCCTTTTATAATAACTTGAATCAAAAAGGCAATCTGATGAGGAAGAGGAGGAACATGGTTTTTGAGATCAAAGGTAATCAAACTAGAATCAACAAGATCAATGCCTCCTATAGTAGACAATAATGACTTCCGCTGCATTGGACATGTTTGGAGAACTTCCAAAGCAAACATTGCTGAAGGCACTTGAGCTAGATCTTCGACAATACTGTAATGTTGAGCAGCTCTAGCGTTCGGATTATAGGATGATTTCTAAAGAACACCTTTGGGAGGTGGTCAAAGAACGGATTCATTATTAGGTATCTCAATATGGAGAGGACCAAAACTAGGTGGAGTAGAAGTAGAAGGTATATCAGTGGCTTCTTTCTCCACCATCTTCTTTTGAGGGGTTTGATAATATTTCGATCGAGTAGCGATAGAGATAGGCAATGAACCCATCATCATGAAAACTTGAGAACCATATGAGGTAGAGAATTGTGGTTGGTCTACCAACTGAGTATACTGAGATGGAAATCGTTCTTTCAAAATGGCAGGATTCCCTTTTAATAAATGACTAACTTCAATGCGTCGGGGACAATCCTTGGTACAATGGTCTTCCTCAAAAATGGGGTAAGGATATTTCAACTTTCGTTTGGAGGCATCATCAGTAGATGACTTGGGAGGATCCCGTTTCGGAGCATCAAATTTTGATTTTCCTTTACCCTTATTCTTACCTTTCGAGGCTTTATCTGCTGTGGTAGACTAGACGGCATTGACCTCGTAGGTTTTACCAGGATTCGATGGACTTTTCTAAGGATGATTAGAACCGATATCTTAAACAGATTTTTGCTTCAAAGACATTTTGGTGGAAGTTTGAGACATATATCCAATTATACCATCAACAGCTGGTACATCAGGAGACTTTTAAGATGTCAAATCCGAAGATGGTCTTGGAGCATCAGGCAACATTTCATAGCGTGTTGGATTGGAAATAGACTAAGTCCAAATATTAGGCACAGGAAATAGCTTGGTCCTCAGTAACACATCCACCCATTGCTATATCATTAGCAATTTTGTTTAAGAATGATTTGGTGAACCATTTAGTTAACAATTCATCATGAATTTAAAATTTTATGAGGTGACGTCGACATCTGCATTCATGGATGTGATCGGAAATAAGGGTCGCGGTATCTTACTTCAGAGAGATAAGAAAATGAGTACCAGTTTCATACCAAACCGGCAACTGGAACTGGGTGAGGAAGGCCAAATCCAAAGAATTAAAGTCTTCATAGGTACCTCGAGGCAACTCAACATACCACTTTGCAGTAGCACCTGTCAAGGTTTGCTGAAAGAGGTGGAGATGAATAAAATCATCAATGTATGAATTGGAAGAACACCATAAGTGATATGTCATCACATGGGCTTGAGAGTCCTCTTTAGGTTTTCCTTTGAACTTGGGGCAATCGCTCATAATTTTAGTAGGAACTGGAGGCCAGTAAGGTGAATGAAGAATGGGATCATTAATAAGACTCGATACATCAAGTAGTTCCAACGTAGCTAAAAACAGAAATTGTGGATTAAAAGGCATATAAGTCCTTTGAGGAGGCCCAACTTGTGGGTTCTAACCTTGTTGGTAAGGATTCTTCCCCCAAAGAGGAGGATTTTAACCATAGGGGGCTTGATTTTTCCCCCACTGAGGGGTACCTTGACCATAAGGTGGATTCTGTCCAGGGTATGGTTGATATTGACCTACTATATGCCATTGATAACCATAAGGAGGATAAACATTATGTGTGGCATATGGATTGTAAGGTTGTTTCACTTGTTGACCCTAGATATGAAGTGATTGACCCTACTACTGTAGGGGTTGACCTTGTGTATGTAAGGCTTGACCTTGTTGATATATCAGTTGACCTTACTGCTGCAAGGGTTGACCTTGTTGCTGCAAGGGTTGGCCTTATTGCTGCAAGGGTTGGCCTTGTTGCTACAAGGGTTGGCCTTGCAGATACAAGGGTTGGTTGGGATTTGAACAAACTGTGTTTGAAACTGCTGCAAAGGATTCCCCTACTGTTGCAAAGGTCTCCCTTACTACTGTAATGGTTCCTGAACAGTTCCTTGAGGGATTCCCTGTGGGTATTGGTAAGTTCCAAATGGTATTTGACCATATGCACCAGTAATAGAAGTTTGACTATGCTTCACATGGGGACCTGCTTGTAGAATATAGGGTGGATTTTTCAGTGCTTATGAACCATATGGAACATAATAATGTTGGAGTGGTATCTGGGCCATGTAAGGTTGTTGATACTAGATATTACTTTCCCAAAATGAACCAACGGATAAGGAATACCACTAGGATTAGGTTGACTGACTCCAACCATGTGAGGTTGTGATCCACACACATCGGTTCCACCTGACACAAGAGGAATGTTTGGGTTTTTCTCCCCAGGCTATGAATAAGGCGGTGATACATTTTGTCCACTTGATGGAGGGACTGAGTAACTTATAGATGCATGAACTAAAATAGTTGGTTGTACTGGAATAGAAGGTTGAAATGACGGTAAAGGTTGTGGTGGAATCCTCAGTTGAATCAGAACTAAAGTGACACTAATTTGTACAGGTATTTGAGAGGTCAAGTTGGGAATAAATGGACCAGAAGTAGGCATAGAATTTGATGACCAAATAGGATTTTGGTACAAAGAGGAAGCACTGGTAGTTTTGGAAACTAATTGAGCCAAGGTTGTATAACCATGTGGAAGCATAGGCCCACTTTTTTCAGGAGCCGGTTGAGATTAGACTCTTCCCGTAAAAGGAAATCCTTCTAGAGGAAAGTCATATTCGATCTCTTCATCAACATGAGGAGTGTGAGTAGTGGAGACTTCCAGAGGACCTCGAGGAGAGGTTGGAATATCACCTTTTGAATCCATGAGCGAAAATAGCTGGCGAGGAGGAATCTGAGATGTACGAGGAGATAATTCCAAAGGAACACCAGGTTGATCATGTGGACTATAAGGATGTTGAGGAGATATCACAAAAGGATCAAATAATGGATTTGGAGGGTATAATACAAACCTTTTTGGACTCTCAGGGGTTTCTATATTAGACTCCTAAGGTGACAAATAATCTGGAGGTGGTGGACGAGAAGCAAGGGGTTGGATGCATGGGACAATCCCAAGTTCAAAGCCTTGAGCTTCAAGTGATTGTGAAATTTCCGGATGAACTCCTTGTGATGACCCTTCAATGTCAGACAATGAAGGGGAACTGTGGGGTTAACTCAATGGTTCAACCACGGTGACTTTCTCTCAAGAGTATAAGGAGAAGAGATGATTCATTGAGGGCTGATTAAAATTAAAATTTACAAGGAATTACTCAATATGGGGCCAAGAATAAACTGCATGGGTTCAACATGTTATCATTGGCAGTTAATTTTATGACATGAAACAAAAAATAAATCAAAAATGGTAATACTAGGCAAGAGGATTTACCAAGTAACTGGGAACCGTTATATACGCCTTAGTCGAAACCAAGGACTTGATGTATGACAACCGATATCCCAGAATGTTGTCTTTGGTGTATCACATTTACAAGGTGGCTGAATCAGTTACTTGTGGCTAAAGGATAACAACCTAATAGGGTCTCCCAATATATGCTTGACGATACGAGGAGTACAAGTCTGTGTTAGCACTGTCTAATGCAGAACCGTTCGATAAGAGTGTCCCTATATACTTATCATACTAAGTACCTCCTATATACATGAAATTATTGGAGAACCTTCTATATACTTCCACACTAGGACGGGATTTCACCCCCGGAATACACTGTAGGAAATTAATGACAGCTGCTATGTTTAAAGATGTCGGAAGACATCTCTAGCCTAGACCTCTAGATATTTGTGTTAGGTGACAAATGCTCCTTAGGTTAATTGAGGTAAATTTTATGTTTATCTTGGATTAAGTTTCCATTTGATGGCTCAACGATGTCACATGTATTCCTATAATGTAGCTAAATGATGAAAATGAAACCTTTTCATTCGATGATGGCTAAACTAACGAAGGAAGAGAGACAACCAAATAATGCATCAAAACACAATTATTTCCAATGCAAAATATAAAAACTAAATCTAATCTTTCATTTCACTAACAAATGCAATGCCAAGATGCAATCCTATAAGAAATGAAAATCACTTTCTTTTCACTAAGATGCACTAATTATTTTCTTTCACTTTGATTCAATCAATGCAAACTATGTAATGAGAAAAGGAAAAATGCAATCTAACTCAATGATCATGAAAAATTCTTTCACTTCATGGTTACGAATGCAAAAAATGTCTCAAAAATACTTAAATGAAGAGATCTTTCACTTTTTATTTCTGAAACATAAGAATGAAAACAAGTACTCTCTTTCAGTCCAACCAAAGCAAATAATTTGTATTATATGCTTGACAATGGAACTAAAGCAATCTTCAAAGCATCAATATGACTTGACATTATTGAAAACAACTTCACATCAATGAACCAAAAGAAACTTGAAAAAGATGTCTTGATATCAGAAAGAATCCTGAATGTAAGCAATTAATCTCAAGAAATCAGAATAAACAATGAGTGGAGGGTGACCTAGAAGCCTTAGAAACCCTAGAAAGCAATGAAGCCTCAAATGCACATTAACAAATTCAAGAGATAATTGCAATCAATACAAGCATAACAACCAAGACAAATGTGCCTTAGACACACTAGAAAATCATTGACAGGGGGAAAAAACACTGAAAACAAGAAGAAACCCTAATTTTTTTCTATCCTCTAGGATCAACGCACCTATTATAGGAAAAAGGGCAATACAAGGGTAATCAACATAGTTGTAATGAAAAAAAAAGTGATGACAGCGTGACCGTTGAAGCAGAACACGCAATGGGCAAGAAAAATAGGGAAAATAAAAAATCTTCAAGACCAAAACAAATCAAATGTCCTCAAGCAATAACCAGTGAATGAAAATAGCTACAGTGAATAAAACAATCCAATAAACTGACGATTGGTCAAACTCATCAGAGAATCTAATTGAAGGAATGGATGGAAAGGGTCATAGCTTCCCCAGTGGAGTCACCATTTTGTTGTCTAGGAAAATCCTCTTTTTGGACAAAGACAATCCCTCTAGCCCAAAGATTTGGACTAGCAACCTATGTGACAATCTACAAGACACTTTCCTAAACTACAATCAAAATGAGAAAAGACGAAGATGACCCACCTCGTTCTGATGCTATAATGTCCTCATTTGATGAAGACCTGAATCACTTGTGTCTCAGGCTCAGTCCTACTGATCATAGTGTTTGAATACCTACACAAGAGATCAAAGACACAAAAAATCATATGAATACAAATAACATAGTCAAAAGTAATCTACCTAATTGAGTAAGGAGAATTAAGATAAATGATGCATTAACACACACATTTATGGAAATTGAACCAGCAGTTGTATATGTTAATAGAATAAAGGAGGAAGCATACAACCAAGCCTTGATGTCAATAATCTCTCCTTGAGTGAATGTCCAAGTCCAAGCTCAACCTCTCCAAGCACTCCTTCTCCAAGCCAAATGAGTAGCATGTAGGCACTATCTCAGCATAAGGGTGAAAATAGCCAAAGACCAACCATTTTGGAATGGGAAAAGATGAATGTATAGGCAGTGAAAGGGAGTTAGGATCGCTCTAAAGATGATAAGGCTCTCATCTCAAGGAGGTATCTCATAGGGATAAGACCAAAGGGCCAATTTTAGATAACTTGACCTCGTCCACGCCGAACAACCTCCATCTCGTCATTCTGGAAGCCTCTAGATCATGAATCTTCTTGTCCTCTTTGGGAAAATTTTCCTTTTAGGGATCATTGTGGGTATCCAAGCCAAAAGCACGCTGGCAGCGTGAGGCTAGTGAAGTGCATCTAGCAACCAACATGGGTTGAACATGTCAGGGGAGCAATGATCCTCACATTAGGGTTTTAGAGTTCTTTTCTTCAGGGGAAGCTCAAGGCATTTTTCCATCAATGTTTTAGGGAGGATCTAAGCCACATATCAGGATGAGTACACTGCATGATTTCCAAGTTTTGTGCACTTCGGGGTATGTCATGGGGAAGTGTGAGAGGTGTGACAAAATACTGTGTAACACAACCAAATTCATTACAATCAATAATCAAACAAATTTTGTATTCTTAGTAAAAATGTAATCATATTCAAGCTTAGATTATCGGTTGCCTTAATTAACAATACATATGCAATACTTTTTTGCATATCTATCTACATTGCATGAGCATACATAAAATCTCAATACATATATAAGCAGGGGAGAGAAGTAAACACAATGACAAAAAAAGGGACAATGGTTAGTGTCTTACCCTGAACTCCCTACTTTAGGCTACCTAGGATTTAGGAAATTAATGTGTGTGCCTATATTCTTTGAATAAGGCCATTTTTTTTTAAAGTTCGACATTGGTGAGGCTACATCATGGTCATGTCCAAGAATAACACCCGAGTAGGGTGGGGAATTGAACTGGTGACTTAACATCTAGGAGTGCCTTAACAAGGCACCTGATCATCATCTATCTAAGAGCTCGTGGAAAAATAAGGCCCATTAGAAAACAATGGGTATTTATTTAATGTAAAATAGTCTTCTTCATTAAATATGGCCCACTAGGTAGTTGGTACCTATTAATTATGGGACCATAAGTAGTTAGGGTTTTCCTATTGAGAATTCATTTAAAGAGTTAGGAGGTTATGTAATTTTCTATCAAGTATTATTATATGTGGAGGTTTGATTACTAAAATATTGTCCCACCCTAAGAGGTTAGTGAACAATTGTTGTCTTTCTTTTGATTATCATAGTACAATGGTATATTTTCCATATTTAATCTTATTTGCCTCATATATTTATTTTTCTACATTTATAATATTTGTATCATTAGTTTGGTTTCATGTTTAAGGGTTAAGTAACACTACAATTGGTATAAAATATCTTTCTTGAAGCAATATCTCTCTAGATTTTAGCCAAAAAAATGGCTCGATACATGTTTTGGCATCTATATAAAACACAAGGACCTATCCCTTGATGGGTAAACCTATGTTTGGAGAAGAATGCATGTAGAAAATACAAGTTTTGTCACCTATGTTTGTACCCCTTCAAATAGTACTACATTAGACAACACTTGCATATGGAATTTTCTTCCACATAGGGCATATTGGAATCTCTTTAGGTGCACTTGAAATCGGACTTACATAAGCCTACAGGTGTCATGTTGCTATAGTACACCAAGAACGACACTTATGGACATCATTGTCTTATACCAAGGAAATGGGTAGTATGACTAAGGGTATGATATATCCTCCTTTATTATTGCATAGAATTATTTGACTTAGTACTATTATTGGAAACCCTTTGGTTTATCAGATAATTATAGAATTTGCTACCTATTTGTCCTCAATACCCTACAAACCCTAACCTATGTAGTATGCTAACAAAATTCCTACATCTTTGCATCTATAAGGTATTTGGGAATTCTATTAGTATAATAATAAGCAACTAGGAGAAATACTCCCACAAACATAAAATGAAGTCTTGGTCCCAATATCACCACTATAGGAGACCTAACTAAAAATATTCCTCGCATTACGTTGATTGAAGTGGTACCCCTCTCTAGTAAAAAAAAAAATTCAACCTAAACCATAGTTGTTAGTGATACCTCTCAAAAGGGTCTCCTCTAGCTTTTAATCATATTGAAATAAGTCAGGGATAACATTTTTGTAGGCTCTTAAGTGGCTCCATGCCCCATATTATCAATATGGGAACCAATGAGAAGCTACACACTAAATGGTATAAAATTTTCATACTCATGTGCTTAGATTCAAGAAAAGGTTAATTACCAGAGTGTTGAATCCTCCTCGTAGTTTGGTCAATAGATGTCCCAACACTTTTCCAAAAAGAAGGAAGATCTCAAAGAATGGTTTTGAGGCTTCAATAGCCCCCAAGTCCACTAATCCCACGGACCCCATTTTAAAGTTTGGAATCTAGAATTTCCAAAATTATGCCATGTTATTCTTTAAACCTCATTCTTTTGAGCTTAGTGAATGATTGACAAGTGATGATTTGGTTTCTTTTCATTAAATCCATGCTCAATATTTTTTCCTCATAATAATCTTCGACATTTTCTTTATCGACTTAGTTTGTAGCTTAGATTCATTAATTCTCCCTCCATTATATTCCATGTATCAAAAACCTCTCACTCTTCCATCCCTTGGATTTGAATGGATCTGATATGTTTTGAGGCAATCATGATAGATTCTTCCATGCTTATTAAGTCATTCATGCGCATTATGTCTGTTAATCCCTATATAAGTCCATGTCAACCAAAAAACCCCGCATTAAGCCTTATATATTAAGTGATTATATTTTTGTTGTTATTTTGATAACCCCTCATGGTCCCATTTTTTTATAATTGTATCCTTTTGTATCCTATATATATACTAAGGAGATCAAGTCTTAGGATCATCAAATATTGTCTTATTCATTGTATTTATTGTAAATGGAATTTTCCCCCTTGAAGTGGATTTTAATTATTTGTTTCTTATCATTTGTAAGGCACAAGGATCATAACAATGTACTAGAAGCTTCAATACGCACTTTCTCAAATTCAAGAAAGGTTAATTACTAAGGCGTTGAAATCTCTTCATAGGATGCTCAATAGATGTCCCATCACTTTCCCAACTAGAAGGAAGAGCTTAAATATTGGTGTTAACACCTAAACAACCCCTAATACTACTAACTTGAGGGACCCCCTTCCAAATTTTGAAATCCAATCTTTTAAAAATTATGCTTTATTTTTAGTTAAACCATATTCTTTTGAGCTTGATGAATGATCAATAGAAAATAACTAGAAAAAAAAATCACTAACTACATTCTCAACCTTTTTCCCTAATACTACTCTTTGAGATTTGTTTTATCAGGTTAGTTTGTAGCTCAACTTCATTGATTTTGCATTCATCATATTCCATGTATCATAAAATAAAAAAAATCTCATGTGTTCCTTGGATTTGAATAGATCTAGCTTATATTGAAGAAATAAGAGCCTCTCCCATGCTTATTAACTCATATGTGCACACTAGAGATTGGAATCTTTCGTAATTTCTTAGATTAAAGAAGAGGCTAATTACTAAAGTGTTGAAATCTCCTCACAAGTTGCTTAATATATGTTTGAATACTTTGATAGCCAAAAGGAAGAGCTCAAAGAATGATGTTGAGGTCTCAATATCCCCCAACTCTACTGACCCGATAAACCCCATTTTATATTTGGAATCCAAACTTTTCAAAAGTATGATATGTTTTTCCTCAAACCTTATTCTTTTGATTCTGGTGAATGATTAATTGAGGATGAATGGACTTCATTCATTCAATGTGTGATCATTTTTTTACCCCATACTAATCTTTGATATTTTCTTTATCAAGTTAGCTTCAGTAGCTCAAATTCATTGTTTCTCTAATCATCATATTGCATGTGTCATAAATTTTTCACTCTTGTGTCCCTTGGATTTGAATGGATCTTACATGTATTGAAGTAATAATAACCTTGCTCGTGCCTAATAAGTCATCAATGCACATTAAGTACTAGAATATTTCATACTCACTTGCTCAAATTCACAAAAAAGGTTAATTACCAAAGTGTTGAAATATCCTCAAAGGTTGTTCAATAAATGTCTCAACACTTTTCTAACCAAAAGGAAGAGCTAAAATAATGGTGTGGAAGCCTCAAGGACCCCCAAGTCTAATAAAGTAGGGGGTCTCCTTTTAAATTTTGACATCCAAACTTTTGAAAATTATCCTCTATTTTTCCTTATAACATATTCTTTTAAGGTTGATGAATGATTGATAGATGGATGGGATTTTTTCATTGATTGCATGCTCGATTTTTTTGACTTGAACTAATCTTTGACAATTGTTTTATTTAGTTTGTCACGCATATTCATTGGTTTTGTATCATTTTATTTCTATGTATCATAAATAATTTTCTCTTGCATCCCTTGGATTTGAATGAATATGACCTATGATGAAGCAATAATATCATCATTCATGCTTATTAATTCATTTATTCACATTAAGAACTAGAAGCTTTAATAATCACTTGCTCAGATGGGAACATATTAATTACTAGAGTGTTGCAATCTCCTCACGAGTTGCTTAATAGATGTCCCAACACTTTTCCTACTAAAAGGAAGTGATTGAAGAATGGAATTGAGGTGTCGACAAACTCCAAGTATACAACCTTTGGTGAGCCGAAGGGGTGTGGATTTTAGAGTTTGAAATCCAACCTTTTCAAAATTGTGCTCTTTTTTTCTTTAGACCTTACTTTTTTGAGATTTGAATGATTTATAGGTGATGGGTGGATTTTTATTTTCCTTGAATGCATGGCCTATTTTTTTCCTCATATTGATCATTTAAATTTATTGTATCAAGTTAATATGTATCTCAAATTCATTAATTTTACATTCATCACACTCCATGTATTATAACATTTTCACTCTTGTGTCCCTTGGATTTCAATGGATCTAACCTGTACTGAAACAATGATAACATTTTCCATGTTTATTAAGTCATTTGTGCACCATTGGCTATCTCATAACTATTTTCTAAATCAATCTACATTTGTACCAAGTAACTAGTGTTAGGTGTCCCAAATGATTACTAGTAGTTTTCATGGAATAAATTCTTTCAATGGGTTAAAGATCACACTAGTTTTAGATATCATCTAGAAATCCTAGAAAAAATATGAAATGTGAGCTGAGATAAACCCTTTTAGATAGATCATTTTACATGGGACATGGAACATTATGTAAAAAAATCCCTTGCATATACTTATAGTGCTAGCCAAGTTGACACTTGGATTGTTGGAAAATTATGTTTATAGTTTTCTATACACTACAACACAACTATTGGAAATTAATTTTTAAGTTTGGAAGGATGAAAACATGTAGTCAAGATCATGCTCACCGTCAAGATAATTGAAACTTCATGAATTATAAAAGAGACAATTTTGAACCTAAAGCTAAGCACGCAACCATCTGTTTGAAATCTCCTCCTCTCCTTTACACATTGTGGAAAAAAAACACCAAATTTGGGCTGGATGAAGAAGTTACGGGTTTTTTAAGTTAATTATTAAAGGTATTGCTCATGCTTCTTCTCAATATCTCAAGTGTTGTTATGCTTCTACTCTTCATCATGAGTTTATCTGAGGTTTAGCTCATAATGGGAGAGTTTCAATACTTCAAGGTTTCAAAGCTAAGCCAATTAGTTATGCTTGCATGAGCTATCTAATATTTTGTAATTTTCCTTTATAAGGTGGCCATCTTGTAAGGACTTATAATTTTTCAAATACATTAAGGGATTATCAAGCTTAGACCTTTGGAAATGATTATCTACAGCTTTTGAAGTTCTATACCTTTTTTGCAGCTACAACAAAGTCTTGTTTTTCAGCTTTATGAGTCTCAACACTTTGCATCTTTCAGAAGTTTGTGAAGTATTTGGAGGTTCCACATGGAATTATTCTTTAAATCTAGTAATCATTTTGTAACTTTCCCAAAGGTCAATTTTCAATAAATTTGAACTTCTTGTGACAAGTGAACTTTGAACTTGTTTCATCATGTGAAAAGTGAATGTTGAACTCATTGTGACATGCGAAGTGAACTTTAAACTTCTTATGGCTTGCAACAAGCACTAGTAGAAAATGAGAGATTAGTGACTAGGTGACTAAAAAATTTAGTCACCGCAACTTTTCCAAGTGAAATACTACCAATAATGAGTAATCTTAAGCTACACAACTAACATAAATGACCAATTTAGTCTCGGGTTAAAATCTATGACTAACAAATAAGTAATACAACTAAAAATGACTAACGTGAATGATTAATTTAGTCTAGGAACAAAAATATGACTACTTAACAAGTACTACAATAATAAACACTACCAATAATTGGTGAGGGTCATGCATATGATGGATCTTTAAGGTTCATCATCAATGTTGCATATGGTGACGGTCCTTAAAAAAACGTCGTTGTAAGTGCATATAGTGATAGTCCTTTAAGGTTTGTCACCAAAGCCATTTTCAATGACACTTTTGGTGAGGGTTAGGTGAATTTTGAACTTGTTGTGACAAGCAATAAATAAAATTTGAACTTGTTGCAACATGCAACAAGTGAACTTTGAACTTGTTGCAACATGCAACAATTGAACTTTGAACTTGCAGTGACATGCAACAAGCAAAATTTGAACTTGTTGCGACACCTTACAAGAAAACTTTGAACTTATTGCAACAAAGACAAGAGAAATTTGCACTTGTCATGACATGAGAAAAACGAAATTAAAACTTGTTGTGATGTATAATAAGTGAATTTTGAACTTGTTGTGACATTGGACAAGCAAACTTTTCACTTATTGCAACAAGCAATAAGTGAACTTTAATCCTGTTGCAATATGCGATAGGTAAGTTTCAAACTCGTTGTGACATGTGACACGCATATTTCCAAGCTCACAAATTTTGAACGTGGTACTACATGTGAACTTCAAACCTAGTGTGACATGTGACATGCAAACTTCAAACATGGTGCAACATGTGACATGCAAACTTAGAACTTGTTGCGACATGCAACATGCAATTTTTTGTGAATTGTGAAACATATTTTAGTATTTAAACCGTAACTTTTAATCCTAAACTTCATTTTGTGCACTTTGTATCCCATTGGAAAAACATTTTGAGATCTAAAACTTCAACGTTATAAGTTCTAAGAGATTCATTGACATTTACTTTGTGTTTGTAAAATGAAAATATGGTCACATTATCGACAACCTAGAAACCTAACAAATAACACGTCATTTTAACAAATGTGTCCACAAAATCATTATCAGAGTAACCAGTGTCATAATATGAAAGGAGATTGAAATCAAGAAATTAAACTTGAACTCCTTATTAAGTTTTCAAATGAATTCATTATGTTAAATTCAATTTTTCTAAAATATGATTTAAAGTTTGCTATATTTTAACTTATATATCCTACAATGATGAAATCCATGTATTGACACTAAAATGAGACTATATATTTAATCTTAAGACTTTGTGTATAAGAGAGTGAATAAAAAAACACAAATGTTAATCATCATGGTGAGGAGCATCAACAATATACAATGATGGCTTTGAAAATATTATCTACAAAATCATACTCATAAGGCAATAATAAGAAAAGATAGAATTTAAATGGACATAGACATAACACAAATAAAAGAATGAAGTACCAAACACATGAAAAATAATCATATCCCTATATAGGATCATGCTTTTAGCCTTTTGAGACCATTACATCTTACTAGAAAGAAGATAGTCAAACTCTTCTTCAAAGATAAATTTGATGGTGAATGGGAAAGCCTTGCATTAGGCATCTTAGTATATTTAACCTTACACATCAATATCTTAAAATGTTTCAAGAAAGTGAAGTATGTAGATGTTTTACCCTTACTTTGGAAGGATGAACTTGGGCTTGGTATAGGGCATCACCAACCAAAAATTTTCATAGGTGGAAATAGTTCATGGAAGTTTTCATAGCTACACATGATAACTATGACTATGATGAATTGTGTTATGAATTGGATAAAGTTTTAAAAATGAAAGATGAACCTATCAATGATTTCATGTTGAGGTTTATCCAAAATTCATTACCTAGTATTTATATATATTTTCTAGGCCTAAAGAATGTTGTTGATGAATAGTGAGAGAGATTCAAGCTATCAACAACATCCTTCACTAAATTCCCGTAAGCTAAACATATCATCCTTTAATGAACAAGGTAATTGAGAAGGACTTACTTCCAAAATGAGCATGCACAAAAACTTAAGATGAAAAAAATAAAGATTCCAATCCATTATAAAATTATTATGTTGTTTATTGATTTATATATACGTGTTACTCATATGTATTATATATCTAGAAAGGAATGAATTATCTAAATAGAGATTGAACGAGATAACATAGCCTCTAATCCATCCTCTTGTAGATAAATTTCAAAACCTGTGGACGTAGTAACCTTTGAAAATTGTTGATATGATGACCTTGAATTGAGAAACCTTGAAATCCTCTTTTAGAAAGTAGGGAAGGTGTACCAAACCAAATATGTAGGTAAGCTCATTCAAAATCCTACTAGAGTCTTGGAGCTTCAGAATTTTCAAACATCCCTATTCAACTTGCTCAGGAGGCTTCTTTGGTGGAAGATTTGTGTATGTCTCATTCCCCTCTTTCTACTTGAATTTAGTGCCTAAATAAAATAGTTATCAAAGATAAACTATTAAAATTTGAAAAAGCTCATATTGAAAATTAGAATAGAAGTGATGATCATGAACATGTTAGTAAATTGAATAAGATCCATGAAATAGACATGAAGCTTGTTTTCCATTAAGCCTCATCAGTATAAAATCTATTTTTAAATAATATTCGAAAGAAACATTTTCAAAGGAGGATTTTGCACATATTCATTGGAAAAATAAACTCCAAACTACTAAAAACCTATTCCATGGGTTGATCTTGACATAAATAAGGGAATTACCATAAAAATTTATGAATGTTAAAACCTCAGATTTCTTCAAATTGAAGGATGTTTCTTTTGAATAAGCACCCATTTATAGCTAAACAAGGTAAGAGAAAAGAGCATGTATAGTTGGTTATATGGACACTCTTGCTAAAAATGCTTTTAGTCTCTCAATTTTTCAATACTTTTATACTCTATACCTAGATATACTTGAAGACTTTTAACTAGAGAAAAGCTCACAAACACATAATTTAGTTGTGTCTATTCACTATGGTTTTGAAACATTGTAATACAAGGCACTAATGAGTCATGCATCAAAACACCAAAGGCACGTCTTTAGAAAGAGTAACAATTTCGATTTCCCAATCATCAACTTGCTTAGAAGGAAAAATGGAAAATCTTAAGACTTTGATTAAAAAAAAACAATCATGGAGCTACCTCATCCAAGATGTAAAAATTGGCATAATATTTGTTTATTGATAGCTAACAAGTTGCATCCCAAGAAATAAACAAAAATTCTTTTTGTTGGCCCTATGTTTTATGATAACAAGATTTTTCCAAAAGTGGATTTGAGTAGATAGATATCATTTATTAACCATGGTCAACTTGTGGTTATTGGTCATATGGACTAGGAGATGATGATAAAAGGCATGGGTAAGGGAGAATATAATGAACATTCAAAACCTATAGAAAACAATTCAAGACCAATTACAAATTGTCATGGACAAAGAGAGGAATAATTCTCTAGGCGAAGAGTCATTTTCAACAATCACCATTCTAAACTAACCAATCAAATTTAGATATGCCACTCACCCCATGATTGTTTCAAGTATTTCAAAATTGTGAGATGATTTTCATGATTTTATTGGGGTTTGGCTAGATTCATATTTTTCTCAATAGTTTCCACTCCTGCTATGAATCCTTTTCATAATGCTTTAATTCTTTAAACATCACATTGCCTAAACACAAAATTTTATTTTTATTTTTTTAGCATCCTCTTTCTCAACCCGAGGGAAAAAGTGAGGGTCAATACAAATATTCATGAGCATGTAGCCATTACAACAACATTTCTCATCATCATGTCACTTGCAAGAAGTTGAACTTGGGTGGGGAGATAACAATCATTATGCCCGACCATCCAAGATAATCCCAATTGATGCATAACTACCTAGTTACCAATGTTGATGCATAAAAATGATTTTCAATGGATCCATTAGCATTATGATTTCACATAATATACATTTGTCAGCGTGTTATGTAACCATCTCACAAAATAGAAAAAAATATAGATCAATTACTTCAAAATCAGCCTCTTCAAGGGGGGAACCTCCTTTACATTACACAAATGAACAATTCTTGGATGATACAAATGACAATACCTCCTTCCTATATATAGGAATCTAAGGGGTCACAATATAATCAGAGCTGACATAACAATAATAATGTAAGGGCACAAAAATAACAATAGTTGGTTTCTATGGGGCACAATAATAACAATATGGGTGAATAACAATTGAAAAAAACGTGCGCGCTACAGCCCAGCCCAAGCTGTGCAAACCTAGCTGCCTTTAACCCTGCAGGCATCTCTCTCAGCAGCCTCTGTTATCAGTAAATCTAGTGTCCACTCGAAGTTGCTAGTCCCACTAAGACTGGTAGTTATCTTAGAAACAAACAAACTAAAACTACTTTCGCTTTCCTTTATGAGAAGTAGATAAGAGGGGAACAAAGGACACCAACCTCAGTCTTGCGCTTGGTTCCTTGCTTGGTTCCTCTCCCTTCTGACAGATCCTTGTCTATTTTCTTTCGTCTACCCAGCTTCAAAGAGCACCTGTGGAATCAAAGTAGCATAATACTATCGAAGAACAGAGATCTACAATCATAAACAATATAGGACCAGATATATATTGACCACACAAATGCATATATCATCAAACATACAAGAATGTGGAGGAAAACTTGAATAGCTTTATTAATATCAAGAATAGAAAAGAGGATTACAACTAATTGTTCTGACCCAACGTCATCCTCCCAGCATGAAAGCCCTTCTTCACCTCATGAAAAGTTTAGATCACCCTTCGGGAAAACCCATCGCTATGTTTTAACGAGCCTAGCGACAGTGAAACTAATCAACGTAAAACCTGGACAAAATTCCAGCCCCTGGATCTCTGGGATGAGGGATCCATATATAGATGATTGCAGGGGGGTGAGTCAGCTTCTCAGATTTTGATTAGTGTCCTCTCTCTGATAGTTCTTGATTCCACTTGGAGATTGATGATCTCTTACTCATCCCTGGGTGAATTCAGAGAGGCAAGTGTCATAGGAGAAGTTTCTGGAAGATTCCATGACGATCCACCTTGCAAACTATCTATGTCATTTGTCTACTCTTGCCCATCGCACCCTACAGAAGGGATTTCCAGTATGCATCGCACCCTTTACACTAGGCAGGTGAGATGCATCGCACCCTCTACACTGGGCAGTCTGTATGACCCAGCTTTGACCAGTTCTGAGTAGTTTTCTGTGGAGAACTTCTGGGAGATGATATAATAAGCTGACCTTGTTCCTTTAGGGTGTCAAGCAACACTTTTAGGGACTTAGGAGCCCTTGGTTTATGGACATGTATGATTGGGTTTGTAGTGCCCAAAAATGTCTATAACATTTTCCCCATAAAGCACGAGGTCGTTAATCTTTTGATGTCGGGTGAAATGCTTTATCATGAGGATCCGAAGTTTTTTCAAGCTGGAAGGCGACCTGTAATAAGATACAATACAATACATTATCTTCATAATATTTTTCATGATCTAGCTGAGGCGTGCATTCCCATGCTCATATTTATAAATTCATTTTCATGTACATAAGACAGACAACCGTCTATGTGACAGACTAATGATTCTGATAGAGCCATCATCCTTTGATTCAGATGATCAACTGTGCAGCAATGATTTACATTTGATGTCTTTATTTTCCTGAATATATCGCAGCCCGGATGGATGAAACTAGATCTGACGTCTTCAAACTCATCCAATCTTCACTTGGGGTACAAGTCGATCCATGTGAAAGATGTTCTGGAGTCAAACATGGAAAGACATCGCCTGATTACCATCCAATGATGTAAGCTGTCAACAAGCGCAAGAGGAATCAATGATAATGATGATGACCCTCAAGGTACTATAGTACAATTCGTGTGGTGTGAAAAAGGGACTTGGCGTCGAGCACCACACAAAATCTTTCAGTCGAAGGCCATTGATGTAAACCTATCGCCGGAAGTGAGAAACTTGCCATTGAGGCATGCAAGCTTCAAATTACTGAAAGGGTTGTCCCTAAGTCAACTTCTTGGATAATGAGCTGATGTCGACAAGAAGTGACCCGTCGTAGGAGGGCCTTAATGAATCCCACATCTACGACACGGAACGGAGTAAATGATTTTAGAGGCGAAAACAATTTGATGATACAGGGTTCAGGGTGGTGGTCATGAAAGAATGGAGAGTGGATGTATTGCAGCGGATGAGACACAGGTGAATTCTCTTAGCAACTTCTCTTGAACATACTGGTGACACTTACATGGACTGGTAGCGTTAACCCCAAATATGGATGGTGCGATGGACCAATGGTGATATGACTGGTGAACGAAATAACCCAACCTGACTCGGATGTGGAGTGAAAGTGCCATGTTCAAGAGCGACTTGCTACCAATAAAGTTTCTTCAAGTTTTCTTCCCAAATTTTCCCCAATCATTGCTAACTAGTACCTCTTTATTTTTATCAAGCTTGAGGAGGATAACATATGCTTGTTCTATAATTTTCCCTTCGGGAAAATCCATCGCTATGTTTTAACGAGCCTAGCGACAGTGAAACTAATCAATGTAAAACCTGGACAAAATTCCAGCCCCTGGATCTCTGGGATGACGGATCCATATATAGATGATTGCAGGGGGGTGAGTCAGCTTCTCGGATTTTGATTAGTGTCCTCTCTCTGATAATTCTTGATTCCACTTGGAGATTGATGATCTCTTACTCATCACTGGGTGAATTCAGAGAGGCAAGTGTCATAGGAGAAGTTTCTGGAAGATTCCATGACGATCCACCTTGCAAACTATCTCTGTCATTTGTCTACTCTCGCCCATCGCACCCTACAGAAGGGCTTTCCAGTATGCATCGCACCCTTTACACTAGGCAGGTGAGATGCATCGCACCCTCTACACTGGGCAGTCTGTATGACCCAGCTTTGACCAGTTCTGAGTAGTTTTCTGTGGAGAACTTCTGGGAGATGATATAATAAGCTGACCTTGTTCCTTTAGGGTGTCAAGCAACACTTTTAGGGACTTAGGAGCCCTTGGTTTATGGACATGTATGATTGGGTTTGTAGTGCCCAAAAATGTCTATAACATTTTCCCCATAAAGCACGAGGTCATTAATCTTTTGATGTCGGGTGAAATGCTTTATCATGAGGATCCGAAGTTTTTTCAAGCTGGAAGGTGACCTGTAATAAGATACAATACAATACATTATCTTCATAATATTTTTCATGATCTAGCTGAGGCATGCATTCCCATGCTCATCTTTATAAATTCATTTTCATGTACATAAGACAGACAACCGTCTATGTGACAGACTAATGATTCTGATAGAGCCATCATCCTTTGATTCAGATGATCAACTGTGCAACAATGATTTACATTTGATGTCTTTATTTTCCTGAATATATCGCAGCCCGGATGGATGAAACTAGATCCGGCGTCTTCAAACTCGTCCAATATTCACTTGGGGTACAAGTCGATCCATGTGAAAGATGTTCTGGAGTCAAACATGGAAAGACATCACCTGATTACCATCCAATGATGTAAGCTGTTAACAAGCGCAAGAGGAATCACCGATAATGATGATGACCCTCAAGGTACTATAGTACAATTCGCGTGGTGTGAAAAAGGGACTTGGCGTCGAGCACCACACAAAATCTTTCGGTCGAAGGCCAATTATGTAAACCTATCGCCGGAAGTGAGAAACTTGCCATTGAGACATGCAAGCTTCAAATTACTGAAAGGGTTGTCCCTAAGTCAACTTCTTGGATAATGAGCTGATGTCGACAAGAAGTGACCCGTCGTAGGAGGGCCTTAATGAATCCCACATCTACGACACGGAACGGAGTAAATGATTTTAGAGGCGAAAATGATCTGATGATACAGGGTTCAGGGTGGTGGTCATGAAAGAATGGAGAGTGAATGTATTACAGCAGATGAGACACAGGTGAATTCTCTTAGCGACTTCTCTTGAACATACTGTTGACACTTACATGGATTGGTAGCGTTAACCCCAAATATGGATGGTGCGATGGACCAATGGTGATATGGCTGGTGAACGAAATAACCCAACCTGACTCGGATGTGGAGTGAAAGTGCCATGTTCAAGAGCGACTTGCTACCAATAAAGTTTCTTCAAGTTTTCTTCCCAATTTCTCCCCAGTCATTGCTAACTAGTACCTCTTTATTTTTATCAAGCTTTAGGAGGATACCATATGCTTGTTCTATAATTTTCCCTTCGGGCAAACCCGTCACTATGTTTTAACGAGCCTAGTGATAGTGAAAATAATCAATGTAAAACCTGGACAAAATTCCAGCCCCTGGATCTCTGTGATGAGGGATCCATATATAGATGATTGTAGGGGGGTGAGGTAGCTTCTGGGATTTTGATTAGTGTCCTCTCTCTGATAGTTCTTGATTCCACTTGGAGATTGATGATCTCTTACTCATCGCTGGGTGAATTCGGAGAGGCAAGTGTCATAGGAGAAATTTCTGGAAGATTCCGTGACGATTCACCTTGCAAACTGTTTCTGCCATTTGTCTACTCTCGCCCATCGCACCCTTTACACTAGGCAGGTGAGATGCATCGCACCCTCTACACTGGGCAGTCTGTATGGCCCAGCTTTGACCAGTTCTGAGTAGTTTTCTATGGAGAACTTATGGGAGATGATATAATCAGTTGACCTTGTTCCTTTAGGGTGTGAAGCAACACATTTAGGGACTTAGGAGACCTTGGTTTATGGACATGTATGATTGGGGTTGCAGTGCCCAAAAATGTCTATAACAGTTGCCCCATAAAGCATGAGGTCGTTAATCTTTTGATGTCGGGTGAAATGCTTTATCATGAGGATCCGAAGTTTTTTCGAGCTAGAAGGCGACCTGTAATAAGATACAATACAATACATTATCTTCATAATATTTTTCATGATCTAACTGAGGCGAGCATTCCCATGCTCAACTTTATAAATTCATTTTCATGTGCATAAGACAGACAACCGTCTATGTGACAGACTAATGATTCTGATAGAGCCATCATCCTTTCATTCGGATGATCATCTGTGCAGCAATGATGTACATTTGATGTCTTTATTTTCCTGAATATATCGCAGCCAGGATGAATGAAACTAGATCTGGGGTCTTCAAACTCGTCCAATCTTCACTCGGGGTACAAGTCGATCCATGCGAAAGATGTTCTAGAGTCGAACATGGAAAGACATCGCCTGATTACCAGCCAATGATGTAAGTTGTTAACAAGTGCAAGAGGAATCACTGATAATGATGATGACCCTCAAGGTACTATAGTACAATTCGCGTGGTTTGAAAAAGGGACTTGGCGTCTAACACCACAAAAAATCTTTCGGTCGAAGGCCATTGATGTAAACCTATCACTAGAAGTGAGAAACTTGCCATTGAGGCATGCAAGCTTCAAATTACTAAAAGGGTCGTCCCTAAGTCGACTTCTTGGATAATGAGCTGATGTCGACAAGAAGCAACCCGTTGTAGGAGGGCCTTAATGAATCCCACATCTACGACACGAAATGGAGTAAATGATTTTAGAGGAGAAAACCATTTGATGATACAGGGTTCAGGGTGGTGGTCATGAAAGAATGGAGAGTAAATGTATTGCAGCGGATGAGACACAGGTGAATTCTTTTAGCGACTTCTCTTTAACATACCGATGACACTGACATGGATTGGTAGCGTTAACCCCAAATATGGATGGTGCGATGGAGCAATGGTGATATGACTGGTGAACGGAATAACCCAACCTAACTTGGATGTGGAGTGAAAGTGTCATGTTCAAGAGCGACTTGCTATCAATAAAGTTTCTTCAAGTTTTATTTCCAATTTTGCCCCAGTCATTGCTCACTAGTACTTCTTTATTTTTATCAAGCTTGAGGAGGATAACATATGCATGTTCTATAATTTTCCCTTCAGGGAAACCCATCGCTATGTTTTAACGATCCTAGCGACAGTGAAACTAATCAATGTAAAACTTGGACAAAATTCCAGCCCTTGGATCTCTGGGATGAGGGATCCATATATAGATGATTGCAGGGGGGTGAGTCAGCTTCTGGGATTTTGATTAGTGTCCTCTCTCTCATAGTTCTTGATTCCACTTGGAGATTGATGATCTCTTACTCATCCCTGGGTGAATTCGTAGAGGCAAGTGTCATAGGAGAAGTTTCTGGAAGATTCCATGACGATCCACCTGGCAAACTGTCTCTGCCATTTGTCTACTCTCGCCCATTGCACCCTACAGAAGGGCTTTCCAGTATGCATCGCACCCTTTACACTAGGCAGGTGAGATGCATCGCACCCTCTACACTGGGCAGTCTGTATGACCGAGCTTTGACCAGTTCTGAGTAGTTTTCTGTGGAGAACTTCTAGGAGATGATATAATAAGCTGACCTTGTTCCTTTAGGGTGTGAAGCAACACTTTTAGGGACTTAGGAGCCCTTGGTTTATAGACATGTATGATTGGGGTTGTAGTTCCCAAAAATGTCTATAACAGTTGCCCCATAAAGCATGAGGTTGTTAATCTTTTGATGTCGGGTGAAATGCTTTATCATGAGGATCCGAAGTTTTTTCGAGCTAGAAGGCGACTTGTAATAAGATACAATACAATACATTATCTTCATAATATTTTTCATGATCTAGCTGAGGCGGACATTCCCATGCTCAGCTTTATAAATTCATTTTCATGTACATAAGACAGACAACCGTCTATGTGACAGACTATTGATTCTGATAGAGCCATCATCCTTTGATTCGGATGATCACCTGTGCAGCAATGATGTACATTTGATATCTTTAATTTCCTGAATATATCGCAGCCTAGATGGATGAAACTAGATCTTGGGTCTTCAAACTCGTCCAATCTTCACTCGGGGTACAAGTCGATCCATGTCAAAGATGTTCTGGAGTCGAACATGGAAAGACATTGCCTGATTACCATCCAATGATGTAAGCTATTAACAAGCGCAAGAGGAATCACTGATAATGATGATGACCCTCAAGGTACTACAGTACAATTCACGTGGTGTGAAAAAGGGACTTGGCGTCTAACACCACACAAAATCTTTCAGTCGAAGGCCATTGATGTAAACCTATCGCCGGAAGTGAGAAACTTGCCATTGAGGCATGCAAGCTTCAAATTACTGAAAGGGTTGTCCCTAAGTCGACTTCTTGGATAATGAGCTGATGTCGACAAGAAGCGATCCATCGTAGGAGGGCCTTGATGAATCCTACATGTACGACACAGAATGGAGTAAATGATTTTAGAGGCGAAAACAATTTGATGATACAGGGTTCAAGGTGGTGGTCATGAAAGAATGGAGAGTGGATGTATTGCAGCGGATGAGACATAGGTGAATTCTCTTAGCGACTTCTCTTGAACATACTGATGACACTGACAACGATTGGTAACGTTAACCCCAAATATGGATGGTGCAATGGACCAATGGTGATATGACTGGTGAATGGAATAACCCAACCTGACTCGGATGTGGAGTGAAAGTGTCATGTTCAAGAGCGACTTGCTACCAATAAAGTTTCTTCAAGTTTTCTTCCCAATTTTTCCCTAGTCATTGCTAACTGTACCTATTTATTTTTATCAAGCTTGAGGAGGATAAAATATGCTTGTTATATAATTTTCCCTTTGGGAAAACCAATCGCTATGTTTTAACGAGCCTAGCGACAGTGAAACTAATCAATGTAAAACCTGGACAAAATTCCAGCCCCTGGATCTCTAGGATGAGGGATCCATATATAGATGATTGCAGGAGGGTGAGTTAGCTTCTGGGATTTTGATTAGTGTCCTCTCTCTGATAGTTCTTGATTCCACTTGGAGATTGATGATCTCTTACTCATCCCTGGATGAATTCGGAGAGGCAAGTGTCATAGGAGAAGTTTCTGGAAGATTCCATGACGATCCACCTTGCAAACTGTCTCTGCCATTTGTCTACTCACGCCCATCGCACCCTACAAAAGGGATTTCCAGCATGCATTGCACCCTTTACACTAGGCAGGTGAGATGCATCTCACCCTCTACACTGGGCAGTCTGTATGGCCCAGCTTTGACCAGTTCTGAGTAGTTTTCTGTGGAGAACTTCTGGGAGATGATATAATCAGCTGACCTTGTTCCTTTAGGGTGTGAAGCAACACTTTTAGGGACTTAGGAGCCCTTGGTTTATGGACATGTATGATTGGGGTTGCAGTGACCAAAATGTCTATAACAGTTGCCCCATAAAGCATGAGGTCGTTAATCTTTTGATGTTGGGTGAAATGCTTTATCATGAGGATGCGAAGTTTTTTCGAGCTGGAAGGCGACCTATAATAAGATAAAATACAATACATTATCTTCATAATATTTTTCATGATCTAGCTGAGGCGGACATTCCCATGCAAAACTTTATAAATTCATTTTCATGTACATAAGACAGACAACTGTCTATGTGACAGACTAATGATTCTGATAGAGCCATCATCCTTTGATTCGGATGATCATCTGTGCAGCAATGATGTGCATTTGATGTCTTTATTTTCTAGAATATATCACAGCCCGGATGGATGAAACTAGATCTGGGGTCTTCAAACTCATCCAATCTTCACTCGGGGTACAATTCGATCCATGTGAAAGATGTTCAGGAGTCGAACATGGAAAGACATCGCCTGATTACCAGCCAATGATGTAAGTTGTTAACAAGCGCAAGAGGAATCACCGATAATGATGATGACCCTCAAGGTACTACAGTACAATTCACGTGGTGTGAAAAGTGGACTTGGCGTCGAACACCACACAAAATCTTTCGGTCGAAGGCCATTGATGTAAACCTATCGCCGAAAGTGAGAAACTTGCCATTGAGGCATGCAAGCTTCAAATTACTGAAAGGGTTGTCCCTAAGTCGACTTCTTCGATAATGGGCTGATGTCGACAAGAAGCGACCCGTCATAGGAGGGCCTTAATGAATCCCACATCTACGACACAAAACGGATTAAAAGATTTTAGAGGCGAAAACGATCTGATGATACAGGGTTCAGGGTGGTGGTCATGAAAGAATGGAGAGTGAATGTATTGCAGCGGACGAGACACAGGTGAATTCTCTTAGTGACTTCTCTTGAACATATCGGCGACACTGACATGGATTGGTAGCGTTAACCCCAAATATGGATGGTGCGATGGACCAATGGTGATATGACTGGTGACGGAATAACCCAACCTGACTCGGATGTGGAGTGAAAGTGTCATGTTCAAGAGCGACTTGCTACCAATAAAGTTTCTTCAAGTTTTCTTTCCAATTTTTCCCCAGTCCTTGCTAACTAGTACCTATTTATTTTTATCAAGCTTGAGGAGGATAACATATGATTTTTCTATAATTTTCCCCTCGGGCAAACCCGTCACTATGTTTTAACGAGCCTAGCGACAATGAAACTAATCAATGTAAAACCTGGACAAAATTCCAGCCCCTGGATATCTAGGATGAGGGATCCATATATAGATGATTACAGGGCGGTGAGTCAGCTTCTGGGATATTGATTAGTGTCCTCTCTGATAGTTCTTGATTCCACTTGGAGATTGATGATCTCTTACTCATCCCTGGGTGAATTCGGAGAGGCAAGTGTCATGGGAGAAGTTTCTGGAAGATTCCATGACGATCCACCTTGAAAACTGTCTCTGCCATTTGTCTACTCTCGCCCATCGCACCCTACAGAATGGCTTTCCAGTATGCATCGCACCCTTTACACTAGGCAGGTGAGATGCATCGCACCCTCTACACTGGGCAGTCTGTATGGCCTAGCTTTGACCAGTTCTGAGTAGTTTTCTGTGGAGAAATTCTGGGAGATGAGATAATCAGCTGACCTTGTTCCTTTAGGGTGTGAAGCAACACTTTTAGGGAGTTAGGAGCCCTTGGTTTATGGACATGTATGATTGGGGTTGCAGTGCCCAAAAATGTCTATAACAGTTGCCCCATAAAGCATGAGGTTGTTAATCTTTTGATGTCGGGTGAAATGCTTTATCATGAGGATCCGAAGTTTTTTCGAGATGGAAGGCGAGCTATAATAAGATACAATACAATACATTATCTTCATAATATTTTTCATGATATAGTTGAGGCGGGCATTCCCATGCTCAGCTTTATAAATTCATTTTCATGTACATAAGACAGACAACCGTCTATGTGACAGACTAATGATTCTGATAGAGCCATCATCCTTTGATTCGGATGATCATCTGTGCAGTAATGATGTACATTTTATGTCTTTATTTTCCTAAATATATCGCAGCCCGGATGGATGAAACTAGATTCGGGGTCTTCAAACTCGTCCAATCTTCACTCGGGTTACAAGTCGATCCATGTGAAAGATGTTCTGGAGTCGAACATGGAAAGACATCGCCTTATTACCAGCCAATGATGTAAGTTGTTAACAAGCGCAAGAGGAATCACCGATAATGATGATGACCCTCAAGGTACTACAGTACAATTCACGTGGTGTGAAAAAGGGACTTGGCGTCGAACACCACACAAAATCTTTTGGTCGAAGGCCATTGATGTAAACCTATCGCCGTAAGTGAGAAACTTGCCATTGAGGCATGCAAGCTTCAAATTACTGAAAGGGTTGTCCCTAAGTCAACTTCTTGGATAATGAGCTGATGTCAACAAGAAGCGACCTGTCGTAGGAGGGCCTTAATGAATCCCACATCTACGACACGGAACGTAGTAAATGATTTTAGAGGCGAAAACGATCTGATGATACAGGTTTCAGGGTGGTGTTCATGAAAGAATGGAGAGTGAATGTATTGCAGCGGATGAGACATAGGTGAATTCTCTTAGCGACTTCTCTTGAACATACCGGTGACATTGACATGGATTGGTAGAGTTAACCCCAAATATGGATGGTGCGATGGACCAATGGTGATATGACTGGTGAACGGAATAACCCAACCTGACTCGGATGTGGAGTGAAAGTGTCATGTTCAAGAGCGACTTGCTACCAATAAAGTTTCTTCAAGTTTTCTTCCCAATTTTTCCCCAATCATTGCTAACTAGTACCTCTTTATTTTTATCAAGCTTGAGGAGGATAACATATGCTTGTTCTATAATTTTCCCTTCGGGCAAACCCGTCGCTATGTTTTAACGAGCCTAGCGATAGTGAAAATCATTCTTGTCTATATGGACAAGTTTGTCTCTATTTGGTTTTAACGAGTTTAATGACAAAGATAACTCGGTCCTTTTCAATTTTAGAGAGTTTGAAAGGGATGTAAAGGAAACTCCAATGATCCTTTTTCGTCATGTAATCCCTTAAGTCCGAAAAAGTATAAAATAATACGAAAGGGATGAATTTTCGGTAATTTTAACAAGCCGAACAAAACAAGCACTCGATATTTTTTTGTAATAATCCCTTAGGTCCAAAAATATTAAAATATAGAGGAGGGATAGCACTCCCAGTAGCTTTAATGAGCTGGAGAGGCCAAATGCTTGGCAATCTTTTCATATTTTACAAGTTAGACAAAAAGAGCTTTAAGGAGACTCGTTTTTGAGGAACGAGTGATAATTTCAAGTAGGAGCTGATTCCAGGTAAGGTTTGGAATTTTCCAATCACGATAGTGTCACAAGGATGGCTCACAGGATCACTCTTCGCAGTTGTTCCTCAAAAGGGGTAAACAATCAAATTGAGGTGAATGATCAGATAAAACACAGTGGAGGTGATGGTAAGAACACGACCAGGGCTCAAAAGCTGATGATAATGCATTCACAATGGTTATTTACTGGAGATGGGTTCATTTTTTAATGAGCTTAAACTTTGGGGGAACATTTGCTCATTTCTAAGGTTTAATTTTTAACGAGCTTGAACTTCGCATAAAAACTGCTCATGATAATGGTCATTAATTGTTTGATTTCACCGCTAACCACTTTGTTCCTTCAACGGTTGTACTGCCTGTTCAATTGCTTCATCAAACCAATTAGAAATGAACAATACATGCTTGAAAAATGAGTTAAAACACTAATTTTTTACTCGAATTACGTGAAAAGTAATTTAAAAGTGATTTTTACCCCTCATTTTACCATTTCATTTGAACTTTTGTTTGTTGGAGCTCTGGAGGTGCCTTTCCCCCTTGATTTTCACCAGCTGATTCCGGGAGATTCTGTGGACGATTCTTGGTGTCGTCTGGACCAGGTAGGAGCTAAACCTGAGCTCTTCAGTTGCATTCCTTTCTTTTTTAATTCTGAGCATGTTTCCTTGTACCCCTGGGGTTTGAAAAATTCTCCTTGGATCCATCACACCCTTCATATATCAAAAGGTGCGATGCATACTGGCTTGGCCATTCGCCAGTCGGTATGCATCTCACCCAGTACACTGCTGGGGTGTGATGGGTGCGAGAAGGGAAACTTTTGCACTATTTTCTCATGGAATTTTTGCCTGTTTTTTGCCAAATCAGGACCCTGACTCTTCTTTTGCTTGTTTTGCAGAGATTCATCAAAGCAAAATGGTTGTTACATGGCGAGAAAGTGAGCATGAAGAAGAGGGCATGGTTGCTTTACATGATCCGGGTACGGTAACTGCACTGTGGAACTGTGGCCTACTCAAGTTTTTCTGCATCTCTAGCATGAGGCAACAAATCAACTTGTTGCAATATTTTCTCGATGCATGGGATCCTACCAACCAGGTGTTTCAGATCAGAGGCAAATCTATCCCCTTGACTGTCGTGGACATCTATTTTTTGACCAGTTTATCAAGGCGTGGTGCCCCTCTTTCATTATCAGGTTCCGCTTGTGGGGGTGAATCTGTGAGAGATTATATTCGTCGGTATTGCAGAGAGGGATCTTAGCCGAGTAGGGACGGCAAGATCAACATCTGAGATGTCACTGACCGGTCCTTGAGGACCATTCTGTTCACTTTTGCTAGACTGGCTGGTAGTGCGGCTCTTCACGTGGCTAATAGGTCCTATATGCAATACACCTTGGAATGCCTTGAACCAAAGGTGTTCAACTGGTGTGACGTAGTACTCTATGTGATGAAAGAACAACTGACCAAGGTAAAAAATGAAAAATCCAAGAACTTCGGCTATGGTTCTATTTTGACCGCTTTCACCTTGGAAAAGATCCCACTGATGTAGCCGTAGTACATTTCACTTAGTTTACCTCCACCGACTGAGCCATGGATGTAGAGATGGGTCGACCTCATGGCCCGACATGCTGGTTAGTCCCAAGTTTCCTACTATGATACCTTCTTCGAGTGGTTCAACCGTCACGAGATGGTTTTTTCTGAGTGTCCATATGCTGGTATGGATTTCCGGGGTGACCCAAATTTGGTGCTGCCGGCTGGTGAGCAGTGGGGTGCTATTGGTGAATTCTCTGACCATACCTTTGTTTACCATTTTTTTTATATATAATGTTCTCGTGCTTTCTTCTATCAATACTAATCAAAACTCATGTGTTCATGCAGATATTGGACTAGTTCAGCCAGTAGTACGTTTGAGAACACCAGCTGCCGTTCTAGCAGGAGAGGCTGTGGGGAGGGCTATCCTTCACGACTTTGATGTGGCCGAGACTCTTTCAGCATTGCAGGATCAGGTTGAGGGCCCCACTCTTGGTATTCCGGACGTGAGGACTGACGAACTGCCTCTGAGGTTGTAGCGACATACTACTGCCGTGCCGAGTCGATGGACTAGGCTTTTACGCATGATTGCACAGGCGGTGACTTGTTATCACCAGCATCATTAGACTAGGGTGCCCCCTAGCATTTTGAGTTTTGGGTCATTCGACCGATTTTGTCTTGGTTACAGAACATTATGTATAAACCATAAACAGTTATATATATATATATATATATATATATATATATATATATATATATATATATATATATTTTATTTTCAGAGCTTTATTTTGGTTAAGTTATGTGATCTTGATGCAAATATTGATGAGATGCTTCTTTTATAAATGTTGCAAATGTCTATCTAACACATAGTTTTCCAATGAATCCGTTAATGTGTTTAAGTTTCTGGAAATATGCTGATACTGAATAGAATCAAACTGCCTTTCCAAAATCTTGACCCTTAGGAACATGCGATAGATAGCTGGATTCCGTATGGAGTAGATACTATTGAGCTGTAGGATGATGAGTTGTGAGTCTAGCCTGATGATGAGTCGGCGTATGCCACGCGCAATGGCATCAGAGAGGAGCTCTATCAACGCGCTGTATTTAGCAATATTGTTCATTGACCGACCAATACATACCCCTCTCAAACTCACTAACTCGCCACTTGGATCGAAGATGGCCCAAGCCATAGAAGATAGGTTCCGCAAACTACGACTCGCTCCGTCGACATATCCAATAAAAGATTCCAATAGGTCCGACATCTGCAACAAATGTGAAAGTGGATCACTTAACAAAAACGATTACCCTTAGCGAAAACAAAAATGTAACAAAAGCATAGGGGTTACTATCTTGAGTCAAGCATAGTAATGCTTAAGGTATAACCCGTTACGGAGTTACACCAATGGAATCCCATCATAATCCACTAAATCGTAGGCTCCTTTTGCTAATACACACTTAACAATATAGGGGCCCATCCATAAAGACTTGAACTTACCTGCTCCCAATTTATCGGATTCCTAGTCGTAAAGTAAGACCAAGTCACCTTCTGAGAAGACACAGGGTTTGACATTCTTGTCGAACTGCGCCTTGACTCGTTTCTTATGGGCTTCGTTAGCCAAAGCAGCATCATGATGAGTTTCATCCAATTGGATTAGTTCCAAGAAACGAGCCTCCTCTTCTGAAGTTCCGGGGAGAAGGTCGACCGCGAGCTTGAGGGACGAGATTTCACACTGAACTGGTAAGATTGCTTCCAGGCCGTACACTAGTTGAAAGGGTGTAAATTTGGCTGCATTACTCACCGATGTCTGGTATTCCCACAAAGATGAGTATAGGATCAGGTGCCAACTCTTTTGTGGACTCCAATCATCCTTTGCAGCATCCGCTTCAGGACCTTGTTGATTACCTCAACTCGTCCGTTGGCTTGAAGATAATACGGAGTAGAGTTGTCATGGGACAGCCCTAATTTGGCAGCCAACTCAACCATCATGTGATTGTGAAAATGCGATTCATGATCTGTGACTATGGCCTTTGGAACACTGAATCTAGAGACTACATGATTGAAAAAGAAGAGGGCAGTCGTTTCGTCGTTGTTGTTTAATGTAGGCATCGCCTCGGCCCATTTGGTAAAATAGTCTACTGCGACTATGATATACCCATGCCCCCCAGTCGAGGAGGGGTTACATGTCATGAAATTTATGCCCCATTTGGAAAATGGCCCAACAACAACTACTGGTTGCAGAGGTGCAGGTGGTATTTTGATTTTTCAATCAAATATTTGACATGCATGGCAACTTCTGACTGCGGTTATGCAATCTTTGAACATTGTTGGCCAGAAGTATCCTGCTCGTAAAATATTTTGTGTCGTAGCGTAACTAGATTGATGCCCCCCACACGCGCCTGAATGGCAATCATTCAAGACTTTTTCAGCCTCCTCATGGGTGAGGCACCTCCTCAGAACTTTATCGACACCACGATGATAAAGTGTATCACCGACGATCATGTAGTCTTTTGCTTGGTATCGAATGCGTCATTGTTCCGAGCGGGAGGTATTAGACCTATATATTTGGGTTTGGAGATAGATGATTATGTCTCCATACCACAGATTGCTTGAAGATATTAGAAACAAATATTCGTCCACGATCGCTTCTTCTGATGTTGCATCGTTGGACGATGATGGGAGATCGCATAGTAACTTCGCGAAAACCAGGAATTTCTTCGATTTGGATTTTGTAAATTCCATATCAAACTCTTGTAGAATTGCTATCCATTTTGAATATTTTCCCCCCAGCAACTGTCACGACAATATATAAGTCATGGGGTTGAAATCTGACAAAATGGTAGTTTTTCGAAAGAGGACATAATGTCGAAATCTCTGTATCGCTTGAACAGCTGCGAGAGCTAGCTTTTCAATGTAGGTGTACTTTCTTTCTGTATCATTTAAGTTTCTACTCAAATAATATATAGGATGTTCAATTCCATTGTCTTCTTGAACTAACACCATTGCAATGGTCATATCTGCTACAACCAGATACAGGTTAAAGTCTTTTTGATAATCAGGAGCGTACATTAATGATGCTTTTATTAGGGATTCCCTTAAAGCATCAAAGGAAGGTTGCACGACCTGATCCCAGACGAAGGGTACTTCTTTTTTCAATAGACGAGTATAACCTTTAGCAAGTTCAGCGTAATTTGGAATGAACCTCCTCAGAAAGTTTGCTTTCCCTTGGAGTTTCTGAATCTGAATCAGATTTGAAGGTGGAGGAAAATCAATGATTGCCTGAACCTTACATGGATCGAGACGAATCCCGTCCTTTAAGACCACAAAGCCAAGTAAATGACCAGAACTGACACAGAACACACATTTTTGTGGATTGAGTCGTATCTTGTAGTGTCGGCAACGTATAAATATCACTCTCAAATGTTGTTGATGATCGGTCCACTTTCGCGAATGAGCTAGAAGATCGTCGAGATATGGTTGAACAATGTTTTTTATGTCATGGAAGGCATAATTCATCGCCCTCTAAAATGTTTCCCCTGCGTTCTTTAAACCAAAGGGTAGTTTGCGATATGCAAATGTGCCCCACGGATAAATAAATGCAGTCTCTGACTGGTCCTGTGGGCGGATATTTATTTGATTATACCCGGAAAATCCATCCATAAATGAAAATATTTCACATCCAGCGCATTCATCAATTATCTGGTCAATGAAGGATGTAGGGTAGTTGTCTTTCGGACAAGCTTGATTTACATCCCTATAATCGATGCACACTCTAATCGTTCCTTGTTTTTTCATTACAGGAACAATATTCGATACCCAATCGGTTAGAGGAACTGGGTAAATAAAACCAGCATGGAGAATTTTTTCAACTTCTGCCTTGATGGCTGCGGCTTTCTTGGGGTGCACCTGCCGTAGCTGTTGTCGTACCGTTTTGACATCTGGATACATCTTAATTTCGTGTTCAACTATGCTCAAGTCAATGCCTAGAATTTCATCATACGACCAAGCAAAGACATCTCTGAATTCGTGAAAAAGAGCGTGATATATTTCCAGTTCTTAAGGATAATAGGATTTGCTGACATGAATATTATCTACAACATCTGTTTCGGTCGAGATATTTATGGCGATAGTCTCTTCAATATTGGACAAGTTCCGCTTGGAATCCTCTGTGTTTACAGTATTTGATAGAAAATCAAAAACTGAGGGATGATGAAGATCACTAGGAGTATCTTCCCTATAATCCGAAAGATGGGAACGATGGTGGTAATCTTCCCATGGTGCCCCATCAATCATCATTGACTGAACAATTCCTTCGTCTGTAGAATGTACTTGCGACCAAGGATCTGAAGGGGTACCATATTCCTTAGACCTATCTATCCAAATGCTTGATGATCGTTGATTTGGGTTTGCCTCCCATGCCGAAAACATTGATTGCTACAATATTTCTATTGGGCTTGGAGGCAATACCTGCAGATGGTCCATTTTAATATCGTTTTCAGAGATCTTTTGAATAGAAGATATCATATTGTAGGTTCCCACCATTGCCACTTCTGTCATATTTATTGGAGGTGGTAGGGCAAAAGTCCCCATTAATATAGGGTCTTTTAGTAGGCCTACTCCGATATTTTGAAGTGAATGAGGGCTTCCATGGATCATTGGAATGCTTCCCGTAACTTGTGAACTGTTGGGGAGAAATGTTTGCTGGTCGACGATTGTAATACCTCCTTGGAAGGGAAATGAAATCTTCCTGAAGTAGGTCGACACAACGGTAGCCATAACATATATCCAGGGCCTTCCTAGTAGGATGTTGTAATCGAGGTTTCCGTCGATTACTTCAACATCTATTCCTATTGTTTTGCCCCCCAGTTTGACTTGCAAGTTATTTAAAATCCCATATGGGTGTATGTTCATCCATCAAATGCTTTTAATGTCGTCGAATATTGCGACAAGGGTGGAGATCCTAAAGTTTTCTAGCAACTTATCGACATAATACACGTAGATGCTCCCTCATCAATAATTGTTCGATGAACAGTTTTGTTGAGGGCTTTCACTTGTATAAGGAAAGCTAGTTGAGCTGGTAACTGAGGGTCATATCCTTTTTTATTAAAGGACACAAGACTGGAATCCGTTGGGTCAATCCCACCTATCGCCGATAATAAAGCCGGCTTTTGGGAGGGGCAATTTTGCAGTACCTCAAGTGTCGACATAGTGGATGGCGATTGGGCCAGATCCTCCACTATATTATAATGTTGTGCTGCTCTGGCATGAGGATTAAATGTCGATTTGTGTACTACTCCTTTTCGCGGATTTATCGTTAGTTTAGGAATGATGGGTGGCACAACTTCGGTCGAAGTCGTTGTCGAACTACTAGGTTGATCATTAGCCTTATTTTCCGACAGCTGTGGATTCCCGTAATATTTATTCCTTGTCGATATCAAAGCATCATTTTGTTGCTTCGAAACCAACAACATTAGCACTTGGGACAGGGAGGCATTGTCACTAGCAACCATATTTGTTCCTGGATTTGGAAATGGATCAGTCAATACTTCCGAGGTTTTTGAATTCTTGAAGAATTTTCTAAGCTCAGCTTTATATGGACACTCTCTTGTCCAATGGTCCTCATCACATAAAAGGCATGGACGATTTGGTTTCCTATCTCCAGAAGGGTTTGCAGAAGACTTTTCAGGGGACGACTCCTCCTGTTTCTTCTTCTTCCCTTTCTTTTTCTTCTTGCCTCATGGTTGCTTGGTTACTTTGCCTTTGTTAGTTGATACAAAATTTACTTCCGAGGCGAGAATTTCTTCATTTTCATTTTGACCTGAAACCGTATGGGCCTTCTTCGACTTAGCCTTTACAGTTTTTGTGCCGGTCATTCCTATCATGTCGTCCCCGGCATGAGAGTCTTTGTTTGATTTAGGAGAGGGAGGAACAGAAATTCCGGTCTAGGAGCATCAGGGATTTTATCGTAGAGCATGCTAGACTGAGTATAGTTCAAATCAAAATATTGTGCACGAGCAATGACTTGCTCTTCAGTGATGACTCCTCCCTTTGCCACATCTTCTGTAATAGAAGGTAACAATGACTTAATAAACCACTCAGCCAACAGCTGATCAGGAACATATGTTTTTACCATTTTACGACGACATCGCCACTCATGAATATGATCAGATATGTGAGTGGCCATCGTTTTCTTGAAATTGGTAAGAAGCTCTGTTCCCGTTTCGTACCTTATGGGTAACTGGAAATGGGTTAAAAAGGTTGTGGCTAGGGTACTGAAGTTGTCAAACGAAGCTCTAGGAAATTCGATATACCATTTTGATGCCAGACCAGTTAACGTTCGCTGAAAAAGGCGAAGCCTAATCGAATCATCATTTAGAGTGTTAGATGAACACCACAGATGAAAGGTCATCACATGATTTGACGGGTCTTCACCCGGATTTCCATTAAATTTAGGAATATCTGACGGAAGTTTATGAGGAATTGTTGGCCACCAAGGGGCGTAAGCAATTGGATCGTTTGTTAGCTGATTTAGATCTGGTAACTCTAAAGTTACCACAAAGGGCAACTGTTGATTCAGGTTCGGCGAAGCATACCCAGGATAAGATGGGATTGCCTGAGCAGTGGGTCTTTGCATACCAGCATAGTGCATTTGATGTTGATAACTTTGGTAAGGTTGATGGGCATAACCATTATGAAATGGTTGATGTTGACTGTTTTGAATATACGGCTGCCCATTACTTGCAAAGACTTGGTGCTCAGATCCTTGGTAAACTTGTTAGAATTGTGGTTGTTGATATTGCACTAGCCATGGTTGTGAGACCATGTGCTGTTGTCCAATAATGGATGTTTGACCAAGATGAGGGGTAATGGTACCTGTTTGAGCCTAGGTCACTCCAGTTAAGGAGCCACTAATCGATGATTGTGGTGGCATGGCAGAGACAAGGGGTTGTTGGATAGTGACCTGAGAGACTTGAGGTTGGCATACAACAGGTAACGCTTGTACTTGCGACACCGTCACAATAGCCAGTGTAGTGGGGATATTTAACATAGGCAGACTTTGTTGCATTGAGTATACAACTCTTGGTTGTTGAGGCAGTATTGGCATCCAACCACTGGATGTAATTCCAGCATAACCTGAATTCTGTTGCGAACTCTCATATGTTTTTTCTCCCGGAGTAGACAATGAAAGGGCATATTGCCCCCCATATGGCGGTAATCCGGTGCTTGAGGGAATGATTTTCCTTTGATGACTGGACTGCCCAAATTGACATTGCGAAAGATCAATTTGCTAAGACTCAACATAAGAGATTCCAGATATTATTCCGGGTGAACAAACAGGAACAGACCATATCGTCGAAACAACCCCTGGATGGATTCCATCCAATGATTGAGAGCTAGTTGCGACAGATGGTACGCCGGCGAACATTGTTGGAGTGACAGCAGGAATTTCTGCTGCTACTGTGTCAGATGATACAGTCCTAGATGTCGACGGTTGTTCAAACATATCTAGTATATCCAAAAGATTTCCTAGCGATTCTACAGGAACTTCCGATAATGGTAGACTAATTTCCGACGAAGAAGGATATAGGGTGATCCCAACTCCACAATGCGATGGAGTACTAGATGGGGGATCCTCCACAATCTCTTCTATAGCAATCAATCCAGGTGGAAGAGGTATACTGTCAGGTCCGTAAAATATTTCCAGTGCCGAAGAAGGTATAGATTCTGCAGCGACAGATGTTTGGGAAATAACACCTTCCGAATCAGCTGCAGATGGAGCCGGTTCAAGAATAGAAGTGTTTACCTTCACACTAGGATCAGTTCTACTGTCCTCTGGTGGCTGCGTAACTTCTTCTGCAGAGGCAGGGGTACCAGAAATGTTTGGAGTAACCGGAGTCTCCAAGGGTGTCGGAACACTTGTTCCAACTAGACCAGGGGACTTTGAACCTATCAAACGAGTTCGCTTTGTCTGAAATAGTTTTGTTTCCAGAGACAAAGACGGTTGACTCGTAAGCCTCCGCGAACGACGAGGTTTCAATTGAATTTCCTCCATGATTGTGGATTACTCGATCAACTAAAAATAAAGGGGAAAATGATTCCGAAATAAATGAAATTTAGACGCTTTAACACAACTTGTTTTTTCAATTTTTAAGAGTCGAGAAAAAACAAAAGATGACACTAGTCACCTTCGATTTTTAATGAGCCTGAAGTGACAAGTGCTCAGATGGACCTTTTCCTTTAAGGATTCTGAAAGGGAATGAAAGATACTACTCTGGAAATCTAGACAGAGGGATTACCAAACCAATCGCAAAACTGCAGAATACGTTTTACGGTACGGCATTCAATCTTCCCGAATGCTGTGTTCAGTGCATTGTGATCGATAGGGCGGCAGACACAGCTTCCTATGGATAAAGGATAGCCTATTGTGGTCTCCCAATATATACTCGACGGTACGTGGGAGCACAAGTCCATACTGGCACTTGTCGTCTCAAAGAGGAGGAATCACCCAACCAACAGTGAAAGCGACAGTTACCAGGCTTTACGACGCCGAAATACATCTCTAGCCTAGACTTCTAGATGTTGTGTGTTAGGTTCCAAAGTGTTTTTATGTTCATTGAATTTATTTTACAGTTGATCTTTCTTAAGAAATTTTCCTTTCAGGTTCACCGCGTGATGTAGATGTACAATTCCTAAAATGCAATCTAAGATGATAAACAATCGTTTAATCTTCTTTTTGCAATGAAAATCCTAGCTACTAAGGAAAGAGAGATGATATTCTTTCAACATAGAGCAGAGAGCACACACTAGATGCACTGTCGTAAATCAAACCAACAAGCAGTCTAAATTCAAATGCACATGCATAAATTTGTTTTCAACTTTCTTAATGTGTGAATGACAAGAAGACTGCTAAGTACAAATCTGAATTATCTTTTCAAAGCGATAGTACTAACAAATTTCTCTTCAAAAACGAAAGGAAGATAATGACGACACTTTGCTATTTTGAAATGAAAACTGCTTTGAACACTTGAAAAAGTACTAATTCAAATCAAATAAAAGAGTAACTGTATAACCGACCGTCAAGAACAATAGAATTCTTTTCTTTGACTGAAAACGACACTTGCGACACTTTCAAATCAAAAGACGACAGTTTGATTATGCTACTTTTTTGTAGAAGAGAATTGTAAATGGTGCACAATACATAAAAACATTCACAATTCTTTGTACTATGAAGGCAGAATCATGCAAAGGAAGGGAGTTTCCACAATGGTATACCGATCACAGATAGCGAAACTCCTTAATAAAGCTAAAGAGAGTGAACACAGAAACCAAAATCTGAGAGCAGAAGAGGTCTTGTCTGATCAGTGCACTTGCAACACAGGGAAGGTGCAATGCAGTGCACCTACTACACACAGGAGGTGCAATGCATCCATATTCCCAAGAGGAGAAAGTGCGATGGTCCAGGGACGAGACTTCAACTTGGTTCTCGGTCATAGTTTGCAGCTTAGTTCAGGGATTTAGGCCGAGCTAATGATAGTCAGTAAATAGAAATCACAGGGGCTGATCTAATGAGGTTACTAGAGCCACCACTAGGGCAATTAGAATGTTTGCAAATCAATTGTTCAATTTATAAACAAAACTCGAAGATAGACTGAAGCAGCATTGATCTACGTTGCACTTGCATAGAAAATGCAGTTCGAAGGCTAGCTGGCTTGACTTCAGGCTCCATCTGTAAGTTTATAAAACAAAAAATATAGACAAGCAAACAATCTATTCACTCCCCAGTGGATTCGCCATTTTGTTATCGGGAAATCTAGTGTCCAGTCGGAGCTGCTAGTCCCACTAAGACTGGTAGCTATCTTAGAAACAAACAAACTAAAACTAATTTCGCTTTCCTTTATGAGAAGTAGATAAGAGGGGAACAAAGGACACCAACCTCAGTCTTGCGCTTGGTTCCTTGCTTGGTTCCTCTCCCATCTGAAAGATCCTTGCCGCTTTTCTTTCGTCTACCCAGCTTAAAAGAGCACCTATGGAATCAAAGCAGCGTAATACTATTGAAGAACAGAGATCTACAATCATAAATAATATAGAACCAGATATATATTGACCACACAAATCCATATATCATCAAACATACAAGAATGTGGAGGAAAAATTGAATAGCTTTATTAATATCAAGAATAGCAAAGAGGATTACAACCAATTGTTCTGACCCAACATCATCCTCCCAGCATGAAAGCCCTTCTTAAATCCTCAAGATGTTATGGAAAAGTCTTTCCAGAAAGCCCTTCTTAACCTCATGAAAAGTTTAGATCACCCAACACTATGATATTCCACCAAGAAACCAACAACACTTCCTTACAAGATACAAAATTCCAGCCCCTGGATCTTTGGGATGAGGGACCCATATATAGATGATTGCAAGGGGGTGAGTCAGCTTCTGGGATTTTTATTAGTGTCCTCTCTTTGATAGTTCTTGATTCCACTTGGAGATTGGTGATCTCTTACTCATCCCTGGGAGAATTCGGAGAGGCAAGTGTCACAAGAGAAGTTTCTGGAAGATTCCATGATGATCCACCTTGCAAACTGTCTCTGCCATTTGTCTACTCTCGCCCATCGTACCCCACAAAAGGGATTTCCAGTATGCATCGCACCCTTTACACTGGGCAGGTGATATGCATTGCACCCTTTGCACTGGGCAATCTGTATGGCCCAGCTTTGACCAGTTCTGAGCAGCTTTATGTGGAGAACTTCTGGGAGATGATATAATCAGGTGACCTTGTTCCTTTAGGGTGTGAAGCAACACTTTTAGGGACTTAGGAGCCCTTGGTTTATGGACATGTATGATTGGGGTTGCAGTGCACAAAAATGTCTATAATAGCCTCCTACTGCTGAGGCCTTCCTGATCATGCATCCCTCTGAGGAGGGCGATCCTCATTCATCCACTCAACAAGGAACTAAAGAAAATGCAGAAGCTTTCGCATCCCTGATCGTTGAGAACGGAGCTCCAAGGAATAGCCATCCTTCAATAAATTTGTTAAGAAGCTCGAAGATATACCAGAGATCTCTCTTCCACCTGTAGTCTCTCGAAGAGCAGCTATCTCTCTGGCAGAACGCGGACTTGTAGGACAATTCACAGGTTATGGCCTTCACCCAAATCAGTGAAAAAATGGGTGGAAAGAAACTGGAATGCAACTACCCAGGGGAAGATAGTAATACGATTTTGTGGAAGGGGATATTACACTTTCCTCTTTGAATCAAAGGAAGAGAGAGACCTGATATTTAGAAATGGGCCTTACTTCATGGACTCCAAAGGTTTATATCTGAACAGGTGGATGCCAGATTTCGACCCAGAAATGGATGTTCCAAGCGCAGTTCCAGTCTGGGTAAGACTCCCGCATCTTCCACTCCATTGCTGCGGAGATGATTCAGTAAAGGCAATAGGAAATGCAGTGGGAAAGTATATAGACAGATGTGAACCAAAGGATAACATGCATGCATGTGCCAAAATATGTGTGGAAGTAGATCTCAAAAAATGTCTTCCAAAGGCAATAAAGATCAAGATTGACCAATGGACGCATATCCAGCAACTAGACTATGAGCAGATACCATTTAAATGAAAGATATGTCACGAGTATGGTCATTTTGCTAATAGGTGTCTTAAGAAAAGAGAGAATGAAAATGTAGAAGAACAAGGGAACACATGGGAACAAGTAAAAAGAAAAAAACCTATCAATAAGCAGACAATACCAAACACTCCACAGCTTCGAGAAACAAACGAAACCACCTCTATTTTTTCAATGCAACTATATCATCATTTTTCTTTTTAATTGTCTTTTATGCACCCTTTACATCTTGGGATCATGTCCCATATTTATGATTAAGTCCTCTAAAGACTTTATCCTAGTATCCTTGGCCTGTGAAAGGCATTCTCTAACTGAAATTGCGTTGATATTTTATTGAGCGAATTTTGGAGTTGGTGTGCAGTAATAGCCTTGTTGGTCAATGTAGAATATACCATTTCCTCGATCTGTTTGTGTAATTCTATTTTGTCGATAGGATGAATATCCTTCGCCAACACCTCAAAATCTGTCTTCAAATAATCTGATATAGACCTGGGCTGCTGTGTTGTAGGCTTCATGAAAATCATTTGCATTTTACCTTCTTTTACATCAAAGGCTGACATTGGCCTTGTTTGATTAGTAGGAGCCAGTTTAAGCTATTGTGCATAATTTTGGGCCTTCAAGCTTTCATTTCTAGCCTTTATTTCTTTATATTTCTCTTTGATGTCCTGGTTCTAACCTGTTGGAGCCCTGAAGGAGGATACTTCCATGCTCTATTGTCTCTCCGGCATTTGAGCTTGTGAAGTGGAAGGTTCTTGTGTACCTCCAGAGGGAGGGGTTTGCCTGCATTTTGCTCTTTCTGTACCTGTAGTTCCAGTTGTTTCCTCTGTATACTCCTGTTCTGAAAATGGATTCAACCTTTTCCTTTTAACATAAGTCTATGCAATAGGTCTACTAGAAGGAGTGGCCTCCTCTCTATTTGTTTTGTGATTCTTATCCTCATTTAGAGGAGTCTGTACAATGGGAGGATTACTCATGATGTGTTCTAGCTGAGCCAGCTCTTCTGATATGTCTGGTTGTTCAGATTCCTCTTGCTCTTGAAGTTATTCTTCTGGTAGCTACGCACTGTGTTCCTACGTCTCCCTTTGGGAATGCGATTCTCCTGGAACCTGTACAAAGGAATATTCATCAAGTCTTCTTTCTAAATCAATCAACACATTATTGACAGCAGTTTATGTACTATCCCTGTCTACTAGAGTGTTCTCCACCCATTCCAGCTGATTTGCGTATTGTTCTATTTCAGGAATTCGGTGGTGGATGTAGGGAGACAATTTGTTTTTATGTCTTCTATTACAGATAACATCAAAGGGATCATCCAGATGAAACTTTGTTTGAGTTTGAGCCCTTGAAGAATTTCCTCTGCAACTCTTCCAGCTTCTCTATTGTTACACACAAAGGGGCCTAGCTGGTCTTTTATTCGGAGTTGTGCCTTTTTCTTGGCCTTCACAAAATGTACCGCATTAGAGTTGATTATTTTCCTGTAGCACTCCAGAGCAAATGATCTCATTGGGAGGTATCTTTGCAATTTTTCCATAAGAATGGTCTTAGCAACAACTATGTCCATAAGAATGGTCTTAGCAGGGTATTGCACTAGGGAAACACAAAAGTATTTTATAAGTCCTACGCACTTAAATTGGCTTGAATCAAATGAAAATAGGTCCTTATAAGGTCTAGCGATATCCAAGTTTAGTTTCTCCATAACATATTTAGGCATAAGATTGTGTGAAGCCCTAGAGTCTAGCATGACATTATGTAGGATTTTATCGTGGATGTTAAGGCTAATGTAGAAGGGTGGTATCCCTCCTTCCACTGGTTTTCCATTAACATCAGGACCGAAAATTAACTTAGGTTGATCATCAAATAAGTTAACGGAGTCTTCATTCTCAATGAAGTTTAAAGATTTACTTATTTAAGATCTGTAAGTTTCATGTTTAACCAGTTCTGTTAAAGGAACTGAGATTTTGAGTTTTGCCACTTTTGCTCCAAAATTGAAAGGCAAAGGGGATTTGTCTATTTGAACATTTGAAATCTTAGCAACAGGGTTTGGAGTAGTTTGTTCTTCTTTTTCAGTGTTTGGAGTCTTTTTAATTGGATTTTCTAATATAATTTCTGGAGACCTTTCCACTGTTTCCTTGAGGGGAACAGAAGTGGAAGGTTGCTCATTAGAAGGTTGGTCATTGGTTACGTCTTCAATGGTGGTGCTGGGAGGATTCTGATTTGATCTACAAAGGATTTGTAGAGTTTTTGTAACAGGAGAAACTTTCACTTTCTAAGGATGATTAGGTAATGCTCTCTTGTTTTGGTCCAGAACATCAGTGTTCTTTTTGCTCCTTAAATTGTATTGTTTATGCACTCCAAAGATAGCATAGTCATACCCTTGTTTGTAATTGAAATATTCTCCATATTGGGTTTGTAACTACTGAAGCATGTATAATTCTTGGTCATCATGAGTCAGAAAAACTGTTTCCTCGTCATCTAACCCCATTAAGTTAATTTGAGTGTTTAGCTCAGGGTCTTCTTGATGGGAAGTTTCAACATAGTTCTCTTGGAAAGGAGGTCTAATGTTCTGATCAGGCCCATTTTTACCAGTATTTTGATTCTGGTTTTTCCTAAAGTTTGGATTCCTTACTGGAGGTGCCTGTTGGTTATCCCAGTGAGGTTTCCTTTCAATAAATTCTATCATATCCATCAATCTTTCCATTCCTTTGGCTAAAGCATCCATTTTTTGATCAAAGGGTGAGGTTTCATATTTCAAGGGTGCTCTTCTTTCGTTTCTAACCCTAGCTCTTTTGGCTAGCAGATTAGCTTCTACACTAACTGCTACATTTTGCATATCTTCTAGGGTTGGGGGATTCCTTTCTCTCAGTTGGAAAGCCATATCAATGTCAAATCTGTCTGGAAACTTTATCAGGGCTAACCCCGGTGGAGGTCTAAGATCAAGTGGTATTGCATTATATACATTGTTAAACCTAGTACAGTAGTCCTGAATGGTTTCGTTTGGTCCCCTCTCAAGGTTTTCATATTCAGAAACAATTTGAAGAGGGTTCTTTTTCTTCTCCCACCTATGTAAAAATTGCTGGTAGAAAAACTTCTAAACTATCTATACTATTATCAAGCAGAGATCTAAACCATGTTCTCACTTCTCCAGCTAGAGTTTGGGAAAAAATTCTCATTTGGACATCTCCTATGTCAATTTCATGCAGTTCAAAATAATCTATCATTTTTCTTGTGTGTTGTTGTGCTATGTAAAATCCAATGCCATCAAATAGAACAATTTTACTCTGATAGTCTAGTGGCAAAAAATCTTGAGGAGCGGGCATCACAAGAGGGGCATATCTGAGTGCCATAGCTCTAAGTTAAACAGGATTGAGAACAAGAGTTGGGGTAACAGGGGGATTTTGGGTCACAGGGTAATGGGTATTTGATGGGTAGTGATAGGCTGATTGAGAAGCGAAGGTATGAATGGATATGAGGAATGAACTTCATAAATGTGAGGAAATGAGGGTGAACTAAAAGAAGTTGAAGCTGTTTCAGAAAGTTTATGGATCCTATCAGTAGTAAGGGATGACTGAGGGGAATTCAGAAGGTATTGATCAATTGACAAGTTTTCCCTTTGGACTTCGAGTTCTGCTGTAAATTTTGGATCTACAACTGTGTCCTCAAGTTCACTCTCAGACTTGGTTCTAAATAGGGAATGGTCAAAATACTCGTCAAAAGGGAGCTCCTCTATGAACAACCACTCACTAGGGCAGGAATTGGATCTAAACAAAGGTCTCGGGCTTACTGAACTTTCTTGTCTTCTGATTATTCTTGAAATAAGGTTGGGATTGTCAAATACGGGGGGAGGATTTGGATCAGGGTTGGCCCTTGTATAGTGAGTTCTCCTTGAAGCCAGATTTAAAGCTTTTGTTAATTATTTTATTTTTATGAATTTTTTTGAAATAACTTCTAATAAACCCTTTAAGAGGCTTGAAAATAAAAATTTGAATTTCTCAAAGGTTTATTAAGACTGAGGGTTTGATTCCCCAGTATGGTCGCCACTATGTTATCACACATATGTCTTCCCTAGAAGTTATCAAAGAAGGAATAATCTAAGGTAACCACAAACCTAACCTTTTAGACTCAGGTTCTAACCAACCTAAGTCTAGAGAGGGCTCTCTCTTTATAATTTAACTTTGTTTTGAGTAGGATTTCAGGCTAGTTCTTAGTGCTCATGATGTTTTGGTTTTGATTGGGTGGTGGAATTAAGAAAACAAATGGGTAGAACAGATATTTAGGCCATTAGGCTATGGAGTCAATCAAAGAGTGGCTTAACTGGATCTGATCAATTACTAAAGGAGGAGTTCACAGGCCGGGCTAGCACAACAAAAAGCAAATCTGTAGGTTCAAATGGATGAGGTAGTCCTAACTAGGGTAAAAGGGCAATGAAGAATACTTAAACTAGGATCAAGATGAAGAAAGGAAGGAGATCAGTAGCAAAGGGCAACTAAGAATCCTTTAATATGGACCTAAAGGGGTGGAACTACGGAAGTAAGGGAGCAACTAAGAATTCCCAAACCAAGATAGTTTAGTAGAAAACAATGAGAAAGTAAACAGTCAAAACAGAGAGCATTTAAGCTAATTCTGAGATATCATTCCTTGTTTACAATTCAGAATTCATAAATAAAACATGTGAATATTTATAACATGACAAGAAAACAATAATTAAACATAAAGAGATAATACTTATTTGGTTCCAACTGTGCACAAGAATCTAGTGAAATGTCTTTAGCTTTATTTCATGACCCAGCAAAAACTAGTCCAGCCTTGAATACAATAGCTCCTGAGCTCAATATAAAATGTCTACAGAAATGTACTTTAATCCACCCTAATTACTTCAAAATATGAAGTATTTATACAAAATATCTCATAACAATATGAGAATTATTCTAGGAAATCGAAAATATCTTCAAGCACGAAGATAGAGACAGATGAAAAACTATCTTCTTGCTGTCCCTTTTATTGTGACTATGCTGGTTGTTGTAATTCAGATTTGGCTCTTTCAGTTGCTTGATACCTATGTGTTGGAATCACTTTATGTCTTCAATCTACTGATACTCTTTACCTGCTATTATGTTCCTATACCAATAGATGTCATATATCATGATTGACTTGGTTTAGCTCTGAAATATGTACATACCTTTGCTTGTTGCAAATGTTTTCCATATTTGTAAAAAATCAAAGAATTAAAAAATGTAAAGAGGGTATGCCCTAAAAGAAAAATCAAAGGGCAAAAAGAACAAAGAAAAGGTCAAAAAATGAAAGAAAATGAACCCCAAGAAAAAGAAAAAAGACCATGAAAGTGTGCAAGTCCAAATGCCACTGCTATTTTACTTTTTGTATAATAAAGATTGTGTACAACTTGTTACTTATGCCACAATCCATGGTAACCAAATAGTTTAATCTTAGTTATTCCATGTTTTGAATTTCATGTTTATAGATATAGAGAATAAAATCTGACCAAACTATTTAATCTTGGCAGATAAGTAGATAGGTAGAGTGAATAAAAGGAGCTCAACAGTTTAACCTCAGCCCTTGGATGTAATAATGTTAGACTTAGATAGATTTTCATTGTATAATAAAAGAAAAATTTGATAAGGGTTTTCCAATTTAAGTGCACCCTAATAAAAGAAGTAAAAATGGTTGGATGTGTAGGTGGGTAAGTAGATGATTGGTTGCAAAATTATGTATGATGAATGGTTAAGTTAAAAGCTCAAATCTTTTGCTTTCATCACTTTGACAAAGTATGGATGACAATGAAGACATTTACATCAGAGACAAAATTCAAACTAATTAACCTCCTCACTTCAAACATGGTGCAACATGTGACATGCAAACTTAGAACTTGTTGCGACATGCAACATGCAATTTTTTGTGAATTGTGAAACATATTTTAGTATTTAAACCGTAATTTTTAATCCTAAACTTCATTTTGTGCACTTTGTATCCCATTGGAAAAACATTTTGATATCTACAACTTCAACGTTATAAGTTCTAAGAGATTCATTGACATTTACTTTGTGTTTGTAAAATGAAAATATGGTCACATTATCGACAACCTAGAAACCTAATAAATAACACATCATTTTAACAAATGTGTCCACAAAATCATTATCAGAGTAACCAGTGTCATAATATGAAAGGAGATTGAAATCAAGAAATTAAACTTGAACTCCTTATTAAGTTTCCAAATGACTTCATTATGTTAAATTCAATTTTCTAAAATATGATTTAAAGTTTGCTATATTTTAACTTATATATCCTACAGTGATGAAATCCATTTATTGACACTAAAATGAGACTATATATTTAATCTTGAGACTTTGTGTATGAGAGAGTGAATAAAAAAACACAAATGTTAATCATCATGGTGAGGAGGACCATCAATATACAATGATGGCTTTGGAAATATTATCTACAAAATCATACTCATAAGGCAATAATAAGAAAAGATAGAATTTAAATGGACATAGATATAATACAAATAAAAGAATGAAGTACCAAACACATGAAAAATAATCATATGTGGATACATAATGCTAAGTAATGAAAACCTATAGTGCAAAGCTTCAACATGGAATCACACATACATAATCCATCTCTATCAACAAACCTAAAACAAAGGGTTATACTAATGGTTACTCCAATTGAAAAGAGATTATTTTCTTATTATCCATTTGAACATTTTCCTCAAGTGTGTATCAAATGGTTAAATGGGGAAAGAGATGGTTAAAGTTAAACATAATAAAGTCCTTGGAGAAATAATTTTAGCTCTTTTGCACTTTGCAAGTGCGCATTGAATTGAAAAATTGACTATTGGTTGATCGTAGACGAAGGGATATGTATAGGCAATGGGAGCTAAGGTTTGGAGCTAGGGTTGAAAGGTCGAGGGCCTAGGGCTCAACAGGTGGAGGCAAGAAGGCTACGATCTAGACAGGCAGGCATATGGGACGCTGATAGCTGAAAGATCAGGCATGCAGGTGGCAAGTGTGGAGAATGGGCAGGGACAATTAGAAGGACTGTAGATAGGGCATATAGTTACGTGGACCGCAGATGGTTCCCCATAGAAAATGGTAGCCGGAAGCATCACGAGGTTTAGTTTCATGTTAGTTTTTTCATTGTCACTTTCCCTGAGCTGTTCGTGGCTGCATCTTGACAACGAAGGGTTTCGGAACAAACCGTTTGTGGCCTTGGGTTTTCTCGCTGTTATCTGTAGTAAATCTGTTAAAAAATGGTCAAACCCAACGATGTTGTAGATCTTGATCCCGAACCGAGAGATATTTTGTCAATTTTGGGGTTGGAGGTAACTAAACAAAACATTGAAAGCTATATCGGGCCAGCTGGATGCTCTTGGAAAGATAAATTAGGCTCAGAGGTGACTTGGAATCAAAGAAAATTGCTAGGTTTGCTAGAAGAGAGCTTAGGGTTGGCTTTTCTGAGCGGCCAGGGAGCTTCAGCGATTTCCCCGCTACAGGAGACAAGAATCCAGTCGACAACATACAAGCAAGCAGAAGACTAACAAATTCACCAAGTAAGTACAAAGAAATCCCTCCCGCTTAATCATTTCTTCTCTGGAGGTCTTGAGGATATCGTTTACAGTTGTGGGTTGAGAAAATCGGTGGGAAATAGCCCAGGTTGCAGGTTAAAGGTGAATTTAGGGTATGCAGAGGCGGATCAGCCGTCAGCTGCTAGAAAGGATCATTTTGGTCGGGACCCGAAAAACCCCAGGTTACATTCTAGGAAGGTGGATTTAGGGTTTGGATGGGGTTTGACCCTCAGGAAGGAGATCTTAGATTATGAAGGAGGAGAGGGCCTTACCAAGAAGGCAGGAGGTTTGGGGGTATCAAAAGGCATAGTGGGAGGGTTTGGAAGCGAGACATCAGCAAAAAGGAAAGAAACAGGGAACCCTAACAGACTCAGGGAAGAATTCAGGTTCACAGCAGGAGGGATTACCAAATGGTGCAGTAGCTACTCAGAACAGGGAGGAAGGGCTAGCCAAGAGGCAGACGGGGGAAAAGAGGAAAAAGTAGAAAATAATAAAGAAGAAAGAAAACTCATTAAACCTAGTCTTAGGTATGGACGTCCAAATAGATGAAGCCATCGAAGTGGTTGAGCTTACCCTGGTGGGAAGAGTAAGGGGGAAGAAACATTCAGCCCAGTTTATTCAAAATTGGGCCATGCAGCAATGGAAATCGGCTCCTGATAAGGGATTCCAGGTAACATCCTTGGCAAAAGGATGGTTTATGGTAAAATTTGAAAAGAAAAAGGTGGTGGACTGGGTCCTGGGGAATAATTGAGCTTTTGGCAGCCACCCAGTAATGTTCAAACGATGGACTCCTCTATTCGATGCACAGCGCAAGAAGGTGGAGGACATTCCTGTTTGGGTACGTGTGCCTGGGTTACCACCTTTCTTGTGGGTGGAATCGGTCTTAAAATCCATTGGGAACCATATCAGCACATATTTGGAAACAGACATGTCTTTCATTCAGTCGAAGGACAAGGCGATGGCTCGAATACTGGTGAGACTGAACCCAAGGGAAGGACTAGTGGAAGATATCAAGATTCAATATAAAGAGTTCATCTATGTTCAGCCTCTGGATTATGAACATCTGCCATTTTGATGCCACAGATGTCATGTTTATGGACACTTGGCAAGAGACTGTCCTCTGGGATATCGGCGTAGGCGGAAGCAGAGGAAGGCCGAGGAGGAATCGACGGAGGCAGAGAAGTTAAGGACTCCGCTTTCAAAGAAGGATCAGGGGTCGGATCACATGGAAATTGATAGGCCACAGGAGGAAAAAGTAGAGGATGCAGTTCAGTAGGAGACCCCCGTTCCGGATTCCCTCCCTGCACAGCCTCAAGAGCTAGAGAAGCGAGTCCAGGATACCATAGAAGCACCTGCAGCTCCCAGCATTGAAGACTCAAAGGGTATGCGACTGGACTTAAGCATTCCATCCCTTTCTCCATCTTTATCTATAAAAGATGTTATTTTAAATTCTTGTGCTCATGTTAGTACTTGTCCTATATCTGGTTCTGATTATACACATGTGGATAGCATCATAACATCTATTCCCAAGTTATATCTGAACTGTGAGGGGGTTCTAGGTGAGGAGGAGGGTGTGACGAGAGGTCCTCTCCCAGATTCAAATTATTATTACCTCCATTCTCATGATAGAAAACCACCACCTTTGGAGACTGTGGGGGGTTTGGGTATGGACTTGTCCCTGAGTAATAAGCGGAAAACGAGAGGTAGGAAAACTGATCTGTCAAAAGTGCAAGCGAGAGCTAAGATAGATATTGTCGATGGGAAACAAATGTCAATTTCTGGGGTTCTTAGAGCAGTGAAGCCCTGTGTGGAGGTTGAAAAATGATCTTTCTCTCCTGGAACTGTAGGGGTTTAGCCAGTAAACCTAAAAAATTGGCTCTCAAAGAAATTGTCCATCGGTACAATCAGGATGTCCTACTGTTTTAGGAAACTTTAGGCAGGGGTGAAGAAGTCACTAAAGTATTATCAACCCTTCTCCCAGGGTGGAATTTTCAGGCAATGGATTCCATAGGTCACTCAGGAGGCATAGCCATGGGCATCAAGGAAGGAAAATTAAAATTGAGGAATCTTTGGGGGATGTAGCATGCAATGGGGATGGAAGTCCTATCTTCAGAGCTAGGTGTCCCCCTGTTGATAGTCAATATTTATGGTCCTTGTCAAGGGAGAGTTGCATTTTGGAATTCTCTACTTTCCAAATCAGTGATGAGGAATCCAAACCTGGTGGTAGGTGGAGACCTTAATTTCTCTATTGGAATCGCTGAAACTTGGGGCCCATCAACTAGAGAAGACTCATTATCAGATTTTTTCCTCAATTTTCTTAGCTCTCACAATTTGATGGATATTAACCTGTTGAAAATAAGGCCCACATGGAGGAATCGAAGAATAGGGGATTCCATAATTGCAAAAATATTGGATCGATTCCTCCTATGTGAAGAGATAGCATCAAGGATCCTTGCCTTATGTCAATGGGTAGGAGAGGGAGGAAAATTGGATCACCTTATAATTCTTCTTGAGCTATCCAAGCCTCCTAAAAATTCAGTAGCCCTTTTTAAATTCAACTCCTCATAACTGCAAGAGGACTCTTTTAATAAGATTTTCAGAGAAACTTGGAGACCTTAGAGAATAAATGACGCTGAAGAAAAAGGCTTCTTGTTCATGGAAAACCTTAAGAGGATGAAAAAAGAAAATTGGAGTGGTTGAAGGCTAGGAAACAAAAACAGGATGAAGATCTAAATAAAATTGGACTAGAACTCCAAGACTTGGAAAGTCCTGAATCAGATGGCTATGAAACCCAGGAGAAAAAGGATAGAATATTGTTTCTAGAAGGACAACGAAGTAAAATCCTTCTAGCAAGAGAGGAGGAATGGAGACTGAAAAGTAGAGCCATTTGGCTGAAGGCGGGAGATGAAAACATTAAATTTTTCCATAATTATGCTAGAGGAAGGAAGAACTCCAACACAATCTGGAAACTAAAGGATGAAGAAGGCAGAGAAGCAAACTCTTTTGTAACTCTGTCTCATATGGGGAGAAGCCATTTCCAAAAGCTTTTTACAGGACAAGTGAAAGTCACACTGGTAGAGGTTATTAGGACATCCCAATGCTTTCCTCGCTATGTGGATGAGGAAGAAGCGGTGGCTCTGATGGGAGAAGTCACGAAGGAGGAAGTTGAGAGCGTCATTAAATCAATGGCAAAGGAAACGAGTCCGGGCCCTGATGGGTGGACAATTGAACTATTCCAACACTTCTTCAATCAAATTGGACAGGAAGTGACGGAGGTGGTCAAAGAATCCGGGAGGAAAGGCACTATCTACCCCCCTTTTAACTCAACTTTCATAGCCTTAGTCCCAAAAAAAGAATATCCAGGCTCTTTTGAAGACTTCAGGCCAATCTCACTATGTAATTGCATTTATAAAATAATTGCAAAAGTGATAGTGGTCCAGTTGAAACCCATTTTTTCAAGATGCATATCAAAAGAACAGTTTGAGTTCTTGGATGGCAGGCAGATCCATGAGGCTATTGGGGTTGCTCAGGAAACAATTCATAGTGTCAAATAGAAGAAGAGGAAAGGGGCAGTCGTTAAAATAGATCTATCCAAAGCCTATGATAGAATAAGTTGGATCTATATCCATATGTTACTAACTCATCTGGGATTCAAAGTCGAATTTATCAACTGGATCATGGGATGTATTACAAGTGTTAGTTTCGCGGTATTGATAAATGGAGCTGTTGCTTCTTTTTTCAAAGGGAAAAGGGGTTTGAGATAGGGATGCCCTCTTTCGCCTCTGCTCTTTCTTCTGGTTGCTAAAGGTCTGAGCCATTTAGTTCAGAAGGCAAAAAGGGATGGAGCTATAAGAGGTTTTGAAGTGGCGATAAATCTGTTTATATCTCATTTATTATTTGTACATGACATATTACTCTTCAGTAACGGGAATATAAATGAAATAAAGGAACTCAAGAGGATTTTATACCTATTTATGAAAGCCACAGGAATGCAAGTGAACCAAAGGAAATCCCAACTGATCCTGGAAGGCTTTAATAGGCAGCAGATAACCAAAATGTCAACATTTTTACCCTTTGAAGTTCATAAACTTGATGATCCATTTAAATATCTAGGTTTCTGGTTGAAACCTAATGCCTATCGGAAATAGGACTGGAACTAGCTAATAGCAAAAATAGAATCCAGGATTACACATTGGATTTTCAAATGGCTTTCAAGGGCTGGAAGGTTGACCCTTATCAAATCTGTCCTTCTAGCAATCTCGGTTTATTGGGCAGCTTTGACATGGGTTCCGAAAGGCATTCTGGAGAAAATAAGAAGGATATGCAGTAGATTTCTCTGGTCAGGATCTAAGGAGGAATCGGTCCTACCTTGGGTAGCATGGGAGAAGGTGGCAAGGCCAAAGGAATGGGGAGGCTGGGGAATAAAAGAACTCATAGCTTTTGGGCCTTCATTAGTGTTAGGCTAGGCAGTAACTCCTCAAAGCAAAATTGATTCGTATATCATATTCCTTCAAGTTAGTCTTTATTATATACATGAGGGAGAGACTGTTCACTTCATCTCCTGATGACTGTTCATATTACTTATTATTTATTTAAATTATATTCACCAAAATCCTGATGATTAGGTGTCAACATTCCCTCCCTTAATCTGAAGGGATGTTGGTGAGTCCAAGCATCATTCTAAATTGTTCAAGCTTTTCTCTTCCAAGTGCTTTGGTGAAGATGTCGGCAATTTGCTCATTAGTGGAATAGTGACGGAGATGGATTGTTTTGGCCTCAACATGATGTCGAATCAGATGATATTTGGCATTGATGTGCTTCGTTCGATCATGGAACTTTGGGTTCTTGGCCAACTTTATTGCAGAGGTATTGTCAATCATGAGTGGAGTTGATTATACTTGTTTTACCTGCAAATCTTCAAGAATTTTCCTGAGCCACACAATTTCTTTTGTTGCTTCAGTTGTTGCCATGTATTCTGCTTTTGTTGTGGAATCTTCTAGAAATGATTGTTTGCGTGATCTCCAGGAGACAGCTCGTGATCCAAGAATCATAGCATATCCTGAAGTAGATACCCCAGTTTCTTTGTCTCCATCGAAGTCTGAATCAGAGTATCCAATCAAGCTGAAGTCATCCACCTGTGTATACTTGATTCCAAAGTCTTGAGTTCCCTTCAAGCACCTTAGAACTCTTTTTGCAGCAGACCAATGTCCCTTACAAGGCTTTTGCATAAACTTGGAGAGGCTTCCAACAACAAACGAAATGTCTAGTCTGGTAGTAGTTAGGTAGTTGAGACTTCCTACAAGCTATCTATACTTTTTTGCATCCTCAAATTCTTTTCCTTCAATAGATATGAGCTTTAAGTTTTGTTCCATTGGAGTAGTAAGAGGATTGCATTCTATCATGCCAAACCTATTCAACAGATCTCCAATGTATTTCTTTTGAGAAATAATATGGACTTCTGATGTTGGGTTACTTCAATACCAAAATAGTAATGAACATAGCCCAAATCAGTCATTTCAAAACTTTTCCCCAATTCCTTCTTTATGGATGCAATGTAGCTTTCATTGTTCCCTGTCATCAAAAGATCATCTACATATACCACAAGATATACAACTGTTTTGCCAACTTTCTTGATAAATAAAGTTGCATTTTCAAAATCATAATGTTTGAAATTGAGTTTCAGGAGATGCTCAGTTAGTTTTTCATACCAAGCTCGCGGTGCTTGTTTGAGGCCATACAAGGACTTCACAAGTCTTCATACTTTATGTTCATGTCCTTTCATAGAAAATCCTTCAGGCTGGGACATAAAAACATTCTCTTTTAGATCTCCATTCAAGAAAGCAGTTTTTACATCCATTTGGTGGACTTTCCAACCATTCTGAGCTACTAGGGTAAAGAGTGTCCAGATGGTACCCCATTTTGCAGTGGGGGGGGAAGTTTCCTCATAATCGACCTCTTCCTTCTGTGCAAAATCTTTTGCCACAAGCCTAGCTTTGTGCTTTTCAAGTGAGCCATCAGCTTTATACTTGTTCTTGTAGACCCACTTGCAGCCAATTGGTTTGGTTCCTAATGGAGGATCAACCAGCTTCCAAGTGCCATTATTTAGGAGGGAATCATACTCTAATTGCATCGCTTCTTTCCATTCATCATGAGAGGTAGCTTATTTGAAGGAAGTTGGTTCAAAATCTATAGACAAGTTCAATTCAGAATCATAAGAAACATCCATATCAACAGGTGAATTAGAGTCATCTACATCACCTCCATTTTGTCGGTTTGAATTTCTAGTTCCTGTCTTTCCAACCTCATCAGGATGAACACTTTCAAGTGTCTTTGTCAGCTTCTTTGGGGGACCTTTCTCAGATGGTCCAGGCTGCTCCGCTGATTATAGTTGGGACTGAATCAAGGTTGAGTCTCCCAATTTTGTCAATCACATCACTTAAAGCATCATCCATTGTTGGAGTTTCTTGCAAGGGAGAGTGTTCTTCATAAGAATATTCCTCATGTTGATCTAGTATAGGAATCCCCCCTTAAAGATGTGTAATCTGATTATCAAATTCTTGAAATTATTTCGCTTTTTGGGAATCTATGCAAGTGATCAAGTTGCCGCTCAACAACATTGTCAGTTTTGGATGATTCAAGAAAAATTACATCTCTAGATACAACAAACTTTTTATTTACTTCATCATAGAGACGATATGCTTTGGAGGTGTTTGAATACCCCAAGAAGATACATTTACGACTTCTAGCACCAAGTTTGTTTCTATGTACGTTTGGTATCAAGGCATAACAGGTGGAACCAAAGACCCTGAGATGCTTTACCGAAGGAACATGTCCATACCACATTTCATATGGAGTCTTGTTTCTAATAGCATTAGATGGACATCTATTCTTTATATATGCAGCACATAGAATAGCATCAGCCCAAAACATTATCTTTATATTTTTGAAGAAGAGCATGGATCGTACCATATTTAAGATTGTCCTATTTGTTCTTTTAGCTACACCATTCTGTTGGGGATTATAAGGCACAATTGTTTGATGTTTGATCCCATGTTGGCAAAGATAGTTTTCAAATTCATTTGATGTGTATTCTTTTCCATTATCAGTGTGAATAGACCCAATATTAGATTGTGCATCATTTTCAATCCATTTATGAAAGTTCTTGAATGTTTGAAAAGCATCAGATTTGTTCTTCAATAAATAAACCCAACACATTCTGGTGTAGTCATCAATAAATGTCATCATATATTTGTTTCCATTTGCAGAAGGAACAAGCATTGAACCACATAAATCTGAATGAATTAGTTCAAGTTTTCTATGTGCTCTTGGATGTGAATCATGAAAAGACTATTTGCTATGCTTTCCTAGAATGCAAGCATCACATTGCTTAAGTTTCCTAGGAATTGTAGGCAAACCAGTAACACCATTTTTCTTCAACAAGCAGAGGCTATCATAGTTCAAATTTCCAAATCTAGCATGCCATAATAAGCTTGATGAAATGTACCTTCTTCATAATGAGAATTGTATGAGAAATGTTGTGCACGAGCAGAGGTTTCTTGCAGCTTGAGAAGCCTTTCTTCTTCTATTCCCCTCATGACAAGTGAGTGGTCAGATGCTTTTCTTACCTCAAGCTTGCCATCAAACATATGAATGGAGTGACCTTACTGGTGGATGTGGACCAAGGACAGCAAGTTTCTCTTGAGTTGTGGGAGATATAGAACATGATGCAAAAGAAAGTCTGGAAGACCAGGTGGTTTAAGCCTAATTGTGTGAAGCCCTGATGGCTTGATTTTTTATTGGTCTGCAAAGTATACTGCTCCATTAACATTGTCAGTAAATTCTTCAAAAAATCTTTTCTATGAGTCATGTGGAAAGTTGCTTCTGAATCAAGCAACCAATCATTTTTCCAAGAAGCCAGTGAAGCATTAAATAAATCTTCATTTACTCCGATATTACTTGTGCCACAACATAGTGAGCAGCTTCAGGTGCTTTACCTTTGTCTGTATCATCAGTTTTACCTTTCTGTTGGTTTCTTTACTGCTCAATTTTGTCCCATGGTAACTTGCATGTAGAGGCATCATGTGACCCATTTCTTTTGCAGCGTATGCAATGCAAATCTGCCTTTTCTCCTTGAGAGTGTCTGCCCCCCTGCCTCTGAAATATCTTCCTCTTCCTCTTCGACCACCTCTTCCTCTGGAAGAATCTTGAGCAGGATTCTTTTATTTATGAGCAAGGCACACAGCCTCTTTAGAAGATTCAGGGGCTGTCTTCTTTCCAAAAGCTTTCTCTCTTTTAGCAAAATTTTTCACAAGAGAGTCAAATGTGATATCTTTGAGGTTTCCATTTGCTTGCAATGACTCAATATAATTGGAGTAAGTAGGCTAAAGTGCCTTGAGAAAAGTGATAAGAGGAATATCCAATTCAACCTTAGTGGATTTGATATCATGCATTATAGACTTTACTTCAGATGCAAGAGCAAGAGGATTATTATTTTATAGTTCAAGAGTGAAGAGTTTGATCATGAGTTGAACAACTTCAAGTGTAGAATGTGAGTCATAGAGTTCTTTCAGATTTTGTAAGGCTTCAAAAGCAATTGAAAATGGTGAAATATGGTGACTCACCTCTTCATTTACAGATGTTGCGATTAATGCATAAGCTTTATTGTTCTTGTTTTCCCAAATGACAAGCTCTTTGTCTGAGGTAGGTTGTTAGTGTACTACAGGAGCACACTATCCCAAGTGGAGCCACTGTTATCACCTAGAACTGCAGTCACATGTACATAAATTTTGTCCAAAATTTCATTGTCAAAAGTGGGTGTCAAATGGTTGTTGTCCTATGTTTACTACTTAGGGGTCATGTTTCTAAATGATATTGATGTGAATCATTTTCAAAAACCGTTAGTCATCCTCCATCATGATTGAATAAGACATGTCTTATCTTGTATACGTCACTGGTCCTTTTCGCATTTTTGCAGCACAGTTTTATTGGTTGATTTTGCAGCGCAATGATGTTTTAGCCTTTTCGCAGCGTGTCAGTATCCAGCCATTTCGCAGCGCATTCTGCTAATTTATAACTATCTGCGCTACGAAATCGCGGATTCGGGGATTTTGCAGCGCAGATTCTTAAAATGTCATGTCTGGGGATGAGTCATTGTGTCCGTCCAGTTATTGTCAGTTGGCGTACCTTCTAAACACTTATGAGCCATCATTCCACCAGTAGGTTCATAGTCATGCACATTAAAATCATTCAAACGGTTTTGTTATGCATGGTCGTGTTATAATGTTTGTTAATAATGCATAAAGTGGTCAACTTGTATGATAAGTTATTTGAATTGCAAATGAGCTCGAGCCTCTTCTTCAAAAGAGTCTGATTGCAAGCGAGCCTGCGTTCTAAAATTTGAATTTGCCATTTGAGTTGAGGTTGGTGGTGTTTCTCTGTGCGAAAGATTTCAAAGCGTAATGGAGAAGAAGGAGCATCGGTCTGGAAGGTGTCAGAGGGTAGAGCCTGAAGGATTAGATCTTGCATTGAGGGATGAAGGTGTAAGAAAGGCTTTCAAAGATGCTGGTTGCTGGAGTTTCTGTGAAAAACTGAAGGGTGGCCACACTCAGGTAACAAAAGAGTTTGCCTTGAATTTTACAGGTTTAAGTTCTAAAGTGTCTATGTTAGAATTCCAAGTATCTCCAGAGGCTATTGCTAATGTAACTGAGATTCCGAGAGGAGGGCAGGAGTGGTTTAAAAACTTCAAATTTGATATGAACCCCTGCAAGGAATTCTTGAAAGAAGCCTATGTGAATGAAGATCTAACCAAGGCTGTGCCTAGAAGTTATGTTAAAGAACACTATGCTATGCTTCTTACCTGTATTCAAAAGTATTTAACCTGTGAGGGCAGATATAACAAAGTCTATTCCTATCATTTTAAGTTGTTGCTGCATTTTACGGGTAAAGCATCTATAGATATTCCATTTTACCTGTTTCGTAGTCTCAGCAAGATGTGTGATAAAGTTCAATTAAGGAAGGATGACTATGAGACATCATTATTTCACCATGGTCTAGTCAAACTGTTAGTGCTGGATGCTCTTCAAAAAATTGGTAGGGATTGGAATTCTTTCATCTATATGGCTGGTTTCCAGAGTAGGACAGGCCTCACCCCACAGTCGGTTAGAGAAAGAGAAGAATCAATGGAAGAACCTACAATAGCTGAGCTTAGAAAGGAGGCTAGGGATAAAAAGAAAACAAAATCTCAGATGAACAAGCCAGTAAAGCCTGTGGTTATTAAAGAGCCATCTCAGCCATCATCAAAGGAAAAGGTTAAGCACAAGAAAGATGTACCTGGATCAAGTGGGTCCGAAAGAGTATCAAGAGTTAAAACAAGGAGTCAATTAAGCAAAGAGAAGGGTAAATCAGTAGCTGTATATGAAAGTCCAATTTCAAAGGCCAGCTTAAGTGATTTGCTTGATGCCATTGAATTTGAGCAGGAAGAACCGGTGCATCTTGAACCCATGCATATTGATTTAACTCAATCATCACCTGAGAGCACTAAGAAGTCAAAAGCTTCGAAGAGACTTAGGTTTGATGAACCTAGTGAGGAGTTTATGTTCAAACCACGAAGGCCAGTTACAAGGAAACAAGTTAGAGAAGCTGAGAAAGTGCATAAAGAAGAGAAAGCTGTAAAGATGCCCAGAACGGAGGTAATTGAAGTATTGACCAAAACAGTGGAGGCAGTCAAGCATAAAGACAAGAACAGAAAGGTTATTATTACCCAAGGAGGAAATGTTATAGCCATAAAGAACCAAGCCGGAGCAGCAAAAGATGAAGTTGTCCAGGTGAAGAATGTTAATGAAGTTGCCCAGGTGAAGAATGTTACTAAGGAGCTTGCAGTTAGATATGCCAACTACCGAAGAGTTGTGTTAAAAGGTAGCAAAAACCTAGTGGGTCAGGTAGATTCAGTGGCTGATGTGTATACATGGACGGTTCCAGCCCTCAAGCAAGCTAAACTCATCAGAAAGATGAACATGAGCCTGAGAGCTGAAAATAAAGCCTTAAAGAAGGAGGTTGCAAATTTGAAGATACAGCTAGGTCAACTAGCTCACTGATTTGAAGAAAAAGGTGATATTCTTAGTTTTGGTCAATTTTGTTTAAGCTCCATTATTTTGAAATCATATAAGTCTTTGACACCTTTAGAAGAAGTCTGAAGAGTCATAAGTTCAAGCAAAAGACGCCTTAGTGCAAATATACTCTGTTTTAGCAAAAACAGCAGTTTCGTAGCGCGCTACGAAACTACTGTAGGTGCTGTTTTATGATGAAAACAAAGAGTTTAATGATGGGATCAGCAAATTTTTGAAGAAAATGCCTAAGGAACATAAGGGAGACCACATAAGACTATTCTAGCTATGCAGAGAATGACAAGTGTGCCTTTTGGAAAAGGTGAAATATTTTTGTCTTTAGTTAAACCTTGATAAAGGTACTTTATTACCGATTATTAGGGTTCTGATAGGGAATGCATACGGAGATTTTGGTTTATACACCTGTTAAGTCAACAAGGCTTCCAGCACATTGGGGAATATGGTGATGCTCATAATTTTTAAGGAATTAAAGAGCTGGGAACATGTTACTTAATTTGTGAAGAATGATGGGAGACAAGGACCGGGAAAACAGGGGACTTATCTTGAGGATTAATGAACCATCTACGCAGCCAGTATCCAAAGCCAGCTTGTTCATTGCATTCTCCTCCAAGATATCTCGACCAAAACAGAAAGAAGACAGATGTCAAGAATCAAGAAGGAATCATGGTACGAGGAGGACAGATTTTGAGTTTTGATTAAATTAGGACTCTTTGTAATTACAGTTCAGTACTTATGTATTTAATGAGTTAGTTAAACAGAAGATAGGAGTAGTTAATAGCAACCTTCGAGCTCCCCTCATCCTGGAGGAGGAAGCTCAAGGTGGTTAAGAATGTATTCCTATATATGGATCAGACTTGGATGTAATTGGGGTTGGATGTTTTGATAAAAGACAAGACTATTTTGGTTTATGTATAGCAGATTTCAGTAATGCAAATGACTGTTGTTTCTTCTCAGGATTCACAATAGATCTTATTGTTCAAATGTATGATGGTTTATTCTCTTTAATGTTCTTTTACAGTTTGGTTAATGCATAATCACTTAGAACTCATGAATCATGCTCTGACTTCCTGTATGCCTAGGCAAACTGTGTTTCATGTAAGTTATGTTTGAACATTAGATGTAAAGTGCCCTGATTTCTATGAAAGGATAGTGTTATTGTTTACTGAGATATTAGTGACTCCATAAGCCCAATGGGAAGCAATTCTGTCCAGCCAGTACATTTTTCATGTGTCTTGTAAGAGTTAGCCATCCTGTTCAATATCAATAACCTATGAGAGAGCCCTCTCAGACTAAGGAGGCTAAGCCTTAGTTAAAAGCTTGGTTTGAAACAGTTACACAGAGTCTTGCTGATTGGCAGCCTTCAGTACCTGATTTTGTGATAACATTTTGGTGCGTCTGCCGGGAGCCTGAAGATTACTCATTCCCGTAGTTATAAGATTGAATTTCTGAAGGTAGCGGGAGTTCGAAAAGGTTTCGAGGCTGCATTCTACCTTAGTGACTCCATGAATTTTAAAGTTTGAAAGGTGGCTTCGAAAGGAAGGTATACAAGGAGTAATCCTGACCCAAACCCACCTAGTCCTGTGGAAAATCCTAATATCATCTCAAGGAGTAAACAAAGATTTTCTGATATACCAGGTACTTCAAATATTTCAAAGTCTTTGTTTCCTGAGTTTGCTAGAAGTCCTGAAGATAAAATTGTTGATGATAAAATCCAAGAAGTGTTGTTGAGGTCTGAAAACGAAGAAGAGCTTATTGGTATCATATTAGATTTACAAAAGAAAGGCATTGATACTTCATCTTTAGTGTCACAAAAAGATAAAGAAGAGTTTTGGGAAATTGTTACTTCTGAATTGTTATTAGAGGAAGAGGATTTGAAACAGCTCAAGGAGCTTGACCCTTTTGAAGTTCTGCTTAAATCAAAAACTGGTTTACCTCTCCCAAATTGGAGTTCTTTTGTCAGTGGCTTACAAAGTCCCAATAGCCCTTTCCGTACTCATACTTTATCTTCTGCCTCTGCTAGTCCAAATACTCCTCAGTCAACATCTCATACTAGTTCTGGTCCTCCTAGTCACACAATACCTGTTATCCCTGCTCCTCATTTCATTATGGCTGTACCTGCTAGGTATGCTCCCCTAGCTCTCCCTGCTGTTTTGCATGATCTCCCTAGTAAATATGCTGCTAGGATTCCAACATGGGGAGGAGATGAGGACATTACAGCTGAGGAACATGTGGATAGATTCAATGACTTTGTTGATAGGGAAGAAGTGGATGATGAAGATGTAAAGTTAAGACTGTTTGCTCAAACCTTTATTGGGGAAGTCCGGAAATGGTTTAAAGCCCTTGGAGCTGGTAGCATTCATAGTTGGCTTGAGTTTGAAGATCTTTTTCTGAGGAAATGGGGGAATAGGACCAATCCTGTTCAAGCCCTCACTGAATATAATGGTTTAAGAAGAGCTCCAGATGAAACTGTCCAAAATTTTTCTAAGAGGTTTAATAAAGTATATAATTCCATCCCTGCACATTTAAAACCTCCTGGAGCTTTGGCACAGTTAAGGTATGCTGAGTCATTTGATTCAGATTTCTCTCTTTTACTCAGAGAAAGAGAGTCTGCTACTCTTGCTGATATGCAGAATGATGCAGTTAAGGTTGAGGTAAATATGCTAGCTGCTAAGAAGTCAAAGATGGCAAAGGCTAAGATAAAGGAAGAGGAGAAACCTTCTACCTCTGCTCAAGAAGAAAAGTTTGAAACCATGATGAAAACCATGGAGAAATTGATGGATCAGTTAGCACTTGGGAATATTGCTGCTCCCCAAGCACAACAAGAGCCTAGGTTCAGGAATCCTCAATTTAGAAGGCCTCAAAATCAGCAAAGACCAAGGGACAATAGAAATCAGCAAGCAGATCCTCCAGTGAGACCTCCTTTCCAGCAAAACATGGTGGATGAAGAAGAAGAACCTGAGGTACCTGAGGAGTCTATTCATTGCTTGGGTGAAGAAGACTCAGAAATTTTCTTAACAAAAGAAGAGCATGATGAGTCTAGTTTGGTAAAGGCAGAAGAGGAGCCTTCAGATTTCTTGAAGGGTTATCAGCATGCCATATTTGAAATTCAGAAACAGTACAACCTCAGAAACCGAGATGTCCCTATTACAGCAAATAAAGCACAGCCCAAGAAGAATGTTTCAAAGGCAGTTGAAGATAAGAAGGAAAAGACAAAGCAGACTGATGGTAAAGGTGATTCCTCTGGTGAGAGAAAGGATATTCAAAGCCCTACACCCCCTAAGGAACTTGAAAAGTCTACTTCTGTTTTTAACATAGAAAATGAGATTGCCAAGATTAAAATATCAGTTCCATTTAATGAGATTCTGAAAGTAGACAAATATAGAAGCAAGATTGTGGAAATGCTTAATTCTCCACCAGGAGGGGCTGATATTCTAAGTGTCCAAGAGGATAATCCTATTATCTGTTTAGGACCAAGACTTGAAGATGAACAAAGTGATGAGTTTCCTCCTTTTTATATAAGCATCAATATCCATGACATGACTCTACATAATGCTATGCTGGATTCAGGGGCATCACATAATCTCATGCCTAAGGTAATTATGGAAAGAATGGGATTAGAAGTAACTAGACCATACAAAGACTTATTTTCTTTTGATTCAAAGAGAGTTCATTGCATTGGGTTGATAAAAGACGTTGTTGTGGCTCTAACACAAATCCCAGCAAAAACAACTGTCATGGACATTGTTGTTGCAGACATTCCACCTAAGTTTGGGATGCTTCTTTCAAGGTCATGGGCTGCAAAGATCAAGGGTACCATGCAAATGGATCTGACATATGCTACTATCCCAGTGTTTGGCGAACAAAGGAGGTTGTATCGTGAAACAAGGATGGCATACATGGTAAGCAGCAAGGACAAGCCTCAGAATTTTCCTATTTACTCATGTGATACAGGTCTGGGGTCAGCTATCTTGTTTCATGAATCAGCTGGTAAAGAATCACAAGATGAGCATGCAGAAAATCAGTGTCAGGAGGAACAGCAAAGAAATGAAAGAGATATCAATGGTTGTTGGTCCTTATACTTTGATGGAGCAGCAGGAAAAGATGGCGCAGGAGCTGGAATTTGGATTACTAGTCCAACAGAAGAAAGTAAGTTTCTATCATACAAACTTAACTTTGATTGTACCAATAACATGGCTGAGTACGAGTCTCTGGTGTTAGGCTTAGAAACCTTGATAGAGTTGAAGGCAAAGAACATTGTTGTTTATGGAGATTCTGAATTAATTATTAAGCAAGTACAGGGTACATATCAAACAAAGGATGTTAGGATGAGAGCCTACAGAAACTTAGTGTTGGAGCTATTGGAAAAGTTTCAATCCTATTCTTTCAGCATTAAAAATAGAGAGCAAAATTCTATTGCAGATTCTCTTGTTGTAGTAGCCAGTCTTTTTGTTATTCCCAAACATTCTTCTGATAGCTATGAAGTGAAAGTTCGCCATAGACCAGTCATCCCAGATAATATCATAAATTGGCAAGTGTTTGAAGATGATCAGCAGGTAAGAAATTTTCTTGAGTTGAAAGAGGAGTTTGAAAATAATCAAATAGATCAGCAGAATATGTTAGCTGAGACAAAGGAAAAGTCTGAAGTGTTGCAGTTGCAAAATAACTTAATCCCTAAAGGCCTCATTCCTCTTGAAAAGTTATTTGATCAGAATGATGTGTTTAAAGCACCAAGGTTGCAAGCTAATGAAGAGGAAATAGAAAGCTGTAATTTAGGTGACTCAGTTGTGCCTAAATTAGTCAAGATTTCAAAGTTCTTATCAGCTGATATGAAGATCAAATATGTTGAAATGATGAAGAAGTTTATTGATGTTTTTGCATGGAGCTATGCTGATTTGAAGCAGTATGATTCTTCAATCATACAACACACCATCCCAATTAAGCCAAATGAGAAGCCTTTTAAGCAGAAATTAAGGAGAATTAATCCCCTTCTGATGCCACTGATTGAAAAGGAGGTGAAAAAGCTTTTTGATGCAAAGATTATTGTTCCAATTAGATTCTCAAATTGGCTTGCTAACTTGGTACCTGTCAGGAAAAAGAATGGGGAGATTAGAATTTGCATAGATTTCAGGAACTTAAACAAGGCTTCACTGAAAGATAATTACCCTCTTCCTAAAATGGATCTTATTTTGCAAAATATTGTTGGTTCCCAAAGAATGTCTATGCTGGATGGTTTCTCAGGGTATAATCAGATCCTTGTTCATCCAGAGGATCAGGAGAAGACAGCTTTCACTACACCATGGGGCACATTTATGTATGCAAAGATGCCCTTTGGTCTCATGAATGCAGGGGCGACCTTCCAGAGGGCTATGGACATTGCTTTTGCTGAAGAAAAGGATAAATCAGTGGTGGTATATCTTGATGATATCACAGTATTTTCAAAGAGGGAAGAAGACCACTTAAAGCACCTAGAAAGGATCTTGTTAAAGTGTAGGAGGTTTGGTATTTCCTTAAACCCAACCAAAAGTATCTTTGCTTTAACCTCTGGTAAGTTACTTGGGCATATTATTTCTGAAGAGGGTATTAAGATTGATCCTAATAGAGTCAGTGCTATTCAAAGGCTGGATTTGCCAAGAAGCAAGAAAGAAGTTCAATCTTTTCTTGGAAAGGTTAATTTTGTTAGAAGATTCATTCCTAACTTTGCTGAAGTGGTCAAACATATAACAAAGATGTTAAGAAAAGGAGCAGATTTCAAGTGGACAGCTGAAGCAAAGAAATCATTTGAAGAAATTAAAAAGGCCCTCACTCAAGCGCCAGTCCTCATCAGCCCGAATTTTACCAAGGAGTTCCTGATATTCACATTTGCTTCTGAAGATACAATTGCTGGAGTTTTGCTGCAGAAAGGAAATCAAGGTACTGAACAGCCCATTTCTTTCTTTAGTAAGACATTGGCTAATGCTGAGTTGAAATACAATATTTTAGAGAAGCAAGCATATGCATTGGTGAAGGCAATTAAGGATTTCAGAATTTATGTGTTGCACTCTCATATTGTTGCATACGTGCCAAGTGCTGTTATAAAAGATATTCTTACACAAGCAGACCTGGATGGAAAAAGAGGAAAGTGGATAGCCAAGCTGTTAGAATATGACATTGAGATCAGGCCCACCAAATTGGTGAAGGGTCAAGGCTTGGAAAAGTTGTTAACTCAGTCAAATCTGGACTGCATTGGTATCAATTTTAGCACAGAAATATCAGAAATTTCTGAGAATGAAGAAGAGTTGGTCCAAATCAATGAAAAGTTTTTGACATCAGAATGGTATAGGGATGTGGCATTTGTATTGCAGCACAATAGAGCCCCAGATAACCTTTCCAAATCTAAAGCTCGGTTCACCAAACTAAAATCTCTTAGATATTTTATGTATGAGCAGAATTTATTTTGGAAGGATGCAGGAGGGATTTTATTAAATTGTCTCATTGAAGAAGAGGCTGATAAGGTAATTGATGAATTTCATAAGGGAGATTGTGGAGGCCATCACTATTGGAAAGCCACTGCAAATAAAGTTTTGAGAGCTGGATATTTTTGGCCGACTATGTTCAGAGACATTTATAAAAAGATAGCAGCATGCCATGAATGTCAAGTATTTGAAGGAAGGAGAAAGCTCATGCCTTTGCCATTGGTTCCTATTTATGTTGAAGCACCCTTCCAACAGTGGGGATTAGATTTTATAGGGGAAATCCATCCTCCTTCATCAGGACAGCATCGCTGGATCCTCACAGCCACTGATTATTTTACAAAGTGGATAGAGGCGATACCTACCAGGCAGGCCAATGACTTAGTGATAATATCCTTTCTGGAAAATAATATTTTATCAAGGTTTGGTTGTCCAATCAAGATTATCACAGACAATGCCCAGGCTTTTAAGTCCAAAAGAATGATAAACTTTTGCCATCAGTACCATATTTCCCTTGGTCATTCCACTGCCTACTATCCGCAAGGAAATGGCTTAGCTGAGAGTTCAAACAAGAGTCTTGTGAGGATTATTAAGAAGCTGCTGCAGGAAAATAAAAAGGCTTGGCATTTAAAGCTGACGTATGCCTTGTGGGCTAACCGAATTTGCACGAAGAGGTCCATTGGAACATCTCCTTATGAACTTGTGTATGGAGCAGAGGCAATTTTCCCAACATCTCTTGGGGTACCAGTTATGAAGCTAATTCAGGGATTAGAAGAGGAACCAAATGCCATACAGCGAAGAATTAATCAGTTGATAGCTTTGCAGGAGAAAAGGAATGAGGTGTTTCAAGACCATCAACAAAACCAGAATAGAGTCAAAAGAGCTTTTGACAAGAAGATCAAAGAGGTCATATTTCAAATTAATGATAAAGTCCTAAAATGGGAAGCCAGAATTGAAGAGAAAGGTAAACATGGCAAATTTGAAAATTTGTGGAAAGGGCCATTTCAGATTTCTGCTTTCCATGGAAACAACACTTACATTCTGTAGGAAGTTGATGGAACACCATATGCTGGAGGGCCTGTTAATGGCAGGTTCTTAAAGCATTACAATTAGTAAAAGTCTGCCAAGTATCTCATGAACATTGTATATAACCGTTTTTGAATTTTCCTGTTGAAAATAAATGACAAGCTGAACAGAAAAGCTTTAGCCCGAGGAGAAGGCCCACAAAGCTCGAAAGGGATGCTTGTCAGTTGTGTGTTTTTTTTTAAAAAAAGTGGACAAGACACTGGTTCTACGAGTTCTTAGTGTACTACAGGAGCACACTATCCCAAGTGGAGCCACTGTTATCACCTAGAACTGCAGTCACATGTACATAAATTTTGTCCAAAATTTCATTGTCAAAAATGGGTGTCAAATGGTTGTTGTCCTATGTTTACTACTTAGGGGTCATGTTTCTAAATGATATTGATGTGAATCATTTTCAAAAACCGTTAGTCATCCTCCATCATGATTGAATAAGACATGTCTTATCTTGTATACGTCACTGGTCCTTTTCGCATTTTCGCAGCGCAGTTTTATTGGTTGATTTTGCAGCGCAATGATGTTTTAGCCTTTTCGCAGCGTGTCAGTATCCAGCCATTTCGCAGCGCATTCTGCTCATTTATAACTATCTACGCTACGAAATCGCGGATTCGGGGATTTTGCAGCGCAGATTCTTAAAATGTCATGTCTGGGGATGAGTCATTGTGTCCGTCCAGTTATTGTCAGTTGGCGTACCTTCTAAACACTTATGAGCCATCATTCCACCAGTAGGTTCATAGTCATGCACATTAAAATCATTCAAACGGTTTTGTTATGCATGGTCGTGTTATAATGTTTGTTAATAATGCATAAAGTGGTCAGCTTGTATGAAAATTTATTTGAATTGCAAATGAGCTCGAGCCTCTTCTTCAAAAGAGTCTGATTGCAAGCGAGCCTGCGTTCTAAAATTTGAATTTGCCATTTGAGTTGAGGTTGGTGGTGTTTCTCTGTGCGAAAGATTTCAAAGCGTAATGGAGAAGAAGGAGCATCGGTCTGGAAGGTGTCAGAGGGCAGAGCCTGAAGGATTGGATCTTGCATTGAGGATGAAGGTGTAAGAAAGGCTTTCAAAGATGCTGGTTGCTGGAGTTTCTGTGAAAAACTGAAGGGTGGCCACACTCAGGTAACAAAAGAGTTTGCCTTGAATTTTACAGGTTTAAGTTCTAAAGTGTCTATGTTAGAATTCCAAGTATCTCCAGAGGCTATTGCTAATGTAACTGAGATTCCGAGAGGAGGGCAGGAGTGGTTTAAAAACTTCAAATTTGATATGAACCCCTGCAAGGAATTCTTGAAAGAAGCCTATGTGAATGAAGATCTAACCAAGGCTGTGCCTAGACGTTATGTTAAAGAACACTATGCTATGCTTCTTACCTGTATTCAAAAGTATTTAACCTGTGAGGGTAGATATAACAAAGTCTATTCCTATCATTTTAAGTTGTTGCTGCATTTTACAGGTAAAGCATCTATAGATATTCCATTTTACCTATTTCGTAGTCTCAGCAAGATGTGTGATAAAGTTCAATTAAGGAAGGATGACTGTGAGACATCATTATTTCACCATGGTCTAGTCAAACTGTTAGTGCTGGATGCTCTTCAAAAAATTGGTAGGGATTGGAATTCTTTCATCTATATGGCTGGTTTCCAGAGTAGGACAGGCCTCACCCCACAGTCGGTTAGAGAAAGAGAAGAATCAATGGAAGAACCTACAATAGCTGAGCTTAGAAAGGAGGCTAGGGATAAAAAGAAAACCAAATCTCAGATGAACAAGCCAGTAAAGCCTGTGGTTATTAAAGAGCCATCTCAGCCATCATCAAAGGAAAAGGTTAAGCACAAGAAAGATGTACCTGGATCAAGTGGGTCCGAAAGAGTATCAAGAGTTAAAACAAGGAGTCAATTAAGCAAAGAGAAGGGTAAATTAGTAGTTGTAGATGAAAGTCCAATTTCAAAGGCCAGCTTAAGTGATTTGCTTGATGCCATTGAATTTGAGCAGGAAGAACTGGTGCATCTTGAACCCATGCATATTGATTTAACTCAATCATCACCTGAGAGCACTAAGAAGTCAAAAGCTTCGAAGAGACTTAGGTTTGATGAACCTAGTGAGGAGTTTATGTTCAAACCACGAAGGCCAGTTACAAGGAAACAAGTTAGAGAAGCTGAGAAAGTGCATAAAGAAGAGAAAGCTGTAAAGATGCCCAGAACGGAGGTAATTGAAGTATTGACCAAAACAGTGGAGGCAGTCAAGCATAAAGACAAGAACAGAAAGGTTATTATTACCCAAGGAGGAAATGTTATAGCCATAAAGAACCAAGCGGGAGCAGCAAAAGATGAAGTTGTCCAGGTGAAGAATGTTAATGAAGTTGCCCAGGTGAAGAATGTTACTAAGGAGCTTGCAGTTAGATATGCCAACTACCGAAGAGCTGTGTTAAAAGGTAGCAAAAACCTAGTGGGTCAGGTAGATTCAGTGGCTGATGTGTATACATGGACGGTTCCAGCCCTCAAGCAAGCTAAACTCATCAGAAAGATGAACATGAGCCTGAGAGCTGAAAATAAAGCCTTAAAGAAGGAGGTTGCAAATTTGAAGATACAGCTAGGTCAACTAGCTCACTGATTTGAAGAAAAAGGTGATATTCTTAGTTTTGGTCAATTTTGTTTAAGCTCCATTATTTTGAAATCATATAAGTCTTTGACACCTTTAGAAGAAGTCTGAAGAGTCATAAGTTCAAGCAAAAGACGCCTTAGTGCAAATATACTCTGTTTTAGCAAAAACAGCAGTTTCGTAGCGCGCTACGAAACTGCTGTAGGTGCTGTTTTATGATGAAAACAAAGAGTTTAATGATGGGATCAGCAAATTTTTGAAGAAAATGCCTAAGGAACATAAGGGAGACCACATAAGACTATTCTAGCTATGCAGAGAATGACAAGTGTACCTTTTGGAAAAGGTGAAATATTTTTGTCTTTAGTTAAACCTTGATAAAGGTACTTTATTACCGATTATTAGGGTTCTGATAGGGAATGCATACGGAGATTTTGGTTTATACACCTGTTAAGTCAACAAGGCTTCCAGCACATGTGGTGATGCTCGTAATTTTTAAGGAATTAAAGAGTTGGGAACATGTTACTTAATTTGTGAAGAATGATGGGAGACAAGGACCGGGAAAACAGGGGACTTATCTTGAGGATTAATGAACCATCTACGCAGCCAGTATCCAAAGCCAGCTTGTTCATTGCATTCTCCTCCAAGATATCTCGGCCAAAACAGAAAGAAGACAGATGTCAAGAATCAAGAAGGAATCATGCTACGAGGAGGACAAATTTTGAGTTTTGATTAAATTAGGACTCTTTGTAATTACAGTTCAGTACTTATGTATTTAATGAGTTAGTTAAACAGAAGATAGGAGTAGTTAATAGCAACCTTCGAGCTCCCCTCATCCTGGAGGAGGAAGCTCAAGGTGGTTAAGAATGTATTCCTATATATGGATCAGACTTGGATGTAATTGGGGTTGGATGTTTTGATAAAAGACAAGACTATTTTGGTTTATGTATAGCAGATTTCAGTAATGCAAATGACTGTTGTTTCTTCTCAGGATTCACAATAGATCTTATTGTTCAAATGTATGATGGTTTATTCTCTTTAATGTTCTTTTACAGTTTGGTTAATGCATAATCACTCAGAACTCATGAATCATGCTCTGACTTCATGTATGCCTAGGCAAACTGTGTTTCATGTAAGTTATGTTTGAACATTAGATGTAAAGTGCCCTGATTTCTATGAAAGGATAGTGTTATTGTTTACTGAGATATTAGTGACTCCATAAGCCCAATGGGAAGCAATTCTGTCCAGCCAGTACATTTTTCATGTGTCTTGTAAGAGTTAGCCATCTTGTTCAATATCAATAACCTATGAGAGAGCCCTCTCAGACTAAGGAGGCTAAGCCTTAGTTAAAAGCTTGGTTTGAAACAGTTACATAGAGTCTTGCTGATTGGCAGCCTTCAGTACCTGATTTTGTGATAACACAACCCTTCAAAAAAATTTAACACACAACGGCGATTTTAAAACATGCACAAAATCAAGGCTCAACTCACATATACACCAGGGTAGTGGACAGAGAGCATAGTAGGCAGAAGGGAGTTACAACTATTTTTGGGAGCTGGCTCTGATACCATGTCAGGCCAGGAAATAACTCCTCAAAGCAAAATTGATTCGTATATCATATTCCTTCAGGTTGGTCTTTATTATATACATGAGGGAGAGACTGTTCACTTCATCTCCCAATGACTACTCGTATTACTTATTATTTATTTACATTATATTTACCCAATACTAATGATTAGGTGTTAACAATTAGCAGCAAAATCAAGATGGAGGATAATTAAGATGGAAAACCTATGGATGATGGTGGTGAAAAGGAAATATATTGACCCTGTCCCATTAGAATATTGGATAATAAACCTAATTAAGAAAAAAGGGAATGTATCTATTGTTTGGAAGGCTACCATAGACGCTTTCAAGATCATTGAGCAAGGTTTGTCTTGGCAGGTTAGGAATGGGGAGAACCTTTGGATAGGGAAAGATCCCTGGGTAGGCTGTAATGAAAATTTTGCACTATCCCCGGATCTTATTATGCAACTTGACTCTAAATGTGTTTATTTCCTCAACCAGATCGAGAAACAAGGTCACTCCACTATTTGGGGGCAAGCGTGGCTATCAGGGGAGGAATTGGATCTGATGCCTCAATGGTGGGATGAATGGAAGGTTTTTGTTCAAGAGCTCTCAAGGTCAAATGTGAGACTTGTTGGGTTGTGTTATATTCTTTCCACGTAGTTAACAGGGGGTTTGAAGGGCACCCGTAACCCCACTTTATGGGGTCCGGGGCAGCACCCCGGAAAATTTTGGTTTTGGACCCTATGTTAGGTTGGGCGGACCCACCTATGGTTTTGTGCATGATTTTCACACATGTTTTTTGGACGTGATGGTTATTCGGTCCATGGTACTAGACGCGATGGTTTTCAGTCCATGGTATTGGATGCTTCGGCATGTATAAATATGTATTGTAACATCGAAAGGAATATAATGAAAAATCAAGCTGGTAGTCTCAGTTTTGGGATCCAGGGGAAAATCTCGGTGTATATGTGTTTTATGTGTTATGCTCTCGCATTGTTTATTTTCTGTGTTTTAGAATTTGTATGCAGGTAATTTCTGTACGAGGTTAAAACCTACAAGACTGAGAGACAAATCGGACCAATTGGTGTGGGCTCATGCAGAATCTGAATCCTATTCTCCAAAATTTGGATATAAATTCCTTATGTCAAAGAAAGGATGGGGGAACCCAGAATGGTGGGCCAAACACTTTTTGAAGCTAAAAATTCCTGTAAAAGCTAGACTTTTCTTTTGGTGCATCCTCAAGCGAAAGGTTCCAACATGGGACATTCTATAAGCCAGATACAAGTCAGGACCGGGGAGATGCTCGCTATGCAAAAATGATTCCAAAACAATAAGGCATCTATTTATAGATTGCCCGATTGTTAAAAGGGTGTGGTTGGAGGTTTGGAAGCTTATCCAAAAGAATGTAGTCTGGGAAGGGGAATATTTCCCAGATGTTTGGCAAAAATGATGGCAACTTTACCAGGAAGGGAACTTGTGGAATTTACCCCTCATCATAGCATGGGACATCTGGATAGCTAGGAACAGGTGCATATTTTTGGATATGCACACCCCTCATGAGGCTATTGCAATTCAATGTACTTCAATATACACCAATATCCCTGAGCCTGATACAGAGAACGTGCCCAGACAAGCTATAGAGGAACAAATCAAGGAAGGCATACCGTGGGCATATTTCGATGGGGCCTCCCAAAACAACAGAGCAGGAGTTGGGCTGGTAATACACATAAACCAAAACAGGTGCCTTAAAGCCTCAGTGGGCCTAGGAACTGGTACAAATAATTTTGCGGAGTTGTCTGCCCTTAAACTACTTCTATGTTGGCTTATTCACAGGAACATCTTCACGGTTCAGATCTTCGGGGACTCACTAAATGTTATAAAATGGTTCAATGTACAAAGCAAATGTCAAAACTATATTTTATTACCTTTATTAGAAGAGACAAAACAGTTTTCAGACATTGTAGTAAACTGCTATACATTGTTTTTTGAGCTGGGAAGAGGGCTGTTTTCCTCGATATGAGGAGGCCCATGCTTCAGATTAGTGGTTATCGTTTCCTTCATTTTTGAGCTAGGGAGAGGGGTTGTTTTCCTCGATATGAGGAGGCCCATGCTTCAGATTAGTGGTTATCTTTTCCTTCATGTTTTTTGGATAGGACTGATAGTCACGTCCTGTGGAGCTCTATGATTTTCAAATCATACAGCAAAATGAATGCTTAGGCATATACTATGTAACTTTTTATTTTGGTTATAAAAAGTTCGATTTTTTCTTTAGAAAACAGGTCCTTGGAGAAAAGGGAATAATATATGAAAGGACATATTATATTATTTTAGAAGGCCAATAAAGTGAGCAAGGTAGTTTCTCTAGTAAAATTAAAATTGTCACTTGGCCTTTAGGCTAAGAGAGGGTAGTTTCTTGAATAACACTAAAACTTCCACTTGGCCACAAGGCCAAGGGAGGGTGGTTATTTTGTGAATATATATAAATTCCAAAACCTCAAAAAAGAATAGGATTTTTTGCTATGGGATATTTCATGTACTTATACTAAAATTTTAAATGAGTTGGTCGAGCATTTTTATGTAAATAATATATTCCTATGTTGCATATGCTATGGATTATTTATGTGTAGCTACTAAGGATTCTGGTTGTTGTAAGGAACTCCTTTACATCGTAGACATTCTCATGTTTGCAATTTGCATTCTTATTTCTACTTTCTAAAAACATTTGTTTAAACCTAGAGGCACAAAGTTGTAATTAGTTTTTTAATATCTAATTATTCTAGATTTTTTGGTTATATAGTCATGTTTCTTCTTTTCATAGTCAACATATTTTTGGGCATAATGGCATTGTTGCGCTTTGTTTTTGGCTTACTTCATTGGTTCTATTAGTGTTCATAGATACTTTCATTTGTAGTCATGTATCTTATATAGCGACTTTTCATTTTATTGGATTCAAAACCCTAAGTGGAGGACTAGGCCATAACCAATAAACACCAAATTGGTAATGGTTGTCATGCTAGATTGTAGATGGGCTCCCTATTACAGATAAGAAGCAATCTAATTGGGATTTCTCACCTCAGTGAACCCCTTATTGTGGAGTGGGACATTTTGACCTATCATATGGAGCAAATTTCTCTAAATTGCATTAGTAGCTCATGGATCCTCCCCATATCCCTATATGGGATCATGTTTTTAGCCTTTTGAGACCATTACATCTTATTAGAAAGAAGATTGTCAAACTCTTATTCAAAGATAAATTTGATGGTCAATGGGAAAGCATTGCATTAGGCATCTTAGTAGATTTAACCTTACACATCAATATCTTAAAATGTTTCAAGAAAATGAAGTATGTAGATGTTTTACCCTTACTTTGGAAGGATGAACTTGGGCTTGGTATAGGGCATTACCAACCAAAAATTTTCGTAGCTGGAAATAGTAAATGGAAGTTTTCATAGCTACACATGATAACTATGACTATGATGAATTGTGTTATGAATTGGATAAAGTTTTAAAAATCAAAGATGAACCTATCAACAATTGCATGTTGAAGGTTATCCATATTTATTATAGATTTCATGAAAGTGACAAAGTCTTTAGTCCAAAATTCATTACCTAGTATTTATATATATTTTATAGGCCTAAAGAATGTTTTTTTTTTGAGACAAAGTTCGGTTGCTATATATTAATCTGAAAAGAAAAAGGCAGTTTTCCATACATATAATGCATCCTGAGCATTCTGGATCCAAGGAATTACAAAAAGATTCCTTTCCTTGATCCTTACTTTAGTTATCCTGCCTCTAAAGCTTCTTATACTACTATAAATCCTTACAAACTGCAGGCCCCAAAATTTACACCTACAAACCATATCTAATCTATGTCTATATGACTAATCTTCCTTGCTGTGGACGCTTCTGGGTCTAGATCTGGTTCGTTCTGCTTTGCACTAGAAGAGGATGTTGCATCTTTGAACTTTTTGTCCATCATGTACTTGAGGACAGTTATCTTTTCTTCAGCATGGCTACATCTATTACTCAAACTGCTAAACTGTTCATGCAAGGAATGGACTCTGTGTAAGAAGAGGTTCATCTCAGCCCTGTATTTCTCATGGATAATTCTGCACTGATCCTCAAGTCTTGCTTCCAAACTTCGCACTTGTTCCTCCAGGGCTCGTTGCTGCGCTCGGACTTCTTCAAACTCTGCTTGTAAATCCCTGCAGTGGAAGCACTGTTCTGGACGCTCCATTGTCACTGGAAAATACTTGTCTGTGCTGATCTCTTTCTTAACACGATGTCTCTGGATTCTTTGCTTGCTACTGGTAGCTGTCACCGTGCGCGCAGGGGCCTTAAAGTGACTACCTCGAGCTACTTGAAGAGATGCAGAAGCAACTCCGCTCTTATAACTGTGAGCACAGATATCTCCTATGGGAAGATGGTTTGTGATACCCGGGGCATATAAAGACATTTTCGACAAGCTGTGATGGCGGGAATGAGCCCTGCGTCTCCCAATAATCCACCACACCGTCCGATGCATATCTTGGCCTGTATCGAGGATCTGATTGTTAGGACGATTTTCCCCTGCGCGATGCTCGATTCCCATGCGCTGAATAGATCTCCTTATCTGAATTCTGATATAAGTCCTATCTACCATACCTACTCTGTCCCCTGCACTGATTGCTTGCCTGCAGTCATAGATTCTATTAACTACGGTACACCAGGCGTTGACTAGCTGCATAGTGTTCATGGTAACGGTTGGAGGGATGATGTGTTATTACAACGAAGATTGCCTTTGGCGCGATCACATGCCCTGTTGGCACACTTGTCAGCTTCCTTATTCAGTCCACGAAGTATGTGATAGTAGCGGACTTCTTCTAGTAAGTCGTGGAGAGTCTGGTTCCTACAATTTATCTGTTGCAATAGAATGTTTGGCGTGCTCTGCCTCAGTGCCATGAGCCTAATGATTATTGCTGAATCGCCAAAGACTATTACTTTCTTTATTCCTATCTTGATCAGTTGAGTGAGACCCTGATACAGAGCCAATCCCTCTGCCCTGTTATTGGATAACTCTCCCAATCCCCATTCAAATTGAAGAATTGTCTCGCCGTTAGCATTGCAGATAAGACCCCCTGCACCTGCTTGGCCTGGATTTGATTTTGAAGCGCCATCAAAGAACATGTAGAACCTATTACAGTTACCCAACCAGATTGCAAATTCCGCTTCCTTTAACCTCAGCTTCCAGACACTGCTTGTCTCTTTCGGTTGTATCCTTTCTTGTCTTGTTTCCTGAGTGCTAGTTATAATCCCTTGGGCATAGCTGATCAAATTTATTTCTTCAATGCTGTAGTTGGTAGCCTTGATCTTGCCTTGAGTATGGGCTATAATTGCCTCCACTGCTAAATTCTTTGCCTTATGACACATGACTCTGGTATTGCATCCTTTCTCTTGAAAGACCTTCCCGTTTCTTGCCAACCAGATGCGCCAGAGAAGGGTCAAAGGTATGGTGTTCCATATCCTTTGCGTCAAGTTGCTCTTCTTCTCTTTCCATGGACAATTTTTTTTCCAGTTATAGACAGTTTCTGCAATAGTTGTCTTGGGCTCCCATGTAACTTCCCCAATTGTGGCCATCTGTCTCCAGCATTCTTCAGCAACCTGGCAATCTATAAACAGGTGTTGTATTGTTTCTTCTGCTTTACAGCAATTTGGGCATCTTGACGGTCCCATTATACCCCTTTTTCTTAAATTTTCTGTTGTTAGTATCTTCCCTTTCAGGAGTAGCCAAAAAAAGAATTTGACTTTAGGGGATGCTTCTGCTCTCCAAACCAGTTTCCATTGACTCCATATTTCCTGTGGAAAGCTGCTGTCACAAAGGTGTTGGTGACCAGCTTTGGCCGTGTATTGGGTTCCCGTTGGGTCCCAACGGTAGCCATCTTGCTTGCCTTTTTGAGTCGGAGCTTTATTGTGTAGAAGGTTCTTAAAAGTTGTGATGCTTGCCTCTATCTCTCTGGGGTAATCCGGTAATTTCCAACCTGTCCATGCCTGAGAGTGATTATCCCATTGCGATATTTGGGCTAAGCACCATATCCCTCTATTATTAAGCCAGTTTGTGGCAGGAATTGCCTCCATTTTTTATCCAATGGGGAGCTGTCCTAATATGCGGTCAGTGGAAAAATTGATGCTGCTCCCTCCTCCTGGGACCTTTGAAGTGTTCTGTGACATAAAGGGTATGGCTTTCTTGCAGAGCTGCCAAATTTTTGTGCTATCTCTATTGGGAATATTAGTGTCCAGGAGTTGTTGCCTAGTGCTGTTCAGGTATTTTTCTTCAACAATCGTCTTCCACCATGTTGTGACCCCTGAGATCATTCTCCAAATTATTTTAGCTCCAAGAGCTAAGTTTAGCAGTTTTGGAGATCTTATTCCAAGTCCTCCTTTCTCCTGAGATTGAATGACATTCTTCCAACTGACCAGATTGAACTTTTTTTTTTTCCGTTTTCCCTCCTTGCCAGAGAAAATGCCTAAGAGCTCTTTCCATTTTTTGGTGGAAGACCATTGGAGCTTGGTACAAAGAGAAACGATAAATAGGTAGAGAGGCCAAACCTGATTTTAGTAGTACCAGGCGTCCTGCTGGGTTCAGCCACATAGATCCCCATTGTTGGATTTTTCTCTTTATTTTGTCAAGGATTTCGTTCCAAGTATCAGCCTTCAGTGGTCCCATACTTACCGGCATCCCTAGATATGTGAAGTGGTTCTAGTTTAGCTTGTATGAGACTCCTAGAATTTTTGCAATGTTGTGGATGGTGTGATCTGATGTGTTCCAACCATAAATACAACTTTTTAACTGATTAACCTTCCCTCCTGAGTATTCCATGAATTGATCTAAGATCTTCTTGAAGCGCCTTGCAATAGTGATGGACGCCCCTCCAATCAAGAGGGTATCATCAGCAAATTGGGAATGGTTGATGTTCTTTGTACCTTGCTCAAATTTGATGCCAGTGATTAGGCCTATTCTTCGATTGAAATCCAAGGTTTTGCTGAGAGACTCAGCCATGAGGATAAATAAATATGGGGACAGGGGACAGCCTTGTCTAAGGCCTCGAGAGGATTGGAAAGCAGCACAAGGTCTCCCATTGATCAGTGGGGAAATCCATGGGTTCGAAATGCAGGATTTGATCATATTGATGAAGTAGGGGTCAAATCCCATTTTATGAAGGACTGCAAACAGAAAGGAGTGCCTAACCCTATCAAAGGCATTGGCAAGATCCAGCTTTAGGACAAACCCTTTCTCCTTTCGGCTTATGCTTGAGTGAATGGCCTCTTGCACAAGAAGGATGGAGTCAGAGATGTGCCTATTGGGGAGAAAGCCCCCTTGGTTTTCTGAGATCAAAGAGGAGAGATAAGGCTTAAGCCTGGTTGACAGAATTTTTGTAATTATTTTGTATGCAGAATTGCATAAGGATATTGGTCGAAACCTTGAGAAGGTGGAGGGTCTGTTCTCTTTTGGAATTAAGGCTAGATGGGTTGAGTTGGTGAGTCCCCCCATTTTGCCTTTCTGTAAAACCCAGCGTATCATCTTTAAAAGATATTTTTTGATCATCTGCCAGTACTCTCTGTAAAAACTGATTGGAAACCCATCAGTTCCTGGAGCTTTGTCTGGGTGAAGACCCCAAATTGCTTTTTGAACTTCTTCTTCTTCTACTTCTTGCGTGAGCTTGCTGTTTGTTTCTTGGGTGACTTCTTTAGGCATGTGCTGTAGTAAACTTGTGTAATCCTCCTCACTTTTTTCCTCTGTCAAAAGGTTTTTGAAGTGATTGGTGGCTGCTTCTTTTATGGAATCCTGGGTGTTGTAGCTATTCCCCTCGTTATCCCTAATTGTGCTCACAGTATTTCGAACCTTTCTAATTGTAGCCTGCTTATGGAAATATGAAGTATTTTTGTCTCCCTCGTGCAGCCACAGCTGCCTTGACTTCAGTCTCCATTTAGTTTCTTCATCCCTTATAGTTTGTCTCAGCTGGGTATAAAGTCTTATTTCGTTCTCTTTGGCTTGCTGGGAAAGCCCAAAGACTTCAATATTTTGCTGCACTTCCTCAAGATCTTTCTTAATTTTCTTTTTACTCAACTCGAGCTCTTGGTAATTGCTCTTTGCCCAGTTTTTTAAAGCCTATCTTGTTCTCTTTAATTTTGTCTCCCAGATATAAGTCGGGGAGCCTTCCACATGTTGGGTCCAAGCCTGCCACACCGCGTCTTTTGCTGCAGGGATACGATTCCAGAGAGAGCAATATTTGAAAGGAAGTGGTCCTAGCTGGCAATAACTGTGCAGAGTAAGCGTTATTGGATAAGGATCAGAGGCGGAGACATTAAGAATGTTTGACTGGCCAGTAGTGAAGGTGGACAGATATGTTATATTTATGAGGAACCTGTCAAGGCGCTCCATGATGTTGCCAGCTCCTAATCATCTGTTGCTCCAGGTATACCTGCGGTTCTTGGGTTTGATATCAATCAGATCTTGCTCCTGCATAATGTTCTCAAGTCGATTTCTGAATGGGTCTGGGTTGAAGTTTCCCCCTCTTTTTTCGTTGGCATGCAAAACCAAATTGAAGTCCCCTGCAAGAATGAGATTGTTGTCCTGCTCTTCTTCTATATTTGTTTCCAAAGTGTTCCAGCACACTTCTTTCTCCCTGTATTGATTCGGTGCATAAATATTGTAGATTTTTACCGTTGATCCATCTTCCTTGCTTTCTAGATTAACACTGATCCAGTTCTAATGTATTTTGGTGGATTTGCAGCTCCATTTGTTACTGTCCCACATTGTTAGGATGCCACCTGAGGCTCCTCTTGCTTCACTTGCACAACCACTGTAACGCTTTTGCTGGCTGATGACTCTATTAATTTCAGATTGATCTTGCTTTGTTTCTTGAACAAGGATGATTTCAGGCTTTTCACTTTGGATTAAATCCTTAAGGGCTGCTATCTTGGAGGGGTGCCCTAGTCCCCTATTGTTCCAGGATAGCATTTTCATCATGGTTTACCAGTTACATGAAGAGGTGCTCGCCTCTCTTTGCCCTTGTTATTATTTTCTTTATCCGAGTGTCCAAGAATGAAGGATTCTATAGGAGTCTGAGAGCCCATGGCGATATCTTTCTGAGTACTTTCTTCTCTCTGCTGTTTGGCCGATTTTCTGCCAGGCCCTTTTTTGGGAACATCACTGGGCGCTCCATGATCCTTTGAAGAACTTCTGGTTATCCTAGCAGAGGGGGTATCAGGGGAGGGTTGAGAAATGTGAGGGGGAGAGGGATGGAGAGGAGGATCAGATGAGGGGTCGGAATCTTCCTCAGTGAGATTTGCGAATGGATTAGAAGATGGAGGAATGGAAGGATCCGAAGATCGTGGGGGAGAGGAGGGGTGATGGAGAGGAGGTTGCTGGGAGGAAGAGGAAGGAAGCTGGTGGGATGAATGATGATTGGAGGGGTGTTGGTGGGAAGGCCCAGGGGCTTCAGAGTCCGATGGTTTCTGAGGGGGTGATGATTTTTTCCTTTTAACAGTTTCCCATTGCCCTTCTTGCTCTTCTGTTTCTACATTTATGATTTTAGTGCATATATTTGCAAAATGTCCGTATTCGTGACATACCTTGCATTTGAAGGGAATCTATTCATAATCCAGCTGCTGAATGTGACACCAGTCGTCTACCTTTAGTTTGATGGCTTCCGGCAGTCCACGCCCCAGATCAACTTCAACACAAATCTGCGCACAGGCCTGCATGTTGTCTTTGGGTTCACTGCGGTCTATGTATTTTCCGACCGCGTTTCCTATTGCTTTGACCGAATCGTCGCCCCAGCAGTGAAGAGGGAGATGGGGCAGCCTGACCCAGACTGGAACTGCGCTTGGAATGTCTAGCTCTGGATCGAAATCTGGGGTCCATTTGTTGAGATAGAGACCCCTGGAGTCCATAAAGTAAGGCCTGTTTCTGAAGATTAGATCCTTGTCCTCCTTAGTTTCGAAATGAAAGGTGAAGTATCCTCTACCACAGAATCTGATGGATATTTTGCCTTGGATCTTGTCCGACCAGTTCCGTTCAACCCACCTTTGCACTGTTTTGGGAGAAGGCCATAGTCCTGTAAATTGCCCGATTAATCCTTTCTCTGCTAAGGAAATGGCTGCCATGCGAGGAATGGTCGGAGGCAAATGAACTTCCTGTAAAATATCTAGCTTCTTCACAAATTTCATTGTTGTTGGTCTAGGTCTTTGCTGGGGGAGAGATTTAACCAGATTTGAGAAGGCTCGCTGTAGCTCTGGATCCCCACCAGGCGGATCCGGAGGATCCATGATGCTGGTCGATCAAGCTGATGCAGGCAGGCAGGCAGGTTCGAAGGCAGGCTCAGGCGCGCGCGCGCGCACAGCAGCAGCAAAAAAAAATAGGCCTAAAGAATGTTGTTGATGAATAGTGAGAGAGATTCAAGCTATCAACAACATCCTTCACTAAATTCCTGTAAGCTAAACATATCATCCTTTAATGAACAAGGTAATTGAGAAGGACTTATTTACAAAATGAGCATGCACAAAAACTTAAGATGAAAAAAATAAAGATTCCAATCCATTGTAAAATTATTAGGTTGTTTATTGATTTATATATACATGTTACTCATATGTATTATATATCTAGAAAGGAATCAATTATCTAAATCGAGATTGAACGAGATAACATAGGCTCTAATCCATCCTCTTGTAAATAAATTTCAAAACCTGTGGACGTAGTAACCTTTGAAAATTATTGATATGATGACCTTGAATTGAGAAACCTTGAAATCCTCTTTTAGAAAATAGGGAAAGTGTACCAAAACAAATATGTAGGTAATCTCATTCAAAATCCTACTAGACTCTTGGAGCTTCACAATTTTCAAACATCCCTATTCAACCTTGCTAAGGAGGCTTCTTTGGTGGAAGACTTGTATATGTCTCATTCCCCTCTTTCTACTTGAATTTAGTGCCTAAATAAAATAGTTATCAAAGATAAACTATTAAAATTTGAAACAGCTCAGATTGACAATTAGAATAGAAGTGATGATCATGAACATGTTATTAAATTGAATAGGATCCATGAAATAGACATGAAGCTTGTTTTCCATTAATCCTCATCTGTATGAAATCTATTTTTAAATAATATTCGAAAGAAACATTTTCAAAGGAGGATTTTACACATATTCATTGGAAAAATAAACTCCAAACTACTAAAAACGTATTTCATGGGTTGATCTTGACATAAACAAGGGAATTGCCATAAAAATTTATGAATGTTAGAACGTCAGATTTCTTCAAAGTGAAGGATGTTTCTTTTGAATAAGCACCCATTTATAGCTTCACAAGGTAAGAGAAAAGAACATGTATACTTGGTTATATGGACACTCTTGCTAAAAATGCTTTTAGTCTCTCAATTTTTCAATACTTTTATACTCTATACCTAGATATACTTGAAGACTTTTAACTAGAGAAAAGCTCACAAACACATACTTTAGTTGTGTCTTTTCACTATGGTTTTGAAACATTGTAATACAAGGCACTAATGAGTCATGCATCAAAACACCAAAGGCACATCTTTAGAAAGAGTAATGATTTATATTTCCCAATCATCAACTTGCTTGGAAGGAAAAATGGAAGATCTTAAAACTTTGATTAAAAAAAACAATCATGGAGCTACCTCATCCAAGATGTAAAAACTGGCATAGTATTTGTTTATTGATATCTAACAAGTTGCATCCCAAGAAATAAATAAAAATTCCTTTTGTTGGCCCTATGTTTTATGATAACAATATTTTTCCAAAAGTGGATTTGAGTAGATAGATATCATTTATTAACCATGGTCAACTTGTGGTTATTGGTCATATGGACTAGGAGATGATGATAAAAGGGATGGGTAAGGGAGAATATAATGAACATTCAAAACCTATATAGAAAACAATTCAAGACCAATTGCAAATTGTCATGGACAAAGAGAGGAGTAATTCTCTAGGTGAAGAGTCATTTTCAACAATCACCATTCCAAACTAACCAATCAAATATCACAAGTAGATATGTCACTCACCCCATGATTGTTTCAAGTATTTCAAAATTGTGGGATGATTTTCATGATTTTATTGGGGTTTGGCTAGATTCATCTTTTGCTCAATAGTTTCCACAAATTTGTAAGTATTCATACTTCCTGCTATGAATCATTTTAATAATGCTTTAATTCTTTAAACATCACATTGCCTAAACACAAAATTTTATTTTTACTTTTTTAGAATCCTCTTTCTCAACCCGAGGGAAAAAGTGAGGGTCAATACAAAAATATTCATGAGCATGTAGCCATCACAACAACATTTCTCATCATCATGTCACTTGCAAGAAGTTGAACTTGGGTGTGGAGATAACAATCATTATGCCCGACCACCCAAGATAATCCCAATTGATGCATAACTACCTAGTTACCAATGTTGATGCATAAAAATGATTTTCAATGGATCCATTAGCATTATGATTTCACATAATATACATTTGTCATAATGTTATGCAACAATCTGACAAAAGAGAAGAAAAGATAGATCAATGAATTCAAAATCAGCCTCTTCAAGGGAGGAACCTCCTTTACATTACACAAATGAACAATTCTTGGATGATACAAATGACAATACCTCCTTTCTATATATAGGAATCTAAAGGGTCACAATATAATCAGAGCTGACATAACAATAATAATGTAAGGGCACAACAATAACAATAGTGGGCTTCTATGGGGCACAATAATAACAATATGGGTGAATAACAATTGAAAAAAACGTGCGCGCTACAGCCCAGCCCGAGCTGTGCAGACCTAGCCGCCTTCTGACCCTGCAGGCATCTCTCTCAGCAGCCTCCTACTGCTGAGGCCTTCCTGATCATGCATCCCTCTGAGAAGGGTGATCCTCATTCATCCACTCAACAAGGAACTGAAGAAAATGCAGAATCTTTCGCATCCCTGATCGTTGAGAACGGAGCTCCAAGGAAAAGGCCATCCATCAATAAATTTGTTAAGAAGCTCGAAGATATACCAGAGATCTCTCTTCCACCTACACTCCCTCGAAGAGAAGCTATCTCTCTGGAAGAATGTAGACTTGTAGTACAATTCACGAGGTTATGGCCTTCACCCAAATCAGTGCAAAAATGGGTGGAAAGAAACTGGAATGCAACTACCCAGGGGAAGATAGCAATACAATTTTGTGGAAGGGGATATTACACTTTCCTCCTTGAATCAAAGGAAGAGAGATACCTGATATTCAGAAATGGTCCATACTTCATGGACTCTAGAGGTTTATATCTGAACAGGTAAATGCCAGATTTCGACCCAGAAATGGATGTTCCAAGTGCAGTTCCAGTCTGGGTAAGACTCCTGCATCTTCCACTCCATTGCTGGGGAGATGATTCGGTAAAGGCAATAGGAAATGCAGTAGGAAAGTATATAGACAGATGTGAACCAAAGGATAACATGCATGCATGTGCCAGAATATGTGTGGAAGTAGATCTCGGAAAAGGTCTTCTAGAGGCAATAAAGATCAAGGTTGACCAGTGGATGCATATCCAGCAGCTGGACTACGAGCAGATACCATTTAAATGCAAGGTATGTCATGAGTATGGTCATTTTTCTAATAGGTGTCTTAAAAAAAAAGAGAATGAAAATGTAGAAGAACAAGAGAACACATGGGAACAAGTAAAAAGGAAAAAACCTATCAATAAGCAGACAATACCAAACACTCCACAGCTTCAAGAAACAAATGAAACCACCTCTCAGCCCCTAGCAAAGGTTATCCTCCCGGAACACACAACCTCAAATCCCTTAGAGCCCTTGGAAGACTCCTCTGTACCTCTCTCTCCCGGAAACCCAACATCGAATCCCAACTCCCTAGCTCTTATAACCAACTCCCCCAATCCTATTTCCTCTCCACCTCTTTCCTCAGTGGATCGCATTCTAACCAGAAATAAAGCCAAATAAAATCCCCAAATCTGGGATCAGGAAAAAAAAGTGGGAAGAAAATCCAATAAGGAAATTAGAGATGAGGTAGCCGCTAAAGAAATGGCACTAGGAACTCAACAACCAATGGAAACATTCCTTGGGAAAAATACAGGAAGCAATGAAAAAATCCAGCAAAGAGGAAAGGGAGGACCACATCAACATAATAGTAACTAATGTTAGTGGTCTCCTGGAATTGTCACGGCCTTAGCACCATCTTCAAAGTCAACACAGCTAGAGATATTTTAATTAAGGAAAAGCCAGACATATATATGATCCAAGAGACCAAAAAAAAGCAAGCAAGAAAATCAAAAAATGATTCAAAAATTAAGAAATTATGAAGGAACAGTGTTAGAGGCAACAGGAGCATCAAGCGGAATCTGCACCATTTGGGACAAAAGGAAATGGGAACTAATAACTCAAAAAATCAGCATTCATTGGATTAGAACAGACTTGAGAGAACTCAATACAAAGGAGTTGTATAGCATTATTAATGTTTACTCCCCAAATCATTACAGAGAAAAAGAACAGTGTTGGAATTTAGTTAAATATGAACTAGCAGAAATACAAAATGGGAATTAATCCTTGGAGGAGATTTAAATCTGATAAGAAACACAGAAGAAAAATTTGGCGAGAAATATCACTCTGACTCATCAAGAGAAGCTCTTGAAGAAATAATGGAACAACATAATTTAATAGACATTCCACCAAGCAATGGAAAGTATACTTGGAATAATAAGAGAATAGGTAAGAATAATATAAAGGAAAGGTTGGATAGAATCCTTATTCATGAAAGCATAGCAGCTGCATTTACCCTTGTGAAAAGCAAGATTTTCCACACAACATCTTTAGACCACAAGCCGACAGTTATAAGCCTGGGTAAATTGGAAAATCAAGGTCTGCTCCCCTTCAGATAGAACTCAATTTGGGACAGCAAGGAAGAATTTGGCAAAAAAATCAAAGATAGCTGGAAAATAAGTGTCATTGGGTCTCCTCAGTACGTTTGGGAAACAAAGCTAAAGAACCTAAGGTTGCATTTAAAAATTTGAGCAAGAAAAAATGATCTCCGAGATAAATCCAGGAAAATTGAATTGCAAAAAAAAATGGACAGCATTTGCAAGGAAAAAGAAAACAAAGAAGAAAGCAAAGAAGATTACTTACAAGAAAATGAAATCTATATGGAAATTTATAAACAAAATAGGAAAGAAGAAGAGGAAAGCCGACTGAAATCTAGATGCCTATGGCTGAAATCAAGAGATAAAAACACAACCTTTTTTCATAATACAATGAAAATAAGGAGGGCAAGAAATCAGATTGAACATATTCAAGTAGATGGGCAGGAGATAAAAGGAGCTGAAGAAATAAAAATTGCAGCTCACAAACACTTCAAAGAACTTCTAACAACAAGGGATCAGCAGGCAGTTAATGAAGAATTTCTGCAACACATACAAAAAAAAAGTGATCAGCATAACAGGGAATTAAATAAAGAAATCATTGAGAACGAAGTCAGAGATGCGGTCTGGAGCCTTCATCCCAATAAAGCCCCTAGGCCAGATGGGTTTACAATGGCTTTTTACAGACAACATTGGAAAACTATTAAAAAAGATTTTATGAGAATGCTCAAAAATCTTTTTCAAAAAAAAAAAATTGGAGGAAACACAAAATCCTCCTATTTGGCACTCATACCCAAAGAGTCCAACCCAACAACCTTCAATAGATAAAGACCAATTTCCCTTTGCAACTCTTCTTATAAGATAATCACCAAAATTCTAGCAAATAGAATTAAAAAATTTCTTTCGGAAATTATATCTGAAAACCAAGGAGGATTTGTTCCCAAGAGGCAAATCACAAATAATGTGGTCATCGTCCAAGAAGCCATTCGTAGCAGTATCCTAAGGAAGGAGAAAGGAATGATTGTGAAGTTAGATATGGCTAATGCATTTGATAGAATTAACCATAAATTTCTTGCTACAGTTATAAAAAAGTTCGGCTTTTCAATAGACTTTATAGATACTATCCGAGCGTGTATATCAACTCCTTAGATAGCTCCTCTAATAAACGGAAGGCCTAGTAAATTCTTCCAAAGCTCAAGAGGGTTGCGACAAGGCTGCCCACTCTCTCCTTTCCTCTACATCATCATGGTTGAATCGCTAAGTGCAATGTTGGAAAGCCAGAGAAAGGGGAAAAAATAACAGGTATCCAGATAACGAGAGGGGTCAAAGATATAAATCACTCTCTTTTTGCAGATGATACCCTTCTTATGGGCGGGGCATCTAGCATAATTGCGAGTCGATTTAAAAAAGTGTTAGATGAATTTCTCCAAGCCTCGGGAGGAATATTAAATAACACCAAATGTAGAATATACTGTTGGAACACTTCCCCAAGAGTTATGCAGCGTATATCACAAATTCTGGAAATTCCAATACAAATAAAATGGACTCATTTCACTTATCTCGGGCTACCATTAGCAAAGGAAATGGTAAAATCAGAATTATGGAGCAAGCAAGTGGAAAAAATGAAGGATAAAATTCAGAATTGGGGAATGATGTGGCTTAATTTGGTAGGAAGAGTGATCATGATTAAGGCACTCCTTTCGGCCCTTCCCATATATCAATATGCAATAATTATGGCTCCGGCAAGTGCCCACAAGCAAATGGAAATAATAATAAGAAGCTTCCTATGGCAAGGAGGAAAACAAGAAAACAAAAAATTCAGTTTAGTCTGATGGGAGCAAGTTACTCTTCCCTATGAAAAAGGAGGGATAGCAATTCGATTACCAGGTTTAATGAACATTGCTTTAGGGACAAAAATAATTTGGAGAATGATAAATGGAAAATACTACTGGTGGGAAAAAGTTCTAGCAATGAAATATCTAAATTGTCATAGAACAAAGCTGATAACTGACTCTATTCCAAATAGGCCATGCACTCAAATCTGGAAACTTGTAAAAAAGATAATCCCTCTTATTAGAGAACAAATCTCTAAAAATCCAGGGAATGGCAAAACAATTTCTATCTGGGAGGATTGAATAATGGGGAAAAATCCTCTAAATATGAATCAGAATTTAAGAGGACTTCAGTGTTGGATGGAAGAGAAAATGATAAACACTTTATACTCTATTTTTGAGTGGGATCAGGATAATTGGATTAGATGGAAAATTCCAACAATTCGAACAAGATTAAAAATTCAGTGGGAGGGGTTGCACCCATCAATAAAGAGGAGTAGGATGGCTTTATTTAAGACCCAAATGGAGTGGAATACACAGTGAAATTTCGGTATAACATTCTTCAAGAACATCAAAGTCAACAATGGAGTCTCTGGAATGCAGCTTGGAAAACAAAATGTCTGCCCAAAATTAAAGTCTTCATGTGGATGCTACTCAAAGGTAAAATTCTCACCTCTGAAAATTAAAAAAAAAAAAAGGAATACAAGGGCCTTCTAGATGTGCGATGTGTCAAAGGGAGGAAGAAACAATTCAACATCTTTTCATGAATTGTATGGTGGCTAGAGAGTGTTGGAATCATTTAACAAGTCCCTTGGAAATAAACATAAACTTTTCAACTCAGCTGACAGCACTACATAAAAATTGGGACAAAAGCTACCCGTACACAAAAAGAAAAAAGGCAACAATAAGTAGGATTTGGAAGTGCCTTCCCTCAATCTTGTGCTGGCATATTTGGTTTCAAGGAACAAAAACCAAGTTTAGGCAATATTCTTTCAAAAACTGGGAGCCAAGTTTCAGAGATAATAAGCACAAATGGAGTATAAAAAATGGATCAGAGCAGCCTACAGCAAGAAGAAAAAGATTGGTACAGTAAAGCAATTTTAGAAAACAAAACAGAAGCAACAACAAAAAAGAAAAAAGCCTCCATAGCCAAGAGTTGGAAATCAAGAATGGATGATAAAGAATTTGAAAAATGGATGAAAGAACAGAAAAGATACATTCTTTTTTTTTTTATGGAGCTTCAAAAAATAACCCAGGAAAAGCAAGAGCAAGTGGAGTCATCATAGATCCAAATGGAAAAAAAAATCATAAATTACGAATGGAGTCTTGGAGAAATGACAAACAACAGGGCTGAAGCATACAACCTTCTATTAGGCACAAGGCTTTTAAAAAGAAATGTGATTAAGGATCCTATAATAATAGGAGATTTGGCAATAATCATAGCAGCAATGGCAACCGAAAAGGACTTCAACAGCACTGCAATCAACAAAATCTGTCAAAGGATTAGAACCAACATAAAAAGTCTGGGAGATATAACTCTCAAGCATGTTATGAGAAATCAAAACAAGGAAGCAGACAGCTACGCCAACAAAGCAATTGAAAGAATAGTTGGAACTGTAAAAGAAAATAATGAAGTTTATGTAGAAAATATACCATGCTTTTCACATCCATAATGAGGATTGAGAAAGAATAAATAGGAAAGAAACATATCAAAAGGGAAAACAAAAAAAAAGGAAAATCAAAGCATCACTTCAAGAAGCAGACTGCCTGTAGAAAACAATGAAGATTTGAGAACAGAGGATATCAAGTGCAATCAACATAGTTCAGAACACAATATCATCCCAATCCCAAAAAAGCTCCAAAGCATGATTGATAAAGATCGCAGTCGTCCTTTACTTCTGAGCGAAGATGGTATCAGTCATATCAACCACAGGCAGCATGATCGAAAGTGTCATACAAGTTTAAGTCATATCTCAACGGGCATCTGTGCAAGCAATTAGGTTATTCGATTCATGACGATCACCTATAGCAGCAGGTCACTTCTTCATCCTGAGATCAATAAATTGGTGGCAGCTCCTAGTAATATTCACTATCTAGAAAATTCTCAGTGTCATCTATTAGGCCACTCCGTTAATAATCCCCGCAGTCAGCTTGAAGCTTATAGGTTGAAGCCCACAGGAACCCGTCATCCTCCCTTCCCCATTCTTTCAAGTTGTGTACATAGGACCATTCCTCAGCTCAATCATTCAGTCGCAGCTAGCCCGAAGCTTATAGATTGAAGCCCACAAGATTTCCTCCCTTCCTTGGTCTCTCAAGTTTTTCACACAAGATCAATACACAGCACTATCACCCAATTGATCGCTTCAGTTCCTACATTGACTAGAACTATGTCTTCCCCTGTCTCATATATAGGCACTCATACAACTCCTCATAACTCAGGCTTCAGACTCTTTTCTCAATCACTCTGGAAACTATCTCTTTCTATCAATGCCCTCAAAACTCTGTCTTTGTAGAGCTAATCTCTTCATTGTTATTTCACAATCTGCAAAAACATCACCTCTTGGCCAACATCTTAAAACACGACCACTATAAGGATTGGTTTTGGTTAAAATAGAGGCAGAGATATAGTGGTTTAAGCGAGGCTTTGGAGAGGTGTCAACAAAAGGATCCCATTATTCAGAACTTCTTCAACATCAATAGAGGAACAAGCAGAAATCATCCTAGTAACAAGGCATTCACTGGAATCAAAAATGAAACAGCCACGACATCATTTCAAAGCAGCAGAATGGCTTGCAACCCACTAGAGAGAGAAAAAAAGAATGACAAATGCCCAACTTGTAGGTCCAATAGGTTTATGATGGAAGATTCAACCAAGCACTAAAGGACCTCAGGGCCGAGATGAAGATTGCCAATGTGTACAAGCAAATAGAAATTAATCTTCAAAAAGCTGAAACAGAAGAACTAAAAGACAAATGCAAACATCTGAAAGAAGTTGTTGAGTACATAAAAAACCTCAACCAAAGTCAACAAGGGAATACATCCTCCAGGTATAGCAAGAAGCGTCACCCCCAGTAGGAGGAATCAGCTAACCAATTCTGGTGATTCTGTCTCTTTTTTCTAATGCAATGCAAATATAGCTTATTCCTAGGACAGTCTGTAAGGTAGTATGCCACTTTAGTTTTTGAAGTTCATAGTTTCAAGGCTGCAAATGTAGTTGCGGGGACTATGCTCCCTTTTTGTGCACAACATTTGAAACAGCTCTCTTCCGAATGTACAAGGAGCTCACTCCTTTTCTTTTTTGCAATATAAAAAAAGTAACCGACTTTGTTAAAAAAAATAATAATAATAACAATATGGGGACAACATGGGCACAACAATAAAAATAAGGGGCAAAAATGACAATAATAATAAGGGAATACACTAGTATTATAGGGACCTAATGATCTGAATTGCATCCATAAAGAACTGTCGAAAGAACCATGACTGTATCAGGCCGGGATGAACATCAAAGAATTCCAAAACAGTGATCAAAAACATCCTGAACCAGTGGCAATGGTAGCCAGCGTGGAACGACGAGGACCTCGGTCAATGTGCGTTGACCAAGGCCCATGGAGACCATGCAGGGAGGCCAAATTAGCCCCTGGGAGGCCCGGATTGGGAAACGGAGGTGGATTTTGATGCGCGATTAGCACTTAGCGCATCACTGGGCGAAAGGGCTTGAAATGGAGAAGCCCCGAGCACTCGATCGCGTGGGGAGCCGGAGAACCGTAGGGCAAAAGGCAGAAGGGCTAAAAGCTAAAGGTGGGACCCGCGCTCTGGAAAACTGGCGGTATTGATCGAGGCACCCTCAAATGGTAAGCAGTTTTGGATGAAAGCGAAGCGATCCCACTCAACAATTGACGCGTGGCAAGTGGAGGAGAGAGAAAAATTCCGTTGATCTTGCGCTAATGGTCGAGAAAGTCAATTGTGCGAAATGAGTGAATGACGTTGGATCTGGGGGATCCAGATCAGACGGCTAAGATCACGCCTGATGGGGAAGCGGAACCGACGAGGGATTAAGCCGTAGTTTGTAAATAATTTGAGGTCCATTTGACTGCCATGGTGGAGGAAGACTCATTCCATGACGTAACCAAAGAATTGAACCGACGAAGCAAGTTGGTGCCATTACAGGAGGACATGTGGCCACTCCCTGTGCCTAATGATGACGCTAAACAGGGAACTCCAAGCGCAACTGTAGAAGGTGATTCGATGGGGAACTGAACAGACATGGGAATGAATGGCTTCAAAGCCATGAACAGAGACAGAAGACACAAGATAATCCCGAGAGGAGGACGAAACTCAGAGAGACAGAAAACAAAGAAGCAAGAAGACAGTGAAGCAAAAGCAAAAGGAAGACAGAGATCCTAGCTGACCAAAGGCAACATCGAGCACTAGAGTGCTTGAGAGATTCAAGCCATCCCAGAGAGGATCTATCTGGACTGAGCACCACATTGGGTTCTCTCCATTGTAGACCAGAAGGTCACAGAGATGGTAGGCAGAAGAGTCTGTGCACTCCAATGGCTTGGGAAATCCAAGAACCACCTTGCTAAGAAAATCTGTTTCAGGTGACTCATATTAAGCTCCTGCATTGTAATTCTTTGCTTAAGACACAATAAAATAAGGCCACCACTGAAAGTTGGACCCAAGATGTAGCCCTGGAGGATAGGGTGAATTTCTTATTAATTTCTTGTGTCCTTGTATTTGCTTATTGTATTTCTCTGTTGCCTTTCCATTTCAAATGTCTGTGTATTGGCAATCTGATCTATCCGTTGCTTAAATAACATAGAACATACACTAGCACATGAGTCTATGATACCTTTATTCAATAAATCTTTAACTGAGGTCACTCATAGGGTGATTATCAGATCACCTAACATGCCCCTCTCCTTCAGAAAAGTGTTGTCCTCAATGTTTGAGTAGTTGTGGATGCTTCTGTATAAATTCTCATCCTCCCATGTGGAATCTTCAGCGGGTAAGTTCTTCCACTTGATGAGATACTCTGAAATTGATTGATTTCGTAGCTGTCAAGTTCTTGTTTCTATGACTGCTTCAGGTTCTAATATGATTTTTCCTTCCTCATCAAGTTCTGGCAATATTGTTTGAACTGGGAGCTTGCCACCTATAACCTTCTTTAAGCATGAAACATGGAAAACTGGGTGCACTTGGGAAGTTGCAGGAAACACCAATTTGTATGCCATAGTACCAATCTTTTGCAACACCTTCTACAAACCATAATACTTTGGTGATAATTTATTATCCTTCTTAGCTTTCTTGAGGGACATTTTTTTGTATGGTTGTAGCCGTAGAAATACCCAGTCACCTACGTCAAAACTTCTTTCACTACGATATTGATCTGCCTGTTGTTTCATTCTATTATGCGCCAAAGTGAGCTTACCCTTTAAGAGTTGGAGAACTTGTTGTTGATGCTCGATGTGATCTTCCACTAATTGAACCTTAGAATTTTCTCTTAAATATGATGTTATGGACGGTGGATTATATCCATAAAGTGCCATAAATGGGGTCATTTTTGCTACAGTATGGAACGAAGTGTTAAACCACCATTCAACCAGAGGCAACCATTTGACTCATTGTGTATGTTTATCAGATACAAAGAAACGTGGATATCCTTCCAAAAATTTGTTCGCTATCTCATTTTTCCCATTAGATTGAGGATGATAATATGAGCTATGAGCTAAATGAGTACCCATACAAGAAAATAATTTTGTCCAAAAATTTCTAGTGAAAATGAGATCTCTGTCGCTTACAATAATCTTTGGGTCTTCATGTAGATTTTGAATTGTTTCCATAAATTCAGTAGCAATTGTATTGGCTTTAAATGGATGAGATAATGCATAAAAGTGTCCATACTTGGTAAGTCTATCAACTACCACAATGATGACACTCTTTCCTTCAGAATTTGGTAAACCTATGATAAAATCCATTAAAACCTCCTCCCAACATTGACTTGGAATGGATAAAGGTTGTAATAGACCTGGGGTCTTAATTGTTTCAACCTTATTTTTTGGGCAAACCAAACATTCCGCTACAAACTTTTGAATATCAGATTTAAGGCCACCCCAAAAAAATTCCTTCTTAACCCTGTGGCAAGTTTTTAAAAATCTTGAGTGCCCTCCTAAGGGAGAGGTGTGCAATTCCATAATAATCTTTTGTTTGAGTTCGGAATTCTTACAGAGGTATAAGTGATCTTTGTACCATAACGAATCATTTTTCCAGCTAAATGTATCAGATGTACTGGGATCTTGTTGTAACTTTTGAATGAGTGCCCACACTTCTTCATCATTCTTCCATTCATCCCTTGCTTCGTTTATCCAATTTGGTTGGATAATAGAAATGGCGCAAAGCAATGATTCCACATCCTCATCCTTTCTTGAGAGTGCATCTACAACAACATTTTTCTTCCCTTTTTTGTAGATGATTTCAAAGTCATAACCCAACATCTTTGTGACCCATTTTTTCTGCTCTTATGAATATAATCTTTATTCTAAAAAGTATTTAAGACTATGATGATCCGTTTTTACCTTGAAGTGTCTTCCCATTAGGTAAGGTCGCCATTTCTTAAGTGCATGTAGTATTACCAACATTTCGTTCTCATAAATAGCTTTCTGTAAATACTCTCCTTTGATTGGACAACTTTCAAAAGCAATGGGTCTTTCTTCTTGCATTAAAACAACACAAATTCCATTTCTTGAGGCATCACATTCCACAATAAAGGTTTTTGTGAAGTCTGGCATAGCTAAGACCGGTTCTTGGCACATTGCCTCTTTAAGATGTTCAAAGGCCTTCGTTTCTTCTGGAGTCCAAGAAAATGCATCTTTCTTCAATAATGTTGTTAGAGGTGTTGTCATTCTCCCATAATTCTTAACAAACTTGTGATAATACCCTCTCAACCCAAGAAATCCTCGTAGATGCTTTATGGATGTGGGTATTTTCCATTCCTTAATGGATTTAATTTTGCTAGGGTCTACCTTAACACCTTCATGGGATACAATATGACCAAGATATTCCACCTCTTGTACTCCAAAGAAACATTTGGAGGTTTTTTCATATAATTGTTTTTCCTCCAATAGTTTGAGCATCCTATCAACATGTTGAACATGATCCTTCTAAGACTTGTTGTAGATTAGTATATCATAAAAAAATATTGACACAAATTTTCTAAGGGTTTGAAAATGGAATTCATCAAACCTTGAAATGTATAAGGTGCATTAGTAAGGCCAAAAGGCATGACCAAAAATTCATAATTACCCTCATGAGTTCTAAATGTTGTTTTCAGAATGTCTTCAATCTTCATTCTGATTTGATGATATCCTGAATAAAGATCCAACTTGGTGAAGTAAATTTATCCATGCAATTCATACAATAATTCACCAATGACTGGAATGGGAAATTTATCCTTAATAGTGAGCTTGTTGAGCTCTCTATAATATAGGAACATGCGTCATGATCCATCCTTCTTATGCACCAATACTACTGGAGCAAAGAAACAACTTTGACTAGGTTGAATTATACCAGCCTCTAGCATTTCTGCAACCATACTTTCAATTTCACTCTTTTGGGCATAGGGATATCTGTAAGGCCTGATGTTTGGAGGAACACTTCCTGGAATCAAATTAATAGCATGATCATGATCACGAATAGGTGGGAGGCCTTTGGGAGTCTCAAATACCTTGGAGTGATTGTCCAAGACTTTTTGGAGATCTGGAGAAATAGATGATTTCGATGTGGGAACCTCTAGTGAACATAATTGTGCAATTACACCTCATTGTTATTTATTTAGAATATTTGGCATGCCATTAGATCTGATTATTTTTCATGGTTTCCCTATGATACCCCTTAATTCAACTTCCTTTCCTTCCCAAAATCAAGAAAAGTTCTTGAAAATGAAAAGCTATCGTACCCAAAGATTGTAGCCATTGGACTCCTAGTACAACATCAGCACCACCTATTGGAATGGAAAGAATTGGACTATTAAATACATATTCTCCCATGGATAGCTTGATATAATGGCACTTTCCAGAGAAATTTATGGTTCCTCAATTTGCAACCATCACTTGACACTATGGTGTTGGATATAGGAAGAAATTTAATTCCTTGGCTATCTTGCAATGAATAAAATTATGAGTATTGCCCAAATCAATCAACACTATTACATTTTTCTTCTTGATATGTCCTTCTATCTTGAGAGTTTGAGGAGTGGTAATTTGGGCCAATGCATTACAATATATGGTCAAATTCATTTCTTCTTTCTCTAGGGTTTGTTCCTGGTGTATATCCTCTTCTTTTGACGTTTCTTGTTCCTTTTCTTCCTCCTCTTCACAATCTATGTAAAATAATTTCTTCTCATCACACTTATGACCTTTAGTGTATTTGCTATCACATTTGTAACAAATCCATTTTTGCTCTTTTTTCTTCCAATTTTTGTGGTTTCAACCTTGTAGGTTGTGGAAGGCTAGGGGCAACAACACTTCCATCTTTATAGTTGTGAGTGGTAGGCTTCCTTGTTGCCATAATTTTGCTTTCAATTTTTCTTTCCAACCTGAATGTCTTCTCCAATGAATCACGTTCCCAAAGGCAAAACTCATGTTGGATGTTATCCTTTAATGCCCCTATGAACACATCAATCATATGCTCCTCTAGAATATCTTTTACCCTTATATTCAATTTTTGGAAGTCCTCAATGTGCTCCACCATTGAACCCTTTTGTTTGAGATTTATCAATTGGCTAAAAAAATGGTTTCTTTTTGTATCCTCATAATGTGCTATCATTTCTTCCGTAAAAATTTCCCAAGTGACAATTTTTTTACGAGAAAAAATCCATTAATACCATACAAACTGATTGGGTTCCAAAAATAAAGTTGCAATGCGTACCTTTTGTGTGTTTTGTACATTATGGAGATCGAAATATTGCTCCATCTGTAGTATCCATGTGACGAGATCCTTGCCATCAAACTTCCTCATATCGATCTTTGGAACATGTTGGGTCTTCAATCCAATGTTAGAGTCTATGAAATCATGATTAACATTTCTTTTGTTCTCATCATGAGTTTCCATTACTACCCTTTCACCATTAGTAAGCATTTCTTGTAGCAACTTTGTCAAATCTATCTTCAAATCTTCCATGTTGCCTTTAAGTTTTGATTCTATACCATCCATCTTAGCTTCCACACCATTCATCTTAGATTCCATGCCTTTCTTTAAACCATCCATCTTAGCTTCTATTACTTTTTGTGAGAGTGAAATTTGTTGCACTTCATCTCGTAATTTTGATATATCATGTTACCTTTCTTCCTCGTCTTCATGATTCATGGTAGAGATTTCAGGTTTCTTACTAGGTGTTTCCATTTTCTTTCTTTGGGGAATCAATTAATGATAATTATGCTTAACTATGTCCTTTGAATTCCTTCAAAATAATTTTTCAAACCAAACTTATGCAAAATTTTAAAAAGACTACACACCTTTTTTCGCTTTGTAGGATCTCAATATTGAATCTGTTTTATCTCTGTAATTTCAGATCTCCAAACTCTAAAATTTTGTCTTTTGGTAGCCCTCTAAGTCTTTGTTCCAACCCCACAAGTCTGATCAATATTGGATTCTCTGAGGAAGAGTTATTCCAAATCGCCCACGATGACAAGATTATAGACTAGTTCAGTAGATCGAACTTGTATGAAGTGCCACATGCCACTATTTTGACCTTTGGACTTGAAATAGATACACATAAAAGTAAAATCCATTCTCTTTCTGTACCTTTTTACAAAATTTCAATCTGATGCTTAGAGAGAATGTTATGATGATTTTCCCCAGGTCACTTGTTTGATATATAATTCGGGACCCTGAAAAACCCCCAACTTCATTGGATCATATATCCGAAAATATAGCGAGACAAGATCTTAAATTCATACTCGAGGTTCATCAATATTTCATCTCAAATGGGTTTTACTTTCAGATTCTGAAACGCCGTAGAAAAAACGTTATAGCGAAAATTCCACGATGACTTGTTTGAAGCAGTGAAACCCTTGATTCCAAAGCTCTGATACCACTTATTATGCAACCAGTTCATAAAATAGAAGAAAAGATAGGTAAAAAACTTCAAAATCATCCTCTTCGAAGGGGGAATCTCCTTTACATTACATAAATGAACAATTCTTGGATGATACAAATGAAAATACCTCCTTTCTATATATAGGAGTCTAAGGGGTCACAATATAATTAGAGCCAACATAACAATAATAATGTAAGGGCACAACAATAACAATAGTGGGCTTCTATGGGGCACAATAATAACAATATGGGGACAACATGGGCACAACAATAACAATAAGAGGTTACATTGACATTAATAATAAGGGAATACACTAGTATGATACGGACCTAACACAACATTTATCCTACGTTAGGATATGGTAGCATTGTTAGTTTATGTCTTTCTTTTTCTTATTTTTTCATTTATTTTTTTTAATTTTAGACTCAGTCTCATTTTGGTTTCCAAATAAATCCAAATATAGTGTATATTTTGTTTTGATTGATTGATTTTACTAAAAAGTAGTTGTTTCACTTTTCACTTTCAAATATTTTTGTCGTATTAGCATAGACTTTATTTGGTTTTAAATGATTAATTGGAAGGATGGTTTGAGTTTTATTATCTTGGATTACAAATAAGCTATGTGCAAAAGAATATGTGTGGGAAAGGAGTGGAAAGAGGAGTTTATTGAGTATGACTGATCTTGCAACATAAAATTAGTAAGACTGGAAATGGATTAGTAACCTCCAAGTAGGTATGGGTTTTGCTTTATGAAAGCATTAGTACTTTTTTGAAAATTACATTTTTTCATAAATGAATTCCCAACCTACTTTAAGCAATAAATATGAATTTGATTCCAATTTCAATTGATAGAGTATGTCATAATAATTCCATATTAGTCGTGTTCATGAGCCATGAATGTATCTTTGACCTAGATTGTGAAAATATATAAACTAACTATTGGTTTAAGTCTCTTAAGATTGTGAATAAAGTATATACCATTATATTTTCCTATTTATAAACTTATTGAGGACTAGTATGTATTAAAAATTGTTGGTCTATTAATTTGTTTTCATCAGGTTGTTTTTCATCTCTTATGTCCTTATCCTACATATGTCTTGCTTAGGGATTCATTGTTATAAGCATTACATACCTAGGAAACATGACAACATTCTTCACATGATTCAAAAAATAAATATGCATGCTTAGAAACATTTAATACATTGGTTTCTAAAAAGCATGGCACATGTTAAGAGAATGATACTCTAGGGACTTGACTAAGACTAGCTTTATAAATCATTGTTTGAAGTATTTCACATATTTTTTTAGGATTTTCCTTTCATTTCTTTGGGATGATGAAATACTACCTTACATATTTAACGATGTGTTTATGTAGATACCAATATTGGTTTTGTTTAGTTACATTATTGGAATAGAGTGCAACTTACCTAAGCATTGATTCAAAATGAAGTATGTTAAGGCAACCAATAGTTTGTGGTGATATCTCAGGTAAGGGAGCTTAGATGCACCATGGATAGATCCACATACTATGTGAACACTGAACAAAAGGACTGAGCCTAAAGATTGGTATTTTACAACATCAAAATCTAATCTTGGGCATTGGTTTCACATGACCATAACACCTCAGTGACATAAAAACAACAAAGAAGCTTAGCAAACAAATATTTTGAGAAATGTTTATAAATGGTTCACTGTTGGCATGTCCATGCATAGAAGAAGAACTATTGAAGAAGGATTTCAGCCCCTCATGTTTAGTTTTCCTCTAGTGGCATAATGGTCTTAAGTAAGGGATCATGCCCACATAATCATCTCCATGGGTATGTAAGTAATAATCATAAAAAAGCTCACTTAATGGTAGAAAAGTCTTATCAATGTGTAAAGTGTGAATGGTTGACAATAAATAAATACAAAAGAGATATTCATAACTCGTATCATATCAATCCATATGCCTATACATAATATTCAATATTACTAGTAGTGATAGTTGCTCCAACAGAGCAAATGAAATTATTAAAACACTTTGGCCTAACATGTATATTTTCTAAGAAGACTTGATTGAGTGCCATAATTTCTTTAGCCTATCAACTTTCATGTTGTGGAACAATCAATGCATTAAATTCATGAAGTCACTAATATGAATTGTAAGACAAATATATTGAGCAATGAATGAGAGTAGAGAGACATGTTGTTGGAAACTCAAATTTCACTAGGGGAATTAATAATTCAATCCCAACTAGCATGGATCCCAAGGGACCATGAATATTAATTGGAAAGAGTTAAGTAATCAATAATTAATGTAGCATTGATAGCCAAGTGCTAAGATCAATTTAGAAAAAATGCTCTTTTTCCTAGACCTTTAAAGAGAAGATCCATTCTCGTAGAGATTGTATGAGCATTGGTTTCCTAGTGAAGAATGGTTTCTTCCAAATTGAATCCCGTGTACAACAACTAGTTGTCGTTCTTTTTAAGTGATTTATTTTTTTCATACAACTTATTTATGCTCATTAATGGTTGATGGCTTTCCCATTGAGACATTATTTCTTCTTAATATTGATATTATCTTCTCAAATCTCCTTTTCCTTATTTTATTTTAAAAATATGTTGGAAAGTATATTTGTTTTTGCTTTATTTGCTTCCTAATTTGGAATTGCCACTTGATCCTCATTTGTCATTAAACTCCCTTAAACAATTTCTAGAGTTATCTTGAGTTTCATTTTCTATATATTGGAAAATTATGCACTTTATATTATCCTTATTTTCAAACCTAATAATATTTTGGCATAGTTGAGTGGAGCCGAAAAATTATTATAATTTGTTCATTATAAAAGAGGAGACTTCAAAAAATAAATATTCTATTAGATCATCCACAACATGCGAAATATTGGTAAAACACAAGCCTATTTGATGCACTAATTCCCTGGTAACCCCAAATCTTAGGTCACGAGTCATTTGTCTTATACGGTCCATTCCACTCACATTAAAGATATTTAAGCTTTACTACAAGTGGTAACCATCTATACAGAGTCAAAATTTAAGAGGCACTCTTATTACATAGGCCCATAGATTAGATCCTTATAATCAGGCACCATCCTTATTGCTTCTAAAAGTTGTATATTTTCCCCATTCACCTAGTGCTTGCATCAAAGTAAAAGAGAAGATAAGGGAAATGGGAAAGAAAAAATTATTATTTAAGGGGAATGTTGGTATCTCTATCAGAGCTATGAATACTTGTTAGTAGTGTAACAAGGCCTATATTTTTGAGGTGACACCATCAAGGATATGAATGCATCCTAACAATGGAGAAACACTATAAGGTTTGATGAAATAGCTTAAGGAAAATTCTTTAAAATCCTGTTGTAGCGGCTACAACCACCCTCCAAAATTTTGCCTTATCTTCATTTTGGAGCCTCCCTACCAACCTTCCTCAGCAACATGTCTTGCCTTGTCAAGTACACAAGCTTAAGTGATTTTATAGCAAACTTCCAACCTGTGCATGATAGCTTGTTGCATCCCCCTCACAAGTTGTTTCTCCATACTTGGTCCAGCTGTAGGTTGAGCAGCTCCCTCAAGAAATTACACAATTCTAGAAGGGAACCAGCCTTCCCTCCAGAAATTGCACAATCCTGTCTAGCAGCCTGGTAGGCTCCAAAATTGCGCAAATCTTCCTGTCACCCTGCACTGGAAAAATTGTGCAATCTCTCCCAGCAAGACTACTCAGCCCAAAAATTGCGCAATTTTGGGCAGCAGTCAGCAACACAACCCAGAAATTGTGTAATCCTTCTGGGCATCCAGCCCAGCTCCCTCCCAGAAATTCACAAATTTCCCCCTCAGCTGAGTAGTTTGTTTTATGTGCCACTGATTTGATCGGTTCCACCCGAGACGGAGAAAAATTCACTTGCATGCATGGGCTAATTTTCCCGGGAATAGCAAAAGCATCCCTAGATTTTAGGGAGCAATTTTTAGTAGTTGGAGGTTACATGCAAATATTGTTTTATAATCTTTCCTCCAAGTGTCGCTTTTTCCTATATTTGTGGCATGCGGATCATGATCCTCAAAATTATGTATTCGACACTTTAGAGCTCATTTCCTTACATTGATCTTGGAGCTCTTACATCCCAGAGCATATCCAGGAGTCTTCGACACATCAAACTCAGTTATTCACGGGTAAGTCAGCGTAACTTTTCTTTTGCAACATTTCTGTCACTTTTTGTGTTTTGGCTTGTGTGAGTGATATTTGTTTGATTTCTATCAATGCTTGCTGTCTTTTACATGCATACTAGCTTGTACTAGCACCGTTTCAGTTTTCGTTCGCATCTCACTGTTGTTGCATGCATGAAACTGTTTTGCACGAACGGTTGCCGATTCGGCGACTCGCTTCACCCACATGCACGTTTTTATGTTTTCTCAATATTTCTTTCATTGTTTGCATACACGATCATTCACTCCTGCTTACACTCCATATCACCATGCATTCACATTCACATTTTCTTTCAGTTGCCCTTCGGTGGGTCTACGCAAGCTTGGCCCAGACTCTGCCTCACCAAGATAACATTATGCAATCCTGAGAGGGAAGGCTCTGTCTTCCTCTCAGAAAATGCGCATTTCTTCCTAGTGACTTTCCTCCAATCTTGCATTGCGTAATTCCGAGGGACAGTGACTGTTGGCCCTAAAAATTACGCAATGTAGTCACTGGGCCTGTAGCTATTTCTAGCTGAAATTGTGCATTGCGTAATTCCAGCAGCCAGCATACCAGCCTAGATTGCGCATTGTGCAATTCCAACAGCCAACCAGCCTCCCAGAAAACCTAGACTGCCTTTTGTGTGTTGGGTTGTGTTATATTCTTTCCATGACCCTATATTAGGTTGGGCGAACCTACCTATGGTTTTCGGTCCATGGTTTTGGACGCAATGGTTTTTGGTCCATGATATTGGATGCTTCGACATGTATAAATATGTATTGTAACATTGAAAGGAACATAATGAAAAATCAAGCTGGTAGTCCTGATTTTTGGATCCAGGGGAAAATCTTTGTGCATATGTGTTTTATGTGTTATGTTCTCGCATTGTTTATTTTATGTGTTTTAGAATTCGTATGCAGGTAATTTCTGTACAGGGTTAAAACCTACATTTTGTATCAGAGTTGTTTTGGCTTCAAGGGGACGCCTTTATTGCTGAGGGTTTTTTGCTCGGGCCTGTGGTAGACCCTGTTCAGTGGGAGATCTGCAATATCGATTCTGGTGGAGAAAGAAGATGGCGAGCAGTGGAAAGATAGAGATCGAGAAATTTAATGGTCAGAGTTCTGAGTTATGGAACTCAAGATGGAGGATTTGTTAGTGGATAAAGATCAGTGGATTGCGGTAGATCTGAGTACTAAACCAACGGAAGTGTCTGATGAAGAATGGAAGAAGTTAGATAGGAAGGAAAAGAGCACAATACGATTGTGTGTCTCAGATTCAGTATTATTGAATGTATCCGGGGTGAAGGCTTTGTGGGACAAGTTAGGGACTTTGTACCAGTCTAAGTCTCTGGTGAATAAATTGTTCCTACGGAAAAAGATATATAACCTGAGGATGAAAGATAGAGACTCGATGACAGAGCATATGAACGCATTTAATAATGTGGTAAGTCAATTAGCATCTATTGATATTAAAATTTTAGATGAAGATAAGTGCATCAGTTTATTGTGTTCTCTACCAGATTCGTGTGATAGTCTGGTTATTGCAATAGGTAGCAATGCAACTGCCTTGCAGTTTGATGAAATAGTCTCATCCTTGCTGACAGAGGAGATGAGATGGAAAATATGGAGAGCTAGAATGGTGATGCCTTGTCTGTACGAGGACGGTCCCAGAACAAAAACAAAAATAAGTCATCGAGTGGGAGATCTAAATCTCCAAGAAAACCTGTAAAGGTGGTGTGCTGGAAATGCAGAAAGGAAGGGCACTACAAAAGGGACTGTAAATCTAAAGCTCATAATAAAGGAAAGGGATATGATGATGCTCCTTCTGCAGAGTCGAAAACCACCTCAGATGAAGGTGGGGATGTGTACTTGGCTTCTTCAAGTACACATGTAGATCATGAGGCATGGTTGATTGACTCAGGTGCATCCTTTCACTTCACTCCCCATAGAGAGTGGTTCTATGAGTATGAGAAATACGATGGTGGTGATGTCTTCTTAGGGGATGATAGGAAGGCTAGAATCGTTGGTCGCAGAAAAGTAAAGTTGAAGTTGCAAGGTGGAAGGGTTAGAACACTTTCGGGTGTTTTGCATATTCCTGCATTGGCCAAAAATCTAATTTTTGTAAGCAAGTTGGATGATGCAGGTGTAAAAATAGTGTTCGAGAAGGATACCTACAAGATGGTTTGGGGAGAACTGGTATTGATGTGGGGATTTTGGATTGGAACTCTGTACAAGTTGCAAGGTATCACGGTTGTTGATGGGTGCAACAGTTCTATGGTTCTTGAAAGTGGAGAATAAAATATAGTGGTCTCTAGAGAGAAGACCATGTTGTGGCATCAAAGGCTTAGACATATTGGAGAGAAGGGCCTTCGAATACTTCATGGTAAAGATATGGTAGAAGGTATGAGTAATAGCTCTCTGGATTTTGATTTCTGTGAAAATTGTGCATATGGGAAGTAGAATCGAGTGAGTTTCCCCTCTGGTGGTAAGAGGGCGAAACAGATATTAGAGCTTGTGCATAATGACGTGTTTGGACCTGTGAAGGTTCCATCACTGGGTAAGTTTGTGTACTATGTATCATTTATAGATGACTTCTCAAGGAATACATGGATATTTACTTAAGAAGAAATCTAAATTCTTTGACAGGTTTAAAGAATTCAAGGCTTTGGTGGAAAACCAAACAGAGAAGAAGATAAAGATGTTGAGGACAGATAACAGTGGAGAGTTTTGCAGTAAGGAATTTGAAGAATTCTATAAAAAGTGTGGTATAGCACGACAGAATACTACTCCATACACACCTCAGCAGAGTTACAAAAAGAATGAACAAGACGTTGATGGAAAGGGAAATAAGCATGCTCAGTGGTGTCGAGTTAGGACAGGAATTCTGGGCAGAGGTGGTGGAGATAGCATGTTACCTGGTCAACAAATCACCTTCATCAGCATTGGAGGATAAAACTCCACAAGAGGTATGGACTAGTAAGAAACCCTCTCCTTCACATCTAAGGGTATTTGGATTTGATTCATATGTACATGTTCCAAAGGAGAAACAAACCAAGTTGGATAGTAAATCTGAAAAGTGCATATCTATTGGGTATAAGGATGGTTTAAAGGGTTATAAGCTTTGGAACCCAATAACAAGGAAGGTTGTGTATAGCTGAGATGTGGTGTTCAGAGAGGTGAAAGATGTTATTAAACATGAAGTCCAACCAAAGGAACCTGAGAAGATAGAGTTTGAGCTAAAGGAGGAAGAATCAGACTCTACAGTAGAGGAGGAATTAGAAGTTGAAGAGCCACAAAATTCGAGTGTGAGAAGATCAGTTCGAGAAAGAAGGCAGCCAGAAAGGTATAGTCCATCTGCTTTCTGTTCAAAATTTTCTTTATCTATTACTGATGATGATCCCAGAACTATGAAGGAAGCAGTAGATTCAGAGGATGGAAAACTCTGGAAAGAGGCCATGGTTGATGAAATGGCATAATTGCACAAAAATGAGGCTTGGGATCTGGTGGAGTTGCCGGCTGGAAGGAAACCCATTGGCAGCAAATGGGTGTTCAAGAAGAAGACAAATGCAGAAGGAAAGGTGGAGAAATACAAAGCTCGGTTGGTAGTGTTAGCACTTGAAATTTCACCTCAGCCTAAGAAAGGTAAACCTCAAGGCCACATCAAACCACTTAGCCTCGTAGCTAGCCCTACGAGGCAAGAGAGGGCTCTCTCCGGTCTATCTCGGTGAGATCTTCAATGGATGAGATGACCAATAGGGTAACACTGATTTTAGGCTAGTAAACTGATTAGAAAGGTTGATTTGGGGTTTTTAGGGTTTTTGGTGGCAAATTGAGGGGATGGCAATTTTGGGTGCGGGGATTGGACACAGTTTCTGCAGGGGGTTCCTTGGGGCGAGGTAGGAGACAGTGTTGATGCCTTTGGTTGAGGTGGATGGTCAGGAATGAAAGGTGAAGAGCTAAAGAGAGCAAACAATAACTTTGAATTCTCTTTAGACAGTAGAAAACATTGAAATTAAACAAACTTAAAAGCAGAGCATGGCAAGCATGAATTCTTACTTTAACACTTCATTTGTTTAATGTGCAGAAGTAAAAGAAAGGAAATGAGTCACATAACAAGCTTAAAAGTACATTGAGAAACACACCATCAACATATGAGTCCACAAGAATCCCAAAGAGGACTGCAAAACCCTGGTCTTCCTTAGCCAAAAATTGCAGAGATACAGTGAATAATACAATGATAGCTTCTCCCTCAAGAGTCCAACCATGAAAATGAGCAAGAAAGTCCATAATATAGATGATCTAACCTCTTTCCCTACCTCCATGGGTCGAGCTCACTATCCTAGGAGCTGTTTCAACCACTTCTAAACTAAGCACTACAAACTAGGCAGTCAAAACAACTTACCTCTATAAGCTAGGAAACCAATCCATTCATTAAATATTTACCCTTTACATGAATGAATCTTCTAGAAGTGTTAAACAAGAGTAAAAGTGTCTTAGAGTTACAATAATTACATCAAACATAATCATCTTCCACCCCAAAAAGTCAAACTGGGTCAAAACTGCGTTTTCTGGGCTGTACAATGCAATCTGGCAAAAACTGCCTCACGGGTCGCGCGCCCCTGCCTGACGGGTCGCGCGCCTTTGGAGCGATGTTTGAAGCACTTTCAGGTGTCCAAATTGAACAAAAGTGGGCTTGTTGGAAAGGTCTGTGAGTCTACTTTCCAACCCAACTGGAATTTTTTTAATTTGGAGGTCATTTGCCCTGTCAAAACTTAATTCTCCCAAGACTGGTTTCTGCAATTCAAAAAAGGGCCAGAAAGTCATTTTTTGGTAGTTTTTTTACCTTTTGGGGGACCAAAACTACACAAAATCTCAAGTCCATCCATGGGCATATGTAACTTTGCATGAAAAATCTAGAAATGCTGAGTTTTTACCAAACTGAGTTGCCATGATGTAGGGTCGCGCGCGGGGTGAGACCCGTTAATGGGAAAAACCTGCAAATTGCTAAAAATTGCCAAAATTCACCCAAAATTCTCAAAAAAAATTGGGATTTGTGCTGTGGCTGAGCTAATTAGTGCCTTGATATTTGAGGGAAGCCTCAGCCAAGATACGGAGTGGATTGGTCTTCTTTTTCTGTTTTAGGGCCTCGGACAACCGCCTCTGAAACATTTTCATCTTGGCCTTGCACACATGCATTCTCGCCCAGTAATGGTTTTTCATGTTCCTCAGCAATTTCTTCTCTTGGTTGGCCTTAGCCAACAGCCTCTCCAAGTGTGCGTTCTCCTAGATGAGCATGGACTCTCGGTCAGCGGGCAATGGATCACCGGGTCTTCTTCGGTTCAAGACTCGGTCACTACGAATCCTCCATAACTCATCAACTGCCTGCTCATCTTCTAACTGTTTGTTGCGCTGCTCAAGGTAGGTGATGGTCCGTTGTGCCCCCTCTAATCTCCTCAGCAAAGCATCATTTTCAGCTCTGAGATGCTGAATGGTCTCCTTTGCTTCTTGGCTCGGAGAACTAGCCTCTAGATCAACAAGCTCAATATCAGGAACTCCTGATGGACCCTCATCAATCATGGGTTGTTTGCCCCTCTCTGGTACCTGTGCTGGGGAAGAAAGCGAGGCCCCTTCCACCTGATGTGGAGATAACACTCGCTGAGCTGATGATGAAGGCGAGACCCCTTCCACCTGCTGTGGAGATAGTACTCGCCTGGCTGCTGCAAATAAGGCCCTCGGGCCTTTCTGATATGTAACCAGAGGTGAGGAGCTGACATGTCTAGTGACAGGGATGTCATGCTGCTGTGATGGTCCTCCCTCCTCATGAATAACCCCATGATGTGGTTAAGGTGGTGCTATGAAAAAATCTCGAGAGATGAACTCATCCCAAGAGATGCCCTGCTGAGTCAACTGATGCAATACCACTAGCTGAATCAAACCATAATGATAAAGGCTCCTGTACTACTGTGCCGGGCTCTTCCTCTGCATCATGGACACCATCTTCTCAATGTTCTGATAAAAGAAGACCGGGATGTTCATCATCCGCACTCGAGTGAAGTGCATCAAGAGGCGAATGTGATATGAGTATACCTGGGAAAATCTGCCCTCACAGGTGAAATAAAGCATAATGAGTCTCATCATGGGGGCATACTGACTCCGGAGGAACCTGAAAGGAAACACACCGGCCAAATGTCTCATGAATGGTGGCCGGACAAAAGGCTCAAAGTGAACTGTATCCAATACCTTGCGTTTATTCCAAATCTCCCCGACATTTGGAATCCCTGTAGCCTGTGCAATGATCTCGGGTGTCAAAATGAAATCCACCCCAGCAAGGTTAACATGACCCTCATGCAAGTGCAAGACAAAGAGGCGGGCCAATTCTCGGTGATGCTGAATCCGAGAGATCCTTTCACAAAACTCATAACAGGACATGTACTGAAAGCAAGAAACTGCCATAGGACAAGCTTGTAGACCTGCCAAAGAAGTAGGTTCCTCTCTCCTGTGATGGCCACCTTTTCCACCCCTATGTGGCCTCCTTTGTACCTCAATCTCTGGAGATGATGAATGGTCATCACTCTGCTCATATGTTTCGGTGTCTGACATGTTTGAGGAGCAAAATGGACAAAATGTACTGCTATTTCTGCCTTTAAAAGTGTTGAATTCTATGTTGTTTCAAGGGGACAATGACATGAGGGAAATGTTAGGGGAGGGACCTCTTGCACAAGGAATTGGGAATATATGAATAACAGGGAATTTAGGGAATACATTGCAAACAAATATTTGCATATATACATGCATACATGTACATAACAAGGATATAGGGAATCATTTACAAAATCACTGCATATAGGAATACATGTATAAACAGTGAACATAAGGGAATACATGTATGTAACAAGGGAACATTTGGAAACTTATTTACAAAACCTTTCACATATTTACCAAGAAATCTTTATGTTTATAGCATGCATATGGTGAGGCAAGAGTAGGGTTTGAGTTTTGATGCTTTGGGAGGGGGGTAGGGTTTGTATTTTTGGTGATTAGGGAGAGGGGAGGGTTTGCAATTATTTACAACATAGAATGGGGAAAATAGATATGAATGCAAATATGAGTACAAAGGGAAGGAAGGAAACAATTTACCAAGGGAAATACCTTGAAACAACACAAACCCTAGCACATTTAAACATTAACATTACAGTCATTTGAAATTTCATCCACTTGCACAATTTAACTTTTAAACACAAGCATGAGGGTCATCAATCATAACCAACCACCAAACTGAAGTGTAGAGGGCCTACCTCGAACAATCTTGAAGATTTGAGGGAGTTTAAGCCATTTTATTTTGAGTTTGCAGGGGAAACCTTGACGGGTCGCGCCCGTTCAAAAACTGAACTGCTAGATGGCCTCTGACGGGTCGCGCCCTCCTGACGGGTCGCACGCCTGTCTTGACGGGTCGCGCGCCTGTGCTGAGCCCGAAATTCGACCAGTTTTCGCCTAACACTCTTGATGCTTGCTCACTCTCTCTCAACGATGCCTTGGATGCATAATAAGAATAATAGGAGGGAAATTGAGCTTTTGTAACCTCCATTTGAAAAAATTTCATGCTCAAACCCACTTTCTAAAGTTTATCTTTGACACTTTCTAAAACTGACTTTTTGGCTTCCTTTGTCCTGAAATTGACTCTTTTAGTGCTTTTTCTTGATTCTTTTTGCAGGTAGATCATCTGAGGGATCTTGGCAAGGGGACCAGGGTTTCATGATGTCTGTTGCAGTCTTTTGAAAATTTCATCACTTTTTACAAAAATTTGAAAAATGACCTTGGCTTTAAAAACAGAGTTTTTAAATCCAAGGTGAAAATTTATTGTACAAGATAAAAATATCGAAGAAACATGTTTTCAACCCTCCCTCTGGCTTGTTGAGCACTCATGGACTTTCAAAGACATGACCTTGCAAAGATAAATGACCAAAACCCTAGACCTAGGACTTTGACCTCAAGACAAAACAAGACAAGCTTGAAAGAGCTTAATGACTGATATGATTGATCCAGCAAAGCCAAGAGGGGTATAAATACACTAGCTCCTCCATCAAGGTTATGGCATGCCTAACGGGATGCAAAACTTGACACTGATGAGACACCTACCCATGCAAATGCAAAGAGTTTTGATCGCTGATGGAGGGTTTCAAGACCGACACTAACAGGTAGCAAAAGATTATTCCCAGGTGCCAGGAATTGATTTTGGCAATATTTTTTCTCCTGTTGCCAAGGTAACTACTATTATATTACTTTTATCTGTTGTTGTTGCTTTTGATTTTGAGGTAGAACAGATGGATGTGAAGACAGCATTTCTTCACAGGGATCTGGAAGAGGAGATCTACATGAAGCAACCGGAACTCTTTGCGGTGAAGGGTAAGAAAGAACCGGTATGAAAGTTAAAGAAGTCTCTGTATGGGTTAAAACGGTCACCAAGGATGTGGTATCAGAAATTTGATACATTTATACGGGGACTTGGCTTCACCAGAAGCAAAGCAGATCACTGTGTATTTTGGTGGCTACATTATTTATTTGGTCTTGTATGTGGATGATATGTTGCTGGTTGGAAATGACAAATAAATTATCCAGGATTTGAAGACCCAATTGTCCTCCAAATTCAACATGAAATTTCTTGGTGGTGCAAACTATATTTTGGGCATGGAAATTAAAAGAGATCGGGCAAAGAGGAAGCTCTGGTTAAACCAGAGGAAGTATGTCAAGACAATACTGCAGAGGTTTAATATGCAGGATAGTAAACCGATGAAGGTTCCTATTCCTGTAGGTGTAAAGCTATCTGTTGAACAGTGTCCAAAGACACAAGAAGAGGAAGAGGATATGTCCCGTGTTCCATATGCAAGTGAAGTCGGTAGCCTAATGTATGCAATGGTGTGTACTAGACCAGACATTTCACATGCAGTGGGAGTATTGAGCAAGTTTATGTCAAAACCAGGGAAGGAGCATTGGACAGCAGTGAAGCAGGTTTTCAGGTATTTGTGTGGCACTAGTGATTATGATTTGTTCTACCAAGGAAGACCAGGATTGGACAGAGTTTTGGATATCCATGGCTTTGTTGATGCAAACTTGGCTGGAGATTTGGATCAAAGAAGATATACAAGTGGCTATGTGTTTAACCTGTTTGGAGGAGCAGTCAGTTGGATGAGTAAGAAACAATTTGTAGTGGCACTATCAACTACAGAGGCAGAATACATGGTAGCCACTCATGCAAGCAAGGATAGATTGTGTTCAAGTATGGGGTTAGTACAGGGAGCTATAAGGATAGACTGTGACAGCCAAAGTGAAATTTTCTTGGCAAAGAACCCTGCTTACCATTCAAAGACAAATCACATTGATGTTCAGTATCACTTTGTGAGGGATACGATGAAAGACAAAAAGGTGTTGCTGATAAAGGTGGACACTTTGAAGAATATTGTAGATGCATTGAAAAAATCTATGAGCTCTGAGAAATTCTCCTGGTGTAGGGAAACAATGGGTGTTTCAAGGCTGAAAAAAATGACTAAGCTCTCTTGCAGGCCCCTGTGGAAAGAAAACAACAAGTGGGAGAATGTTGGGTTATGTTATATTCTTTCCACGACTAACCTACATAGTGAACCGGGGGATGCCGAAGTATCCAATACCATGGACCCTATATTAGGTTAGGCAAACCTACCTATGGTTTTTGTTCCATGGTTTTGGACACAATGGTTTTCGGTCCATGGTATTGGATGCTTCAGCATGTATAAATATGTATTATAACATTGAAAGGAACATAATGAAAAATCAAGCTGGTGGTCTCGGTTTTGGGATCCAAGGGAAAATCTCTGTGTATCTGTGTTTTATGTGTTATGATCTTGCATTGTTTATTTTATGTGTTTTAGAATTCGTATGCAAGTAATTTCTATACGGGGTTAAAACCTACATTATGCAGTTCTGGAAACCAGTCTCCCAACCTCCTAGGAAAAATTGCGCAATCCTTGCCTGTCAATCTCCAAGTATGTTGAATGTCATTCCTCAAGTTTTCTTTGGTTTTAGCTGACTGATTTCTTGCCATGCATGTCACTATTTCTCCAGATCTACTAGGTTTTCATCCACCTCTTAGTAGTTCAGGATCAATGGCCTCTAAGAGAGAAGGATCAAAGGACACTAACGGAAGTGCAACTGGAGTAGCAGTTGAGCAAGTGTCTACAAGTCTGTCGATCTATGAAGACACCAAGCTGATTGTAGATAAGGACTTCAAGTTGAAATGGAAAGAGTTCAATGATGCATTTGCAAGCACATTTGGGGAAGACCTCAAAGACCACCAAGTCTATGTGAACATCCACAAGTCCATCATGTATCGAATTGCATGCAGGTATCCCGTGCTCCCATGTGCAGACATGATACATTGGATCGTCTCGTACACTAATACTGAGATGATGACATTGAACAGTGTCAACAAGACGGAGATTGCTACCTTCAGAGCACAAGATTATGAACAAATGTATCATAGGTCAAAACCCATGATCACTATGGAGACTCCCTTCAGCATACCCAGCAGCAATGCCAACTCCAGATATATCTTGAAGAACTGGGTGAAGGAGCCAACGAAATTCAGGATGACACCCAACCAGGTCTACAAGACGAAGATACTGCAGAAGGTGTATCAATACTTGGTGATCTTTTCATTTCATTTGTGTGGCCAAGAAAGCACGGAAACCTTCCCATAGAGTTGGGTGATAGCATTGGACCAACTGGCCAAAGAAGGCAAAGCATGCAACTAGTCCGACATGTTGGCTCACCAGCTAAATGAACAAGTAACAAGGGCTTGACAGCTGCCCAAAGTTATGCAAGAAGAAATCTACATGTCTACCTACATCTTGGATGCAATCTATTCCCGTCAGGAGTTCCCAAGCTTGAAGGGGGCATGGACATCGGCAGAGACCTCTATGAACACTTATTGTAAGATGTTGTTTGAATGTAGCTTCAGAGGAGTTATCACACAATTGTCTGATCATTTTGTCACCCTAGTTTACAAGATGATATTCGAACAGGATCCACCATGCATGTCAAAGGTAGTAATGGAGGCACTAATCGACATAGCCAATTGGTATGCCTCACCATCTAGCACCTTCATACGGATGTACAGCGCAGAGAAGCCTCTACATATTCGTATCATATCACATCTTGGCTGGATTATCAGCTAGGCTGCACCGGAAGAAGAAGGCACCTTGGCCCGCTCTTTCGTTGTGAATCATTTTATATGAGATACAGACTTTCAAGCATGCAGATGTCGAAACAGAGGAGATGAAGAAATATCCATTCGATGCCCAAAGTTACAATCTGTATGACCTGCACTGTCTTGTGAAAGACCACTACACGAGAGTACAGTTTAACCAGATCCACGGGGCATGTCATTGAGAGGAGGAAGACCCATGGAGATATTGTTACAGCTTCTCCAGACTCAATGAACCAATCGGCCTCGCTGTGGAATGGATAGCGAAGCAGTGTTAAGTAGCATCCCGAAGAGCACCAGAAGCAACAGCAGTAAAGGTAAACATACTAGTGTGCCACAAGGGCAATAGGAAGATTGTCAACAACATGGAGGAAGAGCAAAGTTGTAAGTTCTTAGCAGACCCACTTGTGTAGAAAGTAGCTTTGTCAATAGAGGCGAAGAGGCAACAACGTGATAAGAGTAACGCACAAAGGTGGAGAGAGAAAAGAAGAACGAAGGAAACAAAGAAATAGTTGCAAGAGTTGAAGGAGTAACTCCAGAAGGAACAGGAGCTGCGCAGACATGAGAAGGAAGCACAGTAGGAACAGGTATAGCAGGGGGCGTAACTTGTACAGACATATGAAACTGCACCTGTACAGATAGTAGACTCATGAGAATAGCTGACATCACATAGATAGGGTGAACCATCGCAGGAGCAGGACTTCACTCAGGAGATAAAGCAAGCACTTGAAAATATGGATACGAATATGGAGCAACAGGAGTTAGAGCAAGACTTCAACCTCATGCCTCACACTAAGAGATCGACCCGCCAGCTTCACCACATCCAGAAGAGGAGCAAGTCCCAAGCGACCAAGGAGACATTGAGATCCTTGGAGATCACCCGAAAGGAGAGATGCATAACATCTCATTCGATGAGTTTCAACATAGAGTTATGCAATCTCGTAGAATGTCGACTCCGGATGATCATACATCTCTTGCACAGTTTGAGGAATGAATGATCGTGTCTGATGTGTGCAAACATCCAACAGGATTGGTTGATGCTACCAGATCATATGCCGAAGCCACTAGCTCAAGTATTCACTTCCTGATAGTTGAGAACAAGCAAATGGCTAAGGAATTACAGACGGCCAAGAAGGGACGAGAATTGGTTACAACATCTACCTGAGCAGAATTGAAGAAGGAAATACTCGATGAAGTATTGTCCCTTGACACTTTCATGCGGGCATTGTATTCCAAGTTTGGTACCGTGCAAAAGGCAATTTTCCATCTCAACAGTTGGCAGCAGCGATGTGCTATGAGAGCATGTATCTTGTATAACGTGCATGTTGTTGTTGATTAAATTAAAACATGGGCAATGAGATACAAGGGAGCCCTACGAAACTTGCCTAAGATGATGAAGCCCAGAGCATTCGAACTGAAAGCATGCATCCGGAGTCAGATCCGGAACTATGAAGATCTCCCGCAGCTCATCACTAGTCTACAGGCTTCCCATGCATGTGTATTCAAGAGAATGGATGTTTCTGTACATGCACATGTGATCCCATATATTGGGACACTCACCCAAGCGAAGACAAAGGCATAGGTCCGACTAGAGCTTGACTCGTACTTTGACAAGTTGATGCACATAGCCACCAACCCAGACTTGGTGATCAGTGCAGACACCATGCACAAGTATGTTGCTAGTCTAGTCGCACTCAAGATAATGATGCGCATGCTATCAGACGAGTTGGACAGAGGATCCCGAGTAGTGTACCCGAATGTTATGGAGGCAAGAGTTCATTTCCAAAAATATGTCACCTTAGAGTACACAGGCACCATTGCAGACTAATGAGCTTGGCATCAGTTTGCTACTGTCAACCACCGTGAGGATGTCGAAGAGCTGGTCTTCCAACAATTGTCTAAGTCATAGTGATGTCTTTCATGGCTTGATCAAGCCTATTTTGTCTCACATGGGTACATGTGCAGATTGCATGTAATGTCTTCTCAAGTGTCGATAGTTGGATGTAACAGTCATAGAGTAGATGAAGAGTCATGAGGATAGATGAACTGTCATAAAGGGGAATGTCAGGGGCCACCCCACCCTTTTCTATATATAGTCCCTCATAACTCATTGTATAGGCTTTTGGTCAACCAAGCTTCCGATAGTACTATCTTAGAGAGAGCTTGGACAGTATTGTAACGAGCCTTGGCTTCTCCACTGTGCAAAGCTAGTATATCTCTTTAGAGGAGCAGACGACAATGACTGTAACATTCCGTTGTTGGAAATAGAGGTTGGACATGGATGTATTGTATTACTGGAACTCACACTTCTTAATATAATAGAGCCAACACATTTCATGCATATGTCATATTGTATTTCAGCTATCTTGTTTACTCTAAATGATTTATGTATATGTTTGCTTACGCATGCATGTGTAGCTACTTTCTATGTATGTATGTATGAATCTTTCTTAAATGTGTTGTTGATTTAACCATCACTTTTGATTGCTAGCTTACTTTCCTTCCATGTTGTGATGCATCTTTGCTTGTGTGTTCCCTTCTTAACTGCATTCTTTCACATCTTTCCAAGGGGTGCACTCACCTCACCCTCTGTGTGCCAGAACCGCTCATGCACCTTCCTTGACTTACAGCATATGTCACACTCTTGCTACCGACAGGAACATCTTACTTGCCTCCGTGTGAAACCGCATTCAAGATGATACTGTACGACCTATTATCACTCAGATGTCTTCCCTATAAGTTATCAAAGAATGAATAATCTGAGGTAACCACAAACCTAATCTTTTAGACTCGGGTTATAGACAACCTAAGTCCAGAGAGGGCTCTATCTTTATAATTTAACTTTATTTTGACTAGGATTTTAGGCTAGTTCTTAGTGCTCATGATGTTTTGGTTTTGATTGGGTGGTGGAATTAAGAAAATAGATGGACAGAATAGGTATTCAGGCCATTGGGCTATGGAGTTAATCAAAGAGTGGCTTAACTAGATCTGATCGATTACTAAAGGAGGAGTTCACAAGTTAGGCTAGCACAGCAAAAAGCAAATCTACAGGTTCAAATGGATGAGGTAGTCCTAACCAGGGTAAAAGGGCAATGAAGAATCCTTAAACCGAGATCAAGATGAAGAAAGGAAGGAGATCAGTAGCAAAGGGCAACTAAGAATCCTTTACTATGGACCTAAGGGGGTGAAACTACGGAAATAAGGGAGCAATTAAGAATTCCCAGACCAAGATAGTTTAGTAGAAAACAATGAGAAAGTAAACAGTCAAAACAAAGAGCATTTAAGCTAATTCTGAGTTATCATTCCTTGTTTACAATTCAGAATTCATAGAGAAAACATGTGAATATTTATAACATGATGAGAAAACAATAATTAAACATGAAGAGATAATACTTATTTGGTTATAACTGTGCACAAGAATCCAGTGAAATGTCTTTAGCTTTATTTCATGACCCAGCAAAAACTAGTCTAGTCTTGAATACAATGGATCCTTAGCTCGATATAAAATTTCTACAGAAATGTACTTTAATCCACCCTAATTACTTTAAAATATGAAGTATTTATACAAAAAATGTTACAAAATATCTCATAACAATATGAGAATTATTCTTGGAAACTGAAAATATCTTCAAGCACGAAGATAGAGACATATGGAGAACTCTCTTCTTGTTGTCCCTTTTATTGTGACTGTGCAGGCTGTTGTAATTTGGATTTGGCTATTTCAGTTGCTTTATACCTATGTGCTGGAATCAATTTATGTCTTCAATCTACTGATACTCTTTACCTGCTACACTTTGACCCTGTTTCATCTATTTTACCTAGCTGCCATATAGATTTACTGTAGCAACTTTATAGTAAATCAGTCAATTTCATACACCATTCATCTTCAGGTAATTTCATCCTTATCATCTTTCTATATATCTCATCATCCTCGGTGTACTTGGAAAAATTTGTCTTGTTGACGAACAAGTGCTTTATCTCATGTTCTAGAAAAAACAAATTGTCCAAACTATCATATAATACCTTTCTAGTGGGCAGAGCTTTTACCCCTGAAGTACTAGCTTGGCTACTGGCTAACTTGTTTAGTCTTTCATTGTAACCCTCATGAGTCATTAGCTTGTCATGGATTACCATAGGACTGGGGAGTCCCTCTTCCCTTAAAATACCATACTTTGTCATAAATATATCAATATCAGCTTGGATGCTTTGGCATCTTTTCTCTAGATTGAGCATAAGATTCCTTTTGGTGAGAATCTTCTTGACTTCTATAATGGTCCCTATTCTATCTTCAATGCCTAGTTCATCTAGTTGATACCTATTTTTACTGTTCAAAAGTTCTATCAATTGGTTGGCCTCTTCAGGTTTGTCTCCATGCGCTTCTCTTGTTTTATGAATTGCTTCGATGGCCACTTTTAGTGATTCGGTTTGCTCAAAAAATACTTGAATAGATGGCCAAACATCATTGACACAGTCAATGATATTGGCCCAGAGCATTTCCTTCATATCTCCTAGTGGTTGTTGTAATGTCAAGTCCTTTTCGAGGACTTTTATCCTTTCTCCCATTCTTTGATTCTTCTGAGCTTCTTCCTTCTGTTATATTTGTGCAAGTTTCCAATCAGTCTCCAAAATTGACACTTTTTCTCTAAGCTTCTTAAGCCCAGTACCCTAGATGGTCATTTCCTCCATGGATTTTACCAATTCAATTGTCTTTCCTGTGCATGTCCCTACACTTGAAGATGTACCTGTGATTGGCATAGCTGTAGCTAGTGGAACTGTTGGTGCTAAGGAAGCAGCGAAGGTGGAGGGTATTGTTGTAGAGACTGTAGGAATCACGGTCTGAGGAGTGGTGGCCAACTCACTCTATTTAGACTATATCAAGTTATCAGCTCTTTCTCTGTCTCTTTTAGTTGATCATTCAGCTTAAGGACTAAGTCTATAAGCTCTTCCTCCTTCCGAGTTTCCAATACTTTAGCTTTTTGTGGATGGTGCAGAGGAGGAATTTTAAGTTGTTTTTTCAATGCAGCTATATCATCATTTTTCTTTTTAATTATCTTTTCTGTAGCCTTTACATATTTGAGATCATGTCCCATCTCTATGATTAAGTCCTCCAAGGACTTTATCATGGTATCCTTGGCCTGTGAGAGGCCTTCTCTAACTGAAATTCCGTTGATATTTTATTCAGTGAATTTTGGAGTTGGTGTGCAGTAATAGCCTTGCTGGTGAATGTAGAATAGACCATTTCCTCGGTCTGTTTGTGTAATTCTATTTGGTCGATAGCATGAATATCCTTCACCAACACCTCAAAATTTGTCTTCAAATAATCTGATATAGACCTGGGCTGTTGTGTTGTAGGCTTCATGAAAGTCATTTTCATTCTACCTTGTTTTACAGCAAAGGCTAACATTAGCCTTGTTTGATTAGTAGGAGCCATTTTAAGGTATTGTGCATAATTTTGGGCCTTCAAGCTTTCATTTCTAGCCTTTATTTCTTTATATTTCTCTCTGATGTCCTAGTTCTGACCTATTGGAGCCCTGAAGGAGGATACTTCCACGCTCTATTGTCTCTCCAGAATTTGAGCCTGTGAAGTGGAAGGTTCTTGTGTCCCTCTAGAGGGAGTGGTCTGCCTACTTTCTTCTCTTTCTGTACCTGTAGTTCCAATTGTTTCCTCTATATACTCCTGTTTTGAAAATGGATTCAACCTTTGCCTTTTAACATAAGTCTATGCAACAGGTCTGCTAGAAGAAGTGGCCTCCTCTCTATTTCTTTTGGGATTCCTATCCTCATTTAGAGGATTCTGTACAATGGGAGGATTACTCATGATGTGTTCTGGCTAAGCCAGCTCTTCTGATATGTCTGGTTGTTCAGATTCCTCTTGCTCTTGAAGTTCTTCTTCTGGTAGTTGTTCACTGTGTTCCTATGTCTCCCTTTCGGAATGGGATTCTCCTAACACTTGTAAAAAGGAATCTTCATCAAGTATTCTTTCTAAATCAATCAACACATTATTGATAGAAATTTCTATACTGTCCCTATCTACTAGAGTGTTCTCCACCCATTCCAGCTGATTTGCATACTATTCTATTTTAGGAATTCGGTGGTGGATGTAGGGAGACAATTTGTTTTTCTGTCTTCTGTTACAGATGACATCAAAGGGATCATATCTCCAGATGAAACTTTGTTTGAGTTTAAGCCCTTGAAGAATTTCCTGTGCAACTCCCCCAGCTTCTCTATTGTTACACACAAAGGGGCCTAACTAGTCTTTTATTCGGAGTTGTGCCTTTTCCTTGGCCTTCACAAAATGTACCTCATCAGAGTTGATTATTTTCCTATACTACTCCAGAGCAAATAATCTCATTGGGAGGTATATTGGAAATTTGTAAGGTGCCAATTCACCATAGATTCTAATTTCAGTGTGATTTTGGTACAAGTACCAATCTCCCACTTTGTACTGTTTGGACAGTTGTAGGACCCTCCTCATATCCGCACTGATTCTTGGAGGAGGGCTTCCTATTAGCATGGTTGCTACTGGATGCACAAATAGATCTATAAAATTTGTATAGGTGTATGGAGATTCATATTTATGGATTAAAGGGGTCCAGAAGACCACTGATCTAGGATTGCCTCTAGTGTCAAGCTTCTGAACAGTGAAGGGAAATTTGTCAGCTTGATAGTAAAGAAAGAGATGATACAACACTGATGAGTATTTGAATACTCTCTCATTTTCCAATCTCATGAACTGATCATGCATTTTGTCTGAGATGAATCTTGCATAGTCAAACATGATGGCAAGGGGTTGCCTAGGAGTGAAAATGGACATGTAAGCAAGAATAATCTCATCTACATATTCACTAGTAGTATAGCTTAGAATACTGGATATCATTGATATGATGTCTTTGCCAAGCTGAGAGAAAAAGGATGACATGTAAGGAGGGGGATCCTTTCTTATGTGTTTTACTTCTACAATGAAAGTCTGGAGCAACTGAGCAAGTTTGATGGAGGTGACTGTAGCGAATCTGTTAAGCAGGTCTCCAATAGAAAGGGGAGTAAGATTTTGACCAGGTTGCAACTGTAGCATTTCATTTATGGACTCATCGGTGATAGTGAAAAGTATTGTCTGGTCGGGGGACATCACTAATATTTAGGTGGGATTGTAGCTCGCATGATAATAGTGAACAATTTCGGGGAATATATGGACGCTGAGGAATTGGTACTTGGGCAGGTTTGATTCCCAGAGAGCTATTTTGTTTGCATGGTTCAAGTACTAGTCTTTGTACCTGCAACACAATTTCAATGGGGATTCTTCAACAGAGATGTCTTTAATTTGAAAGTCTTTGTCGGCTAATGGAAGATGGTCTAAATCCCTATGGGGAGTAGAAATGGGTAGGACATTCAATGCAACTGGCGCAGCCATCCTTGGTTCTTGTGGATTCAAGGATGGGGGCAAAGGGTTTTCTGTAAAATTGGGGGCCAATTGGTTTAGTTTGGAATGGTTTGGAGTTGTTGGGAACCTGTTTTGTTTAATTACTTAATAGCTTACAGCAATTGAGTGTAGGTTTGGGAATTAAACAGGTTTTCTTAGGGAATTTGGGTAAATACCTGGTTTCGGCTCTGAACAGATTGATGGGTGACTGTACACGGTTTGCAGGAAGGGCACGCAACTGAAAGTTGGTCTAGAAGTTCAACCACTTCAGTAGGTTGACAGTTGGATGTGGGTTGACGGTTGCACATACTCTGGTGCTTGCATGGAGGTCTGAGAAGTCTTTTTCATGATAAAACTAAAAACAATGAGTTTTTTTTAGTTTTTTTTTCACAAAGTCAATCGTTTTGACGGGTACAGGTGACAGGTACGTTCGGAGTTAAGCGGGAGATGAGACATTTTTTCATCTAGCAGGAGGTGGTAAGTGGTTTCATTTCACACAGCTTTTGGGCTAGATCGGTTTCAAAGGAAGTCCGCCCAATGCCATTCATCAGGCGCCACGTAGCGGTGGGGGGAACAGTGAAACCACCCATATCGGGCGGGTAAAGGTCGGCCTTCGGAGGCTGCCCGATATGAGCGTCAACCGTCGGATCAAATGGGACCTGCTCGCATGGTGATCAAGGTAGGGATTTGACATGAATTTTAATAGAGGGGCCCGGTGGGGTTTTAAACATGGCAGGGTTTAATTAATGATGGATTATGGCGGATTAAGGGCATCGGGGGTGATTTTATTGGTGGGGTTGATTATTAATTAATCGTTGATCAGTTAATTAATCTCTTTTATTAGACGGAGGGTTTTGGTTATTAATTAGCCACTTATTGACTAATTAACCCTTTTAATGATATTAATAGATTTTTTATTTCAAACTTCGAGGACAGAGTATTTAATATTAAAGGGATATATTAAATACATAGGGGAAAAGGGTTATTTTTCAGGAGTTAATACATAAATAAAGTTAAGAGTTAATATCAATTTGAAGCGGAAAATAACTTAGTGCCAAGTCAAATGTGTATTTATAATTTATTTTCTTTTTATAAACACAATATAACCTAGGCTTAGTATTATTTTTGTGGGTTTCTTCGGAAAAGGGGTTTGCTTAGGGGGCGATCACTTTTCTAAGGTTTTATCCTTAGGGAAAAGGGGTTTATTAGGGAAAATGAGTGAATTATGAAGGGGGTGAATGTTCATGAGGATACTTTTAGTACTTAGGACCTATAATTCATTGGTCCGAGGGTTCGGCCCCTCCAAAAGTCAGAGAAATTCTATGAGCCCCTTTAACTTAAGATTCTAGGTACTTTAAGACTTTCCTTGGAAATTAGTTAAGTGAGAAATGTAATGAATGAGGGAGGTTAATCAATTAACTTTGTGTACTTTGGTAAATGCTCAATTTTCATCCATACTTTAGAAATTTGATGATGAAGGTAAATGATATGATCTTATCTAATCAATCATCACAATTCTGCAACCATTCAACTACTTACCCATCTACTCATCCTACCATTTTTTCTTCTCTTTATTAGGGTGCACTTAAGTTGGCAAACCCTTATCAAAACTTTTTCTTTTCTTTTACAAAAGTAATCTATCTAAAACTAACCTTATTACATCCAAGGGCTCAGATTAAACAGTTGAGCTCATTTTTATTTACTCTACCTATCTACTTATCTGCCAAGGTTAAACAATTTGGTCAGATTTTATTCTCTATCTCTAAGCATAAAATTCAAAACATGGAATAACCAAGATTAAATTGTTTCATTACCATGGATTGTGGCATGAATAACAAGTTGCACACAATCTTTTATTCTGCATCAAAGTAAATAGTAGCGGCATTTTGTCTTGCACACTTTCATGGTCTTTTCTTTCTTGGGGTTCATTTTTTTTATCTTTTTTGACCTTTTAATTCTTTTTGTCCCTTGATTTTTCTTTTAGGACATACCCTCTTACATTTTTTACTTTTTTTGAGTTTTGAATATGGAAAACATTTGCAGAAAGCAAAGGTATGTACATATCATAGATTTAACCTCAGTCATTCAAAAATTATGACTCCTATTGGTATAGGAACCTAACAGTGGCTCCACTTGGGGATGGCATTTCCTGGTGAAATGTCAAGAACTAGTAGATCAATGGCCTTCTGGATTACTATGATTTTACTCTGCAACTTTTCCCTTTTACTTTGTTATTAATATTTATGACAGTGAAACTTTTGAAGCTTAGGGCTTTCTCTTCGCGCTTCAACTCCAAAATTACCATCCAATCAACACTAAACTTTTTGAGGAATAAAATATGTACAAGTGATTAGTGAAATTAGTGACTGGGATCTATATAGTTCTTAAGCATTCGACCATTAAATGGTCCTCCTTCTACTTCTGCACCATCCAATTCTCTGAGAAAAAAGCATTATTACCCCTAAAAGCATAAATGATGTAAGGGCCTTTCCATACGAAGTCAAACTTCCCATGTTTACCTTTATCCTCCCTTCTTAAGTCCCATTTCAAAACTTTATCTCCTAGGTAGAAATCTTCTGCCTTGGTCCTTTTGTCAAAATCTTTCTTGATTCTCTCCTGCATAACTTCGAATCTGATATACACTTCTTCCCTGGTCTGTTGTAAGTGAATTGTCTGGTTGATCCTCCTTTGAATATCATTTGGCTCAACATGTGCTTCTTGGAGCAATTTCATCACTGGTGTTCCCAAGGAAGGTGGGAAAATAGCCTCCATTCCATAGACTAGTTGATAAGGACTGGTTCCAATGGATTTCTTTGTGGTCAACCTATCTACCCACAAGGCATTTACTAGCTTCTTGTTCCAGGTTTTGTTGTTATCTTCCAACAATTTTTTGATGATATTAACTAAGCTCTTGTTGGAATACTCTGCTAGTCTGTTTCCTTGGGGATAGTAGGCTATGGAGTGACCCAAGGTTATATGATATTTTTTGTAGAAATCAATCATCCTCTTTGATTTAAAAGTTGTTGCATTTCCTGTGATGATTTTGGTTGGACAACCAAATCTAGATAGAATGTTGGCCTCAAGGAAACCTATTATGACAGTATCAGTAGCTTGTCTTGAGGGTATGGCTTCTATCCACTTTGTAAAATAATCTATGGCAGTCAAGATCCATCTATGTTGGGCAGATGAAGGGGGATGAATTTCACCAATAAAGTCAAGACCCCACTATTGAAATGGTGTTTCAGTCGATATTGGTTTCAAAGGTAATGGTAATAGTTTTCTTTTTCCTTCAAAAATATGACATTTGTGACATGAGGTTACATATTTTTTTACATCGGAAAAGAGAGTGGGCTAGTAAAAACCAGCTCTTAAGATCTTATCAGCTGTGGTCTTCCAGTAAAGGTGTCCCCCACAGTCACCTGCATAAAATTCTTGTAATATTTTGTCAAATTCTTCCTTTAACAAATAATTAAGTAGGATGCCTTCGTGATTTTTCCAAAATAAAGCATTGTCAATTATGCAAAACTTCAAAGATTTCATTTTTAAGAACCTACTTTTAGTCCTGGATAAATCTGAAGGAGCTTGAAGATTTTGTAGAACGTATATAATGCCAGCATACCATGATGAGTCAGTAAAGGCCTGGCTGGTCTGTGGAGTCGCCATCTCCTCTTCGTTATCCAATTCTGCAACGAAATTTATGTCTAGGGCCTGAAAATTTGATTCAGCCATGAGCTTGGCTAAACCTTGGCCTTTAATCAATTTTGTAGGCTCAAATTTTAAGTCATATTCTAATATGATAGCTATCCACTTTCCTCTCTTTCCATCTAGTCCATCATGTGTTAGGATGTCTTTGACTATAGCATTGGGAACATAAGCTACTATATGAGAATACAAGATATAAACTCTGAAATCTTTAATGGCTTTGACTAGAGAAAAAGCTTGCTTTTCCATTATATTATACTTTAAAGGTGCATCTCTCAGGGCTTTACTAAAGAAGGCTATTGGTTGTTCAAAACCCTGATCATTTTTCTGCAGTAGGACTGCAGCAATGGTATGTTTTGATGCGAAGGAAAATATGATGAAATCCCTATCAAACATTGGACTGATGAGAACTGGTGTTTGCGTTAAGGCTAGCTTTATATCTTCAAAATACCTTTTAGCCTCTAGAGTCCATTTAATAGTCGATTCTTTCTTTAACATGTTGTTCAATAATCTAATTAGTTCAACTAAGTTAGAGATAAATCTTCTCAAAAAGTTTATTTTACCTAAAAATGCTTGTAGTTCTTTGATGTTCCTGGGATGTGGTATCTATAAAATAGCTTCAATTCTTGTTGGGTCGATCCGGATACCATCTTTGGAGATAATGTGGGCTAGTAACTTTCCCTCTTCCAACCCAAATAAAGATTTTTTAGGATTCAAAGAAATTCCATACTTCTACACTTGGTGAAAACTTGCCTAAGATGATCCAGGTGTTGTTGATCTAATTTAGAGAATAATGTGATATCATCTAGGTATATTACCAGGAAGTCATGTATTTCCTTATTAAAGGCTATGTCCATTTCTCTTTGAAAGGTGGCCCCTACATTTTTTAATCCAAAAGGCATTTTCACATACATGAAAGTGCCCCATGGAGTAGTGAATGCACTTTTTTCCTGATCATCTGGGTGGACTAAAATATGGTTATAACCAGAAAACCCATCTAGCAGTGAGATTCTGGTTGAACCTACTACCCTCTGTAATATGTGATCCATTTTAGGAAAAGGGTAGTTATCCTTAAGTGAAACTTTATTCAAATTCCTAAGGTCAACACACAGCCTTATTTTGCCAGTTTTCTTTCTTGTAGGTACCAAATAAGAAGCCCAATCTGAGAATATAATTGATGCAATGATTTTAGCTTCGTACATTCTTTTGATCTCTTTTTCAATAGAAAGCAATAGAATGGGGTTAATCCTCCTAAGCTTCTGTCTAAAAGGCTTCTGGTTTTCTTTTAAGGAAATGGTGTGTTGTATTATGCTAGTATCATAGGACTTAAGGTCCTCATAATTCCAAGCAAAAGCATATTGGAATTCCTTTAACAGTTCTATGTATTTCACTTTTTCATTGGGAGGTAAAGACTTTGAAAGTTTTATCATTTTGGGCTCCATTTTCGGCTTTTTAGGGACAGTTTGAATCAAACAAGTCCTCCAAAGGAGTTAATCCTTTGGGCAAAAAATATCTTTAAGATTGATGACTTCAGATTCTTCATCAATTTCAATTTGTTTTAGGTTTCAAATACCTGATTTTGTAAACTTTGTGGGATGAAATCTATCTATCCTTTCATCTTCCACTTTGTTAATTTTTGCTTTATCAATGTAATCAAACTCTAATGTCATGTCTTTGTCTATGTTGCTATTTACAAACTCATCATCTAAAGTTAGAAAATTGTTAATTTGTTGGTCATTTGTGAATACTTGCCAGTTCTTTCAGTTTTCAGGAATAGAAGTATGTGCCTAACCCCAGCAGTGCACTAATGGTTAGGCTGAAATGGAAACTTGCAAGTACTAGCAAACATAGCTAAGTTGTGAGCCTGCATATTGTGTTTTCTTGGAATAATAGCAAGCTTGGTTTCTAAAAAAGTATTTAGTATTTCTACAATTGTTCCTCTATAAAATCCTAACCTAGGATCCCTAGTCATATAAACAGCATTAATTTGTTTTATTACCAACTCAAAATCTCCCATAATAGAGACTCTTATGGCTCCTAACCTTTTGACCAATTTGAGACCTAACAGAAGTGCTTCATACTCGGCCATGTTGTTTGTACATTTAAAGTTCAATCTGTAGGCATGACCCTCTGAATGATCATTTTCTAAATTGTAAATCCATACTCGTGCTCTTGCACCTAGTTTGTTTACTAATCCATCGAATTCAAGATGCCATAGAATTTCATGTTCATAATTCTTACTGTCTGGGGGTACAAAATCTTCTTTGACTAAGGTATCTAGGTCATCTTTATTATCTGAAATCTCTTGAATTTGGATACTTTGATTGTCTTTTGCTGCTGTAATTTCTTTTGGTTTTACAATAATGTTGTCTGAAGTGTCTTCTTGGTGCGATTCAACATTGTAAAGAATGAAAGAATCAATATCAGAATGCATTGAATATATAGGAAAGTTTTGAGGTCTCTCCTGGGTACTCACTACATACTTCATCAGAGTCTCTCTATACAGTTTTTTAGGATGTCCAAAGACTGATATGGTAGCATACGACATGTCAAGTTGTAGAGATCCCTAGAGTTTGGCACCCCAATATCTAGATAGCATCATGCCATATTTAGGTGGTATATCAACAACATCTATGTCCATAAGAATGGTCTTAGCAGGGTACTGCACTAGGGAAACACACAGGTCTTTTATAAGTCCTAGGCACTTAAATTGGCTTGAATCAAATGAACAGGTCCTTATAAGGTCTAGTGATATCCAAGTTTAGCTTCTCCATAACAAATTTAGGCATAAGATTGTGTGAAGCCCCAAAGTCTAGCATGGCATTATGTAGGATTTTATCATGGATGTTAAGGCTAATGTAGAAGGGTGGTATCCCTCCTTCCACTGGTTTTCCATTAACATCAGGACCGAAAATTAACTCAGGTTGATCATCAAATAAGTTAAAAGAGTCTTCATTCTCAACGAAGTTTAAAGATTTACTTATTTGAGATCTGTAAGTTTCATGTTTAACCAGTTCTGTTAAAGGAACCGAGATTTTGAGTTTTTCCACCTCTGCTCCCAAATTGAAAGGCAAAGGGGATTTGTCTGTTTGAACATTTGAAATCTTAGCAACAGGGTTTGGAGTATTTTTTCTTATTTTTCAACGTTTGGAGTATTTTTAATTGGATTTTCTAATATAATTTCTGGAGACCTTTCCACTGTTTCCTTGAGGGGAACAGAAGTGGAAGGTTGCTCATTAGAAGGTTGGTCATTGGTTACATCTTCAATGGTGGGGCTGGGAGGATTCTGATTTGATCTAGAAAGAATTTGTAGAGTTTTTGTAACTAGAGAAGCTTTCACTTTCTTAGGCTAATTAGGTATTGCTTTCTTGTTTTGGTCTGGAACATCAGTGTTCTTTTTACTCCTTAAATTGTATTGTTTATGCACTTCGAAGATAGCATAGTCATACCCATGTTTGTAATCGAAAGATTCTCCAGTTTGGGTCTGTAACTGCTGAAGCATGTATAATTCTTGGTCATCCTGAGTCATAAAAACCATTTCCTCATCGTCTAACCCCATTAAGTTAATTTGAGTGTCTAGCTCAAGGTCTTCTTGATGGGAAGTTTCAGCATAGTTCTCTTAGAAAGGAGGTCTAATGTTCTAATCAGGCCCATTTTTACCAGTATTTTGGTTCTGGTTTTTCCTAAAGTTTGGATTCCTTACTGGAGGTGCCTATTAGTTATCCCAGTGAGGTTTCCTTTCAATAACTACTATCATATCCATCAATCTTTCCATTCCTTTGGCTAAAGCATCCATTTTTTTATCAAAGGGTGAGATTTCATCTTTCAAGGGTGCTCTTCTTTCGTTTCTAACCCTGGCTCTTTTGGCTAGAATAATAGCTTCTACACTAACTGCTACATTTTGCATATCTTCTATGGTTGGGGGATTCCTTTCTCTCAGTTTGAAAGCCATATTAGTGTCAAATCTGTCTGGAAACTTTATTAGGGCTAAGCCAAGTGGAGGTCTAAGGTCAAGTGGTATTGCATTATATACATTGTTAAACCTAGTACAATAGTCCTGAATGGTTTCATTTGGTCCCCTCTTGAGGTTTTCATATTTAGAAAGAATTTGAAGAGGGTTCTTTTTCTTCTCCCACCTATGTAAAAATTGTTGGTAAAAAACTTCTAAACTATCTATACTATTATCAGGAAAATATCTAAACCATGTTCTCACTTCTCCAACTAGTGTTTGGGAAAAAATTCTCATTTGAACACCTCTTATGTCAATTTCATGCAGTTCAAAATAATCTTTCATTTTTCTTGTGTGTTGTTGTGCTGTGTAAGATCCAGTGCCATCAAATAGAACAATTTTACTTTGATAGTCTAGTGGCAAGACACCTTGAGGAGTGGGCATCACAAGAGGGGCATATCTGAGTGCCATAGCTCTAAGTTGAACAGGATTGAGAATAGGAGTTGGGGTAACAGGGGGATTTGGGGTAACAGGGGTAATGGGTACTTGATGGGTAGTGATAGGTTGATGGGGAAGCGAAGGTATGAATGGAGATGAGGAATGAACTTTAGAAACGTGAGGAAATGAGGGTGAACTAAAAGAATTTGAAGTTGTTTCAGAAAGTTCAGGGATCCTATCAGTAGTAAGGGATGACTTAGGGGAATTCAGAAGGTACTGATCAATTGACAAGTCTTCCCTTTGGACTTTGAGTTCTGCGGTAAATTCTAGATCTAAAACTGTGTCCTCAAGTTCACTCTCAGACTTGGTTCTAAATAGGGAATGGTCAAAATACTCGTCGAAAGGGAGGTCCTCTATGAACAACCACTCACTAGGGCAGGAATTGGATCTAAACAAAGGTCTTGGGCTTACTGAACTTTCTTGTCTTCTGATTATTCTTGAAATAAGGTTGGGATTGTCAAATACAGGGGGGGGATTTGGATCAGGGTTGTCCCTTGTATAGTGAGTTCTCCTTGAAGCTAGATTTCAAGCATTTTTAATTATTTTCTTTTTATGAATTTTTGTGAAATAACTTCTAATAAACCCTTTAAGAGGCTTGAAAATATAAAATTGAATTTCTCAAAGGTTTATTAAGACTGAGGGTTTGATTCCCCAGTATGGTCGCCACTATGTTATCACTCAGATGTCTTCCCTAGAAGTTATCAAAGAAGGAATAATCTGAGGTAACCACAAACCTAATATTTTAGACTCAAGTTCTAGCCAACCTAAGTCCAAAGAGGGCTCTCTCTTTATAATTTAACTTTGTTTTGAGTAGGATTTCAGGCCAGTTCTTAGTGCTCATGATGTTTTGGTTTTGATTGGGTGGTGGAATTAAGCAAACGGATGGGCAGAACAGATATTCAGGCCATTGGGCTATGGAGTCAAAGAGTGGCTTAACTAGATCTGATCAATTACTAAAGGAGGAGTTCACAGGGCAGGCTAGCATAGCAAAAAGCAAATCTGCAGGTTCAAATGGATGAGGTAGTCCTAACCAGGGTAAAAGGGCAATGAAGTATCCTTAAACTGGGATCAAGATGAAGAAAGGAAGGAGATCAGTAGCAAAGGGAAACTAAGAATCCTTTACTATGGAGCTAAGGGGGTGAAACTATGGAAGTAAGGGAGCAATTAAGAATTCCCAAACCAAGATAGTTTAGTAGAAAACAATGAGAAAGTAAACAGTCAAAGCAGAGAGCATTTAAGCCAATTCTGAGATATCATTCCTTGTTTACAATTCAGAATTCATAGAGAAAACATGTGAATATTTATAAGATGACGATAAAACAATAATTAAACATGAAGAGATAATACTTATTTGGTTCCAACTGTGCACAAGAATCTAGTGAAATGTCTTTAGCTTTATTTCATGACCCAGCAAAAACCAGTCTAGTCTTGAATATAATAGATTCTTAGCTCGATATAAAATGTCTACAGAAATGTACTTTAATCCACCCTAATTACTTCAAAATATGAAGTATTTATACAAAAATGCTACAAAATATCTCATAACAATATGAGAATTATTCTAGGAAACCGAAATATCTTCAAGCACGAAGATAGAGACAGATGGAGAACTGTCTTCTTATTGTCCCTTAAATTGTGATTCTGTTGGCTATTGTAATTCAGATTTGGCGCTTTCAGTTGCTTGATACCTATGTGCTGGAATCACTTTATGTCTTCAATCTACTGATACTCTTTACCTGCCGTTATGTTCCTATACCAATAGGTTCCATATATCATGATTGACTTGATTTAGCTCTGAAATATGTACATACCTTTCCTTGTTGAAAATGTTTTCCATATTTGTAAAAAATCAAAAAATTACAAAATGTAAAGAGGGTATGCCCTAAAAGAAAAATCAAAGGGCAAAAAGAACAAAGAAAAGGTCAAAAAATGAAAGAAAATGAACCCCAAGAAAAAGAAGAAAGACCATGAAAGTGTGCAAGTCCAAATGCCACTACTATTTTACTTTTTGTATAATAATGATTGTGTGCAACTTGTTACTTATGCCACAATCCATGGTAACCAAATAGTTTAATCTTAGTTATTCCATGTTTTGAATTTCATGTTTATAGATATAGAGAATAAAATCTGACGAGATTGTTTAATCTTGGCAGATAAGTAGATAGGTAGAGTGAATAAAAGGAGCTCAGCAGTTTAACCTGAGCCCTTGGATGTAATAAGGTTAGACTTAGATAGATTTACATTGTAAAATAAAAGAAAAGTTTGATAACGGTTTGCCAGTTTAAGTTCACCCTAGTAAAAGAAGTAAAAATGGTAGGATGTGTAGGTGGGTAAGTAGATGATTGGTTGCAGAATTATGTATGATGAATGGTTAAGTTAAAAGCTCAAATCTTTTTCTTTCATCACTTTGACAAAGTATGGATGACAATGAAGACATTTACATCAGAGACAAAAGTCAAACTAATTAACCTCCTCACTCATTTTTCCCTAAATTTTACTAATTTCCCATAAATACTAAAAGCACCAACAACCTGAAAGTTAAAGGGGCTCAGAGCATTTCTCTAACTTCTAGAGGGACGGACCCTCGGCCCAATAACTTGTAAGGCCTAAGTGCTAAAATCCCTCCATAATTCATTCATTCCCTTCAAATGCTTTTCCTAAGTAAAATCACTATTTTACTTAGGAAAATAAAGGTTCTTCATAAATACCCCCCAAACACATTTTAGCCTAAGTCATAATGTTGGATGATGAAATGTATTTTCGGAAACATTTACTTAGCGCTTTTTCCTTTCCATATTCATATTAATTTTTAATTTTTATTATTATTTAACTCCCAAAAACAATAACCCTTTCCCATATTAATCAATTAAAATCCCAAAATAAGTAAATATCTCCTCCCAATGGTTTGAAAAATAAACCATAATAACATTAATTTAGTTGGATTAATTAATCAAATCGTGATTAATTAAGTGCCAGACACCCGACGCATTAAAAATGGATTAATTAATCACCTAGATTAATTAATAACCTCTCTGCCAATCACATCACCCTTGATGCAATTAAATTCATTTTAATTATCATCGGGCCCCTCCATTAAATCCCTGCCACTTCTCATTCTTGAATACCGTCTGATCAACCTCCCCACATCTAACGGCTCTCGGCCATATCGCATAGACCTTTGGGCCAAACATTAACCACGTGATATGAGCGGTTTTGACTTTTCGCTGGTGCTACGTGTCACTCAATCTATGGCATCACGTGACCCTCCGCCAAAACCACCAACCTCCCAAAGGCAGTGCAATGAAAACCATTACCGCTCCCATTTACTGCCTCCACTAAACGACAAAGTGTCCCATCAATCAGTTGCCGCCAACTGTCATTTTCATTCACCTACCAAAAATCATTGACTTTGTGCATAAAAACAAAAATGTTCATTGTTTTCCCTTTTTTCCCGAGAAAGCGACTTCTGCCTTCCATGCACGCACAAAGTACGTCCAGTCCAGCAACTGACTTCCAACCATCAACCGCCATCAGTTGTTGAACTCCAGACCACTGTGGACTACTGTGCACACCCTGAAAAGCCTTCATTGTAGCCATTTGTCCAGACAGTTGACCAAAAATAGGTATTTACGCATTTCCCTCTCAGAAACCCTATTTTTTTACTAAACTTCCACTAAATTGATTTAAAGCGAAATTATTCAGTACAATTAAGCTATTTTCTTAGTCCCCGGCTTCCCCAAGCACCTATTTTTCCTGAAATTCCTTTAAAACCCCCAACTTTCTTCCTTGACCACACAAGAACCAAGGATGGAAGCCCCTGTTTCCCTAAACATTACTCCAATCACCAATCCCCACAGATATTTGGACTACCTCCCCTTGGCTGATAAAGATTTTCAGATCAAAGACCTTACTTTTGATGATATCCCCTTGAAATTCTATTGTAGGTACCGAGACAATTACCTAAACCACTCTGATAACATAGGTCTTTGGGAATCAAATCTACCAAAGTACCAATTCCCTTCCGTTCACATTTTCCCAGACATTGTCCACCAATGCCATGCAAATTACAACCCCAATCTAAGAGTTGTCATGTCCCCGGACCAAAGAATCCTTTTCACAATCACAGCCAAATCTGTTAATGAGATGTTGCAATTACATCCTAACCAAAACCTCACTCCCCTTTCCATTGCAAAATTACTTGAGAAATCTACTAAGATGTCTAGTTCTGAAATTAGCAGAGTTTGTTAGACTTTCATTGATAAGAAGCACATGCCAAAAGACCCCCCTCCCTAATTGTCATGCTTTTTCACTGATTTGGGCAAAGATATTGTTACAATGATTGTCTGCATTATGGGTTTCACCACCAGTGAGTATGTAGATGAATTTACCTTAGCCTTCATGACTATTTTTGCCCCTAGTCAACCTCCTGCAGCTAAATTTGACTATGCCACATTCATTGCAGACAAGATACATGACCAATTCACGAGATTAGAGAATGAGAAAGTATTTAAATATTCCACAATCTTGTATCATCTTTTTTTTTACTACCAGTCTGATAAATTCCCTTTCTCTATCCAAAAACTTGACACCAGAGGGAATACCAGGTCTGTTGTCTTCTGGACTTCAATTTTCCACTATTCAGTTTCTTCCCCTTATTCTTATACAAATTTTATTGATAAGTTTGTCCATCTTGTAACTACCATGTTGATAGGAATTCCCCCTCCTAGAATCAGTGATGATATGAAAATAATCCTTCAATTATCCAAGCAATACAGGGTTGGTGACTGGTACTTATACCAAAACCATACAGAGATCAGATTTTATGGGTGTGAATTTCCTCCCTACAAATTGCCCAAATATGTCCTCATGAAGATTATTTTCCTTGGAATACTACAGGCAAATGATAAACTCTGATGAAATCCACTTTATGAAAGCTAAGAAGAAAGCTCAATTGAGGATAAAGGATCACTTAGGACCATTTGTTTGTAACAACAGAAAAGCAGGGAAAACATCAAAAGAAATCCTTGAAAGAATGAGACTGAAAAAGAGTTTCATTTGGCGTTATGATCCTCACAGTTTCATCAGTGACAGAAGAGAAAAGAATAAGATGTCCCCCTACATTCATCATAGAATTCCAAAGATATAACAATATGCAAATCGAAATGAATGAGTGGAGGAAACACTTATAGAACCAGATAGCACACAAGTTGAAGTAGAGAATGTTATGAAAGATTTAGAAAATGACTTGATCTTGATTCTTTTGGATGGGTGCCTGCAAAATCTTCATAGAGACCAATACAAGAGCCAAGTGCACGATCATCAGGACAACCAGAGACTTCAGAACTGAGGAAAGATTCAGGGTCACAGAGCATTTCTGAGGAATTGACCCAAAATGAAACAAACATGGGCAATCCTCCAGTATTGCAGACTCATCTCAATGAGGAACAAAATAAAAAAATAAGCAGGAGTGAGGCTAGTTCCTCAATAGTGCCACTAGACTAGGAATATGTTAAAAGGACAATATTAAATCCTTTGTCCGAGCAGGAGTATGAAGAAACCAGAAGTGACACAGTACAGACCACAGTAGTAGGAGAGGCACCATCTGCTTCTCAAACTCAGATACTAAGTAGGAAACCAAGTGTGGAAGTGTCATCATTCATAGCAGCATCAGAGAAAAGCCAGGATTTGAAGGAAAGGTACAAAGAAATCAAGACTAGGAGTGAGAAGCTCAAAGCTCAAACCTATGCCAAATATATGAAAATGGCTCCCACAAATCAGACAAGGTCGATGTCAGCGTTTGACATCAAAGAGGGAAAAATGCAGATGAGCTTCTTGAAGCCAATGGTACAATAGCCACAGTCCATGGTTGATTACTTGAAGACAAATTTTGAAGTTCTTGCTAAAGACATCCACCCAATTGATCGAATTGAGCTCCATAAGAAAATGGGTGAGATTGTCTACTCCACTTTAACCAGTAAAGCCATCATTGCATATCAGTTGCAAAATTCTTTGAACAACACTACAACATAATTACAGCTAGAAAAAGCCTCTTCTCAGGCTAAGGACACTAGAATAAATTCATTAGAAGACCTAGTGATTGAGTTGGATCATAATCCCAAAGATGTTAAGGCAGCTGAGAGTTTGAAAAAAAATAAAAATGAAGATATTGTTGCACTCATAAAACAACTCAAGCTCCCTCCTCTCATACATCCACAAACTGCAGAAGTCATTGAGAAACGGAATGAGGAGGAACTTATGGACTTGGTCCTTAAGTTAAATGAACAGCTGAAGGAAACAGAACAAGAGTTGGAAAAATCCTTGCAGTCTAAACAAGGTGAGTCGACCACCATGCCTCAGACTGTAGTACCCATAGTTTCTACAGCAGTGCCATCCACTATTGCAGCAGCTTTGGCACCCAATGTTCCCCTAACAACAGCTCTTTCAGTAATAGCAGGCACTTCTGAAACAACAACAACTTCAACACAGAAAACAGAGGACTTAATCAAATCCATGGAAGAAATGAAAATCCAAGCAACTGAGATACAGAAATTAAAAGAAAAGGTTACTAGCTTGGAGTACAATTATGAGATATCACAGATTAACTACACTGAAGAAGAAAGAAAGAACAGAAGGATGACTGATAGAATAAAAACTTTAGAGAAGGAATTAACATTTGAAAATCCCTTAAGAGATATCAGAGATATTTTATGGACCAATATCATTAATTCCATTAATGATATTTGGTCTTCTATTCAGATTATCTTTGAACAAATTGATTTAATGAAGCTAGCTATAGAGGCTATACAAAAGACCAGAGAAGACTTAGGGGACAAACCTGAAGAGGCAATCCAACTAATCAATTTCTTAAATAGCCAAAGCAGGGAAGAACTAGAACAAAAGGATATAGAAGACCGGACTGGTACCATCCTTGAAATCAAGAGAGTTCTGACCAAAAAGAACTTGATGCTTAACCTGGAAAGAAGATGTCAAAGTATCCAAGAAGACATTGATGAGTTTATGATAAAATATAACATTCTGAGAGAGAAAGGACTTCCAAATTTATTGGTCATAAACGACAAGCTGATGAAGCATGAAGACTACATTGACATACTGCACCAACAGGCCAGAAATCAAGCCAGCTTTTCAACAGTAAAAGCACTACCCACGGGAAAAGTGTTATATGATGGCTTAGAAAACATTTTCTTTGTTTAACATGAAGTGAAACACTTGTTCACAGCTCAACCCAATTTTGCAAAGCACACTGAGGCTGATGAAATATACAGAAAATTGATCAGGATGAAGATACCCAATGAAGACTGGTGGGCTGATATGCTCGTAATCATGTAAGTTACTATGGTAACTCTGAGGTAAATGAAAATATTCACTGAGGTAAATTCTGGTAAAAAGGTAAAGGGTATCAGTAGACAGGTAAAGAGTATTAGTAGGGAAAAGTAAACAAGAATCCAGCACACAATTACCAAAACAACAGCAAGAGGCAAATTCGAACTTAAACCTCCAGCTCTTCCATGAATAAAGGGAAAACAACAATCAATTTTACATCTGTCTCTATAATTTTATAAAAGATATTTTGTATTCCCTAGAATAAATCTCATGTAGTTATGAGATATTTTGATGTAATTTTTGTATAAATACTTCTCCATTCGAAGTATTGAGGGTGGATTCTATAACATCTCTGTAAGTCTATGTTGTAAAGTTAAGAAAGTTGTTGTAATCAAATCTGGATTTTTGCTAGAAAAGGAATGAAAGTTGAGGACATTTCATCAGATTCTCGTGCAGTCTAATTGCAAATAAGTATTCTATCCTTGTGATTTTATGTGTTTTCTGTATGTTTCAATGTTTCATGCATCTGAAATCTAAATGGTAAAATAGTCAAAGTATATCAGAATTAACTTTATTGCTCTCTGTTATCAACAGTCTACCATTTACATGTTTTCTTCTAAACTATTTTGATAAAGGAATTCTTAATTGCTCCTCTACCCCTGTAGTTTTCTCTAATAAGTCCCTGGTATAGGATTCTTAATTGCCTTATGGCTGTTGACCTATCTTCCTTTCCTCTTTCTAATCCTAACTTGAGGATTCTTGATTGCCCTCTTGTTTTGAGAAGAATCACCATCCTTTTGAGCCCCAAAGTTTGTTTTTAATCTGTTATCCTGCCTATTGAAATCCTACCTCAGCAATTTGATTTATTCCAGTGAATTATCCCTGATTGACTCCATAGCCCAACGGCCTAAAAGCCTAGTTTCCCCATTTGTTTCAGAACTCCACCAATCTTAAACAAAACAACCTCATCGAACATTAATACTAGCCTAAAATCCTCTCAAACATAGCTAAATTATAAAGAGAGAGCCCTCTCTAGACTAGGTGGGATAGCACCTAAGTCTAAAAGTTGGTTTGTAGTTACCTTGGATCCTTTCCTTCTTTTAAATAACTTCTAAGGAAAATCTAAGTGATAACATAGTGGTGACCATACTGGGGATACCAAATCCTCAATTAAATAAACCTTTAAGAAACTTGAAAGTTATTTAAAGCATCTTAAAGGATTTTTAGAATTTATTTTGAACATTCATATAAGAAAGCATATAAAAAATTTGAAATCTGGCTTCAGAAAGGACTCATTACACTAGGGCTAATCCTGATCCAAATCCTCCCCCTGTGTTTAAAAATCCTAACCTGATTCCTAGAATCATCAGAAGACAAGAAAGTTCATTGAGTCCCAGACCTTTGTTCAGATTATGTTCCTGCCCTGTTCAGTGGCTTTTCCTAGAGGATCTTCCTTTTGATGAACACTTTGAACTCTCTATGTTTAGAACCACATCTGACAATGAACTATTGGACTTAGTCCAAGATCCAGAATTCCTCAGAGAACTTGAAATCCAACGATCCAATTTTTCAGTTGATCGATATCTGCAGAATTCCACTCAATCATCTCTTACCACCGACAGAACACCTGAACTTTCTGAGACTACTTCTCTTTCTACCAGTTCATCATTATTCCCTCACTCATCTGAAATCCATTCTACTCCTCCCTTCATCCCTTCACTCCCTCTTCAATCAATCATCACTCAACACCCTACCACTACCTCTAGTTCTTCTTCCACAACCCAAACACCGCCTGTTACCCCAACTCCTACCCAACCTACAATCATGGCCAATAGATATGCTCCCTTGTGTTTCCTATTGTCCCAGGTGCTATGCCATAGGATTATTGAGTTAAATTACTACTTTTGATGGCATTAGGACCTACACAGCTCAGCAACATACTAGGAAAATGACAGATTACTTCGAACTTCATGAGATTGACACAGCAGATGTCCAAATGAGAATTTTCGTCCAAAGTCTAGCTGGAGAAGTTAGAACTTGGTTTAGATCTTTAGCTCCCCAAAGCATAGATAGTTTAAGAATCATTTACCAACAATTCTTAAATAGATGGGAGAAAAAGAAGGATCCCCTTCAGATTTTATCTGAATATGAGAACCTTAAAAGGGGGCCTCATGAAACCGTTCAGGACTATTGCACTAGGTTCAATAGTGCTTATAGTGTCATTCCAGTTGACCTTAGGCCCTCATGTGGTTTAGCCCTGATCAAATTTCCTGATGGATTTTATTCAAATATGGCTTTCCAGTTAAGATAAAGGAACCCTCCCTCTTTATAAGAAATTCAAAGCATAGTTGTAAGTGTTGAGGCTAACCTACTTTCTAAAAGAGCTAAAGCTAGAAACGAGAGAAGAATACCTACAAAAGATGAAAGTTCACCCTTTGAACAAAAGCTTGATGCTATTGTTAAAGGAATGGACAAATTATTTTACAAAGTTGACATAATTGAAAGGAAGTCTCCTTGGGATGGCCAGTAGGCTAATTCAGGGAGAAATCCTAATTTTAGAAAAAATCAGAATCAAAACATTGGTAAGAATATTCTTGACTAGAATATCAGACCACCTTTCCAGGAAAACTATGCAGAAGCCTCTCAATCAGAAGACCCTGAGCAAGACACTCAGATAAATTTAATGGGTAGATAGTGAGGAAGATGTATTCCTAACTCGGGATCACCAAGAGTCCCATGTACTGCAACAATTTAAAACCCAAATAGGAGAGTCATTTGATTTCAAACAGGGATATGACTCTACTATTTTTGAAGTACATAAGCAGTATAATTTAAGAAGTAGAAAAAGTACTGATAACCCTAAAACAAACCAGAAAACAACTCCTAATCAACCTAAAAAGGGTAAAACAGTTCCAGTAACAAAAACACTTCAGATCCTTTCAAGAACAAATCAAAATCCCTCTAGCCCCACCATAGAAGATGTGTCTGATAACCAGCCCAGCAATGAACAACCTTCCACTTCACTTCCCTCCAAGGAAACAGTGGAAGAGCCTCAAAAGATCGCATCAGAAAAATCAACAAAGGATGTTCCAAATCCTGAAATAGAAGAAAACGTAGAAAACATTTCTGCCAGAAACCCAAAGGTTCAAACTGACAAAACAACCCTGCCCTTTAATCTAGGAGCAGAGGTAGCCAAGCTTAAAATTTCGGTTCCTTTGACAGAACTGGTGAAACATGATGTTTACAGGTCTCAAATAAGCAAATCATTAAATATCATTGAAAATGCAGATTCTGTAAATCTCTTTGATGACCAGCCCGAGTTGATTTTTGGCCCTGAAGTAAATGGGAAACCACTGGAAGGAGGGATACCACCTTTCTATGTTAGTCTCAATATCCATGATAAGATTTTTCATAATGCCATGTTTGACTCTGGTGCTTCTCACAACCTCATGCCCAAGTCTGTTATGGAGAAACTCAACCTAGAGATCATTAGGCCCTATAGGGATTTATTTTCCTTTGATTCCAGTCAAGTGAGGTGTTTAGGTCTTATAAAGGACTTATGTGTTTCATTGGTTCAATACCCTGCTAAAACTATACTTATGGACATAGTGGTAGCAGACATTCCACCCAAGTATGGCATGTTGTTGTCCAAATCCTGGGGTGCCAAACTTCAAGGGTCTCTACAATTCGACATGTCATATGCTACCATATCTGTTTTTGGAAAACCAAAGAAGTTATATAGAGAAACTTTAATGAAGTATGTAGTGAGTAGTCAGGAGAAACCTCAAAACTTTCCCATTTACTCAGTACATTCTGATATGGATTCCTTTATTCTCTATAATGCAGAAACTGATCCAGATGATATTCCAAATGGTATAGCAGCAGAACCAAAAGAAATTAAAAAATTCAAAGACATAGCAACAAAACCAAAATAAATTGAAAAAGAGAGACAAATGTTCAAATTCAAGAGATATCAGATGAAAAAGAAAATCCAAATACCCTAGTTAAGAAAGACTACACTACTCTAGATACAAATTACGAACATGAAATTTTATGGCATTTAGAATTTGATGGTTCAGTAAACAAATTAGGTAGGGCAAGAGTATGGGTCTATAACTTAGAGAATGATCATGCGAAAGGACATGCCTACAGGTTGAATTTTAAATGTACAAACGATATGGCGGAATATGAAGCACTCTTGCTAGGCCTCAAGTTAATCAAAAGATTAGGAGCCATAAGGGTATCAATCATAGGAGATTCTGAACTGATAGTTAAATAGGTAAAAGGAGTTTACATAACCAGAGATCCTAGATTAGGACATTACAGAGGAACAATCATAGAAATCCTTAATACTTTCTTAGAAACCCAGCTTGCAACTATTCCTAGAAAACATAACATGCAAGCTCATAGCCTGGTTATGTTTGCCAGCACCTACAAATTGCCTTTCCAGCCCAATCACCAGTATACTGCTGAGATTAGGCATAGGCTAACCATACCTGATAATCTTAAGAACTGGCAAGTTTTTGAAAACGATAAGCAGATTAATCACTTTCTGACATTAGATGAAGAATTTGCTAGTATTAATATAGATGTAGACATAGTTTCATATTTTGAGCACACTAATGAGTTAGACATTAACAAATTGGAAGAAAACTCAATAAACATGCTTCACCCTACTAAATTCATGAAAACGAACATTCAGGATTTAAAGCAAATGGATATTGATGAAATAATTGATGATGAAACTGAAGTTATAAATCTCAAAGATAATCAATTACCCAAGGGATTAACTCCTTTGGAGGACCTATTTGACTCTAATGATATTCCTAAAAAGCCTAATATGGAGCCCTTGAGAGCAGACATTGAAGAATGCAACATAGGAACTCAAGAGAATCCTAAACTGATAAAATTGTCCAAATCATTACCCCTTGATGAAAAACTGAAATATATTGAGCTGATGAAAGAATTCTAGGATGTTTTTGCCTGGAGTTACGAAGACTTAAAATCCTATGATACCATTATTATTCAACACACTATCCCTTTGAAAGAAGATCAAAAACCTTTTAGGAAAAAGTTAAGAAGAATTAATCATGTTTTATTACCTTCCATTGAAAAAGAGATCAAACGAATGTATGAAGCAGGAATCATTGCTCCCATTAGGTTTTCAGATTGGGTGTCTAATCTTGTCCCTACAAGAAATAAAATAGGAGAAATCAGACTGTGTGTTGACCTTATAAATTTGAACAAAGTCTCACTCAAAGACAACTATCCCTTACCTAAAATGGATCACATACTGCAAAGGGTAGTAGTTTCTACAAGGATTTCACTTTTAGATGGATTCTCAAGTTACATCCAAATTTTAGTCCACCCTGATGATCAAGCAAAAACTGCACTCACAACACCATGGGGCACCTTCATGTATGTCAAAATGCCCTTTGGATTGAAAAATGTAGGGGCCACCTTTCAAAGGGCAATGGATATTGCCTTTGCAAATGAAATCCATGATTTCCTGGTTATGTACCTTGATGATATAACAGTCTTTTCAAAGTCAGATCGACAACACCTGGATCATCTCAGGCAATTTTTTCTTAAATGTAGAAACTTTGGCATTTCTCTGAACATAAAGAAATCTTTATTTGGTTTTGAAGAAGGAAAAATGTTAGGCCACATTATCTCTAAAGATGTAATCCAAATTGACCAAACCAGGATTGAAGCTATTTTGCAAATACTTCACCCAAGAAACATTAAAGAACTTCAGGCATTTTTAGGGAAAACAAATTTTTTAAGAAGGTTCATCTCTAATTTAGTTGAACTAATTAGATTATTGAATAACATGTTGAAAAAAGATTCGGCAATTAAGTGGACAGTAGAGGCTAAACAATCATTCGAAGAAATAAAATTAGTCTTAACTCAAACACCAGTCCTCACAAGCCCAAAATTTGACAGAGACTTCATTATCTTTTCCTTTGCATCAGAACACACCATAGTTGTAGTTTTACTACAAAAAGATGATCAAGGATGTGAAAAACCAATAGCATTTTTTAGTAAATCTCCTAGAGATGCGTCATTAAAGTATAAAATAATGGAGAAACAAGCTTTTGTATTTATATTCTCATGTAGTAGCTTATGTTCCAAATGTTGTAGTCAAAGATATCCTAACACAAGATGGAGTTGATGGCAAGAGGGGAAAATGTATAGCTACTATTTTAGAATATGATATAGAGATAAAACCTACCAAGTTAATTAAAGGTCGGGGATTGGTCAAACTCATGGTAGAAACAAATTGCCAAGCCCTAGACATAAATCTGATTACAGAACTAGATAACAAACAGGAGATGGTGACTCCACAAATCAGCCAGCCTTTTCTAGATTCCCCCTGGTATGCTAATATTATATCTGTTCTACAAAACCTTCAGGCTCCTCCAGGGTTATCCAGAACTAAAAGTAGGTTTTTGAAAATGAAAGCTTCGAAATTGTGCATTATGGATAATACTTTATTTTGGAAAAATCATGAAGGCATTTTGGTGAACTGTTTATTAAAAGAAGAATCTGACAAAGTACTCCAAGAATTTCATGTAGGGGACTGTGGTGGGCATCTCTACTAGAAGTCAACTGCAGACAAAATTCTAAGAGCTGGATTTTACTGGTCAACCTTGTTTTCAGATGTTAAAAAATTTGTAACTTCATGCCACAAGTGTCAGATCTTTGAAGGAAAAAGAAAAATTTTACCTTTGCCTTTGAAACCTATATCCACCGAAAAACCTTTTCAGCAATGGGGTCTTGACTTCATTGGAGAAATCCATCCACCCTCTTCTACTCAACATAAATGGATCCTCGTTGCAACTAATTATTTCACCAAATGGATAGAAGCTATTCCCTCTAGACAGGCCATTGATACTGTAATAATAGGTTTTCTAGAGTTTAATATTTTGTCTAGGTTCGGTTGTCCTGACAAAATTATCACAGATAATGTTGCAGCCTTCAAGTCAAAGAAAATTATTGATTTTTGTCACAAGTATCATATAACACTTGGTTATTCCACAGCTTACTATCCTCAAGGGAATGGACTTGCAAAATCTTCCAATAAAAGTCTAATAAATATTATTAAAAAGCTATTGGAAGATAATAAGAAAACTTGGAACAAGAAATTAACCAATGCTTTGTGGGCAGATAGGCTTACTACTAAGAAGTCCATTGGAACCAGTCCCTATGAGCTAGTGTATGGAATGGAGGCATTTTTCCCCTCATCTTTAGGAGTTCCAGTCATGAAGTTACTTCAGGAATCCCAAGTGGAACCAAATGACATACAAAGGAGAATTAACCAGACTATCCATTTATAGCAAACCAGGGAGGAAGTATACAACAAAGCCCAAGTACTGCAAGAAAAACTTAAGAAAATATTTGACAAAAGGACCAACCCAGAAGACTTTTATCTGGGAGACAAAGTGTTAAAGTGGGATTCAAGAAGAGAGGACAAAGGGAAACATCGGAAGTTTGACTTCCTATGGAAAGGGCCATACATTATATATGCCTTCAGAGGAAATAATTCATATTTCCTTAAAGAATTGAATGGCGCAGAGATTGAAGGAGGACCAGTCAATGGTCGAATGTTAAAGCACTACATTGACCCTATTTACTAATTTTACAAGTTCAGTTGTACATACTATATCCTTCATAATGTTCAGTGTTGATTGGATGGTAAAAGTTTTGAAATTGAAGCCTGAAGAGAAGGCCCTAAGCTTCAGAAATATTATTGTCATACATACCAATAAAGCAGCAGGGAAAAGGAAATTGCAAAGTAAAATCACAAATCTTTAAGAAGGCCATTGATCTATAGTTCTTGAATTTCCACCAGGGAAATCCATCCCCAAGTGGAGCCACTGTTATGTTCCTATACCAATAGGTGTCATATATCATGATTGACTTGGTTTAGCTCTGAAATATGTACATACCTTTGCTTGTTGCAAATGTTTTCCATATTTGTAAAAAATCAAAAAATTAAAAAATGTAAAGAGGGTATGCCCTAAAAGAAAAATCAAAGGGCAAAAAGAATAAAGAAAAGGTCAAAAAATGAAAGAAAATGAACCCCAAGAAAAAGAAAAAAGACCATGAAAGTGTGCAAGTCCAAATGCCACTGCTATTTTACTTTTTGTATAATAAAGATTGTGTGCAACTTGTTACTTATGCCACAATCCATGGTAACCAAATAGTTTAATCTTGGTTATTCCATGTTTTGAATTTCATGTTTATAGATATAGAGAATAAAATATGACCAAACTGTTTAATCTTGGCAGATAAGTAGATAGGTAGAGTGAATAAAAGGAGATCAATAGTTTAACCTGAGCCCTTGGATGTAATAAGGTTAGACATAGATAGATTTCCATTGTAAAATAAAAGAAAATTTTGATAAGGGTTTTCCAGTTTAAGTGCACCCTAATAAAAGAAGTAAAAATGGTAGGATGTGTAGGTGGGTAAGTAGATGATTGGTTGTAAAATTATGTATGATGAATGGTTAAGTTAAAAGCTCAATATTTTGCTTTCATCACTTTGACAAAGTATGGATGACAATGAAGACATTTACATCAGAGAAAAAAGTCAAACTAATTAATCTCCTCACTCATTTTTCCCTAAATTTTACTAATTTCCCATAAATACTAAAAGCACCAACAACCTGAAAGTTAAGGGGCTCAAAACATTTCTCTGACTTCTGGAGGGACCGAACCCTCGGCCCAATAACTTGTAAGACCTAAGTGCTAAAATCCCTCCATAATTCATTCATTCCCTTCAAATGCTTTTCTTAAGTAAAATCACTATTTTACTTAGGAAAATAAAGGTTCTTCATAAATACCCCCCAAACACATTTTAGCTTAAGTCATAATGTTAGATGATGAAAGGTATTTTCGGAAACATTTAACTTAGCGCTTTTTCCTTTCCATATTCATATTAATTTTTATTTTTATTATTATTTAACTCCCAAGAACAATAACCCTTTCCCATATTCATCAATTAAAATCCCAAAATAAGTAAATACCCCCTCCCGATGGTTTGAAAAATAAATCATAATTACGTTAATTTAGTTGGATTAATTAAGCAAATCAAGATTAATTAAGTGTCAGACCCTCGACGCATTAAAAATGGATTAATTAATCACCTGGATTAATTAATAACCTCTCCATCAATCATATCACCCGTGATGTAATTAAAGTCATTTTAATTATCATCGGGCCCGTCCATTAAATCCCCGCCACTTCTCGCAGGTGCTACGTGTCACTCAATCTATGGCATCATGTGACCCTTCGCCAAAGCCACCAACCTTCGAAAGGGAGTGCGACGAAAACCGTTACCGCTCCCGTTTACTGCCTCCACTAAACAACAAAGTGTCCCATCAATCAGTTTCCGCCAACTGTCATTTTCATTCACCCGCCAAAAATCATTAACTTTGTGCATAAAAACAAGAATGTTCATTGTTTTCCCTTTTTTCCCGAGAAATCGACTTTTGCCTTCCATGCACACATAGAGTACGTCCAGTCCAGCAACTGACTTCCAACCGTCAACCACCATGAGTCCCTGAACTCCAGACCACTGCGGACTACTGTGCGCACCCTGAAAAGCCTTCATTGCAGCCATTTGTCGAGACAATCGACCAAAAACAATTATTTACCACATTTCCCTCTCAGAAACCCTATTTTTGTATTGAACTTCCACTAAATTGATTTAAACCCAAATTATTCAGTACAATTAAGCTATTTTCTTAGTCCCCAGCTTCCCCAAGCACCTGTTTTTCCTGAAATTCCTTGAAAACCCCCAACTTTCTTCCTTGAAAACAAGAACCAAGGATGGAAGCTCCTGTTGCCCTAAACATTGCTCCAATCACCACTCCCCACAGGGATTTGGACTACCTCCCCTTGGCCGATAAAGATTTTCAAATCAAAGACCTTACTTTTGATGATAGCCCCTTGAAATTCTACTACAGGTACCGAGACAATTACCTGAACCACTCTGATAACATAGGTCTTTGGGAATCAAATCTACCATAGTACCAATTCCCTTCCGTTCACATTTTCCCAGATATTATCCACTAATGCCATGCCAATTACAACACCAATCTAAGAGTTGTCATGTCACCGGACCAAAGAATCCTCTTCACCATTACAGCCGAATCTATTAATGAGATGTTGCAATTACAGCCTAACCAGAACCTCACTCCCCTTTCCATTGCAAAATTAATTGAGAAATATACCAAGATGTCTAGTTGTGAAATTAGCAAAGTTTGTCAGACTTTCATTGATAAGAAGCACATGCCAAAAGACCCCCTCCCTACATGTCATGCTTTTTCACTAATTTGGGAAAATATATTGTTACCATGACTGCCTGCATTATGGGTTTCACCACCAGTGAGTATGTATATGAATTGACCTTAGCCTTCATGACTAGTTTTACCCCTGCTCAACCTCCTGCAGCTAAATTTGACTATGCCACATTCATTGCAGACAAGATACATGACCAATTTATGAGATTAGAGAATGAGAAAGTCTTTAAATATTCCACAGTCTTGTATCATCTTTTTCTTTACTACCATTCTGATAGATTCCCTTTCTCTGTCCAAAAACTTGACACCAGAGAGAATACCAAGTCTGTTGTCATCTGGACTTCAATTTTCCACTATTCAGATTCTTCCCCTTATTCTTATACAGATTTTATTGATCAGTTTGTCCATCCTGTAACTACCATGTTGATAGGAATTCCCCCTCCTAGAATTAGTGATGATATCAAAAGAATCCTTCAATTATCCAAGCAATACAGGGTTGGTGACTAGTACTTATACCAAAACCATACAGATATCAGAGTTTATGTGCGTGAATTGCCTCCCTACAAATTTCCCAAATATGTCCCCATGAGATTATTTGCCCTGGAATACTACAGGCAAATGATAAACTCTGATGAAATCCACTTTATGAAAGCTAAGAAGAAAGCTCAGTTGAGGATAAAGGATCACTTAGGACCATTTGTTTGTAACAACAAAAAAGTAGGGAAAACAACAGAAGAAATCCTTGAAAGAATGAGACTGAAAAAGAGTTTCATTTGGCCTTATGATCCTCACAGCTTCATCAGTGACAGAAGACAAAAGCATAAGTTGTCCCCCTACATTCATCATAGAATTCCAGAGATAGAACAATATGCAAATCGAAATGAATGGGTGGAGGGAACACTTATAGAACCAGATAGCACACAAGTTGAAGTAGAGAATGTTATGAAATATTTAGAAAAAAGACTTGATCTAGATTCTTTTGGACAGGTGCCTACAGAATCTTCACAGAGACCAACACAGGAGCCAAGTGCACAGTCATCAGGACAACCAGAGACTTCAAAACTGAGGAAAGATTCAGGGTCACAGAGCATTTCTGAGGAATTGACCCAAACTGAAACAAACATGGGCAATCCTCCAGTATTTCAGACTCCTCTCAATGAGGAATGAAATCAAAAAAGAAGCAAGAGTGAGGCTAGTCCCTCAACAGTGCCACTAGACCAGGTATACGTTAAAAGGACAAGATTCAATCCTATGTCCGAGTAGGAGTATGAAGAAACCAAAAGTGACACAGTATAGACCACAGTAGCAGGAGAGACACCATCTGCTTCTCAAACTCAGATACTAAGTAGGCAACCAAGTGTGGAAGTGTCATCATTCAGAGTAGCATTAGATCAAAGCTAGGATTTGAAGGAAAGGTACAAAGAAATCAAGAATAGGAATGAGTAGCTCAAAGCTCAAACCTATGCCAAATATATGAAAATGGCTCCCACAAATCAGACAAGGTTGATGTCAGATTTTGACATCAAAGAGGGAAAAATGCAAATGAGCTTCTTGAAGCCAATGGTACAATAGCCATAGTCCATGGTTGATTACTTGAAGACAAATTTGAAGTTCTTGCTAAAGACATCCACCCAATTGATGAAATTGAGCTCCATAAGCAAATGCGTGAGATGGTCTACTCCACTTTAACCAGTAAAGCCATCATTGCACATCAGTTGAAAAAATCTTTGAACAATACTACAACACAATTACAACTAGAAAAAGCCTCTTCTCAGGCAAAGGACACTAGAATAAATTCATTGGAAGACCTAGTGATTGAGTTGGGTCATAATCCCAAAGATGTTAAGGTAGCTGAGAGTTTGATAAAAAAGAAAAATGAAGATATTGTTGCACTTAGAAAACAACTCAAGCTCCCTACCCTCATACATCCACAAACTACAAAAGTCATTGAGAAACAAAATGAGGAGGAACTTATGGACTTGGTCCTTAAGTTAAATGAACAGCTGAAGGAAACAGAACAAGAGTTGGAAAAATCCTTGTAGTCTAAACAAGGTGAGTCGATCACCATGCCTCAGACTGTAGTACCCATAGTTTCTATAGCAGTGTCATCCACTATTGCAGCAGCTTTGGCACACAATGTTCCCCTGACAATAGCTCTTCCAGTAACAGCAGGCACTTCTGAAACAACAGCAACTTCAACACAACAAACAGAGGACTTAATCAAATCCATGGAAGAAATGAAAATCCAAGCAACTGAGATACAAAAATTAAAGAAAAGGTTACTAGCTTGAAGTACAATTATGAGATACCACAGATTCTACACTGAATAAGAAAGAAAGAACAGAAGGATGACTGATAGAATAAAAACTTTAGAGAAGGACTTAACATTTGAAAAGCCCTTAAGAGATATCATAGAGATTTTATGGACCAATATCATTAATTCCATTAATGATATTTGGTCTTCTATTCAGATTATCTTTGAACAAATTGATTTAATGAAGCTAGCTAGAGAGGCTATACAAAAGACCAGAGAAGAATTGGGGGAGAAACCTAAAGAGGCAATCCAATTAATCAATTTCTTAAATAGCCAGAGCAGGGAAGAACTGGAACAAAAGGATATAGAAGACCGGACTGGTACCATCCTTGAAATCAAGAGAGTTTTGACCAAAAAGAACTTGATGCTTAACCTAGAAAGAAGATGTTAAAGTATCCAAGAAGACATTGATGAGTTTATAACAAAATATAACATTCTGAGAGAGAAAGGACTTCAAAAATTATTGGTCATAAACGACAAGCTGATGAAGCATGAAGACTACATTGACATACTACACCAACAGACCAGAAATCAAGCCAGCTCTTCAACAGTAAAAGCACTACCCATGGGAAAAGTGTTATATGATGGCTTAGAAACTTTTCTATATTGAAAATGAAGTGAAACACTTGTTCACAACTCAACCCAATTTTTCAATGCATACTGAGGCTGATGAAATATACAGAAAATTGATCAGGATGAAGATACCCAATGAAGACTAGTGGGTTGATATGCTCCTAATCCTGTAAGTTACTATGGTAACTCTGAGGTAAAAGAAAATATTCACTGAGGTAAAGTCTAGTAAAAAGGTAAAGGGTATCAGTAGATAGGTAAAGAGTATCAGTAGGGAAAAGTAAACAAGAATCCAGCACACAATTACCAAAGCAACAGCAAGAGGCAAATTCTGACTTCAACCTCCAGCTCTTCCATGAATAAAGGGACATCAACAATCAGTTTTACATCTGTCTCTATAATTTTTAAAAGATATTTTGTATTCCCTAGAATAAATCTCATGTAGTTATGAGATATTTTGATGTAGTTTTTGTATAAATACTTATCCATTCGAAGTATTGAGGGTGGATTCTATAACATTTCTATAAGATTATGTTGTAAAGTTAAGAAAGCTATTGTAATCAAATCTGGATTTTTGCTGGATAAGGAATGAATGTTGAGGACATTTCATCAGATTCTCGTGCAGTCTAATTGCAAATAAGTATTATATCCTTGTGATTTTATGTGTTTTTTGTATCTTTCAATGTTTCATGCATCTGAAATCTAAATGGTAAAATAGTCAAAGTATATCAGAATTAGCTTTATTGCTCTCTGTTATCAATAGTCTACCATTTACATGTTTTCTTCTAAACTATTTTAATAAAGGAATTCTTAATTGCTCCTCTATCCCTATAGTTTTTTCTAATAATTCCCTGGTATAGGATTCTTAATTGCCTTATGCTGGTTTACCTATATTCCTTTCCTCTTTCTAATCCTAACTTGAGGATTCTTGATTGCCCTCCTGTTTAGAGAAGAATTGCCATCCTTTTGAGCCCCAAAGTTTGTTTTTACTCTGTTATCCTGCCTGTTGAAATCCTACCTCAGCTATTTGATCTATTCCAGGGAATTATCCCTGATTGACTCCATAGCCCAATGGCCTAAAATCCTATTTTTCCCATTTGTTTCAGAACTCCACCAATCTCAAACAAAACAAACTCATCGAACATTAATACTAGCCTAAAATCCTCTCAAACATAGCTAAATCATAAAGAGAGAGCCCTCTCTGGACTAGGTGGGCTAGCACCTAAGTCTAAAAGTTGGTTTGTAGTTACCTTGGATCCTTTCCTTCTTTTAAATAACTTCTAAGGAAAATTTGAGTGATAACACCTGCTACACTTTGACCCTGTTTCATCTGTTTTACCTGGCTACCATATAGATTTACTGTAGTAACTTTATAGTAAATCAGTCAATTTCATCCACCATTCATCTTCAGGTAATTTCATCCTTATCATCTTTCTATATATCTCATCAACCTCGGTGTACTTGGCAAAATTTGTCTTGTTGACGAACAAGTGCTTTATCTCATGTTCTAGAAAAAACAGATTTTCCATACTATCATATAATACCTTTCCAGTGGGCAGAGCTTTTACCCCTGAAGTACTAGCTTGGCTACTGGCCAACTTGTTTAGTCTTTCAATGTAATCCTCCTGAGTCATTAGCTTATCATGGATTACCATAGGACTGGGGAGTCCTTTTTCCCTTAAAATACCATACTTTGTCATAAATCTATCAATATCAGCTTAGATGCTTTGGCATCTTTTCCCCAGATTGAGGATAAGATTCCTTTTGGTGAGAATCTTCTTGATTTCTATCATGGTCCCTATTCTATCTTCAATGCCTAGTTCATCTAGTTGATACCTGTTTTTACTGTTCAAAATTTCTATCAATTGGTTGGCCACTTCGGGTTTGTCTCCGAGCGCTTCTCTTGTTTTATGAATTGCTTCAGTGGCCACTTTCACCAATTCGGTTTGCTCAAAAATTACTTGAATACATGGCCAAACATCATTAACAGAGTCAGTGATATTGGCCCAGAGAATTTACTTCATATCTCCTAGTGGTTTTTGAAATGTCAAGTCATTTTCAAGGACTTTTATCCTTTCTCCCATTCCTTTATTCTTCTGAACTTCTTCCTTCTATTGTATTTGTGCAAGTTTGCAATCAGTCTCCAAACTTGACACTTTTTCTCTAAACTTCTTAAGCTCAGTAGCCTGGATGGTCATTTCCTCCATGGCTTTTACCAATTCAGTTGTCTTTCCTGTGGATGTCCCTACGCTTGAAGATGTACCTGTCACTGGCATAGCTGTAGCTGGTGGAACTGTTGGTTCTAAGGAAGCAGCCAAGGTGGAGGGTACTGCTGTAGAGACTATAGGAATAACAGTTTGAGGAGTGGTGGCCAACTCACTTTATTTAGACTGTATCAAGTTATCCAGCTCTTTCTCTGTCTCTTTTAGTTGATCATTCAGCTTAAGGACTAAGTCTATAAGCTCTTCCTCCTTCTGAGTTTCCAATACTTCAGCTGTTTGTGGATGGTGCAGAGGAGGAATTTTAAGCTATTTTTTCAATGCAACTATATCATCATTTTTCTTTTTAATTAGCTTTTCTGCAGCCTTTACATCTTTGGGATCATGTCCCATCTCTATGATTAAGTCCTCCAAGGACTTTATCCTGGTATCCTTGGCCTGTGATAAGCCTTCTCTAACTGAAATTGTGTTGATATATTATTCAACGAATTTTGGAGTTGGTGTGCAGTAATAGCCTTGTTGTTCAATGTAGAATATACCATTTCCCCAGTCTGTTTGTGTAATTCTATTTGGTTGATAGGATGAATATCCTTCGCCAACACCTCAAAATCTGTCTTCAAATAATCTAATATAGACCTGGGTTGCTGTGTTGTAGGCTTCATGAAAGTCATTTTCATTCTACCTTCTTTTACATCAAAGGCTGAAATTAGCCTTGTTTGATTAGTAGGAGATAGTTTAAGGTATTTTGCATAACTTTGGGCCTTCAAGCTTTAATATCTAGCCTTTATTTCTTTATATTTCTCTCTAATGTCCTAGTTCTGACCTGTTGGAGCCCTGAAGGAGGATACTTTCACGCTCTGTTGTATCTCTAGCATTTGAGCCTGTGAAGTGGAAGGTTCTTGTGTACCTCCAGAGGGAGTGATCTGCCTGCTTTCTGCTCTTTCTGTACCTGTAGTTCCAGTTGTTTCCTCTGTATACTCCTGTTCTGAAAATGGATTCAACCTTTTCCTTTTAACATAAGTTTGTGCAACAAGTCTACTAGAAGGAGTGGCCTCCTCTCTATTTCTTTTGGGATTCTTATCCTCATTTAGAGGAGTCTATACAATAGGAGGATTACTCATGATGTGTTCTGGTTGAGCCAGCTCTTCTGATATGTCTGGTTGTTCAGATTCCTCTTGCTCTTGAAGTTCTTCTTCTGGTAGTTGCTCACTGTGTTCCTGTGTCTCCCTTTGGGAATGGGATTCTCCTGGCACCTGTACAAAGGAATATTCCTCAAGTCTTCTTTCTAAATCAATCAACACATTATTGGCAGCAGTTTCTGTACTATCCCTGTCTACTAGAGCATTCTCCACCCATTCTAGCTGATTTGCATACTGTTCTATTTCAGGAATTCGGTGGTGGATGTAGGGAGACAATTTGTTTTTCTATCTTATGTTACAGATGACATCAAAGGGATCATATCTCTAGATGAAACTTTGTTTGAGTTTGAGCCCTTGAATAATTTCCTCTGCAACTCTCCCAGCTTCTCTATTGTTACACACAAAGGGGCCTAGTTGGTCTTTTATTCGGAGCTGTGCCTTTTTCTTGGCCTTCACAAAATGTACCTCATCAGAGTTGATTATTTCCCTGTAGTACTCCAAAGAAAATAGTCTCATTGGGAGGTATCTTGGAAATTTGTAAGGTGCCAATTTGCAGCCATAGATTCTGATTTCAGTGTGACTTTGCTACAAGTACCAATCTCCCACTTTATACTGTTTGTATAGCTACAGGACCCTCCTGATATCTACACTGATTCTTGGAGGAGGGCTTCCTATCAGCATGGTTGCTACTGGATGCACAAATAGATCTATAAAATCTGTATAGGTGTATGGAGATTCATATTTGTGGATTAAAGGGGTCCAGAAGACGACTGGTCTAAGATTGCCTCTAGTGTCAAGCTTCTGAATAGTGAAGGAAAATTTGTCAGCTTGATAGTAAAGAAAGAGATGATACAACACTGATGAGTATTTGAATACTCTCTCATTTTCCAATCTCATGAACTGATCATGCATTTTGTTTGAGATGAATTTTTCATAGTCAAACATGATGGCAGGGGGCTACCCAGGAGTGAAAATGGACATGTAGGCAAGAATAATCTCATCTACATATTCACTAGTAGTATAGCCTAGAATATTGGATATCATTGATATGATGTCTTTGCCAAGCTGAGAGAAAAAGGATGACATGTAAGGAGGGGGATCCTTTGGTATGTGTTTTTATTCTACAATGAAAGTCTGGAGTAACTGAGCAAGTTTGATGGAGGTGAGTGTAGCAAATGTGTTAAGCAGGTCTCTAATAGAAAGGGGAGTAAGATTTGACCTGGTTACAACTGCAACATTTCATTTATGGACTCAGCGGTGATGGTGAAAAGTACTGTCTGGTCGGGGGACATCACCACTCTTAAGGTGGGATTGTAGCTCGCATGACAATAGTGAACAATTTCGAGGAAGATATGGACGGTGCAGAATTGGTACTTAGGCAGGTTTGATTTCCAGAGACCTATTTTGTCTGCATGGTTCAAGTACTGGTCTCTGTACCTGCAGCACAATTTCAATGGGGATTATTCAACAGAGATGTCTTTAATTTGAAAGTCTTTATCTGCTAACAGGAGATGGTCTAAATCCTTGTGGGGAGTAGAAATGGGTAGGACATTCAATGCAATTGGCGCAGCCATCCTTGGTTCTTGTGGATTCAAGGATGGGGGCAAAAGGTTTTCTGTAAAATTGGGGGCCAATTGGTTTAGTTCGGAATGGTTTGGAGTTGTTGGGCACCTGTTTTACTTAATTACTTAATAGCTTACAGCAATTGAGTGCAGGTTTGGGAATTAAACAGGGTTTCTCAGTGAATTTGGGTAAATACCTAGTTTCGGCTCTGAACAGATTGATGGGTGACTGTACACGGTTTGCAGGAAGCGCACGTGACTGAAGGTTGGTCTGGAAGTTTAGCAGCTTCAGTAGGTTGACAGTTGGACGTGGGTTGACAGTTGGACATACTCTAGTGCTTGCATGGAGGTATGAGCGGTCTTTTTCACGATAAAACTAAAAACAATGAGTTTTTTTTAGTTTTATTCGCAAAGTCAATCGTTTTGGCGAGTATAGGGGACAGGTATGTTCAAAGTTAATTGGGGGATGAGACGTTTTATCGTCTAGCAAGAAGTGGTAAGTGGTTTCATTTCGCACAGCTTTTGGGTTGGAGCGGTTTCGGAGGAAGGCCGCCCGATGCCATTCATCGGGCGCCACGTAGCGGTGGGGGGAACAGTGAAACCACCCATATCGGGCGGGAAAAGGTCGGCCTTCGAAGGCCGCCCGATATGAGCGTCAACCGTCGAATCAAATGGGACATGTTCGCACAATGATCGAGGCAGGGATTTGACGTGAAGTTTAATAGAGGGGCCTGGCGAGGTTTTAAACGTGGCAGGGTTTAATTAATGATGGATTATGGCTGATTAAGGGCATTGGGGATGATTTTATTGGCAAGGTCGATTATTAATTAACTGTTGATCGGTTAATTAATATCTTTTATTAGACAGAGGGTTTTGGTTATTAATTAGCCGCTAATCAACTAATTAACCCTTTTAATGATATTAATAGAGTTTATATTTCAAACTTCGGGGATGGGGTATTTAATATTAAAGCGATTTATTAAATACATAAGGGAAAAGGGTTATTTTTCGGGAGTTAATACATAAATAAAGTTAAGAGTTAATATCAATTGAAAGTGGAAAATAACTTAGCGCCAAGTCAAATGTGTATTTATAATTTATTTTCTTTTTATAAACACATTATAACCTAGGCTTAGTGTTATTTTTGTGGGTTTCTTCGGAAAAGGGGTTTGCTTAGGGGGTGATCACTTTTCTAAGGTTTTATCCTTAGGGAAAGGGGTTTATTCAGGAAAATGAGTGAATTATGAAGGGGGTGAATGTTCATGAGGAGACTTTTAGTACTTAGGACTTATAAGTCATTGGGCCGAAGGTTCGGTCCCTCCAAAAGTTAGAGAAATGCTCTGAGCCCCTTTAACTTAAGATTCTAGGTACTTTAAGACTTTCCTTGGAAATTAGTTAAGTGGGAAATGTAATGAATGAGGGAGGTTAATCAATTGACTTTGTGTACTTTGGTAAATGCTCAATTTTCATCCATACTTTAGAAATTTGATGATGAAGGTAAATGATATGATCTTACCTAATCAATTATCACAATTCTACAACCATTCAACTACTTACCCATCTACTCATCCTACCATTTTTTCTTCTCTTTATTAGGGTGCACTTAAGCTGGCAAACCCTTATCAAAACTTTTTCTTTTCTTTTACAAAAGTAATCTATCTAAAACTAACTTTATTACATCCAAGGACTCATATTAAACAGTTGAGCTCCTTTTTATTTACCCTACCTATCTGCTTATCTACCAAGTTTAAAAAATTTGGTAAGATTTTATTCTCTATCTCTAAGCATAAAATTCAAAACATGGAATAACCCAGATTAAACTGTTTGATTACCATGGATTGTGGCATGATTAACAAGTTGCACACAATCTTTTATTCTGCATCAAAGTAAATAGTAGTGGCATTTTGTCTTGCAAACTTTCATGGTCTTTTCTTTCTTGGGGTTCATTTTTTTATCTTTTTTGACCTTTTTATTCTTTTTGTCCTTTGATTTTTCTTTTAGGACATACCCTCTTTACATTTTTTTTTTTGAGTTTTTGAATATGGAAAACATTAGTAGAAAGCAAAGGTATGTACATATTACAGATTTAACCTCAGTCATTCAAAAATTATGACTCCTATTGGTATAGGAACCTAACACGACCCACTGCTGGGACTCCTACACCAAATGGTCTGAGGTCTAATTGGGACTTCTTACCATGGAGATCCCCTGACATGTTGGCGGGTCCATAACCGTCAACATTTCTGGCACTAGAAGGAGGGAAAGATGACAAGATGTGTCCTCTCATCCTGTTTTGAACCTTTGCACATCTATCATGGAGTCTTGCACACTCAACCCTCCACGATGTTTTTCGCATGCCGAACCTCCCCACATCACGAGGGAGTTCTTCGATCTCTTGTATATGTACATGTATGATGGTGAAGGCGAAGTGGCTTGGCCTATTTTCTTACATGACTTCCTTGCCATGCTTGATGAGGAAGGTGGAAGTTCCGATGAACAGGTCAATCTGCTGCTTGCATACACACTCCATGAATCCCCAAAATGGTGGTTGTGCAGCCTACTGACTGACAGTGTGCACTCACTTGAGAACTTCTATCATCTCATTGAGGATACTTTCCATCATTTTGATCCAGAACATCTTGACCACAAATTGTTACAACAACGGAAGGCTCCGCATGAATCGCCTGATGATTTTTGACAGCTCTTCCGTGTTTTGCAGTTTCAAGCTCCGAAAATCCAAATGAAGTTTCAATATCTCATTGACAGATTCGTGTATTACCTTATCAAATATGTCAATCCCAAGAAGAAATATGAGCCCAAGCCTCACTCAGCATACTCCAATGATGGAGTTGTACAATCACAGACGGATCCGGTCACTGTCACAAGTGACTGTCCGTCGTCCCCTCATCAAATAGCTCCACCAATATAGAGTGATGTAGGAGATCAGGCACACACATTTGTTCAGCTGTCACATCCTCCCAACATCACTTCGCTTAATTTTTTCACAAATTTGGTTGTGATTCCACCAAGTTTTCATATGTATTTTGTACCACAACCTCCGCCTTTGTACTCAGATGATGCTCCTGATGATATCGTCTTGTGTTCTTCCATTCCAGACTCTACATCTGTTGTGAATGAGGATCAAGCCATTGATGGAGTTGGTGTTGCACAACCAACATGCACTATCATTCATGAAGAGTATGACTGGGAGCTTGAGCATCAACACTTAGCGAAGGATGACTCCCTTCTGTCCGAGCCTCCTCCATTCTTTCCTGACATCTTTGGTGAACCTACCATCCATGATTTTGCATGTGTATCTCCGTCTACGGAGGCACCCATTATTGATCATTCATAGGACACACTGGATGTCAGTGCGTCATCCAACAATAGAGAGGATAAATTAATCATTGAAAATCCACTTGACCTTTCATCTGCCTTTTCTAGAAATGCAAAGGATGAATTTGTCTGCTTCTCATCTACCCCTCTATTTGATTTATCAGATCATGAGGATGCCGATGAAATCATTGATTTTTCTTATCATAGCTGTCGTGATCTAGTTACTCCCATATTTGATCACGATCACAATTCTATTGTAGTTGATTTTTCAAAGCCACCTATTTACGATGATATATCTGATGACGAAGTTGAAACCCCACAAACTGTCGAGGCACTTCAGCCCGAGCTGATGGTTATGACAAGCCCTCACTGTCCTGAGGTTGGTTTCACTTCCAATCAGGAAATTGTCCAATCACCCGAGGCTCCTCATCACTCATCTTTATGTAGTAAATATCAATCTCACACACAGATCATGCTTCGTCCACTTGAACTACACGATCCCATCGCTCATGCATTGGAGGAATATTACATTGCAAGCACACTTGCACAATGAAAGTTATCTTTGTTTCTTTCATTTGATTACATGTCACCATCAAAGTATGTGTATGCTTCACAGTTGCACGCAGTGTTGCATAGCACTGTGACAAGTCCACAGACTGCATGTCATGTACTTGCACTCACTTATGTCTTGTGGACACTTTTAAACGTGAAGTGTGTTTGTCTTCATTGTTTTATCTTTCTTTTTTGCTAGTTCGCATAACTGGGTTGCTCTTAGACCAAGCCCTCACCAACATGGGTCAACCAATGTGCCAATGGCTGCATTGGAAATATCACTTCACATGATCAGGCCCATGCACGTTAGTGTAGGAGTAGGAGTAATGTTTGCTTTCAGTTTGTTTGCTTGCATGCATGTTTGCTTTCTTTCTTTACATGTTTGTTTGTCTACTTTATTGTTTGCTTACTCACTTTGCCTTTGCATTTACTTCCACTTCTGCTTTGCTTTGTTGTTTGTTTTCTTGTTTTTGTTCATAGGTTAGTTTCACCTGAAACCGTGCGCAACTCTTGAAACAAGCTGGGTAAAGTATAGGAGGCCTTGTGCAACTATCACTACTTGGTTATCTATCATCCTCCCTCTATGTGAAGAAATTGTTACTTTTGGTTCATGATACATCGATGGAAAATACATATTTTTCAAAGTGAACCTTGGTGAAAACACAACACTTGCGCGCTAACTAGTGTCACCTACTCTAGTCGGTTGTTTTTTGGTTAACCCTTGCCAGCTCAGTCAAGTAGAGTAAGCTGAGGGGTAAATCATAACAAGCACATCAGAGGTATATAATAAACTACTTCTCTGAAGGAATAACCTCTTCTGCTCTCAATAAGCTGGGATCCCTCTTCCGCCTATGAAATGAATAAGTGCTATGCATAGTTATGAAAATGAAAAAGTGAAAATTTTGAAAAAAATGAAAGTGAACAAGGCGAAAGAAGAGAAAGGCTTCTTGTGCAAAGAGGTGATGCAAGTAACTCCGTTGGGGTACTGACTAGGCTCACTGGTAGTGGTGCAATGGTTTTGTTCCTGCGTGACTCCGTCAAGGTACTGTCCAGGCCTGCTAGCAGCGGAGCAACACCAGAGATGAAACTAAGACTCTGAAAACTATACTGCTTGTGCACAAATATGCCCCTCAACCCCAATCAAAAAAACTGTGTTGAATTGGCTTGGAATGTGTGTCAACCGACCAAGAGCTTGGCAGATGCTACATCTTACAATCAAGCAATTGTGGAAGCCGAGATGAACTAAGAACTCAACAATACTTCTGAAGGTGTCAGACTTGATTTTCATGAACAAGGTCCATTTGGAGTTATACTAGTGTGTCACCAAGTTTTGTAGCGGCTACAACCATCCTCCAAAATTTTCCCTTAGCTTTGTTTTGGAGCCTCCCTACCAACCTTCCTCAGCAGCATGTCTTGCCTTGTCAAGTACACAAGCTTCAGTGATTTTCTAGCAGAATTTCAGCCTGTGCATGATAGCTTGTTGCATCCCCCTCATAGGTTGTTTCTCTAGACTTGGTCCAGCTGCAGGCTGAGTAGCACCCTCAAGAAATTGTGCAATTCTGGAGGGAAACCAACCTTTCCTCCAGAAATTGCGCAATCCTGTCTAGCAGCCTGTTGGGCTCCAGAATTGCGCAAATATGCCAGTCACCCTTCACTGGGAAAATTATGCAATCTCTCCCAACAGGACTACTCAGCCTAGAAATTGAGCAATTCTGGGCAGCAATCAGTTGCTCAGCCCAGAAATTGTGCAATCCTTCTGAACAATTAGCCCAACTCCGTCCCAGAAATGTGCAACTTGACTTACATGTGTGGGATACTTTTTCTCAGAATAGCAAAAGCAACATGCAAAAGCATCCCTAGATTTTAGGGAGCTATTTTTAACAGCTAGAGGTTACATGCAAAGATCGTTTTAGAATATTTCCTCCAAGTGTCGCTTTTTCCTAGATTTGTGGCATGCGTGTCATGAGCCTCAAACTTATTTATTCGAAACTTTAGAGAACATTTCTTCACAATGATCTTGGCACTCTGACATCCCACAAAATATCCAAGAGTCTTCGACACATCTAGCTCATCTATTCACTGGTACGTCAACTTAACTTGTCTTTTGTAGCATTTATGTCACTTCTTGTGTTTTGTCTTGTGCGACTGTTGTTTGCTTGATCTATGTGAACTTTTGTTGTCGTTTACATGCATACTAGCTTGTACTAGCGCCATTTCTATTTTCGTTAGCATGTCACTGTTGTCGCATGCATGAAACTGTTTTTCATGAATGGTCGTCGATTCGGCGACTCGCTTCACCCACATGCATGTTGTTCTATTTTCTCAATATTTCATTCACTATTTGCATGCACGATCATTCACTCCTGCTTACACTCTGTATCGCCATGCATTCACATTCACATTTGCTTTCAGTTGCCCGTCGGCGGGTCTGGGCAGCCTTAGCCCAGACTCTGCCTCACCAAGATAGCATTGCGCAATCCTAAGAGGGAAGGCTCTGTATTCCTCTCAGAAAATGTACATTTCTACCCAATGATCATCCTCCAGTCTTTCATTGCACAATTCTAAGGGACATTGACTGTTGGCCCAGAAAATTGTGCAATGCAGTCATTGGGCCTCCAACCATTGCCAACTGAAATTGCGCATTCTGCAATTCAATAGCCAGCAGGTTAGCCTGGATTGTGCATTGCACAATTCTAACAGCCATCCAACCTCCCAGACAGCCCAGGCTGCCTTTTGCGCAGTTCTGGTAGCCAGTCTCCCAGCCTCCCAGGAAAAATTTCTCAATCCTTGCCAGTCAATCCCCAAGTATGTTGAATGTCATTCCTCAAGTTTGCTTTGGTTTTAGCTGACATATTTCTTGCCATGCATGTCATTATGTCTCCAGATCTAGCAGGTGTTCATCCACCTCTTAGCAGTTCAGGATCAATGGCCTCCAAGGGAGCAGGATCAAAGGACACTAACAGAAGTGCACCTGGAGCAGCAGTTGACCGAGTGTTTATAAGTTTGTCGATCTATGAAGACACCAAGTTGATTGTAGACAAGGACATCAAAATGAAATGGAAAGAGGTTAATGATGCATTTGCAGACACATTTTGGGAAGACTGCCAAGTCTATTTGAACATACACAAGTCCAGCTTGTACCGGAATGCATGAAGGTATCCTGTGCTCCCATGCACAGACATAATACATTGGATCATCTTGCACACTGATCCTGAGACGATGACATTGAGAAGTGTCAACAGGATGGAGATTTCTACCTTCATGGCACAAGATTATGAACAGATGTATCATATGTCGAAACCTGTGATCACCATGGAGACTCCCTTCAGCATACCTAGCAGCAATGCCAACTCCAGATATATCTTGAAGAACTCGGTGAAGGAGCCAGCTAAATTCAGGATGACACCCAACCAAGTCTACAAGACGAAGATACTGTGGAAGGTGTATCAATACTTGGTCATCTTTGCATGTCGTCTGTGTGGCCAAGAAAGCATAGAAACCTTCCCACAAAGTTGGGTGATCGAATTGGACCAACTGGATAGAGAAGGCAAAGTATGCAACTGGTCTAACATGTTGGATCACCAACGAAAGGAACAAGTAGCAAGGGATCGACAGCCACCCGAAGGTATGCAAGCAGAAATCTACATGTCTGCCTACATCTTGGATGCAATCTATGCCAGTCAAGAGTTCCTAGGCTTGAAGTGGGCATGGAAATCAGCTGAAACTGTAGGAATTTACAGGGTAAGTTCCACAGAAAGAATACCAAAAGGACACCACTCACAACCAGATCTCAAATCAATACACCAGTATTTTTGACGTGGTTAAAACCCTCATAGTGCAAGGAGGGAAACAGTCCACGGCATGTCCCAACGTGGGTACTACAGGCAATTTATTAATCAAAGAATGAAAATTTACATAAGCTTCTCTCATGCACGGATTACCCGAACAATGACCCTCCATGCGCTTTAAATAGAACTCATGGACCAATCGGGTGTCAAGCCACGGATCAAGTGTCGGTAATACCGAGGTGAGAGTGAACCGTCGGATCACTACATATCGTGACCGTCGGATTGTAAGTTACAAAATGTACAACGGTAAAGAAACAAACTTTACCTAACTCTATACTAGACCAAGTTGAACTTAACTATATCCTATGTGTCGGAATATCCTAACATCCCCCCTTAAGAACAACTTGGGATAGGATTGAAGGATTTACAAATATGACACAATAGGAGAAGGAAGGAGGCACTAGAGCCTATCCCCCCTTAGTGACAACTTCCTGAACTCCAAGCATATATCGAAGTTTAGTGAACTTCGCCTCTGTTAGAGCCTTTGTGAAGATGTCTGCAACCTGATCATCTGTTGGACAGTATTGCACTTCAAGAACATGGTCATGAATGAGCTTTCTGATGAAGTGCATGTGTAGTTCAATGTGTTTGCTGCGCTGATGCTGGACTGGATCTTTGCATAGCTGAATGGCACTTTGATTATCACACCAAAGTGTGGTTGGATGTTGCTGCTCAAAGCCAAACTCTGATAGGATCTGACGAAGCCACAAGGCTTCCTTACTAGCTTCCACGGCACCATGATACTCTGCTTCTACTGATGAAAGAGAAATGGCAGCCTGTTTCTTACAAGCCCATGTAATAGGTCCTGAACCAAGAGTGAAGACATAACCGGCAGTAGACTTCCGATCATCATGGTCACCAGCCCAATCAGAATCAGTGAAACCAACTAACAGAGGAGCTGCTTTGGCACTGTAATGAATCCCAAACTGTACTGTACCTCGAACATAACGAAGTATTCTTTTAGCTGCTTTCCAATGACTTTCACGGGGGTTTTGCATAAAACGAGCAACAAGGCCAACAGCAAAGGAAAGATCAGGACGAGTATGGGTTAAATACAAGAGTTTTCCGACAAGTTGACGGTATAAGGTAGCATCAACTTCAGGAGAAGTACAAGAGACTGAAAGTTTGACTCCAGACTGAAAGGGAGAAGGGGCTGGCTTACAGTCTTCCATGTGAAAATGACGAAGAATATCACAAGCATACTTGGACTGGGAAAGGAAAATACCCTCTTGGGATTGCAAGACTTGAAGACCAAGAAAATAGTGTAAGTGTCCTAAGTCTGTCATTTCAAATTTCTTTTTAAGGCTGGACTTCACATGGTTTATAAGGTTGGGATCACTACCAGTAAGAATAAGATCATCAACATAAAGAACAAGGATGATAAGAGAGTTGCCCACTTTCTTGGTGTAGACAGTATTGTCAGAATGACACCTAGAAAAGCCGGATTCTAAAAGAAAGCTATCCATTTTGGCATACCAAGCCCGAGGAGCTTGCTTGAGGCCATAAAGGGATTTCTTAAGTCGACAAACAAGGCTGGAGTCTGTTTGTATGAAGCCAATGGGTTGTTCCATATAGATTTCTTCCTGCAAGTCCCCATGCAAGAAGGCAGATTTAACATCCATCTGATGGACTTCCCATTTTAAAGAGGCAGCAAGGGAAAGAACAAGGCGGATGGAGTTCATTTTGGCAACAGGGGAGAAGGTTTCAGTGTAGTCAATGCCTTCAACCTGTGAAAAGCCCTTAGCAACGAGACGAGCTTTATGTTTATCAACTTTCCCATCTGGTCCATACTTGGTTCTGTAAACCCATTTACATCTAACAAGTTTGCGTCCCTTTGGTAGGGGAACAAGATCCCATGTATCATTTGTCATCAATGAATGATATTCTTCATTCATAGCTGCTTCCCAATGTGGATGGCCTGAAGCTTCTGCAAAAGTGTCAGGATCATGATTTACTGGAGCTTGAGCCAGTAAAGAAGAGGCTCTTTCAAACTGAGAACGTGTACGTCGCTGATCTGTAGGATCCCCGGCAAGATCACCTGCTGCATCCCGAGTGGCACGGACCCATCTTGGAAGTTGAGGATCCTGAGAAGGTGGGGGAGGATTATCATCCTCGCTTTCATCATCTGAAGAAGAAATGTTTTCAAAGATAGAAGAGATAGGAAGAGGTGGCACATCCGCTGGACTAGGCTCGCAGGCCGATTTATTTTCATCAAATTTTACATCTCTTCTAATGATAACATTTTTGGACTTAAATGGAATAAGTCTATAACCTTTTACATCTTCAGAATATCCCACAAAAGTACATTTCTCACTCTTAGGTTCTAAAGCTTTATGCTTTTCATCTGGAATATGGGCCCATGCTTCACTTCCAAACACACGAAAGTGACTTACATCTGGTTTAATGGAACTCCAAGCTTCTTCTGGAGTGATATTCTCTAGAACCTTAGTAGGAGTGCGATTGATTATATAATTTGCACAATTAATTGCTTCGGCCCAAAAACTAAGACTGAGTCCTTTAGATTGCAGCATACAATTAGCCATTTCCTTTAAGGTGCGATTTTTCCTTTCAGCTACACCATTTTGTTGTGGAGTGTATGGAACAGTATGTTGCATTTGAATTCCATTTTCGGTGCAAAAGTTGATGAATGTGTTTTTAACATATTCTCCACCATTATCAGTTCTTAGCTTAAGAATTTGATGTACAGATTGTTTTTCAACAAATGCTTTGAAGGCCAAAAAGGTGGTAAATACTTCGCTCTTGAGTTTTAAGAAGTATACCCAAGTGCGTCTGGAGAAATCATCAATGAAAGTTAAGAAGTATTTGCAGCCAGAGAATGAAGCAACAGGAAGAGGACCACATAAATCACTGTGCACAAGCTGTAAAGGGGCTGAGGCGTGCCAAGAGGCACGTTTGTCAAAACTGTCCCGATGATGTTTTCCGAGTACACATCCGGAACAAACACCATCTCTGCAGGATACCATAGGAAGACCTGTCACCATATTTTCTTTACATAGATGCTGAAGGGAGCGATAGTTTAAGTGACCAAATCGCTCATGCCAAAGTTTTCTCACTTCATCATTATGAGCAACAAATACTGAGGGAAGATTGGATGACCCAAAGTTGTGAAACTTATACAACCTTTTGGAATCATCAGCAAGACCAGTAGCTAGAATCTGTTTAGGATCTTTTAGATCCTTGATTACAACATCATGAGGTGAAAATTCAACAATTTTACCTTCACCTGAATGAGTTATCTGATAGACAGATAGAAGGTTGCAGGATAAGGTTGGAACACATAATACATCATTAAACTGACCATTGTCTAGATGAACAGTTCCAGTCCCTACAACATTAAGAGATCTATCATCACCAATATATATATTTTTGGTGTTACAATCATTTAAAGAAGAAAACATGGCTTGGTTTTTGGCCATGTGACAAGAGGCTCCAGAGTCAATCAGCCACTCATGAGAATGAGAAGAAGAAGAAGATACATTTAATGCATAACCAGACTAAGATGATTGACAATGAGATGCAGAAAGTGCCATTCCGGAAGTTGAAGTTGAAGTAGGCTCCACATGGATGTTATGTTTCTTCATTGCCGCTTCCAAGGCTTCCATCTTCTTAAAGCATTTAGATTCTAAGTGGCCATCCCGATTACAAAAGTTACAATGTCTATCAGTCTTCTTCCATTTGTTTTTATTGGTCTTATCATTTTGCTGAAATGATATTTCATTTTGAGGCTGAAATGGTTTAGGACCATTCTTTTGAGGATATGACTTCTTAGGATTCTTTGAATTTGGTTGCTGCTGGGCGGCTAACGCTTTCGTGGAAGAGTTTCCAAGATTAAGAAGACCAAGGTGTAAGAGTTTTTCTTGTTCTCTTATTAAGGAATCACAAAAGGAGTCAAAGGAAGGGGGCTTGTAGTCTTGTCCTTGACAAATGAAAGCTTCTCTTGTAGAATGGAAAGTGGAAACAAATACAGAGTAGGCTGGTCCCAACTTAGTAAGGATGGAATAAATAAGGTTACCATCGTCTTTCTTAACTTTAACACCTTCCAGGAGATATCTAAGGTTCTTGAATTTGGACAAGAAATCTTCAATGCAAGAAAAATTATTAGGATCCAAAGTAAGCAGCTCATTTTCAAGTTGATGGGCTCTATTTTCATTTTTAATCCCAAAAACTTTAGCAAGTTTTTCTAATGCTTCATGAGGAGTCTCAAGTTCTGCAATGTGGAATCTAAGATCAGGAGAAATAGACATCCCTATCAAACCACGAGCTTGATCTTGTCTATTTTCCCATTTTGCCGCCTTGTCTTCATCTTTTGGTTTCTTCTCTTGGTCTGTGGCTATTCTGAAGAGACCTTTACTTCTAAGTAAATCTTCGATGTAGGCTACCCATTGGAAGTAGTTAGTGCTGTCAAGAATGACTTGGCATGGGCTTTCCATTTTAAAAAAAACTGAAGCTGAAGATGATAAAAGTAGGTGTTCCAATGGATAGATCTCGAAAAAATAGGCGGTTTTAAAAAAAACGGCTCTGAAAAAGGCTTCCGGATGAAGAAGTTATGGCTTTTTGAAAAATAATTGTTGAAGTTGCCGGCAAAGTGCGCGAATGTGCGGGAATGAAAAAAATCGGCCCCCACAAAATGGAGACTTGAACCCAAGACCTCTACTCTCTTAAAATAGCTTTGAACCAATTGATCTATACAAAAAATTTGAGAGAGAGAGAGAGAGAGAGAGGGGGGGGGGGGGGGCCTCGGTTTGCGTGCTTGCCTTGAGAAAGCTCTTTTTCCCTACAAAACACAAAACACAAAACCCAACACGAATATGCAAAGAAAAACGAACCTTGCGGCTCGAAGTTAGCTTTAGCCAAAAAACTAGAAATTTTAAAAAAAATCTCAAAGTTAGCTTTAGCCGAAAAACTAAATATTTTTCTCAATGTTTCTGATTTTCCGAGATCACACTAAGGTGCAGGGAAAAGAGCATACGCATGAGAAAAATCCTTCCTTTCTGTTTCTGATTTGCCCAGATCGCACAGAGTCGCAGGGCAAAGAGCATACGCAGAAATGAAAGGTATAGATCCGGTTAAAAAAAAGGCTAAATAAACTGAGACCGAAATAAGCAGAGAGAAAATAACAATAAACTGCAAAAAAAAACACTGTATACCTCCCGATCTGAAAAATGACGCAGCTAGGGCTACCGGAAACCTTTTCGCGTGAAACGAAAGGGGTTCCTCACTGGAACAGATGCTCCGAGCACAACAGAGCAGTCCTCTCGGCCCGAAAGCAGTCAGAAACAGCAGATCTAGGAAACGACAGCCGCATGCAGTTCTACCGGCTTCAGATTTGGATCACCAACGGACGCGGCCCTCAAATAGCTCTGATACCATGTAGGAATTTACAGGGTAAGTTCCACAGAAAGAATACCAAAAGGACACCGCTCACAACCAGATCTCAAATCAATACACCAGTATTTTTGATGTGGTTAAAACCCTCAGAGTGCAAGGAGGGAAACAGTCCACGGCATGTCCCAACGTGGGTACTACAGGCAATTTATTAATCAAAGAATGAAAATTTACATAAGCTTCTCTCATGCACGGATTACCCGAACAATGACCCTCCATGCGCTTTAAATAGAACTCATGGACCAATCGGGTGTCAAGCCACGGATCAAGTGTCGGTAATACCGAGGTGAGAGTGAACCGTCGGATCACTACATATCGTGACCGTCGGATTGTAAGTTACAAAATGTACAACGGTAAAGAAACACACTTTACCTAACTCTAACCTAACTCTATACTAGACCAAGTTGAACTTAACTATATCCTATGTGTCGGAATATCCTAACAGAAACCTCTGTGAACACTTATTGAAAGATGTTATCTGAATGGAGCTTCAGAGGAGTTATCACATAGTTGTCTGATCATTTTTTCACCCCAGTTTACAAGATGATATTTGAACAGGATCCACCCTGCATGTCGAAGGCAGTAATGGAGGCACTAATCAACATAGCCGATTGGTATGCCTCACCGTCTGACACCTTCATACAAATGTACAGCACGAAGAAGCCTCTACATATTCTACGGAAGTTTGCCTTGGAAAAACTCGTCATGGAGGAAGTATGATATCACATCTTGGCATGATTATCAACTAGGTTGCACCAGAAGAAGAATACACCTTGGTCTGTTCTTTCGTTGCTAACCGAGTTATACGAGATACATACTTTCAAGCATGTAGATATCGAAGTAGAGGAGATGAAGAAATATCCATTCGACGCCTGAAGTTACAATCCGTATGACCTGCATTGCCTTGTGAGAGACCACTGCATGAGAGTACAGCTTAACTAGATCCACGAGGCATGTCATTGGACAAAGGAAGACCCATGGAGATATTGTTACAGCTTCTCCAGACTCAATGAACCAGTCAACCTCATTGTGGAATGGATATCAAAGTAGCGTGAAGCAGCATCTTGGATTGCACCAGAAGTAGTAGCAATAGAGGCAAGCATACTAGTGCGCAATAAGGGCAAGAGGAAGATTGTCGAAAGCATGGAGGAAGAGCAAAGTTGTAAGTTCTGAGCAGACCCACTTGTGCAGAAAGCAGCTTTGGCAATAGAGATGAAGAGCAATGGCGTGATAAGAGGAACGTGAAAAGGCAGAGAGAGAAATGGAGAATGGAGGAAACAGAGAAGGAGTTGCATGAGTTGAAGGAGAAACTCTGGATGGAATAGGAGCTGCATAGATAGGAGAAGGAAGCACAGCAAGAAAAAGTACAGTAGGGGGTGCAAATTGTATAGCCAAATGAAACTATGCATGTATAGATAGTAGACTCATGAGAACATATGGCATTAGGCAGACAAGGCGAACCATCGCAGGAGCATGACTTCGCTCAGGAGATAGAGCAAGCACTTGAACAGATGGATACAGATATGGAGCAATGGGAGTTAGAGCAAGACATCGACCTCATGCCTCACCACCAAGAGGTCAACCCACCAGCTTCACCATATCCAGAAGAGGAGCAAGTCGTAAGTGACCAAGGAGACATTGAGATCCCTGGAGATCAGCCGGAAGGAGAAATGCACAACATCTCATTTGACGAGTCTCAACATAGAGTTGTGCAATCTTGTAGAGTGTCGACTCTAGATGATCATACATCTCCTTCATAGTTTGAGGAATGAGTGATTGTGTCTGACGTGCGCAAAAATCCATCGGCATTGGTCGATGCTACCAGAGCATATGCCGAAGCTACTAGCTTGAGAGTTCACTTCCTGATAGCTAAGAACGAGTGAATGGCTAAGGAACTACAGATGGCCAAGCAGGGAGGAGAATTGGTTACAGCGTTTGTCCAAGTGGAATTGAAGAAGGAAATACTGGATGAAGTATTGTCCCTTGAAACAATCATGCGGGCATTGTATTCCAAGTTTGGTACCGTGCATAAGGCAGTTGTCCATCTCAACGGTTGGTAGCCGCGATGTGCTAGGAGAGCACATATCTTGTCGAACGTGCATGTTGTTGTTGATTACATGCAAACCTGGACAATGAGATACAAGGGAGCCTCGCTACACTTGCCTAAGATGATGAATCCCAAAGCGGTCGAGCTGAAGGCATGCATTCGGAGTCAGATCCATAACCATGAAGATCTCCCGCAGCTCATCACTAGTCTACAAGCTTCCCGTGCATGTGTATTCAAGAGTATGGATGTTGTTGTGTGCACACATGTGATCCCATCTATTGGGAAACTCACCAAGGTGAAGATAAAGGCACAGGTCCAATTGGAGCTTGACTCGTACTTTGACAAGTTGATAAACATAGCCACCAGCCCAGACTTGGTGATTAGTATAGACACCATGCACAAGTATGTTTCTGGTCCAGCCACACTCAAGACAATGATGCACATGCTATCAGACAAGTTGGATAGAGGAGCCCAAGCAGTGTACCCAGATGTTATGGAGGCAAGAGTTTGTTTCAAAAAATATGTCACCTTAGAGTACACGGACACCATCACAGACTACTGAGCTTGGCATCAGTTCGCTACTATCAACCACCATGAGGATGTCAAATACTTGGTATTCCAACAATTGTCTGCATCATAGTGATGTCTCACATGGCTTGCTCAAGCCTATTTTGCCTCACGTGGGTACATATGCAGATTGTATGTAATGTCTTGTTAAGTGTAAGTTCAAGTGTCAATAGTTGGATGTAACATCCATAGAATAGATGAAGAGTCATGAAGGTAGATGAACTGTCACAAAGGGGAATGTTAAGGGCCACCCCACCCTTTTCTATATATAGTCCCTCATAACTCATTGTATATGCTTTTGGTCAGCCAAGCTTCCAATAGGACTATCTTAGAGAGAGCTTGCATAGTATTGTAACGAGCCTTGGCTTCTCCACTGCATAGAGCTAGTATATCTCTTTGGAGGAGGAGGTGGTAGTGACTGTAACGTTCCATTTTCGGAACTAGTGGTTGGACATGGATGTATTGTATGACTGGAACTCACACTTCTTAATATAACAGAGCCAACATGTTTCATGCATATGTCGTATTGTATTTCACCTATCTTGTTTACTCTAAATGATATATGTATTTGTTTTCTTATGCATGCATGTGTAGCTATTTTCTATATATGTATGTATGAATCTTTCTAAAATGTGTTGTTGGTTTAACCATCACTTTTGATTGCTAGCTTACTTTCCTTCCATGTTTTGATGCATCTTTGCTCATGTGTTCCCTTCTTAACTGTGTGCTTTAACAGGTTTCCAAGGGGCGCACTCACCTCACCCTCCGTGTGTTAAAACCGCTCATGTACCTTCCTTGACTTACTACATATGTCACACCCTTGCTACCAACAGGGACATCTTACTTGCCTCTATACGAAACCGCGGTCAAAACGATACCATATGACCCACTGTTGGGACTCCTACACCAAACAGTCTGAGGTCTAATTGGGACTTCTTACCGGGGAGATCCCCTGACATGTTGGCGGGTCCAGCGCCATCAACAAGTCATCTAATCTATAAAAAATAGATATTGTGCCTTTAACCTACAACATTGAATTAAGTTTTCAAATAAATTATTCACATTAGTCATGATTTGGTTCAATCAGTAAATGAATCATGTTGGGAACATGTTATTCCATATTTATTACTTGAACAAATTTTTGTGGGGCCCAATGTTAAAAAGTGGTGCTTTTGAAAGTAAATGGTTGATTTAATATCAAAAATTTTAAACATGACAATAGCTAATTTGTAGAGATTCATCGATTAATTCGTAAATTATCGTGTTAGACAGCTCGTCACAATAGATCTAATAAAATTATACTTAAAACCGAAAATTTACAATATGGGGGTTATTTTTCCTTAGACTTCTAGATTTATTGAGTCACTATTTTCATGCATGAAATATGTAAAATGCGGAAAATATAGAACAAACAAAAATACAATCATTAACAATTGTAATAACACAAGTTAATATCTCAGAAACCCTTATGGGGGGGAACCCAGCTAGAAGGTGAGGTTGTTTCACTCTCTCTTTCTATAAATGGAAATGGATGCAAGTATAAAGGGGCAAGACCTATGGCCCATCAACTTCTACAATGCTCTCTCTCTCTCTCTCTCTCTCTCTCTCTCTCTCTCACTCTTAGCTATTCTACTCATCTATCGAACAAAATGGTTCGATTATAACATAACTTGATAGGTTACTAGTGGTTAAGTTTGACTCCTTCAACTCTCAACTAGAGTTACAATATTACCTGTTCTAGAGTATTCTTCATTATTATCATGTAGTTATACCATTTTCCATGAATAATGGAGCTGACATGACATCCTCTTGAATCATGGTGATCAAAACAGGAAAGTCAACATTCGAGTTTCATAAATTTTGCACACAAACTTTGATTGAGATGAGTCGTGTGCCATTGGAAAGGTATTTGTGTGTAGAATAGTGTTACGGGGGCATGCACTTAAGTGGTAAAGTTTAACCCCCCAAAAAAATACATTTAATTAATCAAACTACTTTTGGAAGGTTTTATACCCCAATTTGCCAAATTGGGGGCCACAGGTAAAAATGATCCAATGAGTTTATTACTCCACATTTTCCACTTTGAAAGAATCAAGATGGATGAAAAATAATATAATAATCCAATCTAGATCATGGATTCACTAAGTATGTTTCCAATTATTGAGACCTCAACTACTTCCAAGTCTACCAACCTAAGGGACCCCCTTTTAAATTTCAAACTCTAGCATTTTCAAAATTATGATCTAATTTTCTTTAGACCTTATTCATTTGAGCTTGATTAATGATTACCACACGATGATTGGATATTCTCATTGAATGGATGATCATTTTTTTACCTCATACTTATCTTTGACATTTAGTTAGTTTGTAGCTCGTATTTAATGATTCTAAGTTCCTTATATTCCATACATCATAAAAACAATGATTCATACATCCCTTGGATTATAATGGATTTTACCTATGTTGAAACAATAATATCCTTATTCCTATGCCATTGGATAGTTCTTACTATTTTCTAAATCAATCTAAGTTTTCACCAAGTACCAAGTGTGAGGTGTTCCAAATGATAGTTGCCAATTTTCATGGATTAAAATCATTCAGTGAGTCAAGGATCACACTAGTTTTAGATAGCATATTAAAAAGCATATACACAAAAAAAATGCATGATGTGATAACATAATCCGATTTGGGTAGAACATCATTTTACATCAAACCTAGACATTCATTTTAAAAAAATCTCGTTTCACATACTTTTGGTACTCTCAAAAAAGGATGTCTCTAGCTTTCTAAATATTTCAATTGACAACTACTAGAAATTGATTTTGAGGATTGAAAGGATGAAAACATGTATTCAAGGTCCCTCTCACTAGCAAGACAAGTGAAACATCACAGATTATAAAAGAGACAAATTTGGACCTAAAGCTAAGGATACAATCATCCATTCGAAATTTCATCACCTCCTTTAAACACTACAAAAAATTTTGCACCAATATGAGGTTGGATGAGAATTATATAGCTTTGTAATACTTGTTAACTAAAGGTATTATTGATGATTTTTGTCAACTCTTTAAGTTTTGGTTTGCTTCTTCTCTTCATGGTAAGTGCATCTAAGGTTTTTCTCATGATGGAAGGGTTTCAATACTACAAGGATTTCATACTAACCCAATCAGTTATGCTTGCAGAGCTATCTATTAATATTTTGTAAGTTTGCTTGTGTAAGGTGACCCTCTTGTAAAGACATTTAATTTTTCAAACTCATTGAAAAATTCTTGATATTTGACTTTTGGAAATGATTGACTATAGCTTTTTAAGTCCTATGCATTTTTGAAACTATAAAAAAAATCTTGTTTTTCACCTTCACAAGTATTAATGTTTCATATTTCCAAAGTTCATAAAGCATCCACAAGTTCCTTGAAGAATCCTCAAATAAAAACTTGTAACCATTTTGTAACTTTCCTAAAGGTCAATCTTTAAGAACTTTGATCTTGTCATGATGATCCAAGTGAATATTGGTGGCCACCCACCTATTCCACTTGGACCCCCACCATTGTTTCTTTCAGTTTTTGAGTTTCCTTAATTGTAGCACAATTTATGATTTTTGGAAATTTTCAGGTTGTGAACTTTCGGATCTGTTTTGAGGCCCTAAATGATGTTTTTTTGAGAAACAAGAAAACATTGATTTATCTCTATCATTTGTAGTCAAAAGTTATAGTCCTTGGATATATATTTTAACGAGGTATTGTGCACGTCAAATGGAGATCATATGCCAAAGTTACGACCCTGGGAAGTTGATGTACCAATTTACCCAACGGGGCCCATAGTTTTGGCGCTTCATCTCCTAGGGTTAGGTTTTTTATGTCCAGGGTTTTCCATTGTTTCTCAATAATAAATAAGCCTTTGAGCCTCATTGTAACACAGTTTAGAGGCATGTAGCTGCCACATCTCTTCTCAGAGATAAGCTACCATTGCCCGAGCTAGTTTATTTCCATCTCTGTATGTAAGCATATTTCAGTTCTTTGATATTAATGAAATGAAGTTTCATTTTTGTTGCACCTCTATGTTTATTTGTATATTTGTATTTTTTTCATTCCTACATAATTTTGGATTAGTGGTATCAATGTAGTTTTCTCTTTCTTTGTTTTCCTTTGCAAGTCCCCAATGAGGTCAGGGTATAAGGAGTTAAGGCTAGAACTAGTTGAACCTTTGCAACACCAGCCTCGCAAACCACAACTGCATCCCATGGCGAAATAAAAGAAATATGAGGGGACAGGAGATTCTTTCAAAATATTGCTCGAGGAAGCCCTCGAGTGACAAAGGAATGCGGCGATGGATAAATTTTCCCAGATCCTTCAGCGACTACCCACCAGCAACGCATCTTCATCCAGTAGCCACTTTGGAGGTGCCACTCCTTTTAAGGTACAAGTTAAATTTGACATTCCCATATTTGAAGACCAGCTAAACACAGACGTCATCAATATATGGTTAAATCTGTTAGAATGATATTTTTCTGTTCATTACTTTTCTAATCGGGAAAAGATTACTTTTTCTCTCCTCAAAGTCGCCCCACATGTAAAGGAATGGTGGGAAACTTACTGTGAACAAAATTATGAGAGGGAATCCTCATTGTTTTGAGTTGCCCCCACTTGGAAATCTCTCTGAGACACCATCAAGGAACAATATTCCCATGTCAAGAGCTATGAAGATAAATACATAAAGTGGACTACATTGTGGCAAGGAAGGGACAAAGATGTGCCGGAGTTCGCAAGTTTTCCATACCATTCGCATGAAGTTGGTTATAAAGGATTCTAAGTGGCATTTGGTACTCAAATACCATGGTTGTCTACATAAGTACATCCAAAAAAAGATGGAGCTCCTGGACCAGTGGACATCTCCTCTCTTAGTGTCGCCTATCGATACGTTGTCACAAATCGAGCAGAAATTTAAACAGAAGAAGTGATACTTTGCATTTACAAATCTGAAGCAAGGGAAAGGTGCCCCCAAATTGCAGAACAAAGGTCAAATCCAAGGCGGGGTGACCCAGGATAACCTATCGAAGCCGCAAGCAAAGAACAACACCACGAAGACAAAGAAGGACATATGGAAATGGTGTGAGTTCCATAAGATCCCCCCTCACAACACAAGTGAGTGTCGATCCAGGCAATCATTGGTGGTCAAGCTAAAGGCTTCTAAATCAGATGCATGTTCTGACTCTGAGTCAGAAACCGATAAGGGGAATGACAAAGGGAAACAGATTATCGATGTGAAGCCTACTGCCATTGTTGCCACCACCAAGATCCAGAAGGATGAGCCCGAATATCCAGAGGAGGGGGAGTGGCTCTTCCACTCACAAATGTGGGTGAAGGATTCTTCGCTATAGTTCATTGTTGATAGCGGGAGCAAAAAGAACCTCATTTCAGTAGAGGTCGTGAAGTGGTTGGGCCTACCAACCACACCACACCCGTAGATGTACACCATTATGTGGCTCCACTAAGGGAAAGATCTTTGTGTCAGTTAATAGTGTCGCCTTCCCTATAGCATCAAGCCCTTCAGAGATGAGGTACTGTGTGATGTTCCTCCTCTTGAAGTTTGTGATGTATTATTAGGCCAACCATACTTGTGGAAGTGGCATGTTTTCTATGAGTCTAGGCCTCGCATTGTTATTATTACTTTGGGCAATAAGTTTTACAGGATACTGAAGGAAGCACTTCCTATCGTCATTTCTTTTATCTCTATGAAGCAATACAGTAATGATCCAAGGGATCAGTTTAGTGCTCAAAATTAAAAGTGTTCAAAAATGTTCAAAACTTCTATGATTGGATAGATCTTGGTGATATAAATCCAACGCAACTTGTTTCACTCAAAACCGATATCTTATGCTCCTAATATCATGTTTTGATTGAATTTTCAAACAGGCAAAAATTTGCAAAATTAACAGGGTGACTGTACATTTTGGGCCAGTGGCAAGCTGCCACTTGGCCACTTTTGATTGGTCCAAAAATTTGAAATTTTATTGGCTTTGGGTTCGATTATTTTATTAATATTTGGGTTGATTGTGTGGTTGGTTGTGTATTATTGCCCAATGGGGGAGAGCCATGTGTTGGGTGTGGAGCCTAATTATCTTTTGTATTCAAAGGTTTCAGCCGGATGTATAACTCAGGAAGATTGTACACCCCTCCATGCGGGGGGGTGCGGGGGTTCGAGGGCCAGAACGGGGGTTCGGGGGAAGCGCCCTCGAAGCTAAAAATAGATGTAAAATTACTTGTAAAAGTCTAGTAATTTCTAGTCAATCTGGGCCATTCATTAGGCAAATGATCTGACGGTAGAAGTTATGTTTAATTTAGAATTTTTTTCCCTAGAAGGAAACCCCTCACTATATATGAGGGAATTGTATTGCATCTATGTATATCTGTATTTTGAGTGAGGAAGAGAGAGGAGATTGAGAGTGAAGAGGGCGTTACAACAGATCTGTTGTAGGTTGTATCTCTTCATTTTGCTAGATAATACAAAAGGAAGGACTGGTTGTTTCTCCGTGGATGTAGCCCAAACTGTGTGAACCATATATATCTGTGTCTCTCTTGTTTTATGCGTTTTCTATGTTTATATTTCTGTAGGGTTTTATGTGTTCCATTGCTCTGCAATATATAATTTTCTAACACCACGTGGTCCAATTGGAGGTTTTCAAGTGGCCTCCAAGGATAGGTCAAAAAAATTGTTGAGAGCCAAGCTACCCACTAGAATCAAACCTGCGACTAAGCATCAAGCACCAAGGCACTTTACCATTGTGCCGCATCATGTTTCTTAACCATATAATGTTGTAGATTTTATTTAAATTATCGCACAATTCACAATGCAAGTTGGGGTCAGGACTAAGCCCCAGCCCTGGTCCCCGCACCCTTGAAACCAAGGGGTGGGACCAAGGGCCATGGCTTAGCCCTAGCCCTGTGGTCATGGCCCTACCACAAAATAATGCATCACACCCATTGCAAATAACTGTTGGCAGATTGAAAAGGGGGCCAACCCTAGCCATATGCAACCTTCATACAACCTTCGGTAGAGTTAAAAGGGGGCTAGCCCTAAGTTACATAAAACCAAAACATAGAACCGCGGAGGGAGAAATGAATAGGGGCCATCCTGGGGTCACATGACCCACCATACAACTGGGAGCGTGAAGGCAAGGGCACTTGGCACTAAGTGCTAGCAGCAGGGGCAAGCCCCAAGGACTATGGCCCGTAATATGAACACACACCAACAGTTGGAAAGAGTGTGTATTTTCAACCCCTAGACCTGGGTTTTAGGGTTAAATGGCGTCGCATACAACCATGATCCAATGTGTTGGGTGCCCAGTCGACGAGGGCAGGCGGTTAGCCCCAGCCCCTGAGCACATGGCCCCCATATGACCGCATTTTTCGGAAGTGGGTGTTAATGGACAACTTAATTGTCCGACAAATTCATCCATCGAGTGGGATTGTAGGCCAAGTATGTGTGTCAATTATGGATTTAGGGTGCTCAAGCCATATTTGGGTCGAATTGTAGGATGGTTAGCTATGGAATTTCGGAAAAATTTGAAACAGACATAACTTTCTCAATTTTTGGCCAAATGATGTGCAGAAAGAACCCAGATGGAGGTTTTTTACAGTTTTGGATCCATTGAGACATTTTTTTTTCATTTTGAGCATTCAAAATTCATTTAAACACATATTTTTTAGCATTGGAAGCTGGACCAGGAGATGTAGCCTAGGAGATGGGTGAACTCCTTTATAATGTTTGTTGTTATGTGTTTATGATATGGTATTTTGTCTCTTTTTTGGCTATTAATTGTGTTTTAAAATCACTTTTTTATGTGTTTAGTAACTTGATACATTACCCAAAACACATATAAAATCTCACTTGCAATTTGTATATCACCTTCAAGTTTTAATTACAGATCATTTTGGTATCAGAGCATCAGGTTATTATGAAGTTTTGATTTTGTTTGAAAGTGTTTTTCTCATGCTTACAACATTGAAGCTTAAAAGAGGAGAAGGAGAACTTATGGAGCCAAGATCTCAAATTGTTTCAAGGGCAAAAAACACACCTCAAGCTTCAATATTCATGGCACATGAAAAAGGTCCTGAAGGGATGTTTGAAGATGAAAGAAATTTTAGAAAAGAATTCATTGAGATGTCTAAAACGGTAAAGGTTCTTTATGAAGAGAGGAATTCAATATTGTATGGAGAGAGCTCAAAACCTTCAAAATAATATCGAGGAAAAGGAGACAAAACTCCAAAAGGGAATGGAGGGAATGGTGAAAAACCACCACCTACACCTCCATCCTCATCCTCATCTTCTACTTCTTCTACCCTTTCACAAACACCTCCAAATTATCCAAAAGGATATGGTAAAACTCCTTTGCTTAAGCTTGATATAAATTTTGAATTGTGTATGTATAATGAAGAGGTAGATGCTGAGAAATTAGATAATTGGATTCGTTAGATGGAAGTGTATTGCAGAATACAAAGAATCAAGGATGATGAGACCGAAATTCAGCTTTCTTCTCTTAGATTGGAAGGTACAACACTTATTTGGTAGGAAGCCAAAACTCAAGAGGACATGAAAAAACATGGTAAGGTTTTATCCTCTTTGAATGATTTTGTTTTTGCAATAAGAAGGCATTTTTATCCATTAGCATACATGCAGAAATATATTATGGATTGGACAAAACTTTAAGCAAGTTAAAGGTAAAAATGTGCAAATCTATACTCGAGAATTTAGGAAAAGAGCTTTGATTTTGGGTATATATTTGTCCTCTCAAGATACTTTTCTCAAATACATTGGAGGATTACACAGATATTTGAGACATAAAATTCTCATGTTTAACCCTACAAAACTAGATGAAGTTTGTGTACAGGCAACTCATTTAGAGGCAAGAGGGAAAAATGTTTCTGAAGAAACTAGTGAGAAGTCATTCAAGTTTGGAGAAAAAGGAAAAGGGAAGTTTAAAGGCAAGGATAAAAAAAAAATGCTTCAGTCAAGAAACAAGGAGAAAAAATCACATGTAAATATTGTTCTAAAAAAGGCCATGATGAATATCATTATTGGAAACTTCATCCTGAGATGAGACCCAAAAAGTTTACTAACAAGGAGAAATAAAAGATTGATGCAACTACACAAAAAGATCTAGGATCTGATTCTGGAGATGAAACAAAAATCATAGTCATGGGATTGAAAGGTAAGGATTCAATTGCAAGTACTAGTTCTTCTAGAAAACCCATTGAAACTCAAAATTAAAGAGAAAGAATAGAGTTGTTCCGTATTAGAATCATCAAAAAGCATAACAAGGTAGATACTTTGTTTGATAGTGGTTCACAAGCAAACCTCATTTCAGAAGACATTGTCAAGAAACTAAATTTGGAAACAATTCCTCACCCTAATATTTCTCCTTTGGGTTGGGTATATGACAATGCCAAGTTTCAAGTGACAAGAAAATGCATGCTTAGATTTGCCATCACTACAAATTTTATTTATGAGGTAGAGCTTGATGTGGTACCACTTGAAATTTGTGGGATTGTTTTGGGAAGTCCATGCTTGTATGATAGGAAACAGATCTTTCATCGCCACGAGAACAAGTATCACTTGTTCAAAGATGGGATTGAGTACATTTTGAGAGCACATAGTCAAAAGTTGAATTTATCTCTTGTGAATGTTGGACAAATGAAGAGGTTTGTAAATGCTAGTCAGAATTTTACATTGTCGATGATTAAACATAAAGATGTTGATGAATCTGAAGCTTTTAAAGTATATGAATCAAGTTTGAAATATGATTTCATTGAGGCTGCTAATCCATGTGATAAGATGTTTTAGTATTCTAACATGTTGCCTACCAAAAGAGGAAAACAATGTGAAGTTCATTTGCAGCAAGATACATCATTGTTAAACATTGGTATGAACAAGATGTCAGTGTTAAAGAATGCAAGGGTCAAAAAGTACATCCAAAATCTATTTGACAAAGAGTAAATTGGTTGTAAAATAGCTTCTTGTGGGTTACATAATGTTTTGGCCTTGAGGAAGAATGGTGCATGGAAATGGAGATCACATTTGGTGAAGAGTCGAGCAAAAAATAAGGCTAGACATGCTAAGCATCATTATGACTACAGTGTTGAAGGTGAAGTGAACTAGAAATTTAATAAGTCTCTATTTATTGAAGATCGAGGAGAGAATGTTTAGATTTATTTAACACAAGTTTTCTCTTCTAAACATATTGAAGAATTGTGGCAAGGTCTTATCTTTGACAGAAAGAAAAATACTTCGAAAGTGAAGTACCTTCATGAGGAGCTCAAAGCGAAAAATCCAAAAAAAACCAAATGGTTGAAATTGGAAGGGTGAGGGAACTATACCCCCATCTATTTGTTGACTGAAAATCAGCTTTTGGAGGTCCAAAAGCTTCCAATGGGGAGGAGTGATCCAAGGGATCAGTTTACTGCTCAAAATTTAAGTGTTCAAAAATGCTTGAAACTTGTATGATTGGATAGATCTCGATGATATGAATCCAACGCAACTTGTTTCACTTAAAATTGATATTGTATGCTATCAATATTGTTTTTTGATCGAATTTTCAAATAGACAAAAAATTGCAGAGTTGAGAGGGTGTGTACATTTTGGGCCAGTGGCAGGATGCCACTTGGACACTCCTGATTGGTCCAAAAATTCAAAATTTTATTAGTTGTGGTTTCGAATTTTTTACTAATATTTGGGTTGACTATGTGGCTAGTTGTGTATTATTTCCCAATGGGGCAGAGCCAATGGGCCAACTGGAGGCTGCCACATGGCATCCAAGGATAGGTCAAATTTTGTTGAGGGCCAATCTGCCCACCAGAATCGAACCTGGGACCAAGCATCAAGCACCAAGGCACTTTACCATTGCGCCACATCATGTTTCTTAACCATATAATGTTGCATCTTTTATTTAAATTATGGCGCAATTCACAATGGAGGTTGGGGTCAGGGCTAAGCCCCAGCCTTGCTCCCCGCGCCTTCAGAACCGGGGCAAGACCAAGGGCAAGGGCTTAGCCCTAGCCTCGTGGTCATAGCCCTACCACAAAACAACGCACAGGACCCATTGCAAAGAACCATTAGTGGATTGAAAAGGGGGCCAACCCTGGCCATATGCAACTTTCATACAACCTTTGACGAAGTTAAAAGGGGCCTAGCCCCAAAGAGTCAGCCTCGGGTCACATAAAACTACAACGAAAAACCATGTCGGGAGAAATCAATAGGGGTCATCCCGGGGTCACATGACCCGTCATACAACCGATAGCACCGAGGCAAGGGTGCTTGGCACTAGGTGCTAACAGTGAGGGCCAACCCCAGGGCCTATGGCTCGTGATATGACCACGCACTGATAGCTGGAAAGAGTGCAGATTTTCTTCCCCTAACCCTGTGATTCAGGGGTTAAATGGCACTACATACGACCATGATGCAATGTGTTGGGGGCCCGGCCAATGGGGGTGGGCGGTTAGCCCTAGAACCTGGGCACATGGCCCCCATATGACCACATTTTTCAGAACTGGGGTGTTAATGGACAGTTTAATTATTTGACAAATTCGCCCATCGGGTGGGATTGTAGGTCAGGTTTGCGTGTCGATTCTGGGTTTGGGGTGCTCAAGCTAGATTTGGGTCTAATTGTAGGATGGTTAGCTATGGAATTTGGGAAAAACTTGAAACAAAGATAACTTTCTCAATGTTTGGCCAAATGAGGTGCAGAAAGAACCTAGATGGGGGTTTTTAACAGTTCTGGATCCATTGGAGTCGTTTGTTTTAAATTTTGAGCACTAAAAATTCATGTAAACACATATTTTTGAGCATAATGAAAGAGGCCATGCATTGGAAGTTGGACTAGGAGAGGGGTGAACTCCTTTATCATGTTTTTTGTTATGTGTTTCTGAAATGGTATTTTGTCTCTGTTTTGGCTGTTAATTGTGTTTAAAAATCACTTGTTTATGAGTTTAGTAACTTAATCCATTACCCAAAACGCATATAAAACTTCACTTGCATTTTGTATATCACCTTCAAGTTTCAATTACAAATCAAGTAAGATCATTTCCTAGATTGGGAAATTTGTTTTCCTTATGATTCACCCTTAAGGAAAAAAGAATATTGTGGCCACAGCCTCCAGATAGGGCTCCTCCACACAGCAGCATCATATGGAAAAGTTTGTGGTGGAGTACAAAGACATCTTCACCTCACCCACAGGGGTACCTCTACACTTTCAGGTCAAGCACTCCATCGATCTGACCCTAGGCGCATAGTTACCCAAAGGACTGATTTATCGATGCTTTGTTCTAGAGAACGATGAAATCAAGAGGCAGATTCAGGAGTTGTTGCAGAAAGGGCACATCAGGCCAAGTTCATCACCCTATGGGAGCCCAATGGTGTTGGTATGGAAGAAGGATAGGACCTGGAGACTTTGCATTGACTATCAAGCACTGAACAAGATCACTGTCCGGAATAGGTATCCAATACCATGGATTGATGACCTTCTGGACCAGCTCAAGGGGCCAAGTATTTCAGCAAGATTGACTTGAAGTCTGGTTATCACCAAGTACTAATTAAACCCTCTGATGTGTGGAAGACTGCCTTCAAATCTAAGGAGGGCCTTTTCGAATGGCTGGTCATGCCTTTCGGGTTGAAAAATTCCCCTGCAACCTTCATGAGGTTGATAGATGACATCTTGCAACCCTTTACCAACTCATTCATGGTGGTGTATTTGGATGACATTCTAATCTTCATCTAGAATTCGGAAGAGCACCTCCACCATATTCGATAGGTCCTCCAAACCTTATGGAAACTTTTGTTATGACCCGGGTTCAATATCTGGGGTACATCATTAATGAGTAGGGTGTGCATGTGGACCTAGCCAAGATACAAGTCATTTGGGATTGGCTATCCCAAACCACTCTAATAGAGCTCTGCATCTTTCTAGGTCTTTCCAAATTCTACGCAGGTTCGTGTTGGGGTTCTCTCATATCACTTGGCCTTTGAGTCAAGTCACCAAGTGAGGAGCAAAAACAAAGTCCTTTTTGTCTAAATCCCAACATAAGGCATTTGTAGAGTTGAAGCATCACCTCTACTCTACATCGATGCTCACATTACCATACTTGTAGCAACCATTTGACATCGAGACATATGCATATGACTATGCTATTGGTGTAGTTCTTACTCAGCAGGGGCATCCATTGGCATATCACAGTGAGACACTTCCCAACATAATCTGAAAGTATCCCACCTATGACAAGGAGATGTATTCTATTGTGCAGGCCTATCGACAATAGAAGCATTACATTATGGGGAAGGAAACAATCATCCACACAGACCACTGACCCCTGCAGTTCATACATACATAGAGTAACTTGCAAAACGTTCGCCATCAGAAATGATCCACATACCTACAACAATTCCATTTGAACATTAAGTACAATAAGGGAAACACCAAAAATGTTACAGACTACCTCAGCTGATCGTTGGTCATGGTGCTTACCACCGTGCTCGACTCTTGTGGGCATGAGACTACATAGTGGATGCATCTTTACAAGAGCGATCCAAAATTCAACAACACATACCAAACGCTCTTGGAAGCCAAGGAAGTTCCAACATAATCTGAAAGTATCCCACCTATGACACAGAGATGTATTCTATTGTGCAGGCCTATCGACAATGGAAGCATCACATTATGGGGAAGGAAACAGTCATCCACACATACCACTGACCCCTGCAGTACATACATACACAAGGGAAGTTGCAGAATGATAGCCATCAGAAATGATCCACATACCTGCAATAGTTCCATTTGAACATTAAGTAAAAGAAGGGAAACACCAAAAATGTTGCAGACTGCCTTAGCTGACTATCGGTCATGGCACTTACCACCATGCTCGACTCTTGTGGGCATGAGACTACGGGGTGGATGCATCTTTACAAGAGCGATCTAGAATTCAGCAACACATACCAAACACTCCTGGAAAGCAAGGAAGTTTCAAATTTCACCTCCATAATGCATTGTTATGCCACCCATGACACCTCTATGTTCCTTCAAGCGAGTGTTCTAAGATGATTTGGGAGGAACACTACAGTCAGTTCGCTGGACATTTCAGGGTAGAGAAAATAGTGGTCATGTTGCAAAAGTATTTTTATTGGTTGAACCTTCGACAAGATGTTGAGAAGTACATCAGATCCTGCACTGCCTGTGCCATTTCCAAACCAACAATCAAGAAGCAATACCTATATACTCCTCTTCCTACACCTATTTGACCTTGGGAATCCATCTCCATGGATTACAAGTCAGACCTTCATTCTACTAAGCATGGCAACGAATGCATTTTCGTGGTCATCAATATATTCTCTAAGATGGAAATTCTGGCGGCCTGCAAGAAGAGTATCACAACAAAAGCCATTGCTAAGCTCTTATTTGAATGAATGTGAGTACACTTTGGGATCCCACAACCCATTATCTCATATTGGGACAACAAGTTCCTAGGTACATTTTGGTCAAGTCTCTGGTCAATGTTGGATACCAAGCTCACTAATTCCACAACTTTCCACCCCCAAACTGATGGCAAAACAAAGGTCATCAACAGGATGATCGTACACATTCTATGTATGTAAAACTCAAAGCATCCACGCACATGGGATGAAATCCTCCCTTATGTATAGCATAGCTAAAACAGATCTCTCCATAGCTCAATTGACCACATCCCCTTTCAGGTGGGATAGGGATTCCATCCACTATGTCTCATTGATGTGGCCATACCATTTGCTGCTACTCAGGTAGATTCAGCTCATGTCCAGTCCAAAGATGACAGAGCTAGAAGCTTCATTGAGTGCATTTAAAACATCCAGTAGGTCCATGACATATTGGATAGATCCTATTCTAAGTACAAGTAGCGAAATGATTAGCATCGGGTGCCACACAAGTTCCAGGTGGGCGACAAATTTTGGCTACATTTGCAAAAGGAATGCTTCGCTCGGTCCCACCACAAGCTTCACCTGCTCTAATATGGTCCATACACCATCACTAAGGAAATAGGAGACAATGCCTTCGAGCTCAACATTCCACCATTCCTTGACATGCACCCACTATTCAATGTGGACCGCCTTCAGTCATACTTTCCACCATTGCTGGACACATCTGACATTACAGAACAACTCACACCAACAAAGTTAAACCCAAATTACATGGAACAAGCCACAACTGATCGGATCATGGACACACATATCAAGAAAACTCACCAATAGAGGATCCAACTATATCAAGTTTTCAAAGCAGGCCAACTCCTTCACCAAGGCAAGCGATTCACTAGGGACGAGGTTCAACAAAAGTTTCCCCATCTCATGGAGGCACTCAAAGCAATGGGGACCATTGCTTCCTAAGGGGGGAGGAATGATCTAGGTGGCTATTTTTGGCCACCCTCCTATTCCCCTTGGACCTCCACGATTGTTTCTTTCATTTTTTAGTTTCCTTAATTGTAGCACAATTTACTATTTTTGGCAGTTTTTTGAGTCCTGAACTTTCGATGTTGTTTTGAGGCCCTAAACAATGTTTTTTTGGAAAACGGAAAAACATGATTCTTGGTATATGTTTGTAGTCAAAATTTATAGTCCTTGGATATGTATTTATAATAAGGTATCGTGAGCATTAAATGGAGATCGTATGCCAAAGTTTAGACCCCGAGAAGTTGATGGACTAATTTACTCCAACAAGGCCCATAGTTTTGGCACTTCATCTCCTAGGGTTAGGTTTTTTTATGTTTAGGGTTTTCCATTGTTTCTCAATAATAAATAGATCTTTGAGCCTCATTGTAACATAGTTCAGAGGCATGTAGCTACCACATCTCTTCTCATAGATAAGATACCATCGCCCAAGCTAGTTTATTTCCATCTTTGTATGTAAGCATATTTCAGTTCTTTAATATTAATAAATTGAAGTTTTATTTCTGTTGCACCTCTATGTTTATGTGTTTATGTGTATATATGTATTGTTTTGTGTTCCTACATAACTCCAAATCACATGACATGCAAACTTTGAACTTGCTATAACATGTGACAAGTAACTTTGAACTTGTTGCAATGTGGACAAATTTTGAAGTTGTTATGACATGTGACAAGTAAAATTTGAACTTGTTGTGACATGCAACAAGTGATCTTTGAACTTGATGTAACATGTGACAAGCAAACTTTGAACTTGTTGGGAAATGTAATAAGCAAATTTTGAATTTGTTGTGACATGTGACAAGCGTTTTTCCAAGCTTGCAAACTTTGAACTTATTCCAACATGTGAAAAACAAACTATGAATTTTTTGTGGCATGAATAAGCCAACTTTGAACTTGTTTTTACATGCAACAGGTAAGCTTTGAACATGTTGTGATATACAGCAATAAAATTTTGAACTTATTACAAGATGCAACAAGAAATCCTTGAACTTGTTGTAACATGCGATAAGCAATTGTTTGACATGCGACAAGCATCTTTTCCAAGCTCGCAATCTTTGAAATTGGAGTGACATTTGAACTTCAAACTTAGCATGACCCATGACATGTGACATGTGAACTTCAAACTTGTCGTGGCATGTGATATGCGAACTTCAAACTTGTTGTGACATGTGGCATGTGAACTTCAAACTTGTTGTGACATGTGACATGCGACATGCATTTTCTTATGACTTCCATATTAGTATTTTCACCATATTATTTGATCCAGACTCCATTTTGTGCACTCTCTTTATACCATTTGAAAGGTATTTCGAAGGTATATGACTTATTGTTATAAGTTTTAGGGGATTCCTTACCATTTGTTTCAAATTTCCAAAATGAAAATATAGTCAGATTCTCAAAAACCCGAAAACCTGATAACACGTCATTTTTAACTAGTGCGTCCACAAAATCATTGTCAACGTGACCAATGTCATAACCCATGAATAAAATTGAACTCCTTATTAAGTTGTCAATTGACTTCTTTATGTAGTAAATTCATTTTTTCTAAAATATGATATGAAGTTTTATATATTTACAACGTGTATATATTATTATGATGATACCCACTGCCTACACTGAAAAGGAGATTATACATTTTAATTTGAATACATTTTGTATGAGAAAGTTAATAACATAAACATGGATGTTGAACATCATGGCACGAGAATCTGCCAATATACAATAGTGGCTTTTTAAATTTTATCCACATAGTCATACTCATTAGACAATGATGAAAAAAAAGAATTTAAATAAACATATAGGTAACAAGAATAAAAGCATGAAGTATTGATACATGAATAATGACCATATGTTAGGGCAAAATGATAAGTGATGCAAAATTGTAGCAAAAAGTTTAAGCATAGGAGGACAACTAAGCTATACATGTCTAACAACAAACCTAAGGCAAAGGAATTACACTCATCACATTCAAAAGGAAAATAGGTTATTTTATTATTATTCATTTGAACATTCTCCTCAAGCTTATATTGAATGATCAAATAGGAAGAATGTTGGTGCCAAAATTAATGTAAAGTTAGACATAATAAAGTTCTTTTGGAGAAAAGGGATGAATATGTGAAAGGACAAATTATATAATTTGGAAGGTCAAGAAAATGAGAGGGGTGACTTATTGAATTATATTGAAACTGCCACTTTTCCATAAAGAAAAAGTATGGGTAGTTTCTTAATAAAATTGAAACTACCCCTTGGTCAGAAGGCCAAGAGAGGGTGGTTATTTCTTACATGGATATAAAGGACATAAACTAAAAAGAGAATGGGATTTTTGGCTTTGGGATCTTTCATGTACTTATGGTAAAAAATTTAATGAGGAGAAGCCACCTCTAACCAAGCATTTTCTAGATAGCTTTGAGAATATGTTGCATATCTAATGAGCATTGGAGTTGTTGTAATGTCCTTTACAATTTATATTATCTCGCATTTAAAATTTGCATTCTTATTTCTATTTTTTGAAAATGTTTGTCTAAACCGTTTTTAAAATAGTGGGAAGACCTACCATAACTCAATTGTCAAACCAACAATGGGATAACCATCATTGGTTTCTAATCTGTAAATGCAGGTTGACTCATCATTGTTATTCAAGGAAAACCACGACACTTGTAATTATCATTGGTGGTTTGTAAGGGGGTAGACTTTCACTCCTGCCAGATGCCTCTAGGTCTTGGGCCATCAACCTATTTCCTCACATCTGAGGAAGATGAACTCTTAGCTGAGCAGAAGAAGTTCAACACATATTCTAGGCCTGAATGTTTGTATAAGCCTATAACCATAGAGTTGTAATTAATTGTTTAATGTCTTTGTGGGTTTATCAACTATTTAATCATATTTTTATTTTATTTTCACAATCAACTTATTATTGGGTATAATTGTGATTATATATTTGGTTATGTGTTTACTTCATTAGTTTTATTGGTATTTCTAAATGCTTACATTTCCATTCATGCAGTTTAGATTAAATTCATTTCATTCAATTAGATCAAAAAACCCCAAATAATGGTTCGGGTTTTAATTGATAAACCCTAAATTAGTAATGATTATCAGGATAAAATCCAAATGGGTTCCCTATACCAAACAAGGAGTGGTATAATTGAGAATTATCACCATTATGAACCCCTTACTATTGAGTGGGATATTTCAACTCATCAGTGAATGGTTATGCTCGCTATTAGCCTTCAAAAAGAGAAGGGGATAGAACACCACATAGATCCACCCACAAGGGTATCTTTAATCGATGAATTGTTAGACCCTAATGCTTTCTTCATAGGTAACCATTGTCATCACACACATTTTGTGATCACAATTCATAGCACCACTTTCAAAAAGCGAACATGAATGGTTCTCATCCATTAGGTTGGGTTACTCAAATGGAATATTATTTCTCTCTATGCCATTATTAATGAACTATAGAAACTTGAAGTGGGTGTCTTATGTTTGGATTTAGAATATTGGCAATCGTAATAAGAAACCTTATGGAGGTTTTCAATTGGATTTTATAACAAGTGGTTGGGAGGAATGATTGTGATCCTCCCCACCAAAGTTTAATTCTTGTTGAAAATGCAGCAAGAAAATTTAGTTTTGACTTTGCCTTTGTCAAACTAGATTCAAATTCAAATTTCAATTTCAGCAGAATACTTGGAGGTAGTTAATTGAGTTGACATGGATCTTGTCACGCAGTTAACTCAGTAAATTTGAGTTGGAGATACTTGATTTCACTTTTGCATGATTGATTGCTAATTTATAACAATGCATTTCAGTTAATTTTAGTTATTTTCAATTTAACTAGTTCTAATTGTCAAAAGAACTAGTGGAGTTCAAGTGGTGGATTTGTAACTTCAGCCACACTTAGTGGTCAACCAATTAACTGATCAATCAGCCCAAAATAATTGTTGCTTGCAGAGAATTCGAGTTACCCAGTTGAGATTGGAGTTCAAGGGCAGTGTACTATCAGTTGTAAACTAGGTCAAGTTGTACAGGTGGTGCATGCAGTCAAAGAATTGACCTATGGTAATTGTGCAATTACTTGGTGAGAAATTCCTAAAAAATAGGGGTAATTTCCCAAGGGAACAAAAAAAGGAAATAGGAGCTTGGAGGCTCAACAATTTGGCTAAGTAGGGGCCTAGGTTAGTCAGTCGGGTAGAAGATAGAAGATACATGTTCAAGTTCAGCTCAAGCTTGAGCATAGCATATTGTATTCATCCAAATTATTTGATTAATGCAATACATACAGTAAGGAATTTTGAGTATTTCATTTCCCCTAGATAAATATCTGTGTATATGTGTTGAATCTTGATGCATGTTAATGATTTGTACTCTCAATCATGAATTTACTTATGCATATCACTAGAGTAGCTTCTAGTCTTGTGATTTAGAAAATTTCATGAGAAGTTTAGAATCTACACATTAATTTCTACATGGTATCAAATCCATATTCATAGTAGAGAAGAGATTTTGAACTTATCATTACAAGAGGTTCGAATTTGAAGATCATTTTGACAAGGTTTCTCCAGAACTGACAATATGGCTTTCAATGGACTAGGGCTCGAGTATGCTTTGGAAGGAACCAAAAATTTTGTCGCATGGAAGATCCACATGGAGGCAGTATTGGATGATAATGGGATGCTAGAATACATCAAGATAGATGTAGATAAACCCCTAGCATCTGATGTCGAGGATCTTTCTCAGTGGAAGAAGGATGTGGCTAAAACAAGGGGGATCATACTGGAGGGAGTTCGAGATCATATTGTCTCTAATACCCATAGGAAAGATACTTCATTTGCGATATGGAAAACACTGGCAGAGTTGTTTGAGAACAATAGTGACCACAGGAAGTTGGCACTCAAGGACAAGATTTGAATTATTAAGATGCAAAAGAATGAAACAATTTTGCAGTACCTAAGCAGGTGTACACAATGTTGTTATGAACTTGGGGGGCTCGTTGTTACTATCCCTGAAGAATATTTGGTAGCTCTAACCGTCTTGGGCCTTCCCAAGAGATGGCATAGTTACCAAGATTCAGTAAATGGTAGAGAGAAACTACCAAGCTAGGAGCGATTATAGTATGATCTAGTGCAGGAAGAAATAAGGTGGAGTAATCGAGATGGCACTTCATCCAAGGGTGAGGATGAAGAGAATTGCTCCTTAGATGGAAAGTCAAAGAAATGGAAAGGTAAGAAATCCTAATCCAAAGAAGAATCTGGTCAAGGGGGCAAGAAGAAAGAGTTGTCCAGAATCAAGTGCTTTCACTATCATGAGCTAGGACATTATGCCACGAAATTTCCACACAAGAAGGAAAGAAAGAAGACCACAAAAGGAATAGTGGGTGAAGCCTTGGCTTCACATTTTGAACTTTATTTTACCCTCATTTCATGCATGGAAAGCACTCTGATGGGTAGTGTGTAGTATCTCAACAACGATGCCTCATTCCACATGATGGGAAACAAAGAATTTTTCAATGACTTTGAGGAGAAGACTTGGCAATTTACATCATGGTGTGTTGAAGATCATGCAACAGATTTCTATAGGCCTCCCCAAAGGAGAACTAGAGCAGCATGATACATGCAAAGGGTGTACATTATGGAAGTACACAAAATCCAATTTCAATGATCGAGACAGCAGGGTGTATGCAATCCTTGAAAGGATCCACTCTTATGCATGTGGACCTTTCTCGATAGCCCCCACTGCCAAGCATGGGTATTATGTTATATTTGTAGATGATTTCTCATGGAAGTGTTGGATCTGCTTTTTCAAAAGAAAGACCAAACATTCTCCAAATTTGTTGAGTTTAAAGCACTAGTTGAGAAAGAGACTGGCAGGAAAGTGAAGGCTCTCAGAAGCGATAATGGTGGTCTGTACATGTCAAATGAGTTTAAAAAAAATTATGTAAAGGAAGGCATTCGACAGGAGTTGAAAAAACCTCATAACCCCTAACAGAACGGGGTGATTGAGAGGAAGAACAGAAGTATTGTGGGAGCATCACGAACGATGTTTCATGACCAATGCCTACCTCTACACTTGTAGGCTGAAGCATGCAACACGGCGGTTTATTTGCAGAACAGGAGTCCTCACAAGATTCTTGGCATGAGTACACTAGAGGAATATTTTTTAGCGAAGAAACTAGATGTTTCACACTTTAGGATCTTTGGATCATCAGTTTACTTCCATGTTTCCAAGGAAGCAAGGAAAAAGCTAGAGTCGATAGCAGAATTAAGGATATTTGTGAGGTACATTGGTACACCTCACAACTATCATGTGTACTTTCCATCTCTCAGGATGAAAATGGTTAGAAGAGATGTTGAATTTGATGAGGAGAAGGCAATGAGGCATTTTCTTGAGATGGAGTTTCAGTTGCAACCTAATCAGGAGATTTTGGCTCCAAAGGAAGAACCTCAGGAAGTTGTGGAGCAGTCACAAGTAGATGAGAAGAGAGTGGATACATCCACTCAAGAAGATACATCCAGAGAAGGAAAGAATTGAACAAAGGAAGTTGACATATTATTGTAGGATGCTAGAGAGAATGTGGGAGCACCCACATCACAGTGCATGCAGTGGAGGTCACTGTATCGGTACACTGGCTAGAGATAGATCCATCCTCATTCAAGGAAGTTGTAGAGAAACCAGTATGGGTTGATGCTATTGTTGAGGAATATGATTCCATTGTCAGAAATAGTGTTATGGAAGTGATCCCAAGACAACAGAAAAGTCAATGGTTGGATTGAGATGGATTTGCAAGGTAAATCATGCAGCATATGGGAGCATAGAGAAATGGAAGGTGATATTTTTGGCCAAGGGGTTCTCTCAAGTTGAGGGAATGACTATGAGGAGACATTTTCTCCAGTAGCAAGGCACTCATCCATCAAGTCAATTCTAGCACTGTCAACGCAAATGGGGTGGAAGATCCACCAGATGGATGTGAAGAGAGCATTCCTCAATGGATTTATTGAGGAGGAGGTGTATATTGAGCAGTTAGAGGGGTTTGATACCTTTGAAAAAGAGTCATGTGTGTGTAGGCTCAAGCTATATGGACTCAAGCAAGCACCCCATGCTTGGTATTCTGGGATCGATAGCTATCTCACCGGTTTGGGCTTCACCAAAAGTGAAGCAGATGCAAACCTTTATCACATTGTGGTAGAAGGTAAATTATTGATTATTTTGTTATATGTTGATGACTTGATCCTTACTGGTGATAAGCAGTTGATTATATCTTGCAAGGAGGACCTTGCAAGAGAGTTCGAGATGAAGGACATGGGACTCATGCATTATTTCCTCAATTTGGAAGTATGGCAAGGAGAATGAGAAATATTTATCTCGCAAGGCAAGTACTCCAACGAGATACAGAAGAACTTATACATGGAGAGTAGAAAACCCATGGAAACTCCTCTAGTAGGAAACTAGAGGAAAGAGGATGCTACTTCAAGTGAACTAGTGGAGGCTACCATTTACACGAAGCCTATGGGTTGACTTAATTATTTGGTGAACACACGACCATACATGTGTTATGCAATTAACCATCTTATTCAAGCAATGGTTAATCCAACCAAACAATATTGGAAGGCAGCAAAGCATGTGTTGAGATACCTCAAAGGCACTACTTAGTTTGGTCTTTGGTACAGGCAGAAAAAGGGAGTGAAGTTGCAATGCTTCACAGATGCAGATTAGGTGGGGAGTCCTTCAGACAAGAAGAGCACTTCAAGAGAAATTTTCAATGTTTGGTCAGCAGCAGTTTCTTGGTACAACAGGAAGTAGATATATGTGGCACTTAGCTCAGCATAAGCAAAGTACATGGCTACAAGTCAAGCAGCATGTGAGGCTATTTGGATGAGAAATATTCTTGTTGGATTATTTAGTCAGAAGATGGATCCTACATTGATTTACTGTGATAATCAGAGTTGTATCAAACTCTCTAAGAATCCAGTATTTCATGATCGATCCAAGAATATCAACATTCGGTACCACCAACTACGAGATTGTGTGTAGAGGTGGATTATATTGTTGCAGTACATTCCGACAAAGGAACAAGATGAAGATATTTTGACAAAGGCCTTGTCAAGAGGAAAATTCGAGTTCCATAGAAGCAGGATTGGGGTATCTAATAATCCCTTTCTTGATGAGACGAAGCATTAAAAATGCAATGAGAAAATCTAGTTTTGACTTTGCCTTGGTAAAACTAGATTAAAATTCGAATTTCAATTTCAGCGGAATACTTGGACATAGTTAACTGAGGTGACATGGATCTTGTCACACATTTAACTCAGTAAATTTGAGTTAGAGATACTTGAGTTCACTTCTACATGATTGATTGCTAATTTATAGCAATATATTTCAGTTAATTTAAGTTATTTTTAGTTTAACTAGTTCTAACTGTCAAAAGAACTAGTGGAGTTCAAGTGGTGGATGTGTAACTTCAACCACACTGAGTGGTAAACCAGTTAACTGATCAATCAACCCAAAATAATTGTTGCTTGCAGATAATTTGAGTTACCCAGTTCATATTGGAGTTCAAGGGCAGTGTACTATCAGTTGTAAACTAGTTCAAGTTGTACATGTGGTGCATGTAGTCAAAGAATTGACCTATGGTAATTATGCAATTCCTTGGTGAGAAATTCCTTAAAAATAGGGGTAATTTCCCAAGGGAACAGCAAAAGGAAATAGGAGCTTGGAGGCTCAAAATTTTGTCTAAGTACTGACCAAAGTAAGTCAGTCAGGTAGAGGATAGAAGATACAGGTGTAGATTGATCTCAAGTTTGAGCAGAGCATATTGTATTCATCCATATTCTTTGATTAATGCAATACATATACTAAGGGGTTTCGGCAGTTTCTTTCCCCTAGATAAATCTATGTGTATATGTGTTGAATCTTGATGCATGTTAATGATTTGTGTTCTCGATCATGAATTTACTTCCGCATACTAGTAGAGTAGCTTCTAGCCTTGTGATTTAGAAAATTTCATGAGTAGTTTAGAATCTACACATTAATTTCTACAATTCCCACAATTGACATGATGAGGTTTGATGTAATGCATTTGAGCCTATGATGTAATGGATTGGAACACATATATTCCTTGTATGGAATATAAAAGTATTTTCCACATGGAAAAAAAGGCTTATGGAGGATACATTTCTTGGACCCATTTTGCAAAGGTTATTTATGCTCATTTTTAATATGAAACTCACTATGGGGTGACTAAAAAAATTACACCAAAGAAGTACAATTATTTAATTTGTTGCAACCTTTAAATAGTTGGTAATCTACAAAAGGGGCCTATCTGATACCCTTTTAAAGATTGTTTCATCAGTGGTCTCAAAGAGGCAATTAAAACATAAGTCATGATTCAAAACTTAGCTACATTATTGGAATCTTATGAAAGATATAAGAATCCAATGATCAATTCCCAAGAAAAAACACCTTCACTCATTACACACACTAGCTCTCTTATGACAACTACTCACAACCCCTCCACTTTTCAACCATTGAGAAACCAAAATTTGTCCCAAGAAGATATGGAAAAATTCCAACACCTTACGCTTTGAAAAACTTGTGATGAGTGGTATATCAAAGCAAAAAAAAAATAAGAATATAAATTATTGAAATGGATGTATCCACTTAAGGCCACTTGGAATATACCCCAATGAAAGACACCCTTAAACCAACATTAGATGACACAACTCTTCCCATAAAAGAAGAAACCACCTTGCAAGCTCCTTCGAAGGAACCCCAAATTTCTTTCCATTCCTTATCAAGTTTTTTGGCACCTTAAACTTTGAGGTTGATTGATTACATCAAGCAATATAGAGTTCTTGTTTTGAATGATAGTGGCAACACCCACAAGTTTATTCATAAGAAACTGGCCAAAGAAACTTATTGTCATGTCCTTGACATACCTAATTTTTAAATTATGATAGATAATGGCGGTGTGATGAATGTGGTGCCTAAGGTGAAAACAAATGGGCAGTTTTTATCTCAAATCTCACATGTTTTTTCTACTAAAATGGGTGTTTGTGAGTAGTTCTCAAAGCATAATGGTAATGCAATTTGATACTTGTCGTGAGGGATTTCAAGGATTTATACATGAGATTCACTAAGAATTGGCATGAACATACACTCGTGAGGATTACATTTGATTCCACTAAAAATATCACCTATCATCATATGGACAAGTTATTGAATAAAGGCCACTTAAGCATTATTCATAGTTCAATGAAATACAAGTAGTGGACACCCCCCACAAAAACCACCCCAATTTCCTATTGTTTCTCTCTAAATAGGTATTTGAAACAAGTTAACCAATATTTTTTGATCAATTATATCTTATTTTTCTTACTCTATGATATCTCCAAATTTTTCCTATTTTTGTGATACTTAGTCAATTTTACATATGCGGGTTGTCAAACACCTTTCTGTCCAGTCCCTCTCGCATCACTCACAACTCAAAATATTCAATACATAGTACTTTTTTATGCATGTGGGTTACAAACACTCTTTCTTTTCAATTCACCCTGTGCCCACATTTCCAACACCTACAAATCACATCGCTTCTTATACATATCAATTCTTCTTGCATGACTTTGTATTTAGTCATTTCTACTTTTGCATGCAAATGTGAGAAGCATCATCCAATAACATCACATATTTTCACCCCACATCCCGCATTTCATATTTGTTATTCTTTGATGATTTTTTTCAATATGCATCAAATCATCAAGACCGATGCATGCTTTGTAGAATTGGAGATCTATTTGATATTAGATGAGGTACATTTCTCACTAAGATATGTCTATCTTTCTTAATCAAGGAAATACTTGTCTTTTATTAACCACCTCCTTGCAAGTATTTACACAATGAAGCTAATAAGGCACTTAAAATTATCAAAGCTTCCAACTTAACCACATATTAGTCCATCCTTCCATTCAACATTGCTAACAAGTAGGTAATAAGAATGTCAAATAGAATACAAGAAGCCTTTTTTGGAGATACGTTTAACACTCTTGAGTAATGAGATCATGATTTCCAATGGTTTATGGCCTACCAATGATACTCTAGGCTCAACCTAGAAGAGAAGAACAATAACAAAGTTTGAAATTTAGACTTCGAGTACTATGTACGTTGGGTGCATTCCTAAAGTTTTAGATTTTTAAGAACTAGTTTCCTAGTGCACTGACATCTTCGAAAACAGAAAAATACATATACAACTCTCAGAAGTTGGTAATACCCCTATTCCTATAATCCCTAGTCTGAATAAAAAGATTCTTTGGATCCCAAATGTTAATCAAGTTTTCAAATTCGTAGAGCTTAATGCCTTCCTTAGGAACCACAACAAGGGGAAGGGTCTTCTAAATAAATTATCGAATAGAACAACCAAAGAGTTGGTTAACTATAACATAAATTAGGTATGGGCATTAGACAACCCCTACCAGAAGTTTTCCTGGTTATGTGCACAAATTCTTGGCCAGGAATCCATCAACTTTGTTCCTGAGTACTTTCTTGATGTTTTACAATATTCATTGTGTTGTATCTTTGGAGGTAGTTCTAAGCTTTGGAACTGTGTCAAAGCATATAAGGGATTTCATTTAATTTTATGACCAACAGGTCAAACCATTAACACTTGTACAACCTAAAATATTTTGATATTTTAAAAGTGTTGATTTTCGCTCCTAACAGCATATAATCCTTCAATTGCTTTTGGCAGAGGAAAGGAGAAGATATATGATAATTAAACATTTGTTCTAAATACTTAATTAATAAGATATAGTAGATGCGTGTAGAGAAACATATACATCCAACACATATACATTCAAGAGATGATAGAAGGAAACAATTAAATGATGCATAGGTACTAATTTAAACATCTTGTTCAATTAGCTAGTCTCAATAATGATATTAACCTTACAGCGGGCTATCAAGGAAGTTAATATTTAACTTAGCCTTGCCCTAACTCCTATGTTACCTTGAACATATGAAAAACATAAATGAATACACCAGAAAAAATCACATGAACACAACTACTGTTAAAACTAAAGTCAGAATCCTTTGATTATCTTCAAAAACTTCTAGAGAAGTACAATGATGTTTCTTGGCTATCACAAAGGATCAACCCTTATTAATTCGAATTACAATGTATATATAGAGTGTAATTCAAAAATATCTAATTCAATACAATCCTTTACAAAAAATAAAGTCTTATCCAAAATAATTTGGATAGTAATTTGAAAGTGAATCTGGAAAATTAGCACATTATTCGATGGTGTTGTTTGCAACTGTTGGCTCGAAATCTGTATCTGCTCTTTCTGCTCCTGTCTTTGTTGTACTGACACCTGAAAAACTGCATGATGTTCCTTCTTTTCTATGTTGCTGCTTAAAATTATGCATTCAGTTCACTCCAAAAGTTCAAGGAACTTATCCCATTTGTCATCAGATGGACATGAAAATTTAATTACCTTCCTGTAAGCTTCATCAACTTATGTATACTTCTCAAAGGTTGGCTTAATAATTATTAACTAATTGACTTCATGCAAGATAAAGAAGTCATATTCTAAACCTTCTATAAAAGCATTTCCACTTATCATCCCTTTTACCTTAGCAAACATTAACTTATCTGATGTTATGTCATGTAATTTGTACTCGTAATTCTCAAGTGGAATCAATTGGCCACTAGAATCCCTTAAAGATGGAAGTCCTTTTTGCTGGAGGATAGAAAAATTTATGTGGAACTTTTTAATTTGAGCTTCCAAGTTCTGACATTTATTTTCCAGTTGCAACATTAAGTTCCTTTTTATCAATACTTTTATGACCTCTATCATTGTGTCTATCCTATCTTCGATTCCCATCTCTTCAATCTCATCTTTGGTTTTTGAGTTCAAGAATTTAATAATCCTTGGTGCTTCTCTTGGTTTATGATCCAGTTCTTCTTTAATTTTTGTTATGGTTGCTTTTGCTTTTTGTACCATTTGCACCTATTCAAAAATTATTTCAATGGATGTCCACATCTCTGAAATGGTTGAATTAATATCTATCCAAATTTTGTCCTTTGCTTTAGATAATGTCTATGCACTGATTGAATCATCCATGTATTTTCAATTTGTTTAGTTAGCTTGAAATTCTTCTGCATCTTTGAAATATATGCATTATCTGCCTTAATTTTATTTTCTCCCATTCTCTACAGGGACGCCTTCAATTTATTTATTTCCACATTTCTTAAGGATAAATCTCCCATAGCCTTTGATAACTTTTCAGTGGCTTCTTCACTGGTTGATTCTATTTGCACTGTAGAAGTTCTTGCACTAATTTGTTGTTCCTTCTCTTTCAAGAGATTTTCCAAATCTGCCTCCATTTTTTTAATCTGAATATTCTGTTCAAATATCAACTTCAGCATATTTTCTTCCTCTTTCTCTAGCTGCCCCACTTCCTAAGTTTTGGGTTGTTCTGTTGTTGGTAATATTAGTTTCTTTAGGAGTGCTTGAATGTTTGTATTCATATTTTTGATGATCTCTTCAGCAGCATTAACATCATTAGGATCTAATCCTAATTTTATTACCAAATCTTCTAATGCTTTTATTCTTGTATCTTTAGCTAGGAAACACATCTTTTCTAGCTTGAGTTGTGAATGAATATTGTTTAAGGAAACCTCTAATTTTGATGTATCCATGGCAGAGCTTGTCAATGAGGAATACATCATCTCACCCGCTTGTTTATGAAGATCAATTTGATCTATTGGATGAATCTGCTTTGTGTCAAAAGAAAATACAAAAAATTTGTAGTCCTCTGCACTTTTAGGACCTGGAACCTTTGGCTCAAGGAATGTTAATTGAAATTTCCCTTTGTCAGGGTCAAGTGAAGATAACAATCTAATTTGAATAGTGGAAAACTGTTTCCAAAACTCAGAATATGTAGAAGTCTTCAATTCTTCATTATTATTCTTCATTTACCTAAATCTTGTAAAAATACTTTGTTGTTCTAAAGAAGGAGAAGTAGGGGAATCTAGAACTTTTTCTTCAGCTTGTTGATATACCACTGTAGTAGGTTCCTATTCATTTCTAACCTCTAATGACTCTTCTTCTACATTCATTTTTTTCCTCCTTTTTAAAACTTTAAATCCCGTTGGTATATGAGTTGAACTTGTAGGAGACATACTCTCACTGGGTCTTTTCAATTCTTTTTATTTCAACCTGGGGGTCTCTAGAGTTGTCTGATTGGAAATTCTCTCCTCCATATCTTGCAAGGTGATTTCCTTCCATATCTCCTTATTTTCATATTGCTCAATTTTTGGTTTATAGATATGGGTATAAGGAGTTGATTTATGTTCAACTGTGATAGATGAAATCATTCCCAGAGGGTCATAAGGCCAACTGAAGCTCAACTTAAATTTCATTTGTTTCAATAAATTGTCAACTTCCCTTTTGTTGCTCTAGTATTAACTATAAATGGACCCATTAGTGCCTTTAACTTAAATTGAGCCTTCTGCTTCCTAAAAAAATGAATTTTATCCATGTCCATCCTTTGTCTAATAAATTCAAGAGCAAAAAATCTCATAGGCACAAAAACTGGTAGCTTGTATGGAGGCAATTCACAACCATAAACTCGGATTTCTGTAAAATTTTGGTAAAGATACCAATCTCCTACTTTAGATTTCTCACTGAGATGTAAAATCCTTTTGATTTCAGTGGATAGCTTGGGAACTACATCACTGCTAAGAAAACACAATGATATGTGTTGTCCTCTGAGATAATTCTAGGTTAGGTAATTATGCCATAGCATCCAAAATATTTTGTTTTTTTGAATTTATGGATGATCAATGTTTTAAGCTTATGTAAACAGGTATTGCATCCTAAATTATCTGAATACAATGAAAGGGTTGATTCTTTACCTCTAAATAGTCATTTAAATTTCAAGAGATTTGGAAGGAAGAATTCTAAGAAGTTATGAACTTGAACATTCAAACAGAATATTTCAAAGTTATCATAAAGAAAGATGCTAGTAAACTATGTTCATTGCCCAACAAAATGTATTGAAGTTTATGAAGAAATAACAATTAATTAATGTAGAGGAGTTTAATTTGGAAAAACAGTCAAATAAACTAATCTCTATAATATATTATAACTTCACAGGGAATTTAAGATAGGCTGAAACTCAATTCTATCTTACCCAGATTTCTTCATAAAAATAAATACATGCATAAACAACAAGATGTAATGAATAACTTAAGAAGAACTCACAAAGATGACAAGTTGTTTGAAGCAAATCCAGAATCCTTTTATTGATATAAAAAAAACTTCAGATACATGCAATTCTTCTCAAGAAAAACTTATCCCAAGGGTTCAACCCTTCATAATTCAATTTTGGAAGTATTTATACAAATTTGTTCCAAAATATCTAAAAATTGTTTCCAAAATATCTAAAAATTGCTTTTACAATAATAGTGCAAAAATATAGAGAAATAAAATTGTTGCTTGTTGTTGTCACTATTTTCGAGGATTACGGTGTTGATGTGAACTGATTAACCTGCTACTTTGCTGCTAATAACTGTTGATGACCCATGACTCATTCACTTCAATCACTTACACAACTCTTCCCACTTTTATTCATCTCGAATTCTGCATTTAACCAATTTTCTGAATGGTTCATCTACATCAGTATATTTTTGGAAAGTTGATTTAACCAAAAATAAATTATTTATTTCATGCTTGATGAGTAAATCATACTTGAGTCCTTCCATAAAATCTTTACCTGTGATTGTACCTTTAATCTTAAAAAATCTAGATTTATCTGTGGTAGTTGAATAATATTTTCTATGATATTGTTCTATATCAATCAATGTGTCTCCCATTCCCTCTAATCCAAACAGTCCTTTCTGATGTAGTACAGAGAATTTTTTGTAAAACCTCTGGATAGTGGATTCAAGGTTATGGCACTTGTTTTCCAATTGCAGCATCAATTTTTTTTTAGTGAGAATATTTCTCACTTCCAATATAGTCTTTGTCATGTCCTCTATGTTAAATTCTTCTAACTCATCTCTGGTTTTGGAATTCAAAACCCTTTATCAATGAATTTGTTTTTCCTGGTTTTAAACTCAAATTCTTCTTTACATCTGCTATTACTCCTTTGGCTTTCTGCACTAATTCATCTTGTTCAAAGATGATCTCAATTAAGTCCATATCTTAGTAATGGCTTCATTTATTTCGATCCAGATGCTCTCTTTAGCCTATGAGATAGTGTCAACCATGACAGATTGGTTTTTTAAGGACTCAATCCTTTGTATAAGATTGTGTGTCTTATGTAACTCAACAAGATATACATTATCAACCTTTAGTTTTTGCTCTTGTAAAGTACTGAGTTGAGTTTTTAGTTCTTAATTTCTTGCCCTTTAGTTCATAAATCTTTCATTGCTTTTTCAATGTCAGTTGCTGGATCGGTTGACTGAGTGTCCACTACTGAAATGGTTGTTGATATAGATGTTGTTGTTGTAGATTGTGAAATTGGTATATCTGTCATTGAAACTGTTGAAAGAGCAACAATTTGTTCTTGGGTTCCCTACTATTATATTTCTTTCAAAAGCTTTTCAATCTCAGTCTCCATACTTTCTATCTGTACATTTTGTTCCATTATGATTTTAAACATAGTTTCTTTCTCTTATGCTAGTTGGCATATCTCTTTGGTCTGTGGATCTTCTAGAGAAGGGAGCTTTAGTTGTTTTCTTAAAGCTAATATGTCTGCATTCTTGTTTTTGGTTACTTCTTCTCTTGCATTGACATTGTTAGGATCATATCCCAACTTTACTACTAAATCTTCTAAAGATTTAATCCTTGTATCTTTAGCTAGGGAAGATATTTTCTCTATCTTCAACTGAGACTGAATGTTTTCTAGTGATTCTTGTAGCTTTGATACTGCCATAGTTGAAATGGTAAGAGAAGAATATATCATTTTACTAGATTTTTCATGTAAATCAATCTGGTCAATAGGATGAATCAATTTTGTATCAAAAGAAAATACTGATTTGGTGTAATCATTTGCACTTTTAGGATGAGTAATCTTGGGTTCCAGGAAATCTATTTGCATCTTTCCCTTCTCAGTGTCGAAGGCAGAAAGTAACATGTGTTGTGAAGTTGAGGTTTGCTTCCAAAACTGTGTATAAGTGGAAGCTTTCAAAGCCTCATTTCTCTGCTTGATTTCCCTGTAGACTGCAAAAATGCTTTGTTCTTTCTGAGTTTGTTGCATTTCTCCTGTCTGAGATGAAGAAACATTTGCACTGGTTGAAGACATAGGAGATCCTATAGTCATCCCTTCTATCCTAGGAGATAATGGCACAAAGGAGCTTGTCATGAAAATTGGGTGTTGCTGTGAAATATTTTCTTCTTGTGTCTCACTTGTATTGGTTGTCTTCTACCTTTTACCGTATACTTTGAACTCTTTAGCATAAATTTTTGTTATCATGGGGGAAGCAGTGTCCCTTGGCCTTTTGTCCTGCTTTTCTTCTGGTATAGGAGCTGATGATGTTGTAGATGATATAACCTGCTCTTTTGCCTCTTGAAGTGTATTCTCCTGCCATTCATCCTGGTCCATATACTATTCTATCTCAGGCCTAAGAGTGTGAGCATATGGGGTAGCTTTTTGCTCTACTCTTAACTTTGAAATCACTCTTAGGGGATCATATGATCAAGTGAAGCTTAATTTGAAATGCATATGCTTTAAAATAGTTTCTGATTCATTCCCTGCTGATTTAGCATTACAAATAAAAGGTCCTACTTGAGTCTTGATCTTAAATTGAGCCTTCTTCTTTGTTGCTAGAAAATTAAATTGATCCATGTTGATCATTTGTCTTATGTATTCCAGTGAAAACAAACTTAGGTAATCTATATGGAGGTAATTCGCATCCATAGATCCTAATATATGTATAATTTTGGTATAAATACCAATCTCCTGTTCTAGTTTGTTCACTGAGATATAGGAATTTTCTGATCTCTAGCCCAATCCTTGGTTCTGCATCATTGTTTAGTAAACAAGAAACAACATACAAAAATTTATCTCCAAAGTCATTGAAGGTGAATTCAATGGTGTTCTTCCTCACCAAGGGAGACAAATGGATCACTAATTTTGGATTTCCCTAGTTGTCCATCTTTTGTAGGGGAAAGGAAATCCTCTCTGGATAATAAAACATGAACACATATACTAAAACAGAGGCATATTTGAACACTCCTTCCGTCGAAAACTTCATGAACTGATCATGAATTGATTCTGCTAAGAATTCACTGAAATTCTGCAATGGAATTTTGAATCTTGTTGACACCTAATCATCAGGAATGGGTGAATATAATGTAAATAAATAATAAGTGATATGAACAGTCATCGGGAGATGAAGTGAACAGTCTCTCCCTCATGTATATAATAAAGACGAACCTGAAGGAATAATATACGAATCAATTTTCTTTGAGGAGTTACTGCTTGGCCTAACATGGTATCAAAGCCAGCTCCCAAAATTAGTTGTAACTCCCTTCTGCCTACTCCGCTCTCTGTCCACTGCCCCTATGGAGTCTACCTATTGTGCTCTCTGTCCACTGTCTATTGTGCTCTCTATCTACTACGCAGTCTGTCCACTGCCTCTCTGCGTGCCTACTGCACAGTCTATCCACTGTTTTCCTGCTGCCTAAATTCAGAAACCATTACTGCGTGGCGGGACGGTTGGCTGCATGGTTTTCCACTGTTGATCTTGACCGCCTGTCTTCCTCACCTGGGCAGCACTCTCTCCCGAAGGAGACTAGAACTTCAGCTCCATCTGGAAATCGATGCCAAGCCCCTGAACATTTCACGACAGATATAGAATGCACCTGCGCAGTTGGATTCGAACTCACGACCGGGGAGTGAGCGTTTCACTGCGTTAATCTCCATGACTGTGAGAGTTTCGGAGCTACATTCTCTAGGCATCTAGGGAGCTGCAATTTGACAATCCGGACTGCACCGCATATGCCAATTTTTTGAAGCCTCTCGCCCATTTCATGGTGTGGAGCTCATAATTCTATATCCACGGAATTTATGACTAAAGATCTAGCGGTACGTTTTTTATTTTAAATCGGTTTTACATGACGAGATATTGTTGGATATGGTGATTTCAGTGTAACACTGGTAACATTGTATTTACGCTGCCTTTGTGTTTATGCTAATATCATTGTAACGTTGGCATATAAAATGTGTTGAATTCCAATTCCTATGATATTGTAACGTTGGTCCTACAATTTAAGTTTTTGGCATATAAAATGTGTATGCATTGAAGTTTTTGGCATATAAAATGTGTTGAATGCCAATTCCTATGATATTGTAACACTGGTCCCACAGTTGAAGTTTTTGGCATATAAAATGTGTATGCGTTGAAGTTTTTGGCATATAAAATGTGTTGAATGCCATGTGTCGAATAGAGTTTTTTTTTTAAAACTAGGTCGTGGGTCAAAGCACTGTGGCATGAAGTGTTGAATGCGCTATACAGATTTGTGTATTTACAGTCTTGGGTATTGACATTTGAAATCGAGTTGAGTTTGTTGTCCAATCATATCATAATTATATTTTTTTTCCCATTCAGAGTAAAAGTTTTGCAGCATAAGTTTTTGTTACAGTATGCATTCAATCATATCCATTGTGGGAATAGTTCTCACTAGCAAGGAGAACTATCCTGAGTGGTCCCAGATGATAAAACACACCCTCATTTTCAATGAGTTGTGGAAAGGAGTGTGCATTGGAGATGGAAACAAATAGCTAGAACAACCTACATCAGACAAAGAGCTCGTCATTTGGGAAAACAAGAACAGCAAAGCCTATGAATTAATCGCAGCATCTGTAAGTGAAGAGGTGAGTCGCTATATTACGCCATTTTCAACTACTTTCGAAGCCTTACAAAAGCTTAAAGAACTCTATGACTCACATTCTGCACTTGAAGTTGTTCAACTCATGATTAAACTCTTCACTCTTGAACTACAAAATAATGATCCTCTTGCTCTTGCATCTAAAGTAAAGTCTATAATGCATGATATCCAAGCCACTAAAATTTATTTGGATATTCCTCTTATCACTTTTCTCAAGGCACTTTATCCTACTTACTCCAATTATCTTGAGTCATTGCATGCAAATGGAAATCTTAAAGGCATTACCTTTGACTCTCTTGTGAAAAAATTTGTTAAAAGAGAGAAAGCTTTTGGAAAGAAGACAACCCCTAAATCTTCTAAATAGGCTATGTGCCTTGCTCATAAAGAAAAGCATCCTGCTCAAGATTCTTCAAGAGGAAAAGGTGGTCGAAGAGGAAGAGGAAGATATTTCAGAGGCAGGGGGGTAGACACTCTCAAGGAGAAAAGGCGTATTTGCATTGCATACGTTGCAAAAGAAATGGATCACATGATGCCTCTACATGCAAGTTACCATGGGACAAAATTGAGTAGCAAAGAAACCAACAGAAAGGTAAAACTGATGATACAGACAAAGGTAAAGCACCTGAATCCGCTCACTATGTTGTGGCACAATGTAATATTGGAGTAAATGAAGATTGATTTAATTCTTCACTTACTTCTTGGAAAAATGATTGGTTGCTTGATTCAGGAACAACCTGCCACATGACTCATAGAAAAGATTTTTTTGAAGAATTTACTGATAATTTTGATGGAGTAGTATACTTTGCAGACCAATCAAAAATCAAGCCATCAGGGCTTGGCACAATCAGGCTTAAACTACCTGGTCTTCCAAAATTTCTTCTGCATCATGTTCTATATCTCCCACAGCTCAAGAGAAACTTGTTGTCCTTGGTCCACATCCACCAGCAAGGTCACTCCATTCATATTTTTGATGGCAAGCTTGAGGTAAGAAAAACATCTGACCACTCACTTGTCATGAGGGGAATAGAAGAAGAAAGGCTTCTCAAGCTGCAAGGAACGTCTGCTTGCGCACAACAGTTCTCATACAATTCTCATTATGAAGAAGGTACACTTCCATCAAGTTTATTATGGCATGCTAGATTTGGACATTTGAACTATGATGGCCTCCGCTTGTTGAAGAAAAATGGTGTTGCTGGTTTGCCTACAATTCCTAGGAAACTTAAGCAATGTGATTTTTGCATTATAGGAAATCATAGCAAACAGTCTTTTCATGATTCACATTCAAGAGCACATAGAAAACTTGAACTCATTCATTCAGATTTATGTGGTCCAATGCCTGTTCCTTCTACAAATAGAAATAAATGTATGATGACATTTATTGATGACTACACCAAAATGTGTTGGGTTTATTTATTGAAGCACAACTCTGATGTTTTTCAAACATTCAAGAACTTTCATAAATGGATTGAAAATGATGCACAATCTCATATTGGGTCTATTCGCACTGATAATGGAAAAGAATACACATCAAATGAATTTGAAAACTATCTTCGCCAACATGGGATCAAACATCAAACAATTGTGCCTTATAATCCCCAATAGAATGGTGTAGTTGAAAGAATGAATACGACAATCTTAAATATGGTACGATCCACGCTCTTCTTCAAAAATGTAAAGATAATGTTTTGGGCTAATGATGTTCTATGTGCTGCATATATAAAGAATAGATTTCCATCTAATGCTATTTGAAACAAGACTCCATATGAAATGTGGTATGGACATGTTCCTTCGGTAAAGCATCTCAGGGTCTTTGGTTCCACCTGTTATGCCTTGATACCAAAGGTGAAACAAACTTGGTGCTAGAAGTCGTAAATGTATCTTCCTGGGGTATTCAAACACCTCCAAAGCATATCGTCTCTATGATGAAGTAAATAAAAAGTTTGTTATATCTAGAGATGTAATTTTTCTTGAACCATCCAAAACTGACAATGTTTTTAAGCGGAAACTTGATCGCTTGGATAGATTCACAAAAGCAAAATCATTTCAAGAATTTGATAATCAGATTCCACATCTTGAAGGGGGGATTCCTATACTAGATCAACATGTGGAATCTTCTTCTGAAGAACACTCTTCCCTGCATGAAACTCCAACAACGGATGATGCTTTAAGTGATGTGATTGATAGAATTGGGAGACTCAACCTTGATTTAGTCCCAACTCAATCAGCGAAGCAGCCTGAACCATTTGAGAAAGTTCCCCCAAAGTGGCTAACAGAGACACTTGAAAGTGTTCATCTTGATGAGGTTGGAAAGACAGGAACTAGAAATTCAAACCGGAAAAATGGAGGTGATGTAGATGACTCTAATTCACCTGTTGATATCGATGTTTCTTATGATTGTGAATTGAACTTGTCTACAGATTTTGAACCAACTTCCTTCAAAGAAGTTGCTTCTCATGATGAATGGAAAGAAGCGATGCAAGAGGAGTATGATGCCCTCATAAAGAATGGCACTTGGAAGCTGGTTGATCCTCCATTAGGAACCAAACCAATTAGCTTCAAGTGGGTCTACAAGAACAAGTATAAAGTTGATGGCTCACTTGACAAGCACAAAGTCAGGCTTGTGGCAAAAGGTTTTTCACAGAAGGAAGGGGTCGATTATGAGGATATTTTTGCCCCATAGCAAAATGGGCTACCATCTGGACACTCTTTTCCCTAGCAGCTCAGAACAGTTGGAAAGTCCATCAAATGGATGTAAAAACTGCTTTCTTGAATGGAGATCTAAAAGAGAATGTTTTTATGTCCCAGCCTGAAGGATTTGTTGTGAAAGGACATGAACATAAAGTATGCAAAATTTCAAAGTCCTTGTATGGCCTCAAACAAGCACCGCGAGCCTGGTATGAAAAACTAACTGAGCATCTTCTGAAACTCAATTTCAAACATTATGATCTTGATGATGCAACTTTATTTGTCAAGAAAGTTGGCAAAACAGTGGTATATCTTGTGGTATATGTATATGATCTTTTGATGACAGGGAAAAATGAAAGCTACATTGCATAATGACTGATTTGGGCTATGTTCATTACTATCTTGGTATTGAAGTAACCTAACATCCGAAGTCCAAATTTCTTTTTCAAAAGAAGTACATTGGAGATCTGTTGAATAGGTTTGGCATGACAGAATGCAATCCTCTTACTACTCCAATGGAACAAAACTTAAAGCTCACATCTATTGAAGGAAAAGAATTTGAGGATGCAACAAAGTATAGACAGCTTGTAGCAAGTCTCAACTACCTAACTACTACCAGACCAGACATTTCGTTTGTTGTTGGAATCCTCTCCATGTTTATGCAAAAGGCTTGTGAGGGACATTGGTCTGCTGCAAAAAGAGTTCTAAGGTACTTGAAGGGAACTCAAGACTTTGGAATAAAGTATACATAGGTGGACGACTTCAGCTTGACTCGATACTCTGATTCAGACTTCGATGGAGACAAAGAAACTTGGGTATCTACTTCAGGATATGCTATTAGTCTTAGATCAGGAGCTGTCTCCTGGAGATCACGCAAACAATTAGTTCTAGCAGATTCCACAACATAAGCAGAATACGTGGCAGCAGCTGAAGCAACAAAAGAAATTGTGTGGCTCAGGGAAATTCTCGAAGATTTGCAAGTAAAACAAGTACAATCAATTCCACTCATGATTGGTAATACCTCTGCTATAAAGTTGGCCAAGAACCCAAAGTTCCATGATCGAACGAAGCACATCAATACTAAATATCATATTATTCAACATCATGTTGAGGCCAAAACAATCCATCTCTGTCATTGTTCCACTAATGAGCAAATTGCAGACATTTTCACCAAAGCACTTGGAAGAGAAAAGCTTGAACGATTCATAATGATGCTTGGACTCACCAACATCCCTTCATATTAAGGGGGGGAATGTTGACACCTAATCATCAGGATTGGGTGAATATAATGTAAATAAATAATAAGTAATATGAACAGTCATCAGGAGATGAAGTGAACAGTCTCTCCCTCATGTATATAATAAAGACCAACCTGAAGGAATAATATACGAATCAATTTGCTTTGAGGAGTTACTGCCTGGCCTGACAATGATACAGGAATAGATATACCAAAATTGACTGATGTTTGAAAGACCCCTTGGCACTAAACCTTAGAAATTGTTCATGAATAACATCTGATAAAAGCTTACTAAAATTAAAGAAAATTGAGGGATTTTTGCCAAATGAAAATATTGAAAGGAATCGTAAAATGACTTCATCCACCCATTGATCATTTTGGTATCCTAAAAGACAACAAGCAATGGAAACAACCTGTCAAGACATTTTTGGAAAGATGGCAGAAGAGTATGGTGCAATTGTTTGAGGTAATTCAAAATTTTCAGGAAGAAACAACTCGAAAATATGGGCTCACTGCTGAAAGGTAAGTTTTTGATAAATTTCTATCAAATAGTCAGCTGAAAATGGATGAAGAGAACTCTGAGGGTTTATATGCAAAGCTTGACAAATTTACTTTGGGGTTATAGCAAACAAAATTTCATTGTTTCGAGCAACTATGGCTCTTTGCCTGGGTAAATATCAACTTTTGCACTAGGTGATGAATTCGAGGAAGTGATGGGTTTGAGGGAAACAGAATTGAGTCAACAAGGACTCCCAGAAGTAAAATTCATCACTGGCATCTTCAAATTTATAAAAATTCCCAATTACAAAGTTCATAAAGGTCAAATTCACACTGGGTTTCTACAATCTTAAACTGGGTATCAATAAGGGGAAATTCATCTAAATTGGGTATAGGGGGTAAAGTTGGACTTTCGACAGTTACTTTAGATTTCACTTTCTGACTCGCCATTCTAGAAAATGAAAGAATAAAGAATGAATAAAGAAAATAAATGGTGAATTTGTGGTTGGTAGCACTGGCAATTGTTGCAATTTGTCGATTTGGTGTCACATAATGCTCTGGCTAGGAATGGCGGATGGAAGATCAATATCTTGGTAACAGAGATTTAAAGTTATCATCGGGTTTTCAATGGTTTTATTCCAATAACCGTTATTGGTGCGATTGTTATTAATAGCTAGAACATTGTCGGGAGAGATTCAATAATTCAATGGTTGAAATATTAAATTATCAGGGAAGTGTAGCGATGGTCATTTTGGCATAATGTTTAGTGGTGAGCTAAAGTAATGGGAGCATTGGAGGAGGGTGAAAGCAATTTGTAGGGGAGGGGGGTAATAGTGGTAAGTGGCAAACGGAGGGTGTGGGGGGTCCCACAATCATAGGGAAGTTGACATGTAGTCCTGGGCGGTAAATCAAATACCAATTTGAGGCACACCCACCCCCCTCCCCGTTAAATGTCAGGAGTGTGGTGGGTCTCGCAATTACTTAATAATGGTTGATGAGAGTGAGATAGATTTGGTACATCCAAAGTTGCCCTGAATTTAATTTCTTCGACATAAATCTTTATTTAAATAAAAATGATTATTTAAATACTATATGCTCGCACCATAATAAAATCTAAAGCAGAATTTAATCTAGCGTGCTTCATTCCAAAGTGCATAAAGAAAATCAACTTAACTCTTCTTTTTTTTAGAAATCTATGCAATTTACAAGATAAATGCGTAGAGAAAATGAAGTTACAACATCGGCTCCATCTGGAGACTGCTTCCCCCTGCGAGATGCAGAGAACATGCATATCCATGTGCCTTCTCCTCGAGCTATGGAGTCATTGTTGTAGAAAACCACACTTGCTTTTGGAAATATAAATAAAATCGGATATATACAATGATTATGAGAAAAACTCACTCAATACAGGATGTAATGCTTTAAATATTTCCCATTGACTGGAAATGAGAAATATTCTCCCTTCAAATTCCAAAGAATGAAGGTATTATTTCCTTTTACTTCTGAAATGTTGAAATGTACTAACCAAAGGTTGTAAAACTTTCCATGCTTTCATCTTCCTTCTCTTCTTTCATCCCATCTGAGAACTAAATCTCCTTGTCTGAAATCCCTTTCCCTAGATTTTCTGTCAAAAAAAATTTTCATTTTGTCTTGATATTGCATCAGTTTGTCATGTAATTCTTCTCTATCCTGATTGAGTTCAATGATTTGATTTATTATTTTTGATAAACCATCATTTTCCTTATATGAATCATGTAAAATTTTCATGGCTAGAAATGCTAACTCAATGGGGATGTAACAACCCTGGTGAAAAGTTCATGTAATAAAAGTTAATATAGGCAAAATAAGACCATGGTTAAAGGGCACTTATTCCAAGCTAAATGTTGGGCAAGATATCCTAGTGGGCATCCCTAAATGTGTGTTTTGGCTAAGGAAAATTGGAAAAGGCTAAGGCGAAGGCATTAAAAGGAAAAAAGGAATTTTTGGCACACTTATTTATGAAAATAAAGGAAATTAGGAGAAAAGGAAGGTAAAAGGTCACAAGTTGCATGTGAGGAGGAAATTGAAGGAAAATAATGGAAAATGAAGAAATTAGAGGCCTCATGCATAAAAAGGCTTATGAGGATCAGTTCATGGATTTTTTCAAGTTCAAGTTTGGAGCTCTCTCAATATTATTTCTCTCTCTCTCACTCTCTTGGTCACTTAGAGTTTTCTTGAAGAACTCTAGTTTGGAGCAAAGAAAAGGGCAGGCAAGGAAAGGAAAGGAAAGCATGATCAAGTAGCTTCAGCAGGAATACTTGTAGGTAACCTTTTGCATGTGTGATTTCCTAGCTGGTTTGGACATGCATGGCTTTGCATGTTGGTGTGTGGTTCTCTTGTTGTCGGTGGCATGGTTTTGTCGGGTTATGACAGTGATTTTCAGCCTAGCCTAGCCTTTTTCCAGATTAAATGGTATGTTGGGATGTTTATTTCAGTTTTGGAACTTTGGAATTTCCAGATTGATTTCGAAATGCGGGGCGGAGGTGGTCTCAAGGTTCATTCCCAAAGGCCTAGGAATCCCTTAACCGGTTTTGGTAGGTTACATGGTAAATCTTGAGGGAGAAGTCTTAGTTTAGGGGCTAGTGATCTAGGTTTGGATTGTGGTAAAGCCTTAGAGACAAGGAGACAGAAAAATTCCTCAAGGATAGTGATGGATTTCGGATGGCATTCCAAGTTCTGTTTAGTTGTGATCAGAACATCGGTTTTGGTGTGATCATGGTTAGATGAGGGTGGAGGTGGTTTAACCTATGGATTCCCTTGGTTGTTCTTGGATTGGTTTTTCTATGAGATCCCACATTCATGCTTGGAATATGGCACGGGGGTGACTGGCTAAAAGAGAGATTTGGTTCAACCATGTCTATGGTCGGCTGGTACGTGGAAGTGTCGAACCTGGGCAGAATGGCCTATGATTAATAAAAGCTAATTTCTCTTACTTTTGCTTTGATTTATATGTGGATTAAATGGTAGTCATGTCTTTGATATTTATATGGTTTTATGTTGGTTACAAGCATGGTTGAATGATTGGTTCATGTCATGGTTATTTCATATATTTACTTGTAATTGTTAAATGGATGGAGACAAGACCTAATTGATGATGTAGAAGTTCAATGGAAAAGAAGGTGATTGTTCTGGTTATGTTTCATAATTTTTTTCAATCATTTATGCTTTGTCTTGTATCCTAGACCTATATGGTTATCATGTTTTTAAGGATTTCTGAAAGTTACAACAAGTTCTGGGCAGAGGCTAGGATTATGGGATAGAAAAGTGGCTCAAATACTGGGGTCATTGGCACAGAACTGGAAATTCTAGACCACAGTCACTAGCAGGCAGGCCTATGAGAGTGACTTTAGGTTGCTAGTTGCTCCCTTTCCCATAGCATGAAAGCGACTATGGCCTAAACGCTGCAAAATAGAAGTGGGACCCAGGGACAAGTTGTCTGAGTGGCTGACTTGTCTCTTGAGGGGTCTGTTGATGATGTTGGATGATTGTATGTGATGTTCCATCAATTCCACTTCCTTATGGTGACATAGGAGGTCGAATTTGATTATAGTAGCATCTCTTCTCATGTTTACCCCTGGTTGGCATGGTTACTTTGGGTAGACATAGGATGGGGTGTTACATATTGGTATCAGATCATGGTTACACCCTCTTTGGGTCATATTTGGTGCTACATATATGGGTGAATGTGTTGGTCATTCATGCATGTCATTTGCATGTGTGGCTCTTACACTAATGTTCCATGTGCTTATTCCATTGCATCATATTGATCATGGTAGAAGTAAGGTTATCATGAGTAACTTGATGTTGATTTTATGGAATACATTTTCATGAGTATATGACTAGTTATACAATTATATGCAACTTGATTACATTCTTGTATATTGGGTTGCATTCTTGGTTATTTGATTACATGCATCAGTCTTGTACAGTCTTGTAGGTAGATTACAAGAATTGGTTGCTTATGCTCGTCTACATGTGCTTATGCGTATGTGTAGTTGATTAGGTATTTCTTATGCAGGTTGGTAGTTGCATGAGGCAATGTGTATACTGGAGTATTGATTGTTGTCATGCATGAGGTCATATCATGCATTGTTGATATGGCCTTACATGGATGACTAGACCTAGATGGTATGTTGGTTATGTGTTGATGCACTTATTGATATATATCTATATGTTATTATGGTTATGTTGTACATGCATCACGTTGATTTAATGATCTTGCAAACAAGGTATCCTCCCCGAGTATGCTAAGGTATGTTGATTTATGGTGATTTGGTTTAGTTGACATAGTATGCCTTGCAGGAAAGAGATCAGATGGCCAGCAAGGTGGTAGACTATATAGAATCTCCCTATGAATCATATGGGCAGCATGGTGTGGGGCACTCTTCTGACTTGGTAGACACATTGAGAATCCTAAAGGAAGAAATAAGGAATTTCAAAGCAGACAATGGCAAAATCAAGCAGGCACAAGAGAAACAAGCAGAGGTGAATGCGATATTACTTTAGAGTTTGTCAAATTTGCAGCAACAGGGACCTCTTCGGATCAGCCATGGACATGAGGACAAAACTAATGGGGCATATGGGCACAGGTCACATAGTAGACAGAGGTCATATCGATCTGACACTATTAGAAATGGAAGGTTGTGGGACACTCCGGATAGGAAAGGTACTAGACACAGGTATTACTCTAGTTCTGGTTCTGATAAACATCATTATCATCTGTACAAGAGGAATGATGCGGGATATTTGCCAGATGAATTCAAGAAGGCAAATCCACATACCTTTGATGGAGAGATTAACAAATCGTAGGATGTGGAGGCTTGGTTGCTTGACATTCAGAAATTCTTTAGGTTGCATGATTACTCAGAAAACATGAAAGCAAGGATAACCCTTTTCAGTCTCAAAGGTAAAGCAGATATTTGGTGGGAAGACATGAATAATGTCAAGGACATACATGAGGATGAGTTGACTTGCCATGTGTTCGAAAGGTTGTTCAAGAATAAGTACTTGTCTGACAGGTATTATGATGACATATTTAAGGATTTTTATGAGTTGCGGATGGGTTCTATGACAGATGAGGAGTATACTAGAATATTTTTGGAGTTGTTGAGATACGTGCCTTACCTCAGAGAGGAGAAGGCCAAGGTTTAGAGATTCATCAGTGGATTTCCAGTTGCATACAGAGACTGGATTGAGTTCAATGAGCCTAGATCGTTGGAGGAGGCCATCCAAAAGTTGAAGCATTGTTATGAGCAATCGAAGTGCAAAGTTGAGCCTAAACATGACTTGAAAAGAAATGACAAAGCTAAAGGAAAGTGGCTACAAAAGAGAGGAAGACCTCAAGATGCAAGTGAGAAAGATAATGCAATTGCTTACAAGAGATTCAATGCAGCTGAGAAGGTACATGGAAAGCAGCAGGCTAGAGGCGATGGTAGGGTACCATTACAATGTTGGATTTGTGGTAAGGATCATCATACGAGGGATTGTTCACAGTATCAAAGTGGTGGTAGACCCCAGATCTATAGTGCTTAGGAGGCGCATACAGTTGGTGATGTTGGTCATAGCATTCCTCGGATTTATGCAGTTGTCGACATCAGGCAGGCGGATCATTAGACATCGATCATTGAGATGGACAGTAAGATTTATGATCAATTTGTTTCTATTTTGATTGATCCTTGATCTAATTATGGTTATATTAATCCTGACGTGGTGGATAAGTGTGGTTTGAAAAAAGTAGTGCATGTAGAATCTTGGTTGGTACAGTTGGCTATTGGTACAAAGAAGCGAGTCCACCATTAGGTAAGAGCTTGTGCATTTGAGTTAAATGGTATGCCTACAACAGTGCATTTGAATGTATTTCCATTAGGATCATATAGTATGCTTTTGGGTATGGATTGGTTATACCTTCATAGAACCAAAGTGGATTGCTTCGATAAGGGCATCGAGTGTGTGGATGATAGTGGGGAAAAGAGGACCTTGCGAGGAAAGAAGAAGCCTACATCAGTGAGTATTGTTACCGCTATGCAGGCTAAGCATGGTTGCAGAAAAGGTTGTGTGATGTTTGCAGTACACATTTCCAGTGACAAGGGTAAGGAGGTTGATGATGTTGATGTGTTGAGCAGGTACCTAGTATTGCAGTAGTTTCGGGATGTATTTCCTGAGGACATTTCAGAATTGCCACCCCACAGGGAGGTAGACTTTTCTGTTGAGTTAGTGCCAGGGGTAGCTCCAGCATCGAAAGCACCTTTCAAGATGAGCACACTTAATTTGTTAGAGTTGAAGTTGCAGCTAAAGGAAATGTTGGACAAAGGATACATCAGACCAAGTGTATCACCTTGGGGTGCACCAGTGTTGTTCGTAAAGAAGAAAGATTGTACTCTTAGATTGTGCATTGATTACAGGCAGTTCAACAAGGTAACGATCAAGAACATATACCCTTTTTCCAAGGATTGATGATTTGTTTGATTAACTAAAGGGAGCAACATTGTTCTCTAAGATCGACTTAAGATTGGGATACCATCAGGTACGCATCAAGGAAGAGGATATATTCAAGACTGCGTTCAGGACCAGGTATGGGAATTATGATTTTATTGTTGTTCCATTTGGCTTAACTAATGTTCTATCTACATTAATGTGTTTGATGAATAACGTGTTCGCCCTTATCTAGACAATTTTGTTATTGTATTCATTGATGACATACTAGTATATTCTAAGAATGAGGAGGAACATGTCGAACATTTAGCAATAGTGTTGAGATTGCTAAGAGAGAATCAGTTGTATGTTAAACTTAGCAAGTGCAGTTTCTTTCAGACCAAGGTACATTACTTGGGACATGTTGTCTCCAAGGAAGGCATAGCAGTAGATCCGGAAAAAATAAGGGTCGTCATGGAATGAGCAACTCCTAAGAATGTAGATGAGGTGAGATCATTTATGGGATTGGTAGGTTACTACAGGAGGTTCATCAGGAACTTCTCACGCATTGCATATCCTATTACATCATTGCAGTGGAAAGGTAAGAAGTTTGAATGGATGGCGGAATGTGAAGATAGTTTTGAGTAGCTTAAGAAATTGTTGACACATGCACTAGTGCTAAAGATTGTGGATTCGGACCAAGATTTTATTGTGTGTACAGATACTTGCAAAATGGGACTTGGTGGAGTTCTCATGCAAGAAGGAAAGGCAGTGTGCTATGAGTCACAGAAACTAAATGAGCATGAGAAGAGTTATCCGATGCATGATCTTGAGCTAGCAGCGATTATACATGCATTGAAGGTGTGGAGACATTATCTTCTGAGCAAGAGGTTCACATTGATGAGCGACTATACATGCATTGAAGATGTGGGGACATTATCTTCTGAGCAAGAGGTTCACATTGATGAGCGATCATAGTGGGATGAGGTATTTGTTTGACCAATTGAATCTAAATTACAGGCAAATCTTGTTGAAAATAGCAACAAGAAATGATAAAAATAGAATCCAGAATATTCCAATTTTAATTTGTATTTTATGTGTTTCATGTGCATTGATTCTTCTTCTTCTGGTTATATGTGTTTAGCTCGATCTTGCTCGATCTTTAAGCTTCCGCAAATTGATAGTAGAAGCAGGTTATAGTATTTTTCTTTGGTTATGTTGCATTATCGAGTTAATCTACAGTCAGATTTTCTACATGGTATTAGAGAGAGATTTGTAGAGAATTTACAGAAAATTCTACATGGTATCAGAGCTAGCTGATCTATTGATCTGAAAATGAAACTACTGGTTTTTTGTTGTGCATGGTATTCATTTCCATTAAAATATATGTGCAAACTGTTACTAATGTCTTGCAATTGAAACAAAGAGTTTTTGGTAAATTTCTGAGTCTTTTGTCTGAAGGAGGCTTATCTCAATTTATTGTTTATCATATCAAATCTGAAAAACATAGCAAGATAAATTCACATAATATAACACAATAGCTGATAAGGCAATTCACCCCTCCTGGGCTACATCTGTCTGGTCCAAGGCTCCAAAATGGGCATGTCCTTGCTTGAATTAGATGCTCAAAATGGTTATACAGTGAGAAGAAAGCCTAAACAGGTAAAATAAGCTGTTAAAATGAGTTCAAAACATAGAAAACAATTAAGAATGACTTTTGGTTCACCTCCAATGGCTAACCATAGCCCAATACAACTCCAACACCTCCTAAGCCCTGATGGCTCTCCAAGATTCTTCGCTGAAAAAACACTTGAAGATAAGATCTGATGGATCTAAAACCTATACCAATGGCTCCAGAATGATGAGAAGATATGAAATCAAAAAAAAAAAAAATCATCCAAAAAGGTTCTTCCCTTCAAACATTATGACCAACTGAAGTTTTTGTCCAGTTTCACCTAAAAAAAACTCCACTAAATGTGGAGGAACTGCAGTTAACTCAGCCAAAAATGGAAAACACACCAAAATTGGTGGTCTCTGCCAAACTAACTGCCAACGTGACCGTAACTGTTGGGTGCTTAATCCGCATGTGACTGGGTAACGGTCCTTAACCGTTGGGGTTATGGTTGCCGTCGAGTTAAAGCCCTTGGTTTCTACACCATGGTCATATGGGTAAGGGGCTAGCCCTTAGGGACTGGCCCCTTTTCCACCCAAATCAAATGTTGACCAACTTTAAATATACATGGCACCCATAGTAGGTAAGTTCCAATGCGCAGGCAGGCCGGCCGGGCCCGTGGACTGGTGGCCACCTGACCCGGGGTCGAATCCTACGAGCTCCATCAAAATTTTGCACAACCAAACTTTGTAGACTTGGGGCCACATGGTGGCCTTCGGGCAGGCCACGTGTCAACTCCTAATTGGCCATCCAGCACAGAATATTCCCTCGAATATTCTAGGGAATATTCCTCGAAATATTTTTTTATTTTTTTTTAAATTCAAATTTTGCAAGTTATTGGCATTTTCAAAATGCAATAACTTCTCCATACGGTGTCAGATTTTCGAACCATTCACAACACCAGGATTGCATCGACGAGGCCTATCCGATCGTTCAGGTTGCAAGTGTTTTTTAACACTTTCAATTTTGAGCCTTTTCTATGGCTTGGACTTGAGCTCTTGATCATCTATAGAGAAATTTCTACATGGTATTAGAGCCAAGTTTATCGGAGTTGTGAATAGTATACAGAGAAGAGAATTTGAAGTTTGAAGTTCGAGGTTGTAGGTGAAAATCGAATTCATATCATACTTAAAACAAAAAACAAAAAACCCGAGATGGGACATTATGCGACTAATTGCCCATCGAAGAAGTCAAAGAAGGGATCCTCGGGAGGATCAGAAGGTGAGGCATTAGCTTCTCAATTCAAAATGGACTTCACCCTCATCACATGCATGGTGTCATCATGGGAGCATGGAGCTATTATCACCTTGACAGATGTGAAGTATGTGCCTGGACTGAAGAAGAATTTGGTATCGATCGTGATGTTGGAGGACATAGGCTGCGATATTGTCTTCAATAAGGGAAAGGTTTTCCTTAGACACAGCACCACGAGACAGGTAAAACAGTTTGGTTCACGAGTTAAGAACCTGTATGCTCTTGAGGTTCAAGATGCATGCAAAGCCTTGAGGAGTAAGGCAAATGTTAGAGACTTTGTGGTTGAGAGGGAGAGTATATTACCTCTCAACATGCAGACCTAGAAGAAGTCTCAGACAATTGTGGAGGAGCCACAATTGGAGATGCTGAGAGGAGACCGAGTGGAGGCATCCACTCATGTAGAGACCTCCAATAGGGGGAATTTCGAGCCAATTGGGCAAAGGGATCACATGCAGCCATACCTCTAGGTGTGAGGTGGGGTGATGTGAAGTGATAGTCCCAAGAAGGCTAAAATTGGGCAGGGTCCATTGAGAGGTTTTATCTCATGGATCGTACCTTGCTATAGGATCCCAAAGTACATAGTAGCAAAAGGAATCAGTGGTATTGATGCAGTCATAGATCAAAGTGATAGAGGCTAGAGCAGTCAGATATTGAACAGTGCAAAAAGGCAAAGTCAGAAGAAGCGCAAAGCTTTCAGTTAATAGAGGCAATAGCAGTCAGAGACTTTGATGACAGATGCATCATATTGATTGAGTTTGGATGTTTTTTTTGTTTCTGGAGTTGTTGGAGCAACAACACTAGAGAGAAGTGTTGCATGCAAAACATTCCAAAGGTTCAAGATCGCGATCGAGTTGAATTCCTTTCTTGTTGAGAGGGAGTGTTGAAAATAGCAACAAGAAATGATAAAAATAGAATCCAGAATATTCCAATTTTAATTTGTCCTTGAATTAAAATTGTGAATTAAAATTCGAATTTAGTCTTACCAGCTGCTTGAAAATAATTAATTAATTCATTATGGATTAATTAGTTGGAGAAATTCAAGTTAGAAGTCTTTCTGCAGTCATGCAACAGTTATCCCTTAAATTAAGGAGATAAGATTGAGTTGTATTTGAGTTGTAATTAGTTAGCTCAGTTTACTGAGTTAAGTCCAGCTAAATTAGTTCCAAACTGTTTGAGGAACTAATTGTGAGTTCAGTCAGTTAAGGCATGCACACATCCAACTAGTGTACTCCAAATAATTGAAGATTCTCTCATAAGAAACTCATGCATGTCTATTCAGAGAAACATCCAGTTGAGCTAAATGTCAAGGAAAGGTTATTATCAGTTACATGTGTTTTCCTATAAAGGAAACTCATCCATGCAGTCAAGGAAAGGTTCCTTGAGGATTGCGCAGTTCTGACAGTGTGTTAGAGTAGTGTGTGAGAGAAGTGTTACACTGGGTGAAGGAGATCATCCCAGAGGTAACTGCGCAAGGAAATAGGATCTTGGAGGGCAGAGGAGAAGGCTTGTGAGAAGATTTGATTGCTTGTGAGAATCTAGGAGGATTGTACTTGTTAGTGTCGGTCTTGAAAGCCCTCCATCAATGATCAAAACTCTTTGCATTTGCATTAGTAGGTGTCTCATCAGTGTCAAAATTTGCATCCCGTTAGGCATGCCATAACCCTGATGGAGGAGCTGGTCTATTTATATCCCTCTTGGCTTTGCTGGATCAGGTCATATCAGGTCATTGAGTTTGTCAAGCTGCTCTTGTTTGGTCTTAATGTCAAAATTCCAGGTCTAGGGTTTTGGTCAGTTGTCTTAGCAAGGTCATGTCTCTGAAAGTCCTTGAGTGACCAGCAAGCCAGAGGGAGGATGTTAAACATGTTCCTTTGAAATTTTCATCATGTATAGTTCATTTTTAACCTTGGATTTAAAAACCCTGTTTTTAAAGCCAAGGTCATGATAAATTTTGTAAAAAGAATAAGTTTCCAAGAAGTCTTCAAAAAGGCAGCAACAACCCTGGTCCCCTTGCTACAGTCCTTCAGATGATCTCCCTGCAAAAAGAATCAGGTCAAAGCACTCAAAAAGTCAACTTCAGGATAAAGGAAACCAAGAAAATCAGTGTTTTTTAAAAGTGTCAAAATAGACTTTATAAAGTGGGTTTTTGGATGAAATTTTTTCAAAGTGAGATTATAAAAGGTGATGTTCCCTCCTTTCACTCTTATTATGCATTTCAAGTTTGCAAGTGAGATTGTGAGAGAGTGAAAGGCGAAGGAGGCAAAATTCCAAGGGTTTCGGGCAGTTTGCAGGTGCGCGACCCGTCCAGGCTCGTGCGCGACCTGTTGGGCGGTGCGCGACCCGTCCAGCAGTCTCCGGCAGTGCAAAAACATAACGGGCGCGACCCGTTGGGCTGTGCGCGACCCGTCCAGGGCTGTGCGTGACCCGTTCAGCTGCCAGCTTCCAAAACTTCAAACAAATTCCCTTACTCCTCTTCAAATTTACTCAATCGGTCGAGGTAGGCACTCAATCCATGGTTGTTGATATTGGTGGTGAAAATAATGATGTGTGTCATGATTTTATCTTCTAAATTTGCAAATGAATGGATTAATGTGGCTGTTTGCTAATGTTTGTGAAATGCTAGGGTTTTGTGACTGTTTCAAGTGTTTTTGTCCCATTTGATCCCTTCCTTCTTCCCCTCTTTCATTCATAGTCATGCTTGCATCTCTGTCCCATTTGATTTGTACATAAAATGTTGATTTTTTCCCCCATCCCTAAGCTATAAACCCTACCCGCCTCACAAGCACTCAAAACCCTAATTCCCTCTACCATACACATGCAAAAAAATAAAACAAAAAGAAAAGATACATTTGTAAAGAAAGAAGAGAGTCATGTGAATTTAATGTGCTGTATATCTAAAGGCATGTACATAACCCCTATATACCCTTGACATCCCCTTGTACATGAACACTTTCCCTTGATGTGAAAATAATGTGTATGTACTCCTTAATGTGCATGTACTCCTTAAGAACAGAAAAAAGAGCAAAATTTGCCTTATGACACACATGAACTCCTACAAGCAAATTTGGTGTATGGTGTCCCTATGCCCCTATTGATATATGTATCCCCTTACATGTTCATTATCATACATGTTTTGTCCCATATGAGATGTTCTTTGCAAATGATTTCCCAATGTTAAAATTGTTCCTATATGCATGACAATTTGTAAAGTTTCCCTTGAAAATTCCCTGTTATTATCATATATTCCCATTCCTTGTTAAGAAGTTCCCTCCCCTAACATTCCCCTCATGTTTTTCCCCTTGAAACAGCATAGAGTTCAGTACTTTTGCAGGCAGAGGTAGCAGTTCAATTTGTCCTTCAGTTTGCCCACCTTGTTCCAAAACCATGTCAGATACCGAGACTTATGAGCAAGGTGATGACCATTCATCATCTACAGAGATTGAGGAACAGAGGAGGCCTCGTAGAGGGGGTAAGGGAGGTCACCATAAGAGGGAGGAGCCTACTTCATTGGCAGAGTTACAGGCTTGTCCTTTGGCACTGAGTTGTTTCCAGTACATGTCGTGCTATCAGTGTTGTGAGAGGCTCTCTCAGATTCAGCATCATAGAGAGTTGGCCCGCTTGTTTGTCTTACACCTCCATGATGGACATGTCACTCTTGCAGGGGTGAATTTCATATTGACACCCGAGGTGATCTCAGAGGCTACAGGTATACCGAATGTGGGTGAGGTGTGGTCTAAGCGCAGACTACTTGATTTTGTTCACTTTGAGCCCTATGTCCGGTCATCATTTGTGAAACTGTTGACGGGTGTTTTCCCATTCAGGTTTCTTCGCAGTGAGTATGCTCCCCTCATGAGACTTATCATGCATTATTTTACATGTGAGGGCAGATTTTCACAGGTGTATTCATATCACATTCGCCTGTTGATGCATTTCACCCGGGTGAGGATGATGAACCTCCCGATCTTCCTGTTTCAGAACATTCAGAGGATGGTACCCATGTTGCAGAGGAAGACCCCGGCCCAGCAGTACAGGAGCCTTTGTCACTATGGTTTGATTCAGCTCATAGTTTTGCATCAGTTGACACAGCAGGGCATCTCATGGGAGGAGTTCATCTCCCGTGAGTTTTTCACAGTGCCACCTCAGCCACATCAGGAGGCCATTCATGAGGAGGGGGGACCATCTCAGTAGCCTGATGCTCCCATCACCCGACATGTCAGCTCCACTCCTATGGTCACCTATCAGAAAGGCCCAAGGGCCTTATTTGCAGCAGCTAGGCGAGTACTATCTCCACAGCAGGTGGAAGGGGTCTCGCCTTCATCTTCAGAGCAGCGAGTGTTATCTCCACAGCAGGTGGAAGGGGCCTCGCTTTCTTCGCCAGCAGAGGTATTGCAGAGGGGCAAAGAGCCCATGGTTCATGAGGATCCAGTGATCGATCTTGAGGTCAGTTCTCCTAGCCAAGAGGCAAAGAAGATCATTCAGCAGCTTAGGGCCGAGAATGATACTTTGCAGCGGAGACTTGAGGGTGCCCAATGGACCATCACATATCTAGAGCAGCGGAACACACAGCTGGAGGAGGAGAAGGCACTTGATGAGATTTGGAGGATTCGTAGTGATTGAGTCCTAAACCGTAGGAGGCCCAGTGATCCATTGCCTGTTGACCGGGAGTCTTTGCTTATTCAGGAGAATGCCCACTTGGAGAGACTGTTGGCCAAGGCCAACCAAGACAAAAGGCTACTAAGGAACATGAAAAACCACTATTGGGCTAGGATGCACGTTTGTAAAGCAAAGATGAAAGTGTTCCAAAGAAGATTGACCGAGGCTCTTAGGAGGAAAAGAAGGCCAACCCACTCCGCATCTTGGCCGAGGCTTCTCTCACTCATCATGACACCCACTAGCCTCTTCACAGCACCAAGTACAAAAAATTTTGGAAGTTTTGGCTCATTTTTGGCATTTTTGGGCAATTTACAGGTTTTGGCTTCTCAACGGGTCTCACCCCCGGTGAGACCCTTTGTCATCGTAGCTCCGTTTTGCGGAAACTCAGCATTGATGGATGTGTCATGCAAAGTTACATATTCCCATGCATTACCTTGAGTTTTCATGGAGTTTTGGGCCTCCAAAAGGTCAAAATACAGTCAAATTTTGACTTTCTGCCCCTTTTTTGAGCTGCAGAAGTAGTCTTGGGAGAATTGACTTTTGACTGGGCAAATAACCTCTAAATCCAAAAATTCCGGTTGGGTTGGAAAGTAGACTCAGAGACCTTTCCAAAAAGCTATCCTGCACCTCATTCTGACACCGGGAAGGCCTCCAAACAGGGCTCCAAAGTGCACGACCCGTTGAGCTGGATGTGCGCGACCCGTTGAGGGAACTTTGCCAGATTTGACCAGTTCAGCCCAAAATTTGCAGTTTAGCTCCAGTTTGACTTGCTGAGGTCGATGTTGGTCCTTTTGACTGTACTTGTGGCACTTTTTGGGTACTTTTACTATTTTTTTACTCTTCTAGAAGTTTCTCTCATGTAAAAGGGTAAAATTGACTGTATGAACTGGTTTCCAAGTTTTTAGAGGCAAGTTGTTTTGACTGCCTATTTTGTAGTGCTTAGTTTAGAAGTTGTTCAAACAGCTCCTAGGATAGTGAGCTCGACCCATGGAGGCAGGGAAAGAGGTTAGATCATCTATATTATGTACTTTCATGCTCATTTTCATGGTTGGACTCTTGAGGGAGGAGCTATCATTGTATATTTTGCTTGTATCTCTGCAATTTTTTGCTAAGGAAGACCAGGGTTTTGCAGTCATCTTTGGGATTCATGTGGACTCAGGTGTTGATGGTGTGTTTCTTCATGTTATTTTAAGCTTTGTTATGTGATTCATTTCCTTTCTATACTGCTGCATATTAAACAAATGAAGTGATAAAGTTAGAATTCATGCTTGTCATGCTCTGCTTTCAAATTTATTTAATTTCTATGTTTTCTGCTATCTAAAGAGAATTCAAAACCATTGTTTGCTCTCTTTAGCCCTCTTATCTTTCTTCCTGATCACCCACTTCAGCTAAAGACATCTACACAAGCTCCTACCTTGCCCCAAAGACCCCCCTGCAGAAACTGTGTCAAATCCCCGCACCCTAAATTGAAGATCCTCAATTTGCCACCAAAAACCCCCAAATCAACCTTTTAATCAGTTTACTAGCCTAATATCAGTGTTACCTTTGATTGGTCATCTCATTTCATTGAAAATTTTCCGAGATTGACCGGAGAGAGCCTTCTCCTGCCCCGTAGGGCTAGCTACGAGGCTGAATGGTTTGATGTAGCTTTGAGATTTGCCTTCTCAGCCTGAGGTGAAATTTCAAACGCTAACATACTGGCGACCATACTGGGGAGAACAAACTTTTCTTGTTCATAGACGTGTTATTTCATAAGTCTTAGACGGAGCCTGAAGTTACGCCAGGTAGCCTTCGAAAACGCTCTTGTTTTACATCAGCGCAAGTAGATAAACGCTGCTTCAGTCAATCTCCGTGAGCTTGTGAATATAGCGCTGCTTTGACATCTTATCCCCATGTATTTGTTAACTCTGAGCCATGGATGATAGGTTGAGAGTTTTCACAGGCTGAAACGCTTTTTCTTTCCTAGTTATTCTGAGAAAACAAGCTGGCTACAGATCCTAGACCCATTTTCAGATCTCATTCGTGCCCAGCTATTTTTTATTATCTTGAAGATTTGGATTTTGACGAAAGCTTTGAGTTGTCTCTGTTCAAAACTAAATCTGAAAGTGCACTTGCAACTCTAGTTCCTAATCCTGATTTTGCAGCTGCTATTGAATTTGAGAGGCATAACAAATTAGTTGAAAACTTCATTTTGAGGAATCTCCAGACACGTGTACAAGCTACTACTCTTGCTGATTTCCTTGAAAATATCTCTGGTCATATTGGATCTTCTATCACGGCGCATGAACAGACAAATCCTCCTTTTATTGTTATCTCTCCCATAGTTACTCATCCTCCATCTACAGTTGTTTCGCCTTCAGCTTCACATACTACTTCTCCTCCTCTTACTCCTCATACCGCTACACCTACCCCGCCTGCTACTCCAAGACCTACCTTACCTAGAAAAATGGCAGCCTGGTTTGCCCCACTTGCATTGCCTGCTAATCTTCATGATATGCCTGCTGATTACCAAAGTAAAATCCCCATGTTTGATGGCACTCCAAAAAGTATTACAGCTCAGCAACATATCGATAAAATGTCCACTTTATTTGATCTATATGAGTTAGATGAAGAAGATGTTACCATGCGGTTGTTCGTGCAAACATTTGCCAGAGAAGTAAGAAAATGGTTCAGAGGGTTGGCAACTAATAGCATCACTACCTTGGAAGCACTTCAGAAGCAATTCTTAGATCGGTGGGAAATCAGAAAGGATCCGCTTCAAATCAATGCCGAATACAACAACCTCAAGCGTAATCTGGGTGAGTCTGTTCAAGATTATATAATCAGATTCAATACAGTTTACAATGCTATTCCCGATGATTTTAGGCCATCTAGAAAATCAGCACTTCTCAAATTCCCGGACGGTTTTGATCCAGAGATGGCTTATTTACTGAGAGACCGAGATCCCCCTACCTTGGAGGATATGCAAAAAATTGCTGTCAGCGTTGAGGCAAATTTGAATGACAAAAGAGCAAGGATGAAGGCAGAAAAGCGAGTTACAATCAAGGAGGAAGCATCCACATCAAATCAAGTTCTTCAGTCAGTTGAGCAGATAAAGAGGGCACTTGAAAAGATGACTATTGACAAGCCGGAGCCTCATATTCGTAATCCTAATTTCAGAGGTCAACCGCAGCAACAATATAGAATCAAGCAGCGTGAAACAAAGGCACAAGACATGGCAGTTCAGCAGCAAATGAAACCACCTTTTCAGCAGAATTTTGTTAGTCAAGAGTCTGAAGATGAGGGTGATAATGTTGGCGAGGAAAATCATTTCTTCACCCCTGATGATATGCCTACATATATCACGGAAGAAGATGAGTTGGTGAGTAATTCCTTCTTTCCACAAGATGAGCATTATATTTTGTCAAATGATATGATACTTGAAGAAGAATCTGAAGAATATCAAAGAGGGTATTTGAATGCATTATCAGCTCAGCAAGGACAGCAAAGGCAATTGAGAAGCCGGTCTATTCCTTTAAATCCAGTGCAGAAAAAGAAAGACATTGCAGCAAAGAATGATTCGGTGTTTTCAAAAGGTAAAGATATAGCTGGTTCATCATCAACTCAAACATCATCGGCAGCTAAAGTAGATCAGCCATCGAATGCACCAAAGGATAAAGCTGAGAAGAGAGATAATCCGGCAAAGGAAGGTGAGAAGTTTCCAGTTTTCAGTTTGGAGAATGAAATTGCAAAGGTGAAGATATCTATTCCTTTAACGGAGGTTATGAAGAATGCTACTTACCGAAGCCAAATTTCCAAGTTGCTGAATTTTGACCCAATGCTAGACATGGTGAATGTACAAGATGATCAGCCGGAGTTAATCTTTGGGCCAGCTTTGAATGGTGAGTCTCCCGAGAGTGACATTCCTCCATTTTATATTAGTTTGCGATTGCATGAGTTTGTGCTGCACAATGCTATGTTTGACTCAGGAGCTTCACATAATTTGATGCCGAAAACAATCATGGAGAAGCTGGGGCTTGACATCACAAGGAAATACCATGATTTGTATTCGTTTGATTCCAGCCTGGTAAGATGCATTGGTTTGATCAAAGACTTAGTGGTGAGTCTAGATCAAATTCCAGCGAAGAATGTTTTAATGGATGTGGTGGTGGTGGACATTCCTCCACGATTTGGCATGTTGTTGTCGAGGTCATGGGGAGCCAAACTCAAAGGTACAATTCAGCTTGATTTTTCATATGCTTCAATTCCAGTTTTCGGTCAAATGAGGAAGTTATATCGGGAACAGAAGATGAAATACATGATCACTAGTAAGGAAAAGCCCGTGAATCATCTTGTAAATTATGTACAAACAGATTTAGAATCTTTTGTTTTGTTTGCGGAAAATTTCAATGAGGTAGATAGTCAGTTAGTTCAAGTAGAAGATATACCAGACATTTCAGAAAATTTCAGGGATGTTTTGAGAAAGGAAAGGGAAGAAAGGTCTGCTGTCATAAGGCCAATTGCAGAAATAAATGGGCAGCAAACAGAACATGAAACAAAATCAGACTTTCAGCACCTAGAAGATGATGAAGAGGGTCTTTGGACAATGGATTTTGATGGTGCAGTGGGCAGCGATGGTGCTGGTATAGGTGTATGGATCTGAAGCCCATTCTCAGCCCAAGATCAAGTTCCAAGCAAGGTACGGGTATGTTCTTACAAAATAGCATTTGATTGCTCGAATAATGAGGCGGAGTATGAAGCTCTTATTGCTGGTTTGAAAATCCTTCTGAAATTAAAGGCAAAGAAAATAGCAGTATATGGCAACTCCGAATTAGTTATCAAGCAAGTGAAAGGTGAATTTCAGGCCAAGCATCCTCGCATGAGAGCTTATAGAAATGTTGTTTTAGATATCTTGAAAAGATTTTCTGAACATACTTTGACATGTGTGCCCCGGATTCAAAATGGTGTTGCGGATGCATTGGCTAAGGTGGCAAGTAATCTGAAAATACCCATGAATTCCAGCAATAAGTTCGAGATATATGTGAAGCATCGTCCTACAGTTCCAGATAACCAAAGGTGTTGGCAAGTGTTCCAAGATGACGAAGAAATCAAAGATTTTCTGCAAGTTAAGGGTAAGTTCGAAGACATCTCAATAGATACGGAAGCTGAAGGAGTGAATCAGATGGATGTATTGCAGCTTAAAGACAATCACATTCCAAAAGGATTGATTCCTTTAGAGGAATTGTTTGATCAGGATGATGTGGCACACAAGCCAACTTTGAGGCCAACGGATGAAGGAGTTGAAGATGTGAACCTTGGGACAGCTGCAAATCCAAAGATGGTGAAGCTTTCAAAAGCATTGTCGCCTAAGGTAAAGCAAGAGTATATCAGATTATTGTCTCTCTATTCTAATGTCTTTGCATGGGATTATTCAGATTTGAAAACTTATGACACAAGTATTATTCAGCATACCATTCCCATAAAGCCAAATCAAAAGCCTTTCCGGCAAAAGTTGAGAAGAATTAATCCTAAATTGCTGCCATTGATTGAGAAGGAAGTCAACAGGTTGTATAAGTCCGGAATCATAGTGCCAATCCGGTTTTCCGATTGGATCTCCAACTTGGTGCCCGTGAGGAAGAAAACTGGTGAGATTCGCTTGTGTATAGACTTTAGAAATCTGAACAAAGTGTCATTAAAGGACAATTATCCGCTGCCCAAGATGGATCACATATTGCAGCGGGTTGTGGGGGCAACTAGGATGTCATTGCTTGATGGTTACTCCGGATATAATCAGATTTTGGTGCACGAAGATGACCGTGACAAGACAGCATTTACTACTCCATGGGGTACATTTCATTATGCCAAGATGTCGTTTGGTTTGAAAAACGCAGGTGCTACATTTCAGCGGGCAATGGACATGGCCTTTGCAAACGAGAAAGATGTCTTTTTAGTGGTTTATCTTGATGATTTGACCGTGTTTTCCAAATCAGATGAAGAGCATCTGTTTCATTTGACTAAGGTGTTTGAAAAGTGCAGAAAATATGGCATCTCATTGAATCCGAAGAAGAGTCTTTTTGCTATGAGTGAAGGCAAGCTGTTGGGCCATATCATTTCTAAAGATGGCATTCGTATAGACCCTGCACGAGTAAAAGCAATTCAGCAAGTGGAGCAGCCCCGTAGCAAGAAAGAAATTCAGTCCTTCAATGGTAAGTTGAATTTTCTGCGTCGTTTCATTCCCAATCTTGCTGAGCATCTTAGAGAGATAACAAATATGCTGAAGAAGGACAGCGAGCTCAAATGGACCGAAGGGGCGGTGAAATCGTTTAATTTGATAAAGGTAATCTTATCTTCAGCTCCAACATTGATTAGCCCGGATTATACACAGGATTTTATTTTGTTTTCATTCGCCTCTGAGCATACATTGGCAGCTGTGTTGATGCAAAAGAGAGATGGAGTTGAGAGGCCCATAGCTTTTTTCAGCCGTATCATAAGAGACGGAGCGCTGAATTATAATATCATTGAGAAACAAGCATTGGCCCTGATCAAAGCATTGAAAGATTTTCGAGTTTACATATTGAATTCTCATGTTCTAGCATATGTTCCTAATGCAGCTGTGAAGGATGTTCTAGTGCAAACGGAACCGGAAGGAAGAAGGGGTAAGTGGATTGCTGCACTCTTAGAATATGATGTTGAAATTAAGCCTACCAAGTTGATTAAGGGTCAAGGTCTAGCTAAGTTGATGGCTGAGGCAAACCTTCATGTCCTTGATATAAATTTGATTGCTGCCTTGTCGGATGAAGACGAAGAGAATTCAGTTCTACAGGTGTCCGATATCTTTGTGTCTTCCCCTTGGTATGTTGATATAGTTTATGTGCTTCAAAACTTATCTGCACCTCCTGGAATGCCTAGAAACAAAGCTAGAACATTGAAGCTAAAGGCTGCCAAATTTTGCATCATCAAATCTGCACTTTATTGGAAGGATCCCGGTGGCATCTTGCTGAACTGTTTGGTCGAAGAGGAAGCTAAAACAACAGTAAATGATTTCCATAAGGGTGACTATGGGGGTCACTTATTTTGGAAAACCACGGCTAATAAGATCTTGAGAGCCGGTTTCTATTGGCCTTCTTTATTTTCTGATGTGTATAAAGCGGTAAAGAGCTATCATGAATGTCAAATTTTTCAAGGAAAACAGAAATTACAGCCATTGCCTCTCAAGCCGGTGGAAATCAGTGCACCATTTCAGCAGTGGGGCTTGGATTTTATTGGCGAAATCCACCCTGCATCTTCTGGGCAGCATCGATGGATCTTGCCAGCTACAGATTACTTCACAAAATGGATTGAAGCCATTCCCACCCAACAGGCCACAGATTTGGTAATTATTTCCTTTCTTGAGAATAATATTTTGTCATGTTTCGGCTGTCCACAAAAGTTGATTACTAACAATGCAGCTGCATTCAAATCAAAGAAGTTGGTTGATTTTTGCTTTAAATATAACATCAGTTTGGGGCATTCAACCGCTTATCATCCGCAAGGTAATGGGCTGGCTGAATCTTCAAACAAATCCCTTGTGAATATTATAAAGAAATTGCTGGAAATAAACAAGAAGAGCTGGCATAAGAAGTTAATAAATGCACTATGGGTTGATCGGGTAAGTCAAAAGAAGTCAATTGGTATGTCACCTTTTGAAATTGTTTACGGAGTAGATGCAGTGTTTCCTACTTCACTTAGTGTCCCAGTAGCCAAGTTGTTTCAAGAAGCTAGTGGTGAAGAAGATCCTATGCAATGACGGATCAGTCAAATGATTCATTTGCAGCAGACACGAGAAGAAGTTCATCATAATTCTCTTAAGTTGCAGGAGCGCATAAAGAGAATCTATGACAAAAAGGCCAAGGCAGATGAGTTTCAGATTGATGATGTTGTGTTACGGTGGGATGCCCGAAATGAGGATAAAGGGAAGCATGGAAAGTTCGACAACTTATGGAAGGGTCCTTATAAAATTGCAGCATACCGTGGTCCAAATGCTTTCCTTCTCAAAGAAATGAACGGAGATGAATGTCTTGGAGGGTCGGTAAATGGCCGGCTGCTCAAAAGGTATCATGCTTGAGCATTTTCTGCTCTTATCACTCTCATTGTAAATACCATGTCATTTTCTTTCTGCAGCAAGTGTGAAGCTGATTTCCATCTTCAGTTTGGGGCCCGTGGTGAAGGCTATAATTCTGAAAATGGTGATTAGTTGGTGTGAGTTTTACAAGTTGTTTCATGTCAGTTCATTTTCTGTATAGAGTTAGTGAGTTAGTGTCCAAGATAGTTTTGAGTTTCAGTTAATTGTCTAGGTCAAGTAGAGTTGTTTTCAAGTTGGTCACATGTGAATAAGTTGACTCCATTTCCCAATGATAAAGGCACTGATCTTCTCTCCCAGAGGTCTGAGGTTCTTGGTACCTCCAAGGAGCTACCATCCCCATTGGAGCCAATGTTAGTGTCGGTCTTGAAAGCCCTCCATCAGTGATCAAAACTCTTTGCATTTGCATTAGTAGGTGTCTCATCAGTGTCAAAATTTGCATCCCGTTAGGCATGCCATAACCCTGATGGAGGAGCTGGTCTATTTATATCCCTCTTGGCTTTGCTGGATCAGGTCATATCAGGTCATTGAGTTTGTCAAGCTGCTCTTGTTTGGTCTTAATGTCAAAATTCCAGGTCTAGGGTTTTGGTCAGTTGTCTTAGCAAGGTCATGTCTCTGAAAGTCCTTGAGTGACCAGCAAGCCAGAGGGAGGATGTTAAACATGTTCCTTTGAAATTTTCATCATGTATAGTTCATTTTTAACCTTGGATTTAAAAACCCTGTTTTTAAAGCCAAGGTCATGATAAATTTTGTAAAAAGAATAAGTTTCCAAGAAGTCTTCAAAAAGGCAGCAACAACCCTGGTCCCCTTGCTACAGTCCTACAGATGATCTCCCTGCAAAAAGAATCAGGTCAAAGCACTCAAAAAGTCAACTTCAGGATAAAGGAAACCAAGAAAATCAGTGTTTTTTAAAAGTGTCAAAATAGACTTTATAAAGTGGGTTTTTGGATGAAATTTTTTTTCAAAGTGAGATTATAAAAGGTGATGTTCCCTCCTTTCACTCTTATTATGCATTTCAAGTTTGCAAGTGAGATTGTGAGAGAGTGAAAGGCGAAGGAGGCAAAATTCCACGGGTTTCGGGCAGTTTGCAGGTGCGCGACCCGTCCAGGCTCGTGCGCGACCTGTTGGGCGGTGCGCGACCCGTTGGGCTGTGCGCGACCCGTCCAGGGCTGTGCGTGACCCGTTCAGCTGCCAGCTTCCAAAACTTCAAACAAATTCCCTTACTCCTCTTCAAATTTACTCAATCGGTCGAGGTAGGCACTCAATCCATGGTTGTTGATATTGGTGGTGAAAATAATGATGTGTGTCATGATTTTATCTTCTAAATTTGCAAATGAATGGATTAATGTGGCTGTTTGCTAATGTTTGTGAAATGCTAGGGTTTTGTGACTGTTTCAAGTGTTTTTGTCCCATTTGATCCCTTCCTTCTTCCCCTCTTTCATTCATAGTCATGCTTGCATCTCTGTCCCATTTGATTTGTACATAAAATGTTGATTTTTTCCCCCATCCCTAAGCTATAAACCCTACCCCTCTCACAAGCACTCAAAACCCTAATTCCCTCTACCATACACATGCAAAAAATAAAACAAAAAGAAAAGATACATTTGTAAAGAAAGAAGAGAGTCATGTGAATTTAATGTGCTGTATATCTAAAGGCATGTACATAACCCCTATATACCCTTGACATCCCCTTGTACATGAACACTTTCCCTTGATGTGAAAATAATGTGTATGTACTCCTTAATGTGCATGTACTCCTTAAGAACAGAAAAAAGAGCAAAATTTGCCTTATGACACACATGAACTCCTACAAACAAATTTGGTGTATGGTGTCCCTATGCCCCTATTGATATATGTATCCCCTTACATGTTCATTATCATACATGTTTTGTCCCATATGAGATGTTCTTTGCAAATGATTTCCCAATGTTAAAATTGTTCCTATATGCATGACAATTTGTAAAGTTTCCCTTGAAAATTCCCTGTTATTATCATATATTCCCATTCCTTGTTAAGAAGTTCCCTCCCCTAACATTCCCCTCATGTTTTTCCCCTTGAAACAGCATAGAGTTCAGTACTTTTGCAGGCAGAGGCAGCAGTTCAATTTTTCCTTCAGTTTTCCCACCTTGCTCCAAAACCATGTCAGATACCGAGACTTATGAGCAAGGTGATGACCATTCATCATCTACAGAGATTGAGGAACAGAGGAGGCCTCGTAGAGGGGGTAAGGGAGGTCACCATAAGAGGGAGGAGCCTACTTCATTGGCAGAGTTACAGGCTTGTCCTTTGGCACTGAGTTGTTTCCAGTACATGTCGTGCTATCAGTTTTGTGAGAGGCTCTCTCAGATTCAGCATCATAGAGAGTTGGCCCGCTTGTTTGTCTTACACCTCCATGATGGACATGTCACTCTTGCAGGGGTGAATTTCATATTGACACCCGAGGTGATCTCAGAGGCTACAGGTATACCGAATGTGGGTGAGGTGTGGTCTAAGCGCAGACTACTTGATTTTGTTCACTTTGAGCCCTATGTCCGGTCATCATTTGTGAAACTGTTGACGGGTGTTTTCCCATTCAGGTTTCTTCGCAGTGAGTATGCTCCCCTCATGAGACTTATCATGCATTATTTTACATGTGAGGGCAGATTTTCACAGGTGTATTCATATCACATTCGCCTGTTGATGCATTTCACTCGGGTGAGGATGATGAACCTCCCGATCTTCCTGTTTCAGAACATTCAGAGGATGGTACCCATGTTGCAGAGGAAGACCCCGGCCCAGCAGTACAGGAGCCTTTGTCACTATGGTTTGATTCAGCTCATAGTTTTGCATCAGTTGACACAGCAGGGCATCTCATGGGAGGAGTTCATCTCCCGTGAGTTTTTCACAGTGCCACCTCAGCCACATCAGGAGGCCATTCATGAGGAGGGGTGACCATCTCAGCAGCTTGATGCTCCCATCACCCGACATGTCAGCTCCACTCCTATGGTCACCTATCAGAAAGGCCCAAGGGCCTTATTTGCAGCAGCTAGGCGAGTATTATCTCCACAGCAGGTGGAAGGGGTCTCGCCTTCATCTTCAGAGCAGCGAGTGTTATCTCCACAGCAGGTGGAAGGGGCCTCGCTTTCTTCGCCAGCAGAGGTATTGTAGAGGGGCAAAGAGCCCATGGTTCATGAGGATCCAGTGATCGATCTTGAGGTCAGTTCTCCTAGCCAAGAGGCAAAGGAGATCATTCAGCAGCTTAGGGTCGAGAATGATACTTTGCAGCGGAGACTTGAGGGTGCCCAATGGACCATCACATATCTAGAGCAGCGGAACACACAGCTGGAGGAGGAGAAGGCACTTGATGAGATTTGGAGGATTCGTAGTGATCGAGTCCTAAACCGTAGGAGGCCCGGTGATCCATTGCCTGTTGACCGGGAGTCTTTGCTTATTCAGGAGAATGCCCACTTGGAGAGACTGTTGGCCAAGGCCAACCAAGACAAAAGGCTGCTAAGGAACATGAAAAACCACTATTGGGCTAGGTTGCACGTTTGTAAAGCAAAGATGAAAGTGTTCCAAAGAAGATTGACCGAGGCTCTTAGGAGGAAGAAGAAGGCCAACCCACTCCGCATCTTGGCCGAGGCTTCTCTCACTCATCATGACACCCACTAGCCTCTTCACAACACCAAGTACAAAAAATTTTGGAATTTTTGGCTCATTTTTGGCATTTTTGGGCAATTTACAGGTTTTGGCTTCTCAACGGGTCTCACCCCCGGTGAGACCCTTTGTCATCGTAGCTCCGTTTTGCGGAAACTCAGCATTGATGGATGTGTCATGCAAAGTTACATATTCCCATGCATTACCTTGAGTTTTCATGGAGTTTTGGGCCTCCAAAAGGTCAAAATACAGTCAAATTTTGACTTTCTGCCCCTTTTTTGAGCTGCAGAAGTAGTCTTGGGAGAATTGACGTTTGACTTGGCAAATGACCTCCAAATCCAAAAATTCCAGTTGGGTTGGAAAGTAGACTCAGATACCTTTCCAACGAGCTATCCTTCACCTCATTCTGACACCAGAAAGGCCTCCAAACAGGGCTCCAAAGTGCGTGACCCGTTGAGGGAACTTTGCCATATTTGACGAGTTCAGCCCAGAATTTGCAGTTTAGCTCCAGTTTGACTTGCTGAGGTTGATGGTGGTCCTTTTGACTGTACTTGTGGCACTTTTTGGGTACTTTTACTCTTGTTTTACTCTTCTAGAAGTTTCTCTCATGTAAAAGGGTAAAATTGACTGTATGAACTGGTTTCCAAGTTTTTAGAGGCAAGTTGTTTTGACTGCCTATTTTGTAGTGCTTAGTTTAGAAGTTGTTCAAACAGCTCCTAGGATAGTGAGCTCGACCCATGGAGGCAGGGAAAGAGGTTAGATCATCTATATTATGTACTTTCATGCTCATTTTCATGGTTGGACTCTTGAGGGAGGAGCTATCATTGTATATTTTGCTTGTATCTCTGCAATTTTTGGCTAAGGAAGACCAGGGTTTTGCAGTCATCTTTGGGATTCATGTGGACTCAGGTGTTGATGGTGTGTTTATTCATGTTATTTTAAGCTTTGTTATGTGATTCATTTCCTTTCTATACTGCTTCATATTAAACAAATGAAGTGATAAAGTTAGAATTCATGCTTGCCATGCTCTGCTTTCAAATTTGTTTAATTTCTATGTTTTCTGCTGTCTAAAGAGAATTCAAAACCATTGTTTGCTCTCTTTAGCCCTCTTATCTTTCTTCCTGATCACCCACTTCAGCTAAAGACATCTACATAAGCTCCTACCTTGCCCCAAAGACCCCCCTGCAGAAACTGTGTCAAATCCCCGCACCCTAAATTGCAGATCCTCAATTTGCCACCAAAAACCCCCAAATCAACCTTTTAATCAGTTTACTAGCCTAATATCAGTGTTACCTTTGATTGGTCATCTCATTTCATTGAAAATTTGCCGAGATTGACCGGAGAGAGCCTTCTCCTGCCCCGTAGGGCTAGCTACGAGGCTGAATGGTTTGATGTAGCTTTGAGATTTGCCTTCTCAGCCTGAGGTGAAATTTAAAACGCTAACAGTACTGAGAGCTAGCTAGCTGTGAGAGCTAAGGCTTTGTATAATTATGATGTATTTCCACCTTGTATGATAATAGCTGAGGCTTTCCCGTGAGTATTTTATGTGTTTCATGTGCATTGGTTCTTCTTCTTCTGGTTATATGTGTTCAGCTCAATCTTTAAGCTTCTGAAAATTGATAGTAGAAGTATGTTATAGTATTTTGCTTTGGTTATATTGCATTATCAGGTTAATCTACAGTCAAATTTTCTACATGGTCTTAGAGCGAGATTTGTAGAGAATTTGCAGAAAATTCTACATGGTATTAGAGCTAGCTGATCCATAGAGAAATTTCTACAAAGCTAGATGGTTGGCCACCCTTAGTGATTTTGACTTCGAGATCAGATACATAAAAAGGAAGAAGAACCGAGTTGCATATTCTCTTAGCAGGAAGGTACAGGTAAATCAGATAGCAGCTATAAGCTCTTATGGGACAGAGTTACATGATAGGGTTTTGCAGGCAGGACAGTTGGATGACAAATATATGGAGATTATCCACAAGTTACAACAGAGTACAAGTATAGGTGCAGGTGCACGTACAGGTGATCGAGATGCAGACTATCATCTCACGGCATATGGCTTGGTGAGGTTTCGAGACAGGATCTATGTGTCGAATTGCAGTGATATCAAGAAGCGTATCTTGAGGGAGTTTCATGTGAAACCATATTCGAGTCATCCAGGATATCAGAAGACATTGACGGTGGTAAAGAAATTCTATTATTGGCCTAATCTAAGGAAAGAAGTGGTTGATTTTGTGGCTAGAAGGCATGTTGATCATGTTATTGATTGGTCTGTATTGCAGGTGGAGCAAGAAGGAGAGTGCCAGCCGAAGTCTCAGTGCATATTGCAGCGGAAACATCTCATGCTCAGGAATAAATGCATAGAGAAAGTTAAAGTCTAATTGAAGCACTTTGGGCCTGAAGAAGCTACATGGGAGATGGCAGATCAGATTCGGGCCCTATATCCTTCGTTGTTTATCGGCTAAGGCAAAGAAGTTTTGGTTTGATGTTGGTTTATGTTTGGCATATGTTTTGTATATGTATATGTATATGGATGTAAATACTTCCATCAGCTAAGTTATAAGGCTCCAATAAGTGGTATGGTTATTATCTTGTCATGTTGTCATGATGTTTTGCTTTTGAGAAGGTTCCTCATTGTAAATATTGCAACAAGTTGTGTTATAAAGCTCCATAGGTAGTATGTTTGCTTTTTAGCAGTTTTGTTGAAGTCTTGGTGTGGTTTAACACCGAGGATAGTGTTCCCCAAGGAGGAGGGTTTTGTAACAGCCCTAGTGAAAAGTTCATGTAATGAAAGTTAATAAAAGCAAAAGAAGACCACGGTTAAGGGGCACTTATTCCAATGTTGAGAAATATATCCTAGTGGGCATCATTGGATGTGTGATTTGGCTAAGAAAACTTGGCAAAGGCTAAGGAAAAGGCATTAAAAGGAAAAAAAGGTATTTTTGGCACATTTATTTATGAAAATAAAGGAAATTGGGAGGAAAGGAAGATAAAAGGTCACAGGTTGCATGTGAGAAGGAAATTGAAGGAAAATAATGGAAAATGAAGAAATTAGAGGCCTCATGCATAAAAAGGCTTCTGAGGATTAGTTCATGGCTTTTGTAAAGTTCAACTTTAGAGCTCTCTCATTATTCTTTCTCTCTCTCTCACTCCCTTGGTCACTTAGAGTTTTCTTGGAGCACTCTAGTTTGGAGCAAAGAAAAGGGAAGGAAAGGCAAGGAAAGGAAAAGCAAGCAAGGAACAAGGAAAGGTAATCAGGATCAAGCAACTTCAACAGGAATACATGCAGGTAACCTTTTGCATGTTTGATTTCATAGTTGGTTTGGAAATGCATGGCTTTGCATGTTGGTGTATGGTTCTCTTATTGTCGGTGGCATGGTTTTGTCGGGTTATGACAGTGGTTTTCAGCCTAGCCTAGGTTTTTTATAGATGCCATGGTATGTTGGGATGTTTATTTCGGTTTTGGAACTTTGGAATTGTTGGATGGATTTTGGAATCTGGGGCGGAGGTTTTCTCAATGTTCATTCCAAAAGGCCTAGGAATCCCTTGACCAATTTTGGCGGGATACAGGGTAAAGCCTGAGGGAGAAGTCTCGGTTTAGGGCCTAGTGATTTGGGTTTGGATTGTGGTAAAGCCTGAGAGACAAGGAGATGGAAAATTTTTTCAAGGATAGTGATGGGTTCCATATGGAATTCCAAGTTATGTTCGATTGTGATCGGACCACTGGTTTTGGTGTGATCATGGTTGGATGAGGGTGGAGGTTGTTTAACTTCTAGATTCCCTTAGTTGTTCTTGGATTGGTTGTTCTATGAGATCCCACATTCATGCTTGGAATATGGCACGGGGGTGACTGGTTGAAAGAGAGATTTGGTTCAGCCATGTCTATGGTCGGGTGGTACGCAATGGAAATCTCAAACCTGGTCGAAATTACCTATGATCAATAAAATCTAAGTTCTCTTACTTTTGAACTGATTTATATGTGGATTTAATGGTTGTCATATCTATAATATTTATATGCTTTTATGTTTGTTATAAGCATGGTTGAATGACTGGTTCATGTCATGGTTATTCATATATTTACTTGTAACTGTTAAATGGATGGATGCAAGACCTAGTTGATTATGTAGTAGTTCAATAGAGAAGGAGGTGATCCTTCTCGTTATGTTTCATAAGTTGTTTTAGTCATTTATGCTCTGTCTTATATCCTACACTTGTAGGTTGCATTGATGCCAAGTGTTTGACAGAATGTCAATCCCGGTTGGGGATTCTCAAGCCTAGTCCTGAGGGTGATTTTTGATTGATCTGTTGAAAATAGCAATAAGAAATGCTAAAAATAGCATTGCCATAAATAGCATTTCAGGATATACTCCAACTCTGTTGGAAATAGCAAAAAATAGAAATGCTAAAAATAGAATTGCTATAAATAGCATTTTGGGATAGATTCCAATTTTAATTAGTCCCTGAATTAAAATTCGAATTTGAGCTCAGCAGCTGTTTGTAAAATAATTAATTAATTCATCTTGAGTTAATTAGTTAGAGAAAACCAAACATGAAGTCTATGTGAAGACATGCAACAGTTATCCCTTTGATTGAGGAAGTTATCCCTTAATTAAGGAGATAAGGATGAGTTGTATTTGAGTTGTAATTAGTTAGCTCAATTAATTGATTTAAGTCCAGTTAAATTAGTTCCAAACAGTTGGAGGAACTAATTGTGAGTTCAGTCAGTTAATGCATGCATGCATGCAACTAGTGTTCTCCAGATAACTGAATACTCTCTCATAAATAACTCATGCATGTCATTTCAGAGAAAGACCCAATTGAGACTAAAGGAAAGGACAGTGTAATATCAGTTGGAGGAATTTTCCTATATAGGAAACTCATCCATGCAGAAGGAATTATCTCCTTCAGGATTGCGCAGTTTTTTCAGAGGTTGGTGTTGTGTGTGAGGTGAGAATCACATAGGTTGCAGCTGGAGGACTCAGGAGAAACTGCGCAAGGAAATAGGAGGCTTGGAGGACTGAAGGAAGGCATATGTGATGTCTATTCTGTCTATGAGCAGCAGTGAGGGATTGTATTGAGAGTTGGATAGCTTGTGAGCTAAAGCTTTGTGTAATCTTGAGATATTTCCACTTGTATGATAATACAGATAGCGGGGTTTTTAGCTGAGGCTTTCCCCAGAGTATTCTTTTGTGTTTCATGTGTATGACTTCTTCTTCTCTGTTATATGTGTTCCGATTGATCTTGCTCAAATTGACTAAGCTTCCGCAAAGTTTGATAGTAGAAGTAGATCAAGTATTTTGCTTTAGTACATTGCATTATCAGGTGATCTACAGTGAAAATTTCTACATGATCAGCATGGTTATCATGTTTTTAAGGATTTTTGAAAGTTACAACAAGTTCTGGGCAGAGGCTAGGCTTCTGGTCTAGAAAAGTGGCTCAAATCTCAGGGTCGCTAGCATATAACTAGAAATTCTAGACCATAGTCACTGGCATGCATGCCTGTGAGAGCATTTTTAAGTTGTTGGTTGCTACCCTGCCCATAGCATGAGAGCGACTATGGACTAAAAGTTGCAAAATAGCAGTGGAACCCAGGGACAGGCTATCTAGGTGGCTGACTTGTCTCCTGAGGGGTCTGTTGATGATGGTGGATGATTGTATGTGATGTTTTGTCGATTGCACTTCCTTAAGTTGACATAGGAGGTCAAATTTGATTGTAGTAGCATCTCTCCTCATGTTTACCCCTGGTTGGCATGGTTACTTTGGGTGGACATGGGAGGGGGTGTTACAAGGGAAAATAGCTTATGTTCCATAAAAAGTTGAAATGGAGATTTACCAGTAGACCTCTTAGGTGAAACTCTATTTGCCCGTACAACATATTTCAAACAATTGTCCAAGTTTCTTTTGTGATCCCTTAAAACTTTTTTTATGACTCTAATCAAATTTTGTTTGATGATTTTTCCATTCAATTCCCTTGTGGATAATAAGGTGTAGAGTGATGTAATGAAATATGATATGTTTGACAAAATTCAATCATTTTAATGCTACTAAAATTTTGAGCATTATCTGTTACTATTTGTCTTGGACAACCAAATCTAGACAGAATGTTTTCCTCAATAAATTTCATGACTACAAAAGTAGTTGCATTTTTAACAGGAATAGCCTCTACCTGCTTTGTGAAGTAATCAGTTGTTGTAAGTATGCACATGTGTTGATTACTTGAGGAAGGAACTATTTCACCAATAATTCTAGTCCCCGCTATAAAAAGGTAGCTTCAACTGAATCTGGAATGAGAGGGATGGCAATTAATCTTTGTTTTCCTGCAAAAATCTTACAAGGGATACAACTTCGTACTTTTGAACCAACTTGTGCAAACAGCTTTGGCATATAGAATCTTGCTCTTATTATTTTATGTGTTGTTGCTTTCCAAGAATAATGACCTCCACATACTCCTTCATTAAATTGTTCAATCACTCCTTCTGTTTCCCTTTCCTTCGTACACAGTAATAAAATATTCAATGGGTCCTTCCAATACATATTTGCATTCACAAACATTATTTCATTGCTTTTAGCATAAGGGATCTACATTGGTTCTTTGTGAATTCCAAAGGAGGCAGAAAGTGTACAATGCCTTTATACCAATCTGATGATAAAAAAATTCATCAATATGCAAAGTGGTACCGGTACTGAACTGGGAGAAGGTTCTTGTGGATTCTTCTTCTCTAAATGATTTAAAACCTACATGATTGAATTGATACGCAAAATTTTACAATTTGATTCTGCCAACAACTTAGAAAGACCTTGCCCCTTAACCAGCTTTGTTGGTTTGATATCCAAATCAAACTCTAGGATCTTAGCAATCCATCTTCCCCTTTTTCTATTTGTACCAGGTTGGGTCAACATTGTTTTCACTGCATTATTAGGTACATAAGCAATTATAGGGGAATGCAGCACATAGATTCTAAAAGATTTCAAGGCTTGAACTAAAGCATAAGCCTATTTTTCAATTATGTCATATTTCAATTATGCATCCCTCATAACCTTGCTGAAGAAAGCAGTTGGTTGCTCATGAAGTTCCTCATTTCTCTGCAACAAAACTGCTACGATAGTGATGTCTGAAGCAAATGATAAAATGCATAAGAGTTTTGAATAATCAGGATTGGCAAGTAACAGTGCTTCTGAAATTGCTTTCTTAATCTGAGAAAATGAAAATCTAGCTTGTCGGGTCCATTTGAATTCATGATTTTTATTTATCATATTATCAATATCTTTAATAATCTCAGCATAATTCGATATCAACCTTCTTAAAAAAATATTTTCCCTAAGAATGATTGAATTTATTTCTTAGTTCGAGGCAGGTTGATTAACTGAATATATGAAACCCTTTTAGGATCAATAATGGCTCCCTCTTTTGAAACGATATGCCCTAAAAAACTCCCTTCCATCATAGAAAATAATGATTTTTTTGGTTTAGAGAAATCCCTTAAATACTTTCTTCAAATGTTTGATATGTTTTGCATCAGACTCTGAAAATATAGTTAAGTCATCAAGGTACTATGAATTTATTTACCTTTCCAACAAATGCCAAATCCATGGCTCTTTGAAATGTTGCACCAGCATTAATTAGACCGAGAGGCATTTTAGCGTACATGAAGGTACCCAAGGGTGTTGTAAAAGTTGTATTTTATTTGTCTTCTTCGCGGGCTAAAATATGATTATATCCAGAAAACCCATCTAACATTGAAATCATGTCAGAACATATTACTCTTTGAAGTAATTGATCCATCTTTGGCAGTGGATAATTATCTTTCAATGACAATTTTTTCAGGTTTCTAAAATCAACACACAATCTTATTTCTCCATTCTTTTTCCTAACATGAACTATATTAGTTGTCCACTAGAATATCTTAAAGGAACAATTATCTTTGCATCTAACAATTTCCTTATTTCTTTCTCAATAATTGGCAATAGAATGGAATTAATTATTCTTAGTTTTTGCTGAAATGGCTTAGCTCCTAGTTTCAAGGGAATTTTGTGCTCAATAATAGTTGTATCATAAGTTTTCAAATCTTTAAATGACCATGCAAATACATCTTTATATTCTTTTAATAAATTGATATATTTCTCTTTGATATCCTGTGGGAAAATTGTTGGGATTTTGACATTTCTTACTTCTTATGTAGTACAAATATTGTAGTCCTATATGTTCTCTTGTTGAGCATTTGAAAATGAATATCTGCTACATAATTTTGATCAAACAATTTTTCAAGAGGTTTTAATCCTTTAGGAATATAATTGTTAGACAATTTTATAATGTCATGATCAGTTATTTTCCGTTTCAAATTTGTATCTAAATCAGCAACATTTTCTTTTATCGCATCATTGTTTTCTTCTTCAACATGTGAGCAAGAAAACTCCTCAATGGTTTGCAAAAATTTATTCAATTGTTCATCATCCTCAAAAACTTGAAAATGTTTTAAGTTATCAGGAATAGAAGGCATGTACTTAACTTCAATTTGATATTGTAGTTGTAAGGAATCTGGAATTTTGAAAGTGCTTGCAAAAACTGCCAAGGAATTTGCATGCATGTTATCTTCCCTTGGAATAACTGAAATGTTAAACATTGAAAATGATTCTCCATACAGTCCCATACTTCATTTATGTAAGCTCTTAATCTAGGATGCTTTGTTTGACAAATATTTCTAACATGTTTCATTATCAATTCTGAATCACCAAATACTGCCAGATTTTGCACTTTCATTTTCTTTGCTAACTCTAATCCCAAAATTAAAGCTTCATATTCTACCACATTGTTGGTGACTTCAAAATCTAACTTAAAGGATTGAGTAATATTCTTATTTTCAGGGGAAATCAAAACAAACCCAGCTCCAGCTCCATCATTAGAGAAAGCTCCATCAAAATACGATTTCCAAATTTCATTCTTTGAGGATTGCGGAAGATTTATAGTGTCTTCAATTATGTTTTATGGATTGCAGTGATCATTTGCAGCTAAGATAAAACACCATAAATCTTGATTAATATCATATTTAGGATGATTTAGTGCTTGATTTGCATTAGAAACAGTGTTTAAAAATCTCACTTCTCTATACAATCTTAGGTGTTCACCTCCATAAACAGGAATGGTAGCATAGGATATATCCATTTGTAAGCTTCCTCCAAGCTTAGCGCAACAAGATATTGATAATAACATACCAAATTTAGGAGGAATGTATGTCAATACTATATTCATCATTATGCTCTTCACAAGAATCTAGGCAAGGGTGACAACTAAATATTTGATTAACCCCAAACATGGTATCATCTTTGAATCAAATGTATATATGTCATGATAGGGTCGAGTGATTTGCAACTCAAGATGTTCCATAATAAATTTAGGCATTAAATTGTGAGAAGCACAAGAATCAAGCATACAGTTGTACAAAAGGAAATCATGAACCTTTAATGTGACATAAAAAGGTGGAACACTTTCATCTACCATATCCAAACTAGGCCCAAAAACCACAGAAGGCTTCTCATCTTGTAGGCTAATCACATCCCCTTCAGCATCTACACTTGAAGATTGTATCCATTTGGAAACCTATTGTTTATAACCTGGATTTCTTGAAAGTTCAGATAAAGGAATTGGAATTTTGACCCTTTCTAATTCTTTTTCCACATTAAAAATAGGAGGGACATGTTTTTCTATAGTAGATTGGCCTTGTGACTGGATTTGAGGTTGAACAGATGAAGTTTCAACAGCTTTATCTTGTGGGACATCAAAGGTAACCTTTTTTGCAAGTCTACCTAGGCCTTGTCTGGGTCTCAAGTCATATCTTCTATTCAATTCAACAATCAAAAATTCAGAAAAAGCTTGATATTTAGAAATTTCAAAGGATTCTTTATTCTGAACCAAAGGCTGAATTTGATTGATAGGGACAATAGCATTTTCAGATGGTTGGTCAGTAAAATAATTGATATCATTGGTCACAACTGGCATTACTTCGTCAGGATCTTGATCATCAATCATTAATGGAGGTTGGATTTGTTGGTCATTATTTGGCCTCTCTCTACAAAATTTGTGGCTGAAAAACTCTCTTGTATTGTCCTGGAGGTCTATTTACATTTTGTTGGGCTACTCTTGGTTGAGTTTCCATCCTTGAAATTTGATTGGACAAATTTCTTAAGAGTGAAGTTATCTCATCAATTTTATGTTCCTCTTCTTTATTCTTTGATGCTGAGCCACTTTCTTCTTTAACTTTCAATTTCATCTCTACTTTTTCTGCCTTGGCTTTTAATTTACCTGATCCTGCCCTATTAGCTTCTACCTCAATTGCATTAGTTTGCATATCTGCTAAAGTTTTGGGTTTTCTTTATCTTAACATTAAAGCAAAATACTCATTGAATCCCTTAGAAAATCTAACTTTAGCTGTAGTAACTAGAGGCTTACAATCTCGTGGCATCTCATTGTAAATCTTATTAAACCGTGATAAATTCTGCAACAGGTTCACCAGGATTCTTTTTAAATCCTCAAATTTTGTAAGATAATAAACATGATCTTTTTTAATTCTCAATTGTTTTATGAAGATGGTTGTTAATTTTGCCCATGAATTTATAGAATTTGGACGTAACTATCTGAACCAAATTCTGACATTTCCTTCTAGTGATTGGACAAACAATCTCTATAAACATGTTCATGCTCTATGTTCATATTATCAACAAAGTAAAGAATGCATAAAAATGATCTTTTGTTGATGTTCATGTTTTTTCATTAAATATTGGTAGATGATTCAAACATCCTTCTGGAAAGTCATGAATTTGATTTGTTGGTGGAAGTACTAGTGTTGCATATCGAGTTGTCACAATTGATCTAAATGTAGCTATTTGTTGTTGTGGTAAAACTGTCCGCCTGTGAGATAAATATTTACCAGAAGATGATTGATCTGGAATTAGAGTCTTTGTTAGAAACTAAGGATGAACAATTAACTTTTGGACTTCAGGAACAATCTTTCCTTGATCTTCAAAAGCTAAAGGATTTGTGTATATTTTGACTTCCTAGTCAAGCTTGGCAGAAGTAGAAGGATAAGTATGTATGACAAAGGAAATAAAATCAATAGGCTTAAGTTCAGGCAACTCAAGTTCAAGCTCTGCTTTTGTGTCAGATGATTCTAAAAGGGGAACATGAAGCTCAAAAGATTCAAGTTGATGAACTAACAAAGCAAATTGTAGATCTAGTCCCTTAGAAAGGAGTTCTAAGACTTTAGGTGGTAAATCCGATAATTTAGCAAGAATAGGAATTGGTTGAAAAGGGTCAAAATATGAAGTTGTTTCAAAAGGAAGAAGCGTAGAAGTAGAAGCTTCAAGTCTACGTCTCAGAGAGGAAATTCTTAAAAGTCTTTCTGTATCTGATAATGGAGTGAAAAAATGAGGATCATAGTAAGATCTAGTATGCATGTGTGAAGTCAGATTTAATTTATGAAGTCACCATGTGAAGGATTTTAGCTTGCTAACCTCTTATTCACCATTAAGAGGTAAGCCTTATCATCGTCCAAAGGAAATAAACTTCAAACTTCGTTCCGCGGAAACAGTGCCAATTTGATGTTGTATCTTTAGAGGCAGTTCTACGCTCAGGAACTGTGCCAAAGCATCTAAGTAAGGGATTTAATTTAATTTGATGACCAATGAATCAAACCATTAACACTTATACAACCTAAAAGCTTTTGAGATTTTCAAAGTGTTGATTTTCACTCCTAACATGATATAATCCTTCAATTGATTTTGGCAGAGGAAAGGAGAAGATATATGATAATTAAACATTCATTCTGAATACTTAATCAATAAGATATAGTAGATGTGTGTAGAGAAACATCTACAGCCAACACATATACATTCAAGATATGACAAAAGGCAACAATTAAATGATGCAAAGGTACTAATTTAAACATCTTATTCAATTAGCTAGTTTCAATGATGATAATAAATTTGCAGTGTGTTGTCATGGAAGTTAATATGTAACTTAGTCTTGCCCTAACTCTTATGTTACCTTGAATATATGATGAAAAACAAAACTAAATACACTAGAAAAACTCACATGAACGCAATTATTTTTACAACTAAATTCAAAATCTTTTGATTATCTTCAAAAACTTCCAGAGAAGAACAATGATGTTTCTTGGCTACCATAAAGGTTAAATCCTCCCTACTTTAAATTACAATGTATATATAGAGTGTAATTCAAAAATAACTAAATTAATACAATCCTTTACAACACGGTTAGAAGGTGTTGTTTGCAATTGTTGCCTTGAAATATGTATCTACTCTTTATGCTCCTGTATTTGTTGTATTGACACCTGAAAATTTGCATGTTATTCCTGATTTTATGTGTTTTTGCCTAAAATTATGCATTCGGTTCACTCGATAAGTTCAAGGAACTTATCCCATTTGTCATCAGATGGACATGAAAATTTAATCACCTTCATGTAAGCTTCATCGACTTCTGTATACTTCTCAAAGGATGGCTTAGTATGAATAAATGATGGACTTCATGCAAGATAAATCAGTTATATTCTAAACCATCTATAAAATCTTTACCACTTATGATCCCTTTACCTTAGCAAATCTTAACTTATCTAATGCTATGTCATGTAATTTGTACTGGTAATTCTCAAGTGGAATCAATTGGCCACTAGAATCCCTTAAAGATGGAAGTCCTTTTTGCTGGAGGATAGAATTTTTTTTTGCAACTTTTTAATTTCAGCTTTGAAGTTCTGACATTTATTTTCCAGCTGCAAAATTAAGTTCCTTTTTGTCAATACCTTTCCGACCTCTAAGACTGTGTCTATCCTATCTTCAATTCCCAACTCTTCAAGCTCATCTTTGGTTTTTGAGTTCAACAATTTAATAATCCTTAATGCTTCTCCTACTTTATGATCCAGTTCTTCTTTAATTTCTGTTATGGTTGCTTTTTTCTTTTTGTACCAGTTGCTCTTGTTCAAAACTTATTTCAATGGATGTCCACATCTCTCAAATGGTTGAATTAATATCTATCTAGATATTCTCCTTTGCTTTAGATAATGTTTATGCATTGATTGACTCATCCATGTATTTCTAAAGCTGTTTAGTTAGCTTTAAATTCTTCTGCACCTCTGAAATATATGCATTATCTACCTTAATTTTATTTTCTTCCATTCTCTGCAGGGATGCCTTCAATTTATCTATTTCCACATTTATTAAGGATAAATCTCCCATAGCCTTTGATAACTTTTCAGTGGCTTCTTCACTGGTTGATTCCATTTTCATTGTAGAAGTTCATGGAACTGATTTGTTGTTCCTTCTCTTTCAAGATATTTTCCAAATCTGCCTCCATTTTCTGAATCTAAATATTTTGTTCAACTATCATCTTCAACATATTTTCTTTCTCTTTCTCTAGTTGCCCCACTTCCTGAGTTTGTGGATGTTCTGTTGTTGGTAATTTTAGTTGCTTTCTGAGTGCTTGAATGTCTGCATTCCTATTTTTTATGATATCTTTGTAAACATTAACATCATTAGGATCTAATCCTAATTTTATTACCAATTCTTCTAATCCTTTTATTCTTCTATCTTTAGCTAGGGAAGACATCTTTTCTAGCTTGAGCTATGAATGAATATTGTTTAAGGAAGCCTATAATTTTTATGCAACCATGGCAAAGTTTTTCAATGAGGAATAAATCACCCCACCTGCTTGTTTATGAATATCAATTTTATCTATTGGATGAATCTACTTTATGTCAAAAGAAAATACATAAGTCTTGTAGTCCTCTGCATTTTTAGGACCATGAACCTTTGGCTCAAGGAATGTTAATTGAAATTTCCCTTTGTTAGGGTCAAGTGAAGATAGCAATCTAATTTGAGTAGTGGAAGACTGTTTCCAAAACTCGGAATGTATAGAAGTCTTCAATGATTCATTATTATTCTTCATTTACCTGAATCTTGTAAAAATACTTTGTTGTTCTAAAGAAGGAGAAGCAGGGGAATCTAGAACTTTTTCTTCAGCTTGTTGTAGAGAATACATAGGTTTACCTGATATACCGTTGTAGTAGGTTCATGTGGATTTCTTACCTCTGATGACTCTTCTATATATTCATTGTTTTCCTCCTTTTGAAAACTTTAAATCCCATTGGTATATGACTTTAACTTGTAGGAGACATACTCTCAGTGGGTCTTTTCAATTCTTTTTCTTTCAACCTTGTGGTCTATAGAACTAACTGACTGGAAATATTCTCCTCCATCTCTTGCAAGGTGTTTTCCTCTCATATCTCCTTATTTTCACATTGATCAATTTATGGTTTAGATATATGGATATAAGGAGTTGATTTCTGTTCAACTCTAATAGATGAAACTATTCCTAAAGGGTTATAAGGCCAACTGAAACTCAACTTAAATTTCATTTGTTTTAATAAATTTTCAACTTCCTTTTTTGTTGCTCTGGTATTAACTATAAATGGACCCACTTGTGCCTTTAACTTAAATTGAGCCTTCTCCTTCCTAGACACAAAATGAATTTCATCCATGTTCATCCTTTTCCTAATAAATTCTAGAGTGAAAATTCTCATAGGCACAAAAACTAGTAGTTTGTATGGAGGCAATTCACAACCATAAACTCGGATTTATGTAAATTTTTTGTAAAGATATTGATCTCCTACTTGAGATTGCTCACTGAGACGTAAAATCCTTTTGATTTCAGTGGATATCCTGGGAACTGCATCACTGCTAAGAAAACACAATGATATGTATAAAAATTGATCTACAAAATCACTAAAAGAATACTCCTCTGAATTTTTCCTGACCGATGAGGCCTAGTGGATAACTAATTGTGGCCTTCCCTGTAAATCCAACTTTTGCAATGGAATTCTTAATATTTCTGACTGGTGATGCAGGAATAGATATACCAAAATTGGCTGATGTTTGGAAGACCCCTCGGCACTAAAATTTAGAAATTGTTCATGAATAACATCTAATAAAAATTGACTAAAATTAAAGAAAGTTGAGGGCATTTTTCCATATTAAAATACTGAGAGGAATCCTAAAATGACTTCATCCACCCATTGATCATTTTGGTATCCTAAAAGACAACAAACCATGGAAACAACATATTTGGACATTTTGGAAAGATGGCAGAAGCGTATGGTGGATTTGTTCGAGGTAATTAAAAATTTCCAGGAAGAAAGGACTTAAAAATATGGGATCGTTGTTGAAAGGTAAGTTTTTTATAAATTTCCATCGAAGAGTCAACTGAAAAAGGATGAAGCGAACCTGCAAAGCTTGACAAATTTAGTCTTGGGTTATAACAAATAAAATTTCATTATTTTGGGAAATTATGGCTTTTTGACAGGGTAAATATAATCTTTTGCGCCAAGTGATGAATTTAGAGAAGTGATGGGTTTGAGGAAAACATAATTGAGGCAACATGGACTCCCAGAAGTAGAATTCATCATTGGTATCTTCAAATTTCTGAAATGCCCAATTATGGAGTTCAAAAAGGTCAAATTCACACTAGGTTTCTGCAATCTTAAAATGGGTATCAATAAGGGGAAATTCATATAAATAGGGTGCAGGGGGTAAAGTTGGACTTTCAACAGTTACTTTAGATTTCCCTTTCTGGCTCGCCATTTTGGAAAATGAAAGAATAGAAAAATGAATAAAGAAAATACTTAGTGAATTTGCAACTGGTAGCACTAGTAATTGCTGCAATTTATCAATTTGGTGTCACAAAATTCTCTAACTAAGAATGGCAGATGGAAGATCAATAACTTCGTAGCAGTAATTTAAATTTATCATCGGGTTTTGAACAATTTTATTCCAATAACTGTTATTGGCACGATTGTAATTAATAGCTAGAACATTAGTGGGAGAGATTCGATAATTCAACAGTCGAAATATTAAATTATCGGGGAAGTGTAGCAATGGTTATTTTTGCAGAATGTTTGGCAATGAGCTAAAGTAGCGGGAGCATTGGCAGAGGACGAAAGTTGTTTGCGGGGGGGAAATCGTGGTAAGTGGTAAATGGAAGGGGGTTGGGTTCCCGCAATCACTAGGAAGTTGACACGCAGTCCTGGGCGGTAAATAAAATACCATTTTGCGGACCCCCCCTTCATTAACTATCGGGAGTGCGGGGTTCCCTCAATTGCTTAATAACCATTGATGAGAGCAGGATTGATCTGGTATGTCTAAAGCTGCTCGAACTTTAATTTCTTCAACGGCAATCTTTAGTTAAATAAAAATGATTATTTAAATACTATATATTCACACCATAATAAAATCTAAAGTGACATTTAATCTAGCACGCTTTATTACAAAGTGTATAAAGAAAATTAACTTAACTCGTTTTTTTTTAGAAATCTATGCAATTTACAAGATAAATGAATAGAGGAAAATAAGTTACAACACAATGTGTGACGGAGTTGTTTTTTGTTGGGCACATACAATCTTGGTCAAAATTTCATATCAACTAATAAATTTCATTCAAAAAAAATGTATGCCTTCCTACCTACTGTATGTTATTATTTACTACAATGTTTTTGAAGGCCTCCCAAGGTCGCAACATTCCAACTATGATGTTGAGCTAATACATTTTTTGTGCCCTTCACTTTGGAGAGATAATGCCCAAACTCACTTTTATTTAGTACATAGTTTATTTATTTCAAAGTGTAGAAGAATGTTGTTTGGTCCTTCTGTTAGTAGATGCTCGACTGAAGCTCTCACCCTTTTGGAAAGAAAGGGGACTTTTCAATACAAGAGGAATTTTCATATATTTGCTTCTTTAGGTTTGTAGGAAAGCCCCTCATGCTTCCAATTTATGAATTTGACAAGTTATTCCTACTATAAGTGTGTTTACATTATAGGTGTTGGGCACATTTCTTCAACGAAAAATAAAAAGCAATTCATACCTCTACCCTTTAGACTTGGCAATTTGAATGTCAAGAATATTTCTAGTATTGATGAATATGTCACTTACATGCCCAATTTAAAATCAAGTGAGTTAGAACTAGTCAAGAGTTTCTACCCTGAAAAAAGTTTCAAACCCATCTCAATTCTATTGGATGTGGTGTTGTTTTCAAGTAATTCAAGTTGAATATGGAGGAGATAATCATATATTGCTTTATACTCCTCAATATTTTAATGAATATCTTGGTGCTTTACACAACATTAACATATCCCACAGACAAAAAGAACACTCTATTGCAAGTGCCAGTTCCACTCCACAACAGTATAACATAGCACCTTTATATTGAGGAGCTAATTTAAAAGAAAAGAGTTGGAGAAGAATGGTAGCAATGTTGGTGGAGAAAGTGGTGATGGATATTACCCAATATTTAATTTATAAAAGACTAATTATTGGAGTTAATTTGAAAAGAAAAAGATGTAACACATATGGAAATCTCGTAGCATAACCAAGGATGTTAATATTTAGGTTATGCAGATAGATAATCTTGATGAACACTAGAAAAACTAGATTTGGAAGAAAGGTAAGCACTAGAAAGCCAATTGATTGTTGAGGAATTGATTAAACAAGAGCCAATTTATTTTCAAGTCGAGTCAGTGACAATGCAACATGCAGTTTATAATAAAAACTCAAAGGGAATCCATTTTGAAAAGGTGAATGTTATAATTGACCAAATTGTTGATAAGGTTACTCAGAGATATACATAAAGGAATAAATCCCCCAAGTTATTTTAATTTCATAAGGCAACTGAGGATGCATTAACTAATTCAATTTATAAACAAGAGGTAGAGAATACAATATTAAAACAAAGAATAAAGGTTTTGGAGATGGCTTTTTACCAAGCCATTATTTGTTGAAAAAACATCCATATTGAGACCCATCCAAGTTTCAAAGGACATCCTTGAAGGCAGTTCAAGAATTAGAGCAGCATCAATTTTGCTAGTCATAATTCAATAGTACATAGCCAATAACAATAATAAGAGGATTAATGCAATCTTTTAAATATGGGAAGTTGCCATGACTTCAATTAATCCATATGTCATAATTAATTCCCTCACTTGCAAAATGAATTTGGAAATGATGAAATAGTTTATAAAGAAGCCTTAACCACACTTATTATGTAGGTGTCAAACATGAATGACGCCCAAAGGAAAGAACAGAATCTTCCTTCCCAAGGAAGAATTAAACAATTAAAGGCTTATTGGAAAGAGAGAATTAAGACACTTTGAGAATTAATTTCCAAGTGTGACAATAGTAAGAAAAGGTAGAGTGATCTATTATTTATGTTAATTAAGTTAGCAAAGGAATTAAGGGGCCCAATTTAATCATAGATGTGACAGTGTTAAACTAAGAACAAATACATGAGCATATGGATATACTAAGTATCACATGGGGGATGACTTCTTCAAACTTGTTGATTTCTCTAAAGAGAAAATGAAAAGTGATTAATTTGTTTCTTCGACAAGAATGAAGACCAGCCTGTTGTAGTACGTCAAGTCAATTGTGATTTAAATGATATTGAAGATGTGAGTGAAAAAAATAAGTTACCATTTACAATTATTCATCTACAGATGCCTAATTAAAGGATAAAATACACTAATTAAAGGCGGACTTCCATGATGGCTAGGGTTTGAAGAATATCTGCTCAAGTTGTAGTCACAGTACCAAATCTGGAGGAGGACAGTGCCAGAGCGGCAGAGCTTCGCAGAAGAGGGCAGGTTCTGAACCAACAGATGAAAAACGCAGGGTCCAACGAGACCCCATCTTATAAACAGGCAATGATGCATAAGGATAAAACAACACTGGACGGGGTGCAAATCTTAGGGTCTGAGAAGACAGGAAAGGAGGATCTGAGCAATAAAGGAAAGCTAAACAGCAAGGGCAAAGACACCCAGAAACGAAAAGAAATCAACGGAAGCAACAATATAGCTCATAGATATAGGAAAAACCCTTTTCTAGAATAGATATCACAAGAGAAGGAGCTTAGGGATGAGCGAACAAGGAAAAAGGAGGATTTGAACCAAGGTAAAGCAGAACAGGAAGGAACGGTTATGGGTGCCAAAAAGAAAGAGAACCAGGGACATTGCGAGCCCAAAGCCACTTAAAACCTACGGGTAATAATCTCTGACCTAGAACTACAGGTGTACAGAGAACACATGGTAGAACATGCAATGATCTGCAAGTTTATGGGTTTCTGGCCAATAGAACGAGCCCTGTGCTTATGGATCAAGCAGCAATGGAAACCCAAAGGGGATTTAAGACTCCACCTAGGGGCCAAAGATTTCTTCACGGTGGTATTCACCAATCTAGATGACAAGGATTGAATCTTCGATGGCGGCCCGTATTTCTTCGCCTCAATAGGTTTATACATGAGACCTTGGAAGCCCAACTTCGCACCAGAACAGGAAACCTTCAAACAGGTACCGGTCTGGATTCGCTTGTTTTCTCTACCGATTGACTACTGGGGACATGCAGCACTAGAACAGATAGGCAATAAGTTAGGCACCTTCATCAAAGTCTCAGAGGCAACATTACAGAAGAGATACACCTCTTGTGCTAGAATTTGTGTCAAGATGGATGTTTCGGGGGCTCTGCATGAGGGTTTGGGGTTGGAATACAGAGATGAAGTGTATTTTCAAGCTATAGACTATGAGTAGATCCCATTTCGTTGCATGAAATTTCATGAACATGGACATTTGATAAAAGAATGCCCAATGAACAGAACGACGAAGAGACCCAAGGAAAACATGGGGGCAAGAATAAGGAGGCTTTTATTCGAACTCATGCTAGACAGCGAGCAAACAAAAGGCAACAAAATAAAGCAAGTACATCCATCAAAAGCACAAGCAATGCATTTGAGGTGTTGGAATCAGAGACGGAACCAGAGGACACCAATCAAGAGCAAGATCCACTACGAGACAGCAAGACCACAATCACACCAAGGACACAAGACCCTAATTCCAGTCCATCAAGCAACATCCCACTTGCTCCTGGACCAACAAAAGGATTGGAAGAAGATTCAGAAATGATGACTAGCAAAATGGGGCTCGAGGATATGGAGCTAAGCGAAATTCTAGAACAGGAAAGTATGGATCTACCAAACATGGTATAACAATGGAAAAAGAAAGGCATAGAACACATATCAGAAGAGGAGGTGAACAGAATCAACACGTTATTCATAGAAAGGAAACAAGCAGAAATTGACATGCAAAGAAGAAGCTTGGGAACAGCAAAAGGTCTAGGGGTGAGAGCTCAGGGACTGCATCAAACCACAACCAACCCAAAGCACCAGAAAAAACAAGGAAGAAGAATAAACAATGAAGCATTACAAGAGCTCGGTAGAATGCTCCTAAACTCAAGTAAGATGAAAGCCCTTTAGGCATTCACACTCACTTCCTAAAAATTTGTTAATTATGAAAGTACTTTCATGGAATGCTAGAGGGCTAAATAGCCTAAAGAAGCAGTGGTTATTAAATAAAAAAAGTAAAAAAGGAACAACCAGATATGATTTTTTTGCAAGAAACTAAATGCTCTAGCAAAACAATGGAAAACATCAGTAAAAAATTGGGCAAAAGAATGGACTGCCTAGAAACAGAAAGCAGTGGAATGGAAGGGGGCTTGGCCATTCTTTGGAATCCTCAGGTACTCCAGCTTATATCTTCTGAAGCTACCAAATCTCACATCTCAATAGAATTCCAAATGGTAGGAATCAAGACACCTATCTCTGCACAAATGTCTATGGCCCTTAGAAACTACAGGCAAAATTGCTAATGCTTAGAAGTCTATCCAACTTGCAGTCGAGATATCCCCAAGCAAAAGCAATTTTTGGAGGAGATTTTAATATGTTCACTTCGCTTTACGGAAAAAAAGGATGCATCAGAACACTCAACCAGGCTGCGGAAGCTTTCAAAGACTTTATCAAATCAGCCAAGCTTGTAGACATCTTCCCCAAGAGCAAGGAGTTCACATGGAACAATAAAAGTGGAGGTGATAGGAAAATCGCGTCTAGACTGGACAGGTTCTTAGTGATAGAAACCATCCTTCTGGAATGGATTACTGTGGATTCGGACATACTACCAAGTGGAGGTTCGGACCACTGGCCCATAATAATGAATGCAGCCATCCCTGGTACCCCAAGGAATAGACCCTTTAGATTTGAAAAGTTTTGGCTCAGTCATCCAGAGTTCACATCGAAAATAAAACAATGGTGGAGCGAACCGATAGGTATAAGGGGAACCAAGATGTACATTCTCCAAGCTAAACTTAAACATATCAAAAATAGGTTAAAATCCTGGAATCAAGAAGTCTTTGGCAACATATTTAAAGAAAAGGTGCTGGAGGAGCAATTGGAACATATTCACAAGGAATGGATCCAGGGGAATATAAATCAAGAAACAATGAACGCAGAACAAATACTCATGCAAAATTGGCAGGCCAGATGCCAACAGGAGGAAACTTTGTGGAAGCAAAAATCTCAAATTCGGTGGCTTAAGGAAGGTGAAAATAACACAAAATTCTTTCATCGATTGGCCATTGATCAGAGGAGTGCTAATAAAATATTAAGAATAAAGGATGAACAGGGGACCTGTTTTCAAACACATCATGAAATATCAGCCCTCGTCATAAACCATTTTAGCCAAATTGCTTTGGAACCAAGCATAAACAGAGAGGATGCTATTAGGGATTTAATGACTTCTATTCCCAAGCTTATCACAGAGGATGAAAACAAGGCTCTAAATCAAGCGATCACCGTGGAAGAAGTGGAAGAAGCAGTGAGAGATATGCCCAATGGTAAGGCGCCAGGATCGGATGGTTTCACCATCGACTTTTACAAAGCCTGTTGGGAAATAATCAAAACAGAGGTTTGGGAAGTGGTGGAAGATTCTCGGTGCTCCTCATCCATCCTAAAATCCCTCAACTCCACCTTCATAACCCTTATACCAAAGGAGGAGGAAGCAAACACACCGTCGAAGTTTCGGCCAATTGCATTATGCAATGTTCTGTAAAAGATTATATCTAAAGTCATAGCTAACAGATTAAAGCCAATTCTTCCAGGGATCATTTCGAAAGAACAATCTAGCTATGTAGAAGGTAGATAGATTATGGATAACATATTGCTAGCTCAAGAGATGATTCATACTCTCCAAACTCAGAAAAAAGCTGGCATGCTAATACAGCTGGACCTTTTGAAAGCTTATGATAAAGTCAGCTAGAACTACTTGGAGGCTATTCTAGATGCCTTTGGCTTTGTGAAGAAATGGATAACATGGATCCTAGCCCTGATTAAGTCCACCAAATTTTCCATCCTAGTTAACAGATCTCCCACAGCCTAGTTTACACCTACTAGAGGTATACGGCAAGGGGATCCCCTGTCCCCCTTTCTGTTTGTAATTCTAATGGAAGGTCTTAGTTGGCTTATCAGAAAGGCTAAAGAGGATAACTTAATTCAGGGACTCCAACCCTTGCCCTCATGCCCTGCAACCACTCATCAGTAGTTTGTCGATGATACTATGTTGCATGGCACACCTTCAATCAAAGAAGCTCTTGGTTTCAAAAGCATTCTCATTGTTTCAGCCTTGCTTCAGGTACGGAACTCAATCTCACTAAATCTTCCATATTCTTTTTTAACACGCACCTAGTAATCCAGAAAAATCTATCTAATGTCCTTGGGTTCAAGAGGTGTAACCTCCCTTCCAGATACCTAGGCATTCTGCTGACAGATAAACCCTGGAAAAAAATTCATTGGGAGAAAATGCTTGCCAATCTAGAGAAGCGTTGTCAGCATTGGACCCATAGAACCCTTAACTTTGCAAGCCACCTAGTCCTCACCAAATCTATCCTCTAGGCCATTCCTCAACTCATGCTTTCTATTCTCTCGGCACCTAAAGGTGTACTTCAGAGAATCTAACTCATCCATAAAGCTTTCCTGTGGTCAAGAAACTCAGTTAAACAGAAGTCGTCCTTAATGGCATGGGACAAAATTTGCAAACCCAAGCACCTGGGTGGGTTAAACCTTCAGGACCCTTACACCATCAACTGAGCTTGTGGAGCCAAGTTATGGTGGAGATGGGTTAAAGAACAAAACATTCCCTGGGCTAAACATTGGAAAGCCAAGTATGCAGCTCATTATAGCCCTCAGAATCTGATCAGGATGCAGGAACCTCTAGAAGGATCTCCAATCTGGAACCTAGCAAGAGCTAATCGAGGCATAATTCAGGAACAGAGTTTTTGGGAAGTCCGTAATGGACAGACTGCTCTGTTCTGGGAGGATGCTTGGCAACAATTACCTAAGCTTGAAAGCCCAGATTTCCTCACCATCCAGAGAAGATACCAGGAACAAGGGAAGATAACCATGAATCATTACTGGAAGCCTAACACTACTAATCAAGCATGGAAACAATGGATCTTCAATGATACATTGCAACCAAAAGAGAGGGACAACAATATGATGGCGCTGCAAATAGAGCTGGCTAAAAGGAAAATAAGAAACGCTCATGATGCAGATCAACTGCATTGGGGCAAGCTCGAAGGGGGTACCTTATCCCTCAAAGAAGCAAGCAAGAGTCTGTATAGAAGAAAGAGACCAAGGGGAAAAATTCAATTGGTACAACAGAGTATGGGATGATGAACTATGACCAAAGATTAAAACCTTTCTATGGCTCTTGATTCACTGAAGAACTCTTACCTGGGGGAACCTCCAAAAAAAAGGGTTCATAGGCCCCTCGCGTTGTCCCCTGTGTGAAAATGAGGAGGAATCAATGAATCACCTCCACAATATGTGTAACTGGACAGAAAGCCTTTGGAACTGGATGAAAACCATCTTCAAGAGTACGGACAGGAACAAAGACTCAATACAGGAAAGCATAGCAAATTGGGGAAGTAATTTTTCCAAATCCCAAACAGTCAATACATTATGGAAATTGAGCCCTGGGTTCATAGTGTGGTCGGTATGGAAAGAACGAAATAGAAGAGTATTTCAAAATGAAGCTAAAACCATAGAGTTTATTAGAGCCACCATACTGTAAAACATGAGGGAAACGGCTCTTACCAGATGAAAAGTAGAACGGAACAAGGATCTATTAGTGACTGACTTACAAATTCTGCAGACGTTTGGAATTAAGGCAGGTACCATCTCCAATTTGTCTGAACTGTGACAACAGCAAGGCCCCTCCATGAATGCTTGGCTACCACCACCAACAGGCTTTCACAAACTGAACTTTGACGGGGCCTCTCGAGGCAATCCTGGACCGACAGGTATAGGAGGTGTCCTCCGAAATTACAAAGGTGACATTCAACATATTTTCAGCCAATCTATGGGAGAAGGCACCAACAATGAGATGGAATTCGCGGCTTTAGAGCAAGGGCTCCGAATACTAATTCGCTTGGGAACAAGAGCTACAGTGGTGGAAGGGGATTCTATTTTGGCTATTAATGCCGCAAGGAAACTGCAGGTGGGTTCGAAACCAGTAAGAAGAACGGAAAATGCGGTGGCTGATTGTCTGGCCAACTACAGGATCGATCACCACATTACTTACCCGGACACCTGTTGGCATGATGTCACATGCACAGAACTTCAGGATAAGTGTTTACATCTTTCGAGAAAATACATTCGTTACAAGGAGGAGGGGTGTAGTAGTACGACGGGACACGCCTTAATAACAAATGAAGATAGCCATTAAGGCTCACCTCCTGGATCATTATACCCCGAAATGGATTGGGGAGGGCAGGCACCATCACCCGCAATGGAAGATGAAGGAAATCCTGTAGAAGAATGATTGTCAAAGAACTCTAGGCCCAGCGGATGACACGTGGCCCATGACAAGAAACCTCAAGCATGACAAATCCATTGCTTCGGATCGTAGGCAGGGGAAGGCACGCCGGAAAAGAAAGAGAAGTAATGGTGCCAAAATCCAGAGATCCACGCAAACCTCGCTCAACCTATATGCTCATCCCTCCACTATAACTATAGTGTCTTACCAAAGAGCTCTCGCATCTTATGCTCCTCACCCGACTCTTTTTCCTGAGCGCTCTGCATTGTTCTTTGTCTGGTTCTCTGAAGTGTCTCCATCACCCGTTGTCTCCTACAATAGCATTATGTCAACTGGGGGATGTCGCAATGAGTTAGCGAATAGAGAGTTGAAAAGAGCTAGGGAGGAAGGTGAAACTCAAGTCTCGTCCAAAGGGAAGAAGATAATCGATGAGATGGAAGCCGAGGTAAATGAGCAGTAGGAGAGGCTAGATATGCAATCAATTGAGGAGGAAATTGAGTGGATTGCAGATCCAGGAACCCCGACCACTAGAGCCACGCAGTTTGTTAGGACACGGAGTGAGGCTTGGTGAATGAAGACCATGCTAGCCAAAGCTCTCGACAAGTAGGGGGAAGGCATGAAGGAAGCATACTACACCACAACGCTGGCTTCGGCTAAAAACTCTGCCAGACTTGATGCTTTGGAAATCTACCTGAAGTCACTCACAGAGGAAATCAAAATGCTGGCAGAGGATCTGAGGGCCTTCACCAAGCTCTTTAAACTCTCTGTCCAACAAGGTATGAACATTGTTGTTGATATTCCAACTGAAGATACCAACGCTCTTGTGGGGCAACGCCAGAAGGCCTAGAAATTCCCAAAATCGAAACATGTTAATGCAGTTGCTGGCCCTAGTGCCACCTTCAAAGATTATGTGGAACTTGAGCTGTAGAGTTGTTTGCGCACTCTGCTCTGCGTCCGCCAGCCTTTGAAGACTTCTTGTTTGAATTGATCCTGTTCTGGGTCTCAGGTCATCCTAGTCACTCTTTAGTTTTGTCTTTGGGTTCAGGCAGCCCTGCGTGGCTAGACCCTTCTAGTTTTTCGTACTATATGGAAAGTTCAGTTAGTTTGTTTTGTCTATGTCTTGGTCAGGCCTGTCTTCTCAGTTTGCAGGCCAGTTCTCCTATAGTGTTCAGTACAACTTTTGATCGACCAAGCAAAAAGCAGAATGGTCTATCTGGTCATATAAACCTTTGTATTTTATGTAACTTTGTGAATTAATATACTTTTACTAACTTGCAAAAAAAAAAAAAAAAAAATTACCTTTTCACCTTTATTATATTACATTGAGCAATGGATCAAAGATATGTTAGAAAAGGTGATGACTTCAAGATGACTAATCAACAATTTTGATGGATAATAGTGTTCAGTACAACTTTTGATCGACCAAGAAAAAAGCAGAATGGTCTGTCTGGTCATATAGACCTTTGTATTTTATGTAACTTTGTGAATTAATATACTTAACTGACTTGCAGAGAAAAAAAACCAAAACAAACAAACAAACAAAAAACAAAAGGGTTACCTTTTCACCTTTACTATATTACATTGAGCAATGGCTCAAAGATATGTTAGAAACCTTTACTATATTACATTGAGCAATGGCTCAAAGATATGTTAGAAAAGGTGATGACTTCAAGATGACTAATCAACAATTTTGATGGATAAGTATTCAATGCAAATTCAACATTTTAAATTAGGATAAGTTTTCAACAAAGAAATAGATTTTTCAACATTGTAAGTAAATTGCCTAATTTGCCCCCTACCTTTCTTCTTCTCACTTAGAGTTTTCCAAGAATCAAGCTTGATTCATAATTGTTGTTTCTCTTCCCTTTTAGGTCTTTTCCTTACTATATGGCTCACAAGAGCCCAATCCCTATCCTTAAATGGATCAATGTATTTTAAATTTCTCAGAGATTATAGACTTTCATTTAAACATTTGTATATTTGAAAAAACAAAAAGGTTTCCACATAAAACTATTAAGAGTTCATATCTAATTTAATTTACGGAGCTTGAGATTGCAAGGGAAAAACTATCTTCATCCAAATGAATTTGAATGCAATTATATTTTAAAGTTATCTATAAATAATTTCCATAATTATTTTTGTCTACCAAATTTATTATTATTTACTTACAATCATGCTAGAAATTCATGATTAATAACTCTATTTTTGTATGGATACATGTGTATTGTATTACTGTGAATATCTGAGGCCTGGTCCTATCTCGGGCCCTTTCTCTCTTATATTTTTCCTCATTTTCTTTAATTTGATAATTCCTTGTTAAAGAGGAGTGCTACCTATATGAAAATAGGGGGGGCGGGGATTTTTCCAATCCCAACAATCAACAAAACACCCGAGGCTTTACCACCTTCATGTGAGGAGCATGACCTTTATATTCCCTTGATATTAGGTAACCAACCACCCAATATGCATTATTATTGATGCAATTTTGAAAAGAAGAATGAAATAGAAAAGATAAACTAGGATTTGTTGGAGTTTGGAGTCATATGTCCGAATACCAACTCTTACTCATTATTGGTGTTTATGGTATTGAAGAAGAAAGACAATTGGTGCATGTTTACTGATATTTGGGCTCTCAATTAGTTGAATGTTAAGGACAAATTCTCCATCCTAGTTATTGAAGATATCTAGGGTGAACTTCATGTAGCAAATATTGTCACTAAACTTGACGTTCACTCCAAATACCACCAAATATACATGAAAAAGGAAAACATCCCTAATATAACTTTCTACATACATGAAGGTCATTATGAATTTTTAGTGATCCCCTTTAGCCTTTGCGATGCCCCACCCATCTTCTAAAGCCTTGTTAACAAATTTTTTCAACCATTCTCATGCAATTTCGTGATTCTATTCTTTGATGATACATTGATATACAACAAAACATGAGAATCCCACATAGAGGATGTCAATAGAACCTTGGAACTCCTATGGTACCACCAACTATTTCTAAAAGATTCCAAATGTGCTTTCATGGCTTTAGAAGTAAAATACTTATAGGGGTTTGCCAGGTTCGGAAGAGTTATTTAGCCAAACAAATCCTGCAGCTACCGGCCCTTTTGGCAACAGCCCGCGGAGCGCGGACTGAGGTCTCACCCGAGCTAGCAGGGGAGGGTGTTGGAACCAAGTTTCGACACCCTTGGGATGTCTAGATGTGGTTTATGAGGTTCGCGCATCGTTCTGCAGCCCCGCGCTACGCAGATTTGGTTACCCTTATTGCGCTTATTACGGATTGGATCAATTATTACTATTCTGATCTAGCTAGAGCGGTCTTTAAGCAAACTGTTATTATTTCTGGTTACTTTCGCGCATCAAGAATAAACCCAGTTCACAAGTATTCAACAGTAGAAATGCATAGATCATAACAATTTAGAAAGAGCAAAGTAGCATTTAACACAGAATTCAGGGCAAACTTATCTTTATTAACAATCTTCACCAATACATCTAGATCCACCCTGTGCACTCAGCTGTAGGGGTCTACGCACACAGCTGCAAACTTTCCAGGCCTCTGCGCACACAACTATAGAGCCTCTTCCTACTACCCTTATCCCTCAACTCGGACTTATAAACGCTTTCAATTTTTCTACCTCAAGTCCCCATTACCATTTATCTTCTCCAAAAACAACTGCCTTTCCCTCATAGAGTCGTGCTCTATTTATACCCTTCCCTGGCCCGCGCTCCCTACATGAGCTGACTCTATTTACATTACTTTTTATTATTCTCGGGCGGACTACCCTTTGACTCAACCTATTACAATTCGCGCTCCGTGCTTTCAGCAAAGTCTTTACCTTAACTTTACCCAAAATGTCCGGCTTCGCGCCCCTTAACCATTGCGCGGGGCTTCCGCTACCCAACAGTCCCCCAACACAATCATCGTGACTCGTCCCTAGTCACTGAGCTGGTGCGCCCATCTTTGCGCGAAGGTCAGTCAACAACTTCAGTGCGTTGCTGGTACTAGCAGCAAATTCTTCCGTCATCCGCTGCATCCGTTCCATCTGTGGTACTGATATTTCTGCCCCTGTTTTGGTTGTCTCCATTATAGCACATTTGGCCTTCATGTGTGCTACCTTGTGCTCTATGGTGGTTGAAACTACAAATTCCTCGTCCAACCATGGTTGGATACGAGCTTTCACCACTGCTTCCTTATGTCTCACGGCTTTGGCTTAGAGTTTCATGTCCTGTACCTCCCTCATCTTGGCCAACTGCTGTGAGATAGAAATGGTTTGCGTAGTCCCCCTAAGCTGATCGTAGGCTTGCTGGAGTTCCCGGGCCTCTGCTTCCAATTTACATAGTGTGGGATCTGTTAGCTCTGCTACAATTTGTGACATTAGATGGATTGAAAATAGGTGTGGCAGTGTTGTTTCATGCTGAAAGAAAGCTCGCAGCAGTCGGTTTCCTTTTCTCCTTCATTCTCCTTATAACTCCATAACCCCTGCTATCCCTCTTTACTCCAACATTTAGCATAAACCTTTATTTCCTAAGCCCCCGGGTGCTGAGTTTAAATGCCATGTAACCACAATCACCCGACCATGTGTTTTCCCGGCCACCACAGCCTTTTCCCGCCGGCTAAACCTCGTTCTTTTCCCCACCGTTAGATCGTTTGTCGTCGCAATCCAACGGTAGTCGCACCTCCTGCTAACTAAACTTTCCCGCGCGTTAACTCGAGATATTGGCGGTTTTTGACATGTCCCATCCGCCACGTGTCGGGCGGTGATTGTGATCGCGCCCCCGCGTACGTTTACCGCCCTCCTCCATAAGCGACGCAGGGAAGCCACTTACCGTCGTCCCGCCCGTTCCCCCGCTCATTATCATCCGCGCAGCTGCCGCCCCTGATCATCGTTGGATATGCCCACCCGCGATTCAATGGCCCTCATCTGTTCACCTCCCGTTCCTGTTCGATACCTCCTGCCGAAAGATCTCAGGTGCTCATTTGTTTGATCTAACGGCTGATATTGATTCCCGTCGCGCCCATGCATCCGCCATGCAGTCTTTGTACCCCTGACCTCTACCATGTTTCTGAAGGAAGAAGGAGGCCAGTATCTAGTACCCTACGCCATTACTCCTCAGCAACCGCGTTCAAAGAGCAGCATGGCTGAGAAAGAAAGGACAATCCTCTAGCAATTCAACGCCTTCAGCAGTTATGGAAATTTATTCATACAACACTCCACTTGTTCAGGAAGTACACCAAAGTACCAGAGAATGTCAATTACATTAATGGAAGTAGCAGATCATAGCAGAGGCCCATATTAGATAGTAAATATGGTTGGTGGTCCATTATGACCCCTCCACGCATAGAGCAGCAGAGCAATTTTGTAAACAAACTCCATATATACCAAAAAAACAGAGGTAGTGTGGGTTGATGGTTGTGGTTTTGATGTAAGATTCAACTTCTGGAGACTGTAACTACTGTGATACCTGCAGCGTCTGGGTCTTCATTTTGAGCTAATACAAGCTTCTTTTGTTGTTAATTTCTCGCTTTCCACTTCTTCTTTGTTCCAGGTTGTGCCTGTTATGCATTTTTCATGTGCTCTTGATGTTTAGCATTAGAGGGGCTATCATCCCACCTCTGTGTTAGAATCTAGTATGTATCATTGAATGCGTTATGCAGGTTTCTATTATTTTAGTGCTCACAGAGCTGTCATCCTGTCTGTGCATTAGGAAATAGATTTACAGACCTTCTTACTAGTTGCAGTCGGCCATCACATGGTCTTGTGTATCTGCTGGTGTGGTCAGTTTTCTCCATGTTCACTTAATCCTCAAACTGTGAGTAATTGGTGGTCTAAAACCTTGTAGTCTAGGGGTGTTCACTCATGTCTGGGGTTAAGCATAGTAGAAGTGGTTATCTGGCTTGAATATGCATCATTCCTTCCATTCATCCACCTATTTCCAATATTTTTGTTGAGTTTTTAATGTTCCCGAGCATCTCTGAGATACAACCTAGGAGAGTTTCTTGGGGTGATAACATTAATTGGCGCCATTGCCGGGGAGAGGAGATTGAAGCTCAGCTTCTCTGGGAGAATGACACAGTTCCAAATTTTGATGATAGATAATGTCTGGACACATTTCTGGTTGTAATCATCTATCTGGCAACTCTACTGGAGGAAGGCCAACCTTTGGCGACTCCACATTGCAGTTCTAGCTCAGTTTGTGAGACATACTCGAAGAAATCCTCAGAAATCACCAGCTGAATCAGTGCCTGACCTTGAGAAGATTGTCAAGTCGAAGAAAACATCACAGAAAGGAGCATCAGGATCAGGTAAGCCCAAGAAATCTTATTTGTCTCTACATGAGGAGTTTTTAGTTGAGAATACACAATTTGAAGACTTAGAGCCTAGTGTTGCTAGTGAGCAAACACCTGCAGAGATTCATAAAGCTCCTTGTCCATCTAGTTTCCCTTTGAATCTCAATCCAAAGAAAGTTTCCCATACAATCCATAACATCCCTTTGTCTCTGTCATCCATTTCATTGTTTCATACTACTCAATCTGTCGTGTCCTTCCATATACCCCAGTAATGGCAGGACAGCAAGCACCTACGAAGATATAAAGAATTGAAGCTGCTAGGTATGGACCTCTGGTCTTGCTTGTTCCTTTAAATGCTATGCCAGTAGGAGAATATCATAAATATATGCCCAAGTTCACTAGTACAGAGGGAGTAACAGCAAAAGAACACCTTGAGGCTTTCTATAGTTATGCTGATAACTTAGACATAAGTGAAAATGATGTATGGACGAGAGTTTTTGTCCAAAGCCTTGATGGAGAGTCCAGAAAGTGGTTCAAAGAACTAGCCCCTAGATCTATTGCTGATATTGAAGCCTTAGATGAAGCATTTTTGAAGCATTTGGAAGATAAAAATAACTTGCTATATTACCATACTGAGTTTGGTAACCTGAAGAGGGAAAATGGGGAATCATTGCTTGATTTTAATAAAAGATTCAATCGTATGTATAGTAAGATACCAGCTGAAGTAAAGCCTACCCCCACCTCTGCCAAACTCACTTATGCCAATGCTTTTGACTCTGATTTCTGCCTATTGTTGAGAGAAAGAAGATGTGCCACTCTGGCAGACATGTAGGATGCAGCCCTAGAAGTAGAGTCCAATATTATGGCTGCAGAAAAGCTAAAAACACATGTTGATAGAAGAAGGCAAAGAGGTGAGGCTTCTACTTCCTTTACTTCATCTTCAGAACCCAAATTGGACAAAATTACTAAGATGATAGAGTCATTGGTTGCTGAAATATCTAAGCTAAAGGTTGAGCAGAATTCAACAAAGACAAGGCAGCAGAACACATTTGCTCCAAGAAATCCAAATCCATTCAGAAGAGCAAATGAACAATTGAAAATAATGCAAAGGGGTAAAGAAACAAATGAAGAACATAAAGTTAAAGCTCCTTTCCAGAATTTAGTCATGGAAGAGGAACAATTTGAAGATGAGGATGAAATTCACTACATGAAAGATAAAGGCAATGCTGCATTTTTTACATTGGTTGCGTATGAAGAATCATTACTGCAGGAACAAGACAGTCAGGAGTGGGACAGAGGAGCTATTTTGCAGACTGGTGAATAGCAAAGATATAACTGAGGTCAAAAGCAAACAATGTCAAGGAGAATCTTGCCCAAAGAGTTGCTATCCAAACAGAATCACAGAATATCAAACAGAGAAGACCAGCAGCTGATCCAGTCATCCTCAAAGCACCAGTTCAAGAGGTAAAAGGTTATGATAAGTTACCTTCCTCTTTCAACTTTGAGTCAGAAGTCCAGAAATTAAAAATATCTGTGCCTTTGGTAGAGTTGGTGAAGAGTGAAATATTTAGAAAGCCTATCCTTGATGCTCTTGAGCTGGAAACCACACAAACCTCCACTGACTCTGTCAATTTGCAAGATGATAAGCCTGTTGTTGTGCTTAGCCCTATGGTTGAACCTGCTGATAATAATTCTCCATCTTTTTATGTCTCCTTGACCATTCATGACAAAATCCTCCATAATTGCTTGCTAGACACAGGGGCCAGCCACAATTTGATGCCTAAAGCTGTCATGGAAGAGTTAGGCCTTGATATCACCAGACCATACCATGATTTATTCTCTTTTGATTCAAGGAAAGTGAAATGCCTAGGATTGATCAAAGACCTTGCCATAACCTTAACTCAGCTGCCCATGAGGAGTATGATGATGAATATTATGGTAGCAAATGTCCCTCCTAAGTTTGGCGTGTGGCTGTCCAGGGGATGGATTAAGATACTAGGTGACACATTGCAGAATGATTTATCTTATGCCACTATCCCAGTTTTTGGAGGAGAGAGTAGGAGGTTGTACAGAGAAGCACAGTTGGCATACATCATCAGTGATGAAAAGAATCCTACTAATCATCCTATATATGTTGTGGACAGTGATTTTGGAGCATGTATTCTCCAAATAGAAGAATCTCAGAGGGCCTTAATGCAGCTCAGGAAACCAACAGTTCAGGCCGAAGAAGAGCAAGGAAGTCGGGTTTGGGAGATGTTCTTTGATGGAACATGTTCCAGGGAGACTGCAGGAGCAGGGGTGGTGCTGATATCTCCAGAACAAAAAAGCACACAGTTGTCTTTTAAATTGGATTTTCAAGTCACAAACAATATAGCAGAGTATGAGGCTCTGTTATTGGGCCTTAATGCAGCAAAATACAGAGGAATCAGGAACATGAAGGTGTTTGGAGATGTTGATTTGATCATTCAGCAAGTAAATAAAACATTTCAAGCAAAGCACCCGAGGCTGAAAGCATACAGAGATGAGGTATGGAGACTCAAAGATTCCTTTGATAATTTCTGTATTTCATACATCCCTAGAGCCAAAAATCAGCTTGTTGATTCCCTTGTTGTGTCTGCTAGTCTGTTTATCCCTCCCATGCCTCCCAGACTAGTTTATGAAGTCCAAATGAAATATAGACCATCCTTGCCTGATAATGTCCAGCATTGGAAAGCTTTTTATGATGATGAGGAATTAAATAGGTTTCTTCAAGTCATTGATGAGTTTTTCGAAATGCAAATTGACCAAGAGAACGAAGCCTTGGAAGAAAGTCCCAAATCCCAGCTTAGAAATAAAATTGGCAAAGATAGCATTGTCCAACTTCCCAGCAATCATATACCTAAGGGTTTAATTCCTTTAGAAAGACTGTTTGACCAAAATGATGTGCCTTACAAGGCTGCCCAGAAAGAAGACCAATCTGCAGTATCTAAGCATGACATAGGGAGTCCAGGTTAGCCTAGATACATAAATCTGCCACTCATCTGTCTGCTACCCAAAGTTCTGAATACTACAATTTAATGAAGCAATTTGTTGATGTGTTTGCTTGGGAGTATAGTGACCTGAAAACCTATGATAAAAATATTATTCAGCATAAAATCCCTCTAGAGAAAGACACCATTCATTTTAAACAGAAGCTGAGACCAATAAATCCTATGCTTATTCCTTTGATTGAAAAAGAAATTAAAAAGTTGTTGGCTGCCAAGATCATAGTCCCTCTTAGATATTCCAAGTGGGTAGCCAACCTAGTAGTAGTAAGGAAGAAAAGTGGAGAAATCAGGCTGTGTGTTGATTTCAGAAACTTGAACAAGTGCTCCATGAAAGACAACTATCCTCTACCCAAGATGGAGCATTTGCTGCAAAAAGTCTCAGGATCCAAAGTAATGTCTTTCTTAGACAGATTTTCAGGCTTCAATCATATTGTTGTACATCCAGATGACCAAGAGAAGACTGCATTCACCACTCCTTGGGGCACTTTTATGTATGCCAAGATGCCTTTTGGGTTAATGAATGCAGGAGCTACCTTTCAGAGAGCTATGGATATAGCATTTGTAGGAGAGAAGGATAAATTTGTCCTCATCTACCTAGATGATATAACAGTATACTCCAGCAGCCATCAAAATCATTTGCAACATTTGAAAAAAGTGTTCCTGAAGTGGAGAAGGTTTTGGATTTCAGTCAATCCTAAAAAATCACAATTTGCTTTAGAAGAAGGAAAGCTGTTAGGACATGTTGTTTCTGCTACAGGTGTCTGAATTGACCCAGAAAGAGTAAAAGCAATACAGACCCTGTCTGTCCCGAGATCAAAGAAGGATATCCAGTCCTTTCTGGGCAAGATTAATTTTGTGAGGAGGTTTATTCCAAATTTTGCAGAACTGGTGAAGCATGTTACATCCATGTTGAAGAAAGGGTCAGAGGTCATATGGACCGATGTAGCAATGAAATCCTTTGAGTCCATTAAGAAGGCTATTATGGAGGCTCCCACTTTAATAAGTCTAGATTACAGCAAGGAGTTCCATATATTTTCATTTGCCTCTGAAGACACCATTGCAGCAGTTTTATTGCAGGCAGATGAAGAAGGTTCAGAGCATCCGGTAGCATTTTTTAGCAAAAACTTAAGGGATGCTGAACTGAGGTATGACATTATTGAAAAACAAGCATATGCTCCTATCAAATCCTTGAAAGCTTTCAGAGTTTACATTCTGCATTCCAAGATAATTGCATATGTACCTTCTATTGCAATAAAAGATGTTTTAACAAAACCTGACGCTGATGGAAGAAGGGCTAAATGGATTGCAAAGCTAATTGAATTTAATATAGAACTGAAGCCTACCAAGATGGTCTGAGGTTAGGGTTTTGCCAAGTTATTAGCTGAAGAAAATTGCAGATCATTGGATATAGATTTCCTGTGCACAATTGCAGAAATTGGTCAGACATATGAAGAAGAGGAAGCAGCTGAACCAGAGAGAACGCAGGCAGTGGCCGAGAATCTAGCTTCTTGTCATTGGTATTCTACAATAGTTAAATTTTTGCTGAAGCTATAAATACCTCCAGGCTCTACTCAAAGTCAAGCCAGAACTATTAAGCTTAGGGCAGCTAAATATTGTATCTATGAAAATCTGCTCTATTGGAGGGATCCATCTGGAGTGCTTTTGAGGTGTCTGGACAAGGAACAGTCAATAGGAGTTATGCATCAGTGTCATTCCAGCATGTGTGGAGGACACCATTATTGGAAAACCACTGCCCACAAAATTCTCAGAGCCGGGTACTATTGGCCCACCTTATTTTTTGATGTGTTTTCATTTTTTAAATCTTGTGACAGGTGCCAAAGATTTGAAGGCAGACAGCAATTGAAGTCCCTACCCTTAAAACCAATACATGAAAAAGGACCTTTTCAGCAATGGGGCTTGGATTTCATTGGAGAAATCAATCCACATTCCAGTGGCCAGCACAGATGGATATTAGTAGCCACTGATTATTTTACTAAATGGATTGAAGCAATCCCTACCAGGAAGGCAAATCATAATGTGGTCATCAAGTTTTTAACAAAGAATATCTTTACCAGGTTTGGTTGTCCACACAAATTAGTCACAGATAATGCAGTAGCCTTCAGGGCAAAAGAATTGGTGGATATGTGTGATTCAATGGGTATTAAACTGGTTCATTCCACCTCATATTATCCTCAAGGAAATGGTCTAGCAGAATCTTCAAATAAAAGCCTGATAAGGATAATCAAAAAGTTGTTGGAGGACAACAAAAAGAATTGGGATTTTAAGCTCAAGTATGCACTATGGGCTGACAGAGTGACTATTAAGAGATCCACAGGGAATTCTCCATTCAAACTGGATATGGTATTGAAGTTGTATTCTCAATTCAGTTAACTCTCCCTGTGGCAAAATTCCTTCAAACAGAACAGAATGAAGAAGAAAACATGGCAAAAAGGATCACTGATTTAGCAGAGGTACATCAGATTAGAGAACAGCTGGTTGAAAAGGCTGCAGTACATCAGAAAAAGATCAAGGAAGCCTTTGACAAGAAGGCAAAAACAGATAATTTTCAGGTTGGAGATCTAGTTCTGAAATGGGATGCATTGAAAGAAAAGAAAGGAAATCATGGGAAGTTTGATGCTTTCTGGATAGGGCCTTTTATCATTTCTCAGATTCAAGGGAACAACACCTTCATACTGAAAAGTATGGGAGGGGAGGCAGATTTTGATGGCCCTGTTAATGGGCGTTTTTTGAAAATTTATGTGATTTAAGGTCTTTTGGCCTTAAAATTGTAAATATTTTGTTTCATCAATTTTAGTGTAGGATCAGTCAGACTCCATGCCCAATGGAACACTAGGGATTTTGGTAATTTGTTTTCATCGGAAAGGCAATGGTCTGCAGGTTCTTGGGACCTCACAGGGAGGATCTCATGTAGAAATTTTGAACAATAAACACATATTCAATAGAGATTATCCTGATCATGCACTATTACATAATACATGCACAATACATAAGCTCCTCTACGTTGATCAACAATTTAGCAGCATCAAAAACAATGAAACATTAATCGCATGCACACATGTTGAGGCCTCGAAAATCGCTGCCACAACAAAGGGGAAACCACCCGGTCCGGACCTTAGTGCAGCTCCTTTTCCGTTTGGAATAGTGGTTCCGACTGGGGATAATGGGACCAGTTTCCCAAGAATTATAAGTGAACGGGATGGATGAATGACTTATGACATAAGATGGTAATAAGCGGACAGCTAAACTATAAACAAAATGTAATGACTATAATCGGATCCCGGGATTTATCACTTTGCAAAGCGTAGCGTTTGATGATCTGTGCTTTAAGGCAGGCATGTAGATGACTCTAGCACTTTAAGCATAGATGTTTAAAACCATTTAAACATTGCTCTGCATAATTAGTTATACAGAGCGATTAGAGCGAATTACTACACTTAATCATTCATATCATTGATACATACATGGGTGAAAGAGATAACAAATCATCAAAACATTCAATAGTGAAACGAAATGAAGATTTGCTGTTATATCGCATACATGCATTCAACAATAGCAAAGATAATAACATAGTAATTCATATAATAAGAAAGAACACAGATACAGATAATAGTACCATGTAAGCTGCTCGATCAATCCAGTATATTAATCACTATGTCGCAGTCCTTCCTTCAAATCAGAAAGCATTCCAAACAACAGACAGTCGTGCGCAATTGTGTAAAACAGCCTTCTAATCAAAATTCAGAACCGTTGGTCGAGTTTCACAAAAGAATATAGACTGAAGCACAATAGTGCAAACTTCAGCCTTTTAAGTCTATTACAAAATTTTACGACCCTTTCCAAAACAATGAAAGGGTCTATAAATACTATACTAATCTAAATATCTAAACAACTGAAAAGCTATTAAATTGGCATCAATAAATGTTTGTTCCATCTTTCTTGGCAATCTGGCAGTTGGCAGCAATGCTTCATTCGGTGGGTTCTTTGCCTTTACTCCTAAGCTGACATATCGCCAGCATTGGCTCTACTTCTGGTGGAGTGTTGAGACACGAAGTTAGCTGGGCATCATATGTAGCATCTTGAATGTCGGGGATCAAGCATCCGAGGGCATCTGTTAAACATTTGAGAGCAGACCTTTGAGTATGTGGCTTGATTAGAAAGAGCCAATATGCATCAGAGGTTAAAGTATTTACTCCGGTAATTAACTTCCTCTGTTCCTCCAAGTCATGATAACTCGATTCTTCAAGCATACCTGCTGTTGTTATGCTTCCAGGTGTGCACTTAGAGATCATGTTTGCCAAATAAAGTGTATCATTGACTAGGTCGATCATATTGCTGGCAATTATTTTACACCTGGAAGCCGCCCTTTCTGCTTTCATTACCTGAGTGTTCCATTCCGTGAAGAGGATGTCTTTGTATGCTTCATGGATTCGGGACAAATTCGCCGCTTTCCCTTCGTCAGTGTCTTGCCACTCAGTATAATCGGATATGGCTTCTTCGGCCTGATCTAGCTCATTCCTGGCCTTCTCTATTTGCTCACACACTGTTGTAGATATTTCGCATAATGGCTCAGCCTTAGCAAGTTGTTGACATAGAAGTCTGATCTGAGACAGTAACGCGCCATTTATTTGGGTTGCTTCTGCTCTGAAAACTTTCACATTCTGTGTGCTCTTGATACCTTCGAGCTGTGCTGATAGTTGAGCTATTCGCTCATCTTTCGATTTCATCATCAGCTCATTTGATGCTTTCAACTGTGACAATGCCTCCGACAATTCTTTTGCCTTCTGAGTTTCACTTTGGTCTATCCTTTGTCTTTCAATTTGCAGTTGCTGGGTTAACAAATTGTTTTCTTGCTGTTGAGCCAGCAACTGCTCTTCCACCTGTGCTGCTTTGTTTTTCGCTTCAATTACCTCTGCCTGTAATGCATATATTTCATGGTCCTTAGTCTTCAATAGAAGACTTACCTCCGATGCTTTGTCGATAGTTGCTGCAGAATAAGCTCCCGCGAATTGCGACAGCTTTGTTAGATCATCGGAGGGATCCAAATCCTCCTTCCAGACCATATTTCCCGTGACTGTTTGCTCAGGAAAGATAGAAGGTTGATCAAGCCTTCGTCTTTTCGTAGAGCGCTTGATAACGGCTCTATGCTTTGGGCTGTAGAAAATATCCAAGGGAGGAATTTCTTCCACCTGGAGAACAATTTGATCGGAAGGGTCCTTATTGATTATCTCGACATCCTGTGAAATGGGTGGGTCGCTGGTTCCTCCTAGAACCTGAGAAGAAGTGGTATCGGGCGCATCGCTTGTTTTAGAGGAGCCTTTATCTTTGGAGCCTTCGTTACCACTGATAATGGAATCGAATTGGTTCCATTGTTTAATCAATTCAGGATCGATGGAGGTTTGCTTATGTTGCTCTGTATGGGCTTTGCTCCGTTCTTTTTCTTGTTCTAGCTTCTGCTGTTCTTCAAGTGCTTTTCGCTGCTGCTCCTCCAATTCCTTTTTCTGCCTATCTGCTAGTTCTTTCTTTAGTTTCTCTTCTTCCTTCTTCTTCCTCTGCTCTTCTTCCTTCTTTGCCTTTTGCTGCCTTTCTATCTGCTCCTTTTTCTGCCTCTCTGCTTGCTCTTTTCTTTGCTTCTCAGCCTGCAGCTTCTTCTGCCATTCCTCCTGTTGTTTATCCTGTTCTTTAGTTGTGACAGGAGGTGGATGTATCTGTTGCCGACCAGGCTCGCTTGAGGAAGACGCTGGAGTTGTGGATAATAAATCTAGAGGCAGAGTTTGCAACCTCTCCTCCCTAAGTTTATTAAACTCAGTCAACGCCTCATCATTGTATTTCATTTTGGCAAGCTGTTTGGCTTGGCTTATTGACTCGGTACCTGCGAACAGGTCATCAAACATATCCTCTTGATGATCAATTTTTGTTAATTTTGCTTGTTCAAGGGCAAAGTAGGCATTTTGCTTTGGATCATAGAGTCTGTTTGGGATAGTGGCCAGGGATAAAGTTTGGATTTTTGTCGCTTCTTTTTCCGCATGCTTGTAATTAAGCAAAGTAAAAACCCCAATTCTTAAAGGAAAAGGAGGCCAACCTTTCTTCTTCTCCTCTTTGAGAGTTTGTATGACACTCTCAGCCATAATCTGGTAGCAGATTTCCCGGGCTAACAGCTTGTCTGGGATATACAAAGGGAGGACATGTGGCCTAGCCTTACTCCCAAAAACTCTGATATAGGTGAAATACTCTTCCCCGAACCAACTCGCTATGGCTGGTAAGTCAAAAGAAGCTTCATAGGAAATTCTGGGAATGGGTTTGTCATAGATAGAATAGTAAATGGGCACCATGAAACCATTACAAATTTGGTACAAATGATCCTTGTAATAGGACTTCCACAATTTCTGATGGTATAAATGAATGGGTGTTGGATCTTGGGTGGTCCATCTCCAACCGAGGACAGGAAACTCAGAATTAAAACACAGGGTATCCATAATGTAAGCGGTATAATAAAATGGCGGGATTTTCCTTTCGGTGACTTTAGTTTTGTGTCTAAATTCACGAACAGCTACGACCAACTTATCAGAAAGAATAGTGGCCCAATCCATAATTATACTATTGATAGCCGCTTCCATTAAGGGAACCATGTCAATCTCAATATTAACGGAGTCATGTAATCCCCACAATCTACACATCATAATCCCCGCATAGCAATAGGGAGAAGCCAAAGAAACGTTGGAGTACTTACCCGAACTTTCATGCTTGTGCTTGGCTGGGTTCTGCCTCCAATCTCGGAGGGGTTCGGATGGTGATTCATTTTCTTTTGCGAATTTCTCCACGAAGGCTCTGTTGTAGACTAGCTCCGGTTCAGGCAGATGATACATTCGCCTCAGGTCATCAGGCTTGAATGACCCGAAAATCCTTCCGTCCCTTGTATGGAAAGTTCTATCAGTGATAGGGATTTCTTCAATTTCCCAACGCACCACATCTGTGTAAGGGAGCACCTGCTCTCTGGCCGCTATTATGTGTAAAAAGGAGTCGGCCAAGTCCTTGAGCGTTGCATCAGACTTCCTTAGTACATCAACACTAGTCGTTCTCACTGTCACTTGTGGTTGCTCGGCCTCCAACAGATTATATGTGCCCTGCCATGTGGTCCTAGCAAGACCAGCGCACGTAGTGTCCGAGATTAGGCCTTTCTTCGAAATTGTAGCAGCTTGACCTACAACAGGTGTTGTAGTGGAACCAGAGCTCCTCTTATTTTTCTTCCCCATCATATTCAGGCTTTTCTCCAGAAACGAACTCTACACAAATGCAAGAGAAATCGTAACACGAGAAATAATGAAGACAAAGCATAATGTGAAAGATATATATCACTTGAAGCGTGGCGATATTAATTTTCAAGAAGTGGCTGCGGATCCAATCACTGGTAAGAGATCGCATATGCATTAATGGTGTTTTTAAGGCCTGCTACTCATTAAATGACCATTACACTGTTATTCAGTTGAATGACCTCCTAACGCGTGCAACAGATATGATAATGCCTTAGACGCAAGTATTCGTTTAAACGAAGGGGCAAAGTTATTAAATACGCATGCATTACCTTATCCCTGCTTTAACGGTATCTTGAAATCTACGCTTTATCAACCGGATTTAAATATAACTTTAAGGCTTAAAGCAATCACTTTTTGAAAATGTCGATTACCGATGAACAATGTCGCATCGCATCGGGGAAAGAGTTACATTATCGTTTGAAAGTAGTCCCAGCGAACGCCGATAGCGATATCGCATCGGGCTAGCGTGTGAACACATTACCAGATGCATATTAAGAGATTTGCCGACTTCCGATAGCGATATCGCATCGCATCGGGGAAAGACGTGAGTGCCTTATGGGAGTGCATGGGATACTGCCGACGGCCGATAGCGATATCACATCGGGTCGGGGTTTAAAACTTAAAGCGTTTTCCCACAAGAGGCAGTACCGATAGCTGATCGCCGATATAGCGTCGCATCGGGGTATAAGATATGTGCTCTTTTTTGTGTATGCATTGAATACCGCCGATCGCCGATAGCGATATCGCATCGGCAAAGACCAAAGTGCCATTTAAATGCGTCTCTTTTGGTATTGCGATATGCGATCTTGCGATCGCTTTATCGCAATAACCAAAGATTGTTTTATTTTGGAAACATTGTTATTCGAAAAAAGGCTTTAATTCACAAAGACATTTGATTATCATACCTTTTTCGAACAAATTCATTGATACCAATTAATTTTTTAAAAGGGACCCATTTCATATAATTGATTGTTATGAATAGAGATGATACAAAATGGGGGGTTGTTGTAGGGCACAACAATTGGCGATTCGTTGGTAGAACCAGTTATCTCTGAAATTAACATAAACACTCAAGCTTTTCATAAATAGAAACTCAATCAGAAGGAGAAATTTCTAATATAACTAGCTATTCATGTGTTCTGACTAAAGTGAACTCCATTTTGTTAACTTCGTCCCATTTAGTTTCAAGAAACCAAATACATAATAAGTTTCAAAAACAAGTCTTTATTGGTTCATAGTGATAAAATATAAAACTTTCCCACATCAGCTTTTATAATTAACCCCTTTGTCATAGGTAGAGCCTCTGTTGCCAGCAAACGTTTATAGTCTCGACAGGGATACCTTTTAACCATAGTATTGTCCACTTTTCCATTCACATAAGAGTGTGATTAACAGAATGAATCTATAAAATGTTTTCATATTTTATTTTTCATCTGTTTTTCTTTGTAATAAATAAGATAAAAAGCCATTGTCCTGGTTTGGTAGCCAGTTTATGACAATGTCATTCACTGGTAATAATTTAACTGATCAAGCTGGCTCGTGATGAGACCCCTTGTCTTGAAATTTCAAGCCATTACCCTGTTTTGGTAGGCAGTATTGGTAATGTCAGTTAACCTATTTCCCTATGAACATGGTAAGCAGGCTTGTGATAAGACCTCTTATCTTTAATCTTTTATATTTTAGAATTACACTCTGAGTAATCATAACTTTTAGTGAATGGGGTGAACAATTTTCTCCTTAAGAGTAGGTGGATGACAGGTGAAGAGTTGAAGATACTGAAAATGGGTTAGCCTCTATCTTTTAACAGATAACCTTTGGAGACTAGTTTTGGAAACAGAAAATGATTCAGAACTCTTACCTCTTGAGAGGAGTCTTCAAAATTTAGATTATAGTTTCAGAACACAAGGGTATCTAATTTCCTAGAAACTATTTCTTTTGATTGAGGGTTCTATTATCTAAAAACAAATATTTATATTATTTTTGTGAGACAGCTTCGTCAAACACAACAAAAGGTCAATGGAGATACTCTACAATTTTATTTCCTACCAATCCTACAAACTACGCAAATCTACAAAAGGAGAAGGGGTTACCTTCTCAATTAAAGAATTTCTTCAGGATCAGGCCATTGACGAGGAGAGAATCTCTCAACCCTGATAAGTCTTGCAATATAAAAGTTGAATGGCCTATCTTTTCACAGATCTGAAATGGTCCAAGCCACATTTTCTGAAATTTGGTATGCTTACCTTTATCCTCATGGGCCTTGTCCAATTTGAGAACTAAGTCACCAACTTGAAGTTGTTTAGAACCGGATGATGCTGAGTCGAAGGATGCTTTGATGATTTGTTGATGTTTGGCATGAGTGATTCTGGCTTTTTCCCTCTCTTCTTCTAATTTGAGAATTTGGTCATGTCTAAGTTGTATAGAAGAAGAAGGAGTCTCTTCAATGTACTGTACTAGGGCTAAAGATGGAAGAACAAGATTTGTAGGCAACACGGCTTCCTTTCCATATACCAGATTGAAAGGAGAGGTCCCTATAGCAGCCTTTTGTGTTATTCTATCAGCCCATAATGCAAAGACCAAAGATTTATGCTAGTTTCTATGATTCTGTTCAACAGTTCGCTTAATGATTTTGATGAGATTCTTATTAGTAGATTCGGCTAAACCGTTTCCCTGGGGATAATAATTGGAAGAATATTTCAGTTTAAACCCCCTTTTAATAGCAAAATCATACATAGCGTTTCCTGAGAAATAGGAAGCATTATCAAAAACAAGAGCATTTGGAACACCAAACCTGATAATGATGAACTGATCAATGAACTCAATGATTGCCTCTGCGTTTGCCGCCTTCAAAGGAATAGCCTCTACCCATTTAGTAAAATAATCAGTAGCGGTAAGGATATACCTATGTTGTTTGGAAGATGGTGGAGTAATTTCCCCGATGATATCTAATCCCCATTGTTCGAATGGCTGTTCAATATTGACAGGTTGGAGAGGGAAAGCTGATTTTCGTTGTCTTCCACCAGATGTTTGGCAATTAAGGCATTTTCTTACGTACTCATGGCAATCTCTAAATAGAGTAGGCCAATAATATCCAGCATGAATAATCTTATGAGCTGTTGTGTCAGCTCCAAAATGTCCCCCAGCTGGTCCATCATGTAGCTCCTGCAAAACCTTTTGAGCTTCAGGTTTCTCAAGACATCTTAACAGGATAGAATCATAATTTTGTTTAAACAACAGATCATCAATGAGAGTGAAATTCTTAGCTTTTAACCTAACGGCCCTTTTATTTTTGTAAGATAAATTTGGAGGAGCATAACCGTTTTTCAAATAAAATATCAAATCAGCATATTGAGATTCAGAATCAGTGACACTTATCTGATTGATGGATTCAATCTGATCCTCATCGCTTGATTCGTGAATGTTTGATGCTCCTGCCAATATCCTGCAAAAACCTTGGCCCCTAACAATCTTTGCTGGCTTTATTTCTAAATCATACTCTTGAAGCGCTGTAACCCAATTGGCTCTTTTTTCACCCAATTCTTTCTGAATTAATAGTTGTCTTACCGCTGGGAAAGGAACTATAACTTTCGTGTGGGTTTTCAAAAGGAAGGGTCTATAATGTTTGACTGCTTTGAACACAGCAAAGGCTTGTTTCTCCACATCAGAATAATTCAATTCGGCACCTTGAAGATTTGAACTGAAAAAAGATATGGGTGCTTCTAAGTTGTTATCATTCAGTTGTGTGAGTACTGCGGCATATGAAGTGTTGGATGCAATAGTATATAGTGTAAAATGATTAGAAAAATTTGGAGTATTCAAGGCTGGGGCATTGATTATTGACTGTTTGATAACATCAAAAGCTTGCTTTTCTTCTGATCCCCATTTGAAAACTGAATTCTTCTTGATCATTGTCTGAAGTGGTAATACAATCTGCGAAAAATCTGGAACAAATCGTTTGACAAAATTAATCTGACCCAAAAATGACTGCATTGATTTTTTGTTATGTGGGAAAGGGATTTCAGAAATTTCATTAATCCGATCAGGATCAATATAAATGCCATCTTTGGATACTATAAAGCCTAAGAGTTTTCCTTGGTCTAGAGCAAAGAAGGACTTTTTTGGGTTTAGAGAAATACCATATCTTTTGCATCGCTGAAAGATCTGATTTAAATAGTGCAAATGATTATCTCTCTTCTTAGAATACACAGTAATATCGTCTAGATAGACGACTACTGATCGATTCATTAACCCTCTGAAGGCCATGTCCATAGCTCTCTGAAATGTTGCTCCGGCATTTATGAGACCAAAAGGCATTTTCTGATATGCATAGGTTCCCCATTTTGTTCTGAATGTAGTTTTAAGCTGGTCATCAGGATGTACCAGAACTTGATTGTACCCTGAAAAACCGTCTAGAAAAGACATCAATTCAGAACCTGCCACCGATTGGAGAATTTGCTCCATAGTAGGCAATGGGAAGTTGTCTTTTAAGCTCGCTTTGTTTAAATTCCTGAAATCAATACAAATTCGAATGTCGCCATTTTTCTTTCTGACTGGAACCATATTAGAGACCCAGTTTGAATGTCGGACCGGAAAAATAATTTTGGCTTTCAAAAGCTTATTAAGCTCCGACTTAATCTGGCTCTCCAAATTTGGGTGTATTTTTCTTAATTTTTGCTAAATTGGTTTTTTATCAAGAAGCATAGGAATGGTATGCTGGATAATAGATGTATCATATGTCTTTAAGTCATCATATTTCCAAGCAAAAACCTGTTTGTTCTTTCTTAACAATTTAATAAATGCTTCCTTTTCATTCTGAGATAGTCCTGTTCCTAAATTGATGTTTTGAGGAGACTCTTTTGTTCCTAGATTTATTAATTCAAACCTAAGGGTAGAACTCTGAAGCTTTGTATTAATTACAGGTTTAAACCTGTCTTTGATATCATAAAGATCTTCTAGTTTTACTACTGGCTTAGGGATCGAATTTTCTTTGGGCACTTCTTTCATCTGGGAATCATGATCATCTTCCTCAATAACTTGCTTATCATAAGAATTCTCAGAAGTTAAAAATTGCAAAATATCATCATCATGATTAAATACTCTCCAATTAGTGACATTGTCAGGAATTGAGGGTCTGAAAAGTAATTCTACAGAAAATCTATCAAGGCTGTAGTCTTCAGAAGGTAGAAGCTTTGAAGCTACATTGGCTAGTAAATCTGCGGCTGAATTTTGAGATCGAGGTATAGAAGAAATGTTGAATGCCAAAAAGTGTGAGGTGAGCTCTTGAACGAGCGATTGGTAATGTTTAAGGTGAGTCGAAAGGCAATGAATTGCATTTCTAACCTGTTTGACAATGATTTCTGAATCGCCGAATACCTTTAGATATCGTACCTTCAGGCCGATTGCTTTGTATAATCCTTGGATTAAAGCTTCATATTCGGCTGTATTATTAGTGCACTCAAACTCTAACCTACAAGACAACATTGTCTTTTCTCCTTGCGGACTAACCAAAATGCAACCTGCTCCTGAGCCTTCGCTGGACTTAGAGCCATCAAAATATAAAGACCAAAATAAAGGAATATTAACAAAAGTATCTACAATTTTCTCAGCATCATTAAAACACCTGGACCTATCAGTTTGTGAAAAATTTTCTATTTGAGATGTAAAATGATTGACTAGAAAAGGACATGGTTGGGCAACAAAGTTGCCAAAGAATGATTCTGCTGAATAGTTCCCCAAGATGTTATTATTGAATGCCACAGGTTGGTTTTCTTGCTCGAATTCAGTAACTGTGTGGGTCATATGCTTCTCACGATCAATCCTTATTTGATTTGGCTTTCCCTTGTAGGGAAGCCACATATGTGACCAATCTGTGGAAATATACCCATGTAGTTTTTCGGACCAATCTCTGCTTAAAATCAAACCATAAAATTCAGGTATGTCAACGATTAGGATGTCAATCCTTTGAACAATTCTGGGGTCGGCTGACAACCTGATGGTTACAGAATTAATTTCTCCCACAACCTGCACTTTAGTTCTATCCAACTGTACAATATGAATGGCAGACTTCTGGGGTTCAATGTTCAGCTTTGAGCAAACTGAAGCTGGCATTATATTAGATGAGGCCCCTGAATCTATTAAACAATTGTGTAGGTTTCTATTATAAATCTCATAAGTGAGCAGGAAGGGTGGAGTGTGAGAATTTGATTTATCTCCGATTAAGACTGAATCGGTAATTTCAACCATACCTGCGGGAGGCTGGCCTTGATCGTTGGCAGCTCTTGTACTGGGAAGGGGAGTAGAGGGAACAGCATTTAATTCTTTGAGAAGTAGCTTTTGCTGATGTTTCAGTTTACTAAGTTCAAACATGGTTATATTTGCCTTGGTTTTCTTCATATCATCAACAATGTTATATTCCATTGAATCAGATACCACTAGAGTCTTGGATGTTGAAGGAGAACTAGAAGTTGAAGGTTGGTTTTGAGGAACTACCACAGGTGACTTTTTTGGGGGAACTTTTTCCTTTGCTGTAGTAGCGCCTGCGCTCCTCTTCTTAGAAGTTGCCTGGGCGGGTTCAGGAGTGCTTTTACTTCTTGTAGTAACCGGAAAGGCTTCTTCTTCATTCTCCATATCAGAGTTTGGGAGTATAAAATCCCACATTCCGTGGCATTCAGCTACTTCTTCTTCATCATCGGTCTGTGAAGGTGTTTCCTCTTCCTCTTCTTCTTGGTCCGAATCAGCGTTAGATATAACATTAGGTGGCTTTGATTCGGTTTTCTTAAAAGTCCTAAATGGTCTTTTGCTTGAAGTTTCGGCCACCTGCTTTTTAATCTCAACCATTTCATTAGACAATGTTTTAAGGACCTTTTGTAAACCTTCCATGTCATATGGGTCCTTCGGGGTTTTCTTCTTGGAATCTTCTTTAAACGAGACTTTTTTAGCTTTTCTATCTTCTAGAGCAGCTTTCTTTTCAAGAGCATTGATGCGCTTTTCAACGGCAAGTGCTTCTTTCATATTTTCAGCTAACGTAGGTTTGCCAGCCCTGTCAACAAAGATAGCTATGTTGGCAGGTAGGGCAGTGATGTACCATTCGCTTCAGATTTGTTCACTTGGTTTAGAAGCGGTAGGGATTTTATTCAGTAGTTTATTAAATCTGGCATTAAACTCCTTTATTGGTTCCCTGTGCTCTATTCTCAAATTGGAGAGGTCATTTATTAAAGTTGCTAAGGACCTATCATCTCCATATTTGGTGAGAAACTGCTCTTGGCATGTATTCCAACTGGTAATCGAACCAGAGGGTAAGGAAAAATACCAGGATCCTGCTGATCCTTGTAAAGTGTAAGGGAAAAGTCTTACTACGACATCTTGCTCTGTCACTCCTTTTAGGTTAATTGCTAACATGAAGTTGTTGATGTGTTCTTCAGCCTGGATCCCATCGTCTGGATTGAATTTAGGCAGCCATTTTTCGGGGTCATTGGGTAGATCATGCAATGGTCCAGGCATGTTGACTGCTCCTGGCCTAGTCCATGGATCTGCCATTATAATGGCAAAAGTGGTTGGGACTACTACTGGGATTCCGGATGTGTTGGAAAGGGTTGAAGATGAGGAGTGAATAGATTGGGATATTGAGGCTTCAGTTCCCTGGTGAACAGCAATATGTAATGGAGGAGTGGGTGGTTGACTTTGCAGATGAGGAGATGAAATGGAGGATGTGGAAGAAAAATCCCCAGTATCAGATCCTTCAGTATTTTTCTTTGACTTTTTCCTTTTGGGTAAAGGAAACTCAGTGGGTTCAATACCAAGTTTTTCGCTCTGAAGTCTGGTAAGAGGATGAGTGAGGTTGAACTGCGAAGTCGCACTGCTTTCTGATATCTCAGATTTCTGTGATGAGATCGAGAAGCTCTGAAGTTTATGGATTAGAGACTGGACTTCAGGAGATTCAAGACTTAGCTGTTCTGGGATATGATGGGATTGAGCAGTGGTGGTAGATTCCTCTTCTTCTTGGTTATGGGCTGGCGAACCAGCATGTAATTGAGAAGAACGAGGAGATTTGGAGGGAGAATTACTCTTAGAATGACTTGCCGATTTAGGTCGGCTTGCCATTCACAGTTAAGCCCTCCTTCTAGCGCCAATTTTGTTGAGGCCTCGAAAATCGCTGCCACAACAAAGGGGAAACCACCCGGTCCGGACCTTAGTGCAGCTCCTTTTCCGTTTGGAATAGTGGTTCCGACTGGGGATAATGGGACCAGTTTCCCAAGAATTATAAGTGAACGGGATGGATGAATGACTTATGACATAAGATGGTAATAAGCGGACAGCTAAACTATAAACAAAATGTAATGACTATAATCGGATCCCGGGATTTATCACTTTGCAAAGCGTAGCGTTTGATGATCTGTGCTTTAAGGCAGGCATGTAGATGACTCTAACACTTTAAGCATAGATGTTTAAAACCATTTAAACATTGCTCTGCATAATTAGTTATACAGAGCGATTAGAGCGAATTACTACACTTAATCATTCATATCATTGATACATACATGGGTGAAAGAGATAACAAATCATCAAAACATTCAATAGTGAAACGAAATGAAGATTTGTTGTTATATCGCATACATGCATTCAACAATAGCAAAGATAATAACACAGTAATTCATATAATAAGCAAGAACACAGATACAGATAATAGTACCATGTAAGTTGCTCGATCAATCCAGTATATTAATCACTATGTCGCAGTCCTTCCTTCAAATCAGAAAGCATTCCAAACAACAGACAGTCGTGCGCAATTGTGTAAAACAGCCTTCTAATCAAAATTCAGAACCGTTGGTCGAGTTTCACAAAAGAATATAGACTGAAGCACAATAGTGCAAACTTCAGCCTTTTAAGTCTGTTACAAAATTTTACGACCCTTTCCAAAACAATGAAAGGGTCTATAAATACTATACTAATCTAAATATCTAAACAACTGAAAAGCTATTAAATTGGCATCAATAAATGTTTGTTCCATCTTTCTTGGCAATCTGGCAGTTGGCGGCAATGCTTCATTCGGTGGGTTCTTTGCCTTTACTCCTAAGCTGACATATCGCCAGCATTGGCTCTACTTCTGGTGGAGTGTTGAGACGCGAAGTTAGCTGGGCATCATATGTAGCATCTTGAATGTCGGGGATCAAGCATCCGAGGGCATCTGTTAAACATTTGAGAGCAGACCTTTGAGTATGTGGCTTGATTAGAAAGAGCCAATATGCATTAGAGGTTAAAGTATTTACTCCGGTAATTAACTTCCTCTGTTCCTCCAAGTCATGATAACTCGATTCTTCAAGCATACCTGCTGTTGTTATGCTTCCAGGTGTGCACTTAGAGATCATGTTTGCCAAATAAAGTGTATCATTGACTAGGTCGATCATATTGCTGGCAATTATTTTACACCTGGAAGCCGCCCTTTCTGCTTTCATTACCTGAGTGTTCCATTCCGTGAAGAGGATGTCTTTGTATGCTTCATGGATTCGGGACAAATTCGCCGCTTTCCCTTCGTCAGTGTCTTGCCACTCAGTATAATCGGATATGGCTTCTTCGGCCTGATCTAGCTCATTCCTGGCCTTCTCTATTTGCTCACACACTGTTGTAGATATTTCGCATAATGGCTTAGCCTTAGCAAGTTGTTGACATAGAAGTCTGATCTGAGACAGTAACGCGCCATTTATTTGGGTTGCTTCTGCTCTGAAAACTTTCACATTCTGTGTGCTCTTGATACCTTCGAGCTGTGCTGATAGTTGAGCTATTCGCTCATCTTTCGATTTCATCATCAGCTCATTTGATGCTTTCAACTGTGACAATGCCTCCGACAATTCTTTTGCCTTCTGAGTTTCACTTTGGTCTATCCTTTGTCTTTCAATTTGCAGTTGCTGGGTTAACAAATTGTTTTCTTGTTGTTGAGCCAGCAACTGCTCTTCCACCTGTGCTGCTTTGTTTTTCGCTTCAATTACCTCTGCCTGTAATGCATATATTTCATGGTCCTTAGTCTTCAACAGAAGACTTACCTCCGATGCTTTGTCGATAGTTGCTGCAGAATAAGCTCCCGCGAATTGCGACAGCTTTGTTAGATCATCGGAGGGATCCAAATCCTCCTTCCAGACCATATTGCCCGTGACTGTTTGCTCAGGAAAGATAGAAGGTTGATCAAGCCTTCGTCTTTTCTTAGAGCACTTGATAACGGCTCTATGCTTTGGGCTGTAGAAAATATCCAGGGGAGGAATTTCTTCCACCTGGAGAACAATTTGATCGGAAGGGTCCTTATTGATTATCTCGACATCCTGTGAAATGGGTGGGTCGCTGGTTCCTCCTAGAACCTGAGAAGAAGTGGTATCGGGCGCATCGCTTGTTTTAGAGGAGCCTTTATCTTTGGAGCCTTCGTTACCACTGATAATGGAATCGAATTGGTTCCATTGTTTAATCAATTCAGGATCGATGGAGGTTTGCTTATGTTGCTCTGTATGGGCTTTGCTCCGTTCTTTTTCTTGTTCTAGCTTCTGCTGTTCTTCAAGTGCTTTTCGCTGCTGCTCCTCCAATTCCTTTTTCTGCCTATCTGCTAGTTCTTTCTTTAGTTTCTCTTCTTCCTTCTTCTTCCTCTGCTCTTCTTCCTTCTTTGCCTTTTGCTGCCTTTCTATCTGCTCCTTTTTCTGCCTCTCTGCTTGCTCTTTTCTTTGCTTCTCAACCTGCAGCTTCTTCTGCCGTTCCTCCTGTTGTTTATCCTGTTCTTTAGTTGTGACAGGAGGTGGATGTATCTGTTGCCGGCCAGGCTTGCTTGAGGAAGACGCTGGAGTTGTGGATAATAAATCTAGAGGCAGAGTTTGCAACCTCTCCTCCCTAAGTTTATTAAACTCAGTCAACGCCTCATCATTGTATTTCATTTTGGCAAGCTGTTTGGCTTGGCTTATTGACTCGGTACCTGCGAACAGGTCATCAAACATATCCTCTTGATGATCAATTTTTGTTAATTTTGCTTGTTCAAGGGCAAAGTAGGCATTTTGCTTTGGATCATAGAGTCTGTTTGGGATAGTGGCCAGGGATAAAGTTTGGATTTTTGTCGCTTCTTTTTCTGCATGCTTGTAATTAAGCAAAGTAAAAACCCCAATTCTTAAAGGAAAAGGGGGCCAACCTTTCTTCTTCTCCTCTTTGAGAGTTTGTGTGACACTCTCAGCCATAATCTGGTAGCAGATTTCCCGGGCTAACAGCTTGTCTGGGATATACAAAGGGAGGACATGTGCCTAGCCTTACTCCCAAAAACTCTGATATAGGTGAAATACTCTTCCCCGAACCAACTCGCTATGGCTGGTAAGTCAAAAGAAGCTTCATAGGAAATTCTGGGAATGGGTTTGTCATAGATAGAATAGTAAATGGGCACCATGAAACCATTACAAATTTGGTACAAATGATCCTTGTAATAGGACTTCCACAATTTCTGATGGTATAAATGAATGGGTGTTGGATCTTGGGTGGTCCATCTCCAACCGAGGACAGGAAACTCAGAATTAAAACACAGGGTATCCATAATGTAAGCGGTATAATAAAATGGCGGGATTTTCCTTTCGGTGACTTTAGTTTTGTGTCTAAATTCACGAACAGCTACGACCAACTTATCAGAAAGAATAGTGGCCCAATCCATAATTATACTATTGATAGCCGCTTCCATTAAGGGAACCATGTCAATCTCAATATTAACGGAGTCATGTAATCCCCACAATCTACACATCATAATCCCCGCATAGCAATAGGGAGAAGCCAAAGAAACGTTGGAGTACTTACCCGAACTTTCATGCTTGTGCTTGGCTGGGTTCTGCCTCCAATCTCGGAGGGGTTCGGATGGTGATTCATTTTCTTTTGCGAATTTCTCCACGAAGGCTCTATTGTAGACTAGCTCCGGTTCAGGCAGATGATACATTCGCCTCAGGTCATCAGGCTTGAATGACCCGAAAATCCTTCCGTCCCTTGTATGGAAAGTTCTATCAGTGATAGGGATTTCTTCAATTGCCCAGCGCACCACATCTGTGTAAGGGAGCACCTGCTCTCTGGCCGCTATTCTGTGTAAAAAGGAGTCGGCCAAGTCCTTGAGCGTTGCATCAGACTTCCTTAGTACATCAACACTAGCCGTTCTCACTGTCACTTGTGGTTGCTCGGCCTCCAACAGATTATATGTGCCCTGCCATGTGGTCCTAGCAAGACCAGCGCACGTAGTGTCCGAGATTAGGCCTTTCTTCGAAATTGTAGCAGCTTGACCTGCAACAGGTGTTGTAGTGGAACCAGAGCTCCTCTTATTTTTCTTCCCCATCATATTCAGGCTTTTCTCCACAAACGAACTCTACACAAATGCAAGAGAAATCGTAACACGAGAAATAATGAAGACAAAGCATAATGTGAAAGATATATATCACTTGAAGCGTGGCGATATTAATTTTCAAGAAGTGGCTGCGGATCCAATCACTGGTAAGAGATCGCATATGCATTAATGGTGTTTTTAAGACCTGCTACTCATTAAATGACCATTACACTGTTATTCGGTTGAATGACCTCCTAACGCGTGCAACAGATATGATAATGCCTTAGACGCAAGTATTCGTTTAAACGAAGGGGCAAAGTTATTAAATACGCATGCATTACCTTATCCCTGCTTTAACGGCATCTTGAAATCTGCGCTTTATCAACCGGATTTAAATATAACTTTAAGGCTTAAAGCAATCACTTTTTGAAAATGCCGATTACCGATGAACAATGTCGCATCGCATCGGGGAAAGAGTTACATTATCGTTTGAAAGTAGTCCCAGCGAACGCCGATAGCGATATCGCATCGGGCTAGCGTGTGAACACATTACCAGATGCATATTAAGAGATTTGCCGACTTCCGATAGCGATATCGCATCGCATCGGGGAAAGACGTGAGTGCCTTATGGGAGTGCATGGGATACTGCCGACGGCCGATAGCGATATCACATCGGGTCGGGGTTTAAAACTTAAAGCGTTTTCCCACAAGAGGCAGTGCCGATAGCCGATCGCTGATATAGCGTCGCATCGGGGTATAAGATATGTGCTCTTTTTTGTGTATGCATTGAATACCGCCGATCGCCGATAGCGATATCGCATCGGCAAAGACCAAAGTGCCATTTAAATGCGTCTCTTTTGGTATTGCGATATGCGATCTTGCGATCGCTTTATCGCAATAACCAAAGATTGTTTTATTTTGGAAACATTGTTATTCGAAAAAAGGCTTTAATTCACAAAGACATTTGATTATCATACCTTTTTCGAACAAATTCATTGATACCAATTAATTTTTTAAAAGGGACCCATTTCATATAATTGATTGTTATGAATAGAGATGATACGAAATGGGGGGTTGTTGTAGGGCACAACAACACATTAACACAATATGTATCCCGGGGAAAGCTTACAGCTGAAAACCCAACGCTATCTGTATATTAATGATTGAGAACATGTAACATTACATAGTACAATACTCCTCACAAGTATCCAGCACTATCTCCACCTGTTACACATAATACAGCTCAGATCTGATCTCCAAATCTCCTCCGCTGCTTGCCTGCCTCCACTACACAATCCTGCAAGAGAATGAATGAATCCAAACTCGTTCCAAGTTCTATTTACCTTGTAGAATCACTCACACTAGAAATCACGTGAGCACAGGCTATATCACTGGGCATATGCAATTCTCATGGGCATACTCAATCCTTTGATTGTGCAAGACCTCATGCACAACTATAGTCACAACTGATAGCAATCTCAACCTCTAACACCTGTCCCTGTTCAACTGTACATGCACTGAGTTAACTGATGTATTCTTCAGTTGCATTATGAGTTAATAATTAGTGAATTAATTTAATCAATTAATTCACATCACTCATCACTAGTCTATTTGCAGTTAGACTAATTACAACTAGTTCAACTAAGTCAAACTGAACACAACTCCATCAACTCCACAGAACTCACATGCATGAGTTCTAACTGATGTCCTGCATGCAATAGCTCAACTGACCCACAAAGAAAGCGTATTTCCTTCTGATAGCTGCATGTGCCACATCTATAGCTCAAACTGAAGTGCTCCAAGAGGATAAGATAAAGTTTATAGTCTAAATATTATTATGAGACAATAATATTTGACTTTTCTATTTTTGACTAGCTGTCTAAAAATAGACTCTGATCACTCCTGATGTGATCCAAAAATAGAAGTCCATCTATTTTTTCCCAACATGACCAATCATCCATAAAAAGCAAACTGCAACTCATAGACCATGATCCATATGTCTAAAAATAGACTTTGCGCCATAATTTGCCTGTGAGGCCAACTTAGTGAAGGCAACTCCTTTCCACTAAGCTCCATCATCTTGTTGCATTCTCAACAAGCATTTCTTGTTGCACACTTTTCAACGCTCCCTCTCAACAAGAAAGGCTTCCTATCAAACCTGATCTTGTAACTCTGGAATGTTCTGCATGCAACACATCTGCCCGATCCACTTTGCTCCAACAATACTTGGAACAAAAACACTCCCAAGTGACCACTCTGTTGGGCTAGGAACATACTCTGATGCTGAAGATCTACCTGCTGCTGACAAGTGCTCCCTCTCCGAAATCTGCGCTACTGCAACATCTCCATGCATCTCGCACCATTGCACACCTCTCTGTGCCACCTAGCATTGTGCAAAACAATTGTGCCTCTCGCATTGTTGCAGCCTGCATGTTATGCGTTGTCCTGGGATTCCCTGCACTGTTGCTCTCTCTGCTGCTCCATCCGCATCTGTCTCTACCCAATCAATCAGTTCCTGCTACTCCACATCGGGGCTCCTGTAGCAAGGTCTCATCCAAGAGGTTGGGTACCTCAAGGATCCTGCCCCTCCTCCTTGGAATGATCACTCTATATCGCCCCACCTCCTACCTGGAGGTATGGCTACATGTGATCCCTCAGCCCACCTGGCTCGAAGTTTCCCCCTACTGGAGTCTCTGCATGAGTAGATGTCTCTACTCGATCTCCACTCAGCTTCACTTGTTGTGGTTGCTCCACAACCTCCTAAAGCTACTGCACCAATCGTGGCTCCTCCACAATCGTCTGAGACTTCTTCTGGCTCTGCATGTTGAGAGGTAATATATGCTCCCTCTCAACCACCAAGTCTCCATCAGTTGCCTCGCTGCTCAAGGCTTTGCATGCATCTTGAACCTCAAGAGCATACAGGTTCTTGACCCGTGAACCAATCTGCTTCACCTATCTAGTGATTATGTGTCTAAGGAAAACCTTTCCCTTACTGAAGACTACATCATAGCCTCTATCTTCCAGCATCGCGATCGACACCAAGTTTCTCTTCAGTCCTGGTACATACTTGACATCGGTCAAGGTAAGGCAAGCTCCATGCTCCCTCTGAAAAATAACCATGCCTACACCTGAGACACTATACTTCTCATCATTACCCATCCCTATGAGTATCTGTAGATCTTTCTCCTCCAAAGTACTGAACAAACTTTTGTCACCGGTCATGTGGAAAGAAGCTCCACTGTCAAGAAACCAACCACTTCCCACCATGGATGAAACCATGCATGCGAAGAGTGTGAAGTCCAACTCAAACTGTGAAGCAAGTGAGGTTGCCTCACCTTCAGATCCTTCCCCGGGTCCCTTCTTGGACTTCTTCTTTGGGCAATTAGTAGCATAATGGCCCAAATCATGACAACAAAAGCATCGCACCTTCGACTTGTCAACCTTCTTCGCATCATTGGAAGAACTGGATTCAGAAAGAGAAACCTTCCCCTTCCCCTTCTTCGCCTTACTCGCTAAGGCACAATTCTCCTCATCATGCATAGATGAAGAACTGTCTCTGGTGCGCCGTCTAATCTCCTCTTGCACAAGATCCGACCAAAGTCTCTCCCATCCTGGCAATTTCTCCCTTCCATTCACCGAGTCCTGGTAGCTATGCCAACTCTTAGGAAGGCCAAGGAGTGCTAGACTCACCATACCCTCATCCTCAACAGTTACCCCCACACTTCCCAGCTCATCCCGGCATTGGGTGAACTTCGTGAGATACTGGGGCATATTGTCTCCATTCTCACACCTAATGTTTTTGAGTTTATCCTTGAGTGCCAACTTCCTCTCGTCGCTCTTGCTATGGAATAATTCTATCAACGTTTTCCACATCAAATATGGAGAAGCCTTTCCATGGAGGCTAGACACAATGTGATCCCTCATGCCCTCCAACAGAATCCTTCGACACTTTGCTATCTTCTTTTGCCAATCCCTGACTTGAGCAGCATCAGTAGGTTTTGGGACATCTGAATCTATGAACTCCTTCAACCCATTATCATCTAACACCGCCTCCATCCTGTCGTTCCATGAAATATAGTTCGAGCTGCCCTCAAGCGCATACTCCAATCGCAATCCGTTGAAAGACATTTCAACTTTGACACCAAGAAAACACTGCTGCAAATTCGAATTCCACCAGCTCAAAAAACTCAACCGCTTCTGATCTAAAATTCGTGAGAACAAAGTATTTCTTGTACAGAGATCGACTGTATGGGCATTCACCGGATATTTCACCTTCCAAAAGAAGGATGAATCCAGAGGCTACCTGGCCCGATTACAGACTCTGCCTGAAGAAATAAGATGTAAACACTTTCTGAATAATAGATCTGATGATCAACAGCTCCGATACCATGTAGAAATTTTGAATAATAAACACATATTCAACAGAGATTATCCTGATCATGCACTATTGTAGAATACATGCATAATACATAAGCTCCTCTACGTTGATCAACAATTTAGCAACATCAAAAACAATGAAACATCAATCGCATGCACACATTAACACAGTATGTATCCCGGGGAAAGCTTACAGCTGAAAACCACACACTATCTGTATATTAATGATTGAGAACATGTAACATTACATAGTACAATACTCCTCACAAGTATCCAGCACTATCTCCACATATTACACACAATACAGCTCAGATCTGATCTCCAAATCTCCTCCGCTGCTTCCCTGCCTCCACTGCACAATCCTGCAAGAGAATGAATGAATCCAAACTCGTTCCAAGTTCTATTTACCTTGTAGAATCACTCACACTAGAAATCACGTGAGCACAGTCTATATAACTGGGCATATGCAATTCTCATGGGAATACTCAATCCTTTGATTGTGCAAGACCTCATGCACAACTATAGTCACAACTGATAGCAATCTCAACCTCTAACACCTGTCCCTGTTGAAATGTACATGCACTGAGTTAACTGATGTATTCTTCAGTTTCATTATGAGTTAATAATTAGTGAATTAATTTAATCAATTAATTCACATCACTCATCACTAGTCTATTTGCAGTTAGACTAATTACAACTAGTTCAACTAAGTCAAACTAAACACAACTCCATCAACTCCACATCCAACTCCACAGAACTCACATGCATGAGTTATAACTGATGTCCTACATGCAATAGCTCAACTAACCCACAAAGAAAGATGCATATGCCACATCTATAGCTCAAACTGAAGTGCTCCAAGAGGATAAGATAAAGTTTATAGTCTAAATATTATTATGAGACAATAATATTTGACTTTTCTATTTGTGACTAGCAATCTAAAAATAGACTCTGATCACTCCTGTTGTGATCCAAAAATAGAAGTCCATCTATTTTTTCCCAACATGACCAATCATCCATAAACAGCAAACTGCAACTCATAGACCATGATCCATATGTCTAAAAATAGACTTTGCGCCATAATTTGCCTGCAGGCCAACTTAGTGAAGGCAACTCCTTTCCACTAAGCTCCATCATCTTGTTGCATTCTCAACAAGCATTTCTTGTTGCACACTTTTCAACATCTCATCCCCAGAAGGAGCCAGTGTTAGCTCTGCTACATTTTGTGACATTAGATGGATTGAAAACAGGTGTGGCAGTGTTGTTTCATGCTGAAAGAAAGCTCGCAGCAATTGGTTTCCTTTTCTCCTTCATTCTCCTTATAACTCCATAACCCCCGCTATCCCTGTTTACTCCAACATTTAGTATAAAACTTTATTTCCTAAGCCCCCGGGTGCTGAGTTTACATGCCATGTAACCACAATCACCCGACCATGTGTTTTCCCGGCCACCACGGCCTTTTCCCACGCGCTAAACCTCGTTCTTTTCCCCACCGTCAGATCGTTTGTCGCCGCAATCCAACGGCAGTCGCACCTCCCACTAACGAAACTTGCCCATGCGATAACTCGCAATATTGATGGTTTTTGACATGTCCCATCCACCACGTGTTGGGCGGTGATTATGATTGCGCCCCCCGCATACGTTTACCGCCCTCCTCCATAAGCGGTGCGAGGAAACCACTTACCGTCGTCCCGCTCGTTATCATCCGCGCAGCTCCCGCCCACGATCACCGTTGGATCTGCCTACCCATGATCCAACAGCCCTCATCTGTTCACCTCCCATTCCTGTCTGATACCTCCCACCGAAAGATCTCAGCCGCTCGTTTGTTTGATCTAACGGCTGATATTGATTCCCGTCGCGCCCATGCATCCGCCATGCAGTCTTTATGCCCCTAACCTCTACCATGTTTCCGAAGGAAGAAGGAGGCCAGTATCTAGTACCCTGCGCCATTACTCCTCAGCAACTATGTTTAAAGAGCAGCATGGTCGAGAAAGAAAGGACAACCCTTGAGCAATTCAACGCCTTCAGTAGTTATGGAAATTTATTCATACAACACTCCACATTTTCAGGAAGTACAGCAAAGTACCAGAGAATGTCAAATTCATTAATGGAAGCAGCAGATCATAGCAGAGGCCCATATTAGAAAGTAAATATGGTTGGTGGTCCATTAAGACCCCTCCACGCATAGAGCAATAGAGCAATTTTGTAAACAAACTCCATATATACCCAAAAAAACAGATGTAATGTGGGTTGATGGTTGTGGTTTTGATGTAAGGTTCAACTTTTGGAGGCTGTAACTACTGTGATACCTGCAGCGTCTAGTCTTCATTTTCAGCTAATAAAAGCTTCCTTTGTTATTAATTGCTCACTTTCCACTTCTTCTTTGTTCCAGGCTGTGCCTATTATGCATTTTTCATGTGCTCTTGATGTTTAGCATTAGAGGGGTTGTCAGCCCACCTCTGTGTTAGAATCTAGTATGTATCATTGAATGTGTTATGCAGGTTTCTGTTATTTTAGTGCTCAGAGAGATGTCATCCTGTCTGTGCATTAGGAAATAGATTTACAGACCTTCTTACTAGTTGCAGCCGGCCATCACATGGTCTTGTGTATCTGCTGGTGTGGTCAGTTTTCTCCATGTTCACTTAATCCTCAAACTGTGAGTAATTGGTGGTCTAAAGCCTTGTAGTCTAGGGGTGTTCACCCATGTCTGGGGTAAGCGTAGTAGAATTGGTTATCTGGCTTGAATATGCATCATTCCTTCCATTCATCCACCTATTTCCAACATTTTTGTTCAGTTTGTAATGTTCCCGAGCATCTCTGAGATACAACCTAGGAGAGTTTCTTGGGGTGGTAACAGGATCTTCCTGAAGGGCAGTGAGTGTATCAATCGACTGATTGAGCAACTCGATACATTCCTCGAGTGACCGTGTAAGCATCACGTGCCCCATAGCAATAATGTTTGTGCTTTGTACTACGACCTCTAGGGGCATTGGTGGTGGAACCTGTAATTGTAACTCGGTAATATGCATGCTAAGCTCTAGCTAGAGCCATGCGGCCTCCTCTTTTTTCCTTCAGAACTCCGTAGCCAGCGTAAGAATCTATGCTTCAACGGGCAAGTCCTCTATAATTTCTAACATCTGGGCGCTCGAACAGGCTTCCACTACTACCTTTTCCATCTGTTGTTTTTGTGTGACTGCTTCATCCTGTTAGAGCCGTAGCTATTCCCTATTAATTTTCTGCTCGTGGAGTATCTGGTCGATGCGGCTTGCCCTGGCGCAAAGTTCAATTGTGGTACTATCGTGGATTTGTTGCAAGCTATCGCACATGAGTGCAGCCACATTCAGCCCCTGTCCAGTAAGTCATTATAGTATGGCTCGGTCTGCTGGTTGGTTGATGACCAATGCACCTGCCGAAATTGGAGCAGAATGAGCAACTTGGTCTCTGAGCAATGGTGCCGCTGCTGTCATACCGGAAGTTTCTGCAGAAAATTTAGTGCCTACCTGTGCCATTCTTGATCCGAAGCTCCCCCAACACAATGTGCTGCTCCGACATAGCCTCATCAACTGCCTCCCGAGTAGCTTCGCAAACGATGTTTTCGATGTCATTTAGGTTTCCCTCCATTAGGGTGGTTACTTCATTATCTATCTTAGATGCTTTTGCTTTCTTTCGTGGATTCGGTTGCTCTAGTGTGGCTGAGCGCTTCAATTGGGTACCCGTAGTAGTGGACAGCATATCCATTGCGGCCAGCTGAGTGGTTTCCTTATGATTGCCTTTGTCTTTTACTGGTGTCTGCGCACCTAGTAGTGGTTTTTCCATTGCTGCAAGTTTTGCCTCTCGCGCTGCCTTAACCTGTGCAGCATACTGGTCATTCCTTTTTTCTTGTGATGTGTGCTTGGCTTCCTCTTTTTGTTTTTGAATAGCAGCCTTGTCTCGTTCCACTACCTCGGGTCCTCGCCAAGTCACTGGCCAAGCTTCAACAATATTGTTAATAACGTCATTAATGACGATGAACAGGAAAGGAGTCCATTCTTGGGTTCGGTCCTTCCGCGCCCATATGTAGACATGATGCATATATGCTTTGAATTCCATAATGTGCTTCATACTCTCATAAACTTCATTTTTCAAGCGCAGTAACTCAGTAATCCACTAACACACATTTGCGTCCATCAAGATCCAAAAGATTTTAATCCCACGAATTCTGCTTGCATCCTTTGTCACCCAGAGGGACGCATATTACTTGGCTTCCGGCCATTCCAGGGTTAAAACGGGAAACTGGTTGTCTTCAAGCAACTCAATAGCAACCAGCATGAGAGATAGCAACAACCATGCATAATGGAATGTCTTGCCTTCTTCATGGACATCACGACAATTGGTCAGAAATTCTTCACAAAGAAACTGTGACCAACTGAACTGCACACCAGCAACACAATCTTCAGCCAGTGTGATAACGACGGTGGGGACCTCAGAGCCCCGACATTTCTGCATCACTTTTCCTGTCAGCATCTGAATGGCCACCTAGACTGCGCCGTCGGAGATACTGTCAATGACGTAACCTCGCGGTCCCTTAGCGAGCTTATATGTCTTCTTCAGTCATTCTATCATCCCTACATCGTTGCTTTTACCAGTAATTTCCCGAGGGTTCCATCTGGCATAGGGAAGATGCGAGATCCGGTGAACAAGTTCTGCTATGATACTAACGGGTTTACTGACCCATAATGTATCTCCATGCACTAGACAGAGCAACTGTTTGATGACGAACATAGTAATGGGAGGCCGGAGAAAGTGCGGGATTGTCAGGAGACAAAGTAATCCGGCTTCATCCACCTTTCGTAACCACTTCTTTGGCTGTAGAGTGGTCACCGTGCCATCTATCTTGTGGTCCATTAAGGCATCTGTCGCTAGATGGGGAAATTTTGTTCGATCTGCAAGGTCGCAATCTTCGAATTTCATTGTCGCAACATGGCCAACCACCGAGTTTTCCACTAGGATGGCTTTCAGGAGAGAGGGGGTAGTGATTATATCGTTGAATTCGTCCATGTTGGCAGGTACCTTTTTCGTCTCCTTGCTTGGAGGCACATACTTGGGTCGTCGCACTAGCTATATAGGGCCTCCTCAGGGACGTCCTCTTCTACCCGCTAAGGAGACTCTTTTGTTTCTTCCTCGCTATCGATGATAACAGTTTTACCTTTTTCTTTCTTTGCGGATTTGCCAACAGGCTGGTGTCGCGGTGACCATCTAACTAATTCTGGAAGTGGAGGTTTCTTCTTGGTCTTCAGCATCTGAGGGGATCTAGAGTGCTCGGCTACCTGTGATGGCTCTGGCTATGGGCTAATGGTGGTAGACTTTGGAGCTTCCAAGATAACATCTTTGTAGTGTTGTGGCAATGCCCGAAACCACGGACTATTTTCAACTTCCTCGTTGCTCATGATGTAGGTAATACGAACCGATTCTCTTGTCGAATAGTACGACGTGGTGGTGTGACCTTTGCTCTGTTTATATATTGATTGAACTCGAAAACCAGTGGCTTATTCTTGTGATAGCTCATAAATGCGATTTGGACAGTTATGCTTTTGCCTTAATGGCCCACCGCCCACTCCAAGGATCTTTAAATGCGCCATCATACCATGAGTGGTATCTTTAACGGTCACTTTCCATCTTTCCTTTGCAGCAGCGAATCCCCAGGGACGCAGACGCGGTTTCTGCATCGATTCGGTGGTCATATTGCATAACATTACAGTAGCCTGTTTTATAGTTGCACACCCTCTTCCAACTGCTTGGGGTGCTGGGACTGAACCTCCAACGGATAGTTAGAATGGCAAACCCCTCACGAGGGTCTTCCGGTTCCCCACTAACCCGGGTCGCGAGCCCCCTATATGTCCTTTTGCTTCCATTATGGAACTATGGTGTGCGCACCCCTGTGGCTCCGGGTGCAACCGTATCTAGGTAGGAAAGCTAGCCATGTTAGTTTCCTTGGGAAATTCCTTTTCGTCATCTAGGTAGGCCACTTCTAATTGAAGTTTCAGGATGGCTTTGTCCAACTTCATACTATAGTCACGGATTCAGGCCTCAGTTTGTTCCAACTCATCCAGTTGTCGTTTTGCACACAGAATGGCATCCCACAGCTGGTGAACCTTATCGTAGACGCCATCCCTGGTGGGATAAGTTTTACCTATAATGGTTGATTTGGCTGTAGGGAGGAGGTTCTCCTTGGCTTGATGATCCTGTGTTCCACTCTAGTCTTTTTGAGGTGTCGGTCGTTCGCCATACACCCGTATTCTTTAGGCTATTGTTTTATGCCATCTTATCCGTCGCACATATCTTCCAATCCGGAGTTGAAACTTTCGCTTATATCTGAGCTTCCACGATTCTTCTGTTGGTACGCGTAACCTATCTATCGACGCACTGGGTTGTTCCTATACTACGCATGTGAACTGTTCTTTAGGGGTCACGTCCTTCTTTCCCTGGTGGTGTTTTTCATTACATCGTGCTGATTGAGTCACCCTATTACAGTTGAGTGTTGTAACTTCCTGCAATCGATTCTGCCATCACTTTGCTTCCTCCTCAGAGTCCATGGTAAAGATGCTACCACATTCCCACGAGATTCCTCCATGCTTGGTGGCATGCATCCAATCTTGGTATTTTTCTGTTATCTGATAAATTCAATCAAGTTCTTCATCACGTACGGGTTCGGTATAGCGTTCTCCTTCCGCTGGATCCAACGGAACTACCACCCGTAGTGACTTCTGTTCAAAGATCATCTTGTGCCTTTTCAAGTTAATAATCCCCTTCATATCTGTAGCCCAATCAATTCCCAACAATGTTGGGTAAGGATTGTTGTCATCAACAATTCCTATAACTTCAAAATCGGTCTGGGTACTCACACCATCGATGTCTACCGTTATCCCTTGCAATCGACCCATTAGTAAGATCTTTTGCTGGTTAGCCATTCGTAGTTGGATCAGGGACCATTGCAGTGCGGGTTTGCCCATCCATTCCCAGGTTTGTTTAGGCTGTACGTTCGCATCTGAGCCTAAATCCAAGATAACTTGATCCATTTCATAATCACTGATTTGCACGGTTAGTCTCATCTCGCGTCCGGTGAGGAGAGCATGTCTTCCTATCTTTTGAACGCCCTGTGGTTCACTGAATCCGGCACATCTGGTGATCAGCGCTTACAATCCTTGAACAACCTTACGATCGCGCAACAGTTTCATACAGGTTCCCAGAAAGGTAGTGACCATAGAGACATCCACTCCTGACTCCATTTGATCCCTCCTATCTGGGGTTGAAGCTTCCACGAAGCTCCACTGAGCTTCTCTTGGCCCCATCCTTCCTTGCTTTGACTCCACGCATTGTTCCTTCATAGGTGTGTTGCACGTATCCCTGCCTTCATTTCCTTCAGTTATGCCGCTTCTTAGTACCATGTTTATGCTAGGGTCCTCTTCGCGAGGTTCCACACGCATCATTTGGATATTCTGGGTTTGTGGAGGTTGGATTACTCCCTTTTCGCTTAATTGGCCAATTAAAATCGGGCAATCTATTACTTCATGACCAAATTGCTCATAGTAGGGGCATGAGATCCTAGTTGGGTTAGTACAGTCACGCACGTAGTGTCCTTGTCCTCCACAATTATAACAAATTAATTGTCCGCGGCCCCGCCCGGGCCCCTATCCCCTTCCCCTACCACGTCCTTGAAACCCTCCTCACGCCTCAATCTGCACCCGGTAGGCTGGGGTTCTCTCTAGCATTAAGTCATAACTTCGGTACGTTTGTTCATCGTGTCCCACCGACCGAAAAAATTGCAATACAGCCGTTGTGAGGTCTGGGTGTATTTCTGTAATAGGTGGTAGTTATTTGTTGCATGCTTCCCTCCCTCCTGGAAAATCATGCACCAGAGCGCCTACGCAGTACTTGGTCCTGCTTGTACTTCTACCTTTAATGGCATCGGACCTACTCCTGCCAAATAGTTCAAGAAAATCGGGCAATGGTCCTTGTCGTGCATTTGACTTTTACATTTGATACAACCTATCTCCAGGCGCACCTCTAGTTGGGACATTCTTCCTTGCTTCAGGCTCTGTACTTCCAGGCTCAAGTTTTGAAGTTGCGCGTGGATTTGCTGAACTCCCAACCCTAGGTCCGGTATTGGGGTCGCGTGTAGCCTCATTGCTGTCTCTAGTGCCTCGGCTTGGGTTGAGATCTTATGCTGTGACAAATTCGTCCTCAAATGGGGCATCAAGGACGCCACAAACCACATGCAATGCTGCCCATCTGTTAAGGTCATGTTCTCTTTGCGAATAGTACTTTTTAATCTCTGGTCCAGATCCCATGGAGTTTCACCAGGCAACATTGCTATCTCTTTGAATCCAATGACCGATTGGGCTTCAGACTTTGGTCAGCCAAACTCTTTATTCAACACGTCCTAGATCGCCACTATTCCCTCATTCGGATGGTTGGTTGAGTATTTTATGTACCATGTCAGTGTGCAGTCCTGTAGTGCACTAACCAGAGTGGCCTTTTTAATGTTTTCATCGGTTATGCCTTACGCGTCCCATACATATTTTATCACAAACCAAAACTGACTTGGCTCTTCATTCCCTAAACCCTGAAAGGTCGGTAACTTGACTGCGGTCACCATCCCAGCTTTTGGTGGTGGAGGGGGGTGGCGAAGGTGTGGTGTGGATGGACTCAATGTGGGTGAAGTGGGTGGCGGTGTAGACGAAGGTGGTATCAGTGAGAAGCATTCTTTAATCAATTGGACCGCACTTCCTGGCGAGAACCTAGTGAGATCCTCCTTGCTTTCTCGCGAGAAAGAAATCAACGGGCTATTATCTACTTCTCCTATTCTTCGATAACCCTTTCCACTCCGTGTTACCCCAGACATCAATACACGCGCAGAATTTGTTTTTCACACAACAACATCTTCATCGAAGTATTCAATGATTTGATGTACCTACCTCGCAATCCTTGGAGAAAGTGCCTTTCTGCTTCACTGTAACTTACAGTTGTATCTATCACGAATTCAGTGATAAATCCCCCAATGATCTGATCTAACCAGTGGTCTATCGTGCGCATAATTATATCTTCGATGGCTTCCCGCCTTCGCACTAGTTCCGGAGTCCACACTGTGGGCTGGTCCAATCTGCACCTTCCCACGCTATTAGCTAACTTTGCGATCCACTCATACAATTCTATCGGGATGTTACGAAGAAGATCTCATGTATGTCTATGAATATATATAGCGATCCAACCACTGTTCCTCTGATATCTGCGAGTTTCTATTCTCCTGAACTATAAACTCGTGGAGCTTCAGATCCCACCAATATTCAAGTTCTTTCTTTGTAGGATTCCAGTGTTCCCACATTAGGCACCCCTTAGGCAGATCCCGGTCCTGGCAACGGAACCATTTGTTGGCTTATGGGGGCTTGCCCAGGTTCGGAAGAGTTATTTAGCCAAACAAATCCCGCAGCTACCGACCCTTTCGGCAACAACTCACGGAGCACGGACTGAGGTCTCACCCGAGGTAGCAGGGGAGGGTGTTGGAACCAAGTTTCCGCACCCTTGGGATGTCTAGATGTGGTTTGTGAGGTTCGCGCGCCGTTCTATAGCCTCGCGCTGCGCAGATTCGGTTACCCTTATTGCGCTTATTACAGATTGGATCAATTATTACTATTCTGATCTAGTTAGAGCAATCTTTAAGCAAACTGTTATTATTTCTGGTTACTTTCGCACATCAAGAATAAACCCAGTTCACAAGTATTCAACAGTAGAAATGCATAGATCATAACAATTCAAAAAGAGCAAAGTAGCATTTAACACAGAATTCAGGGTAAAATTATCTTTATTAACAATCTTCACCAATACATCCAGATCCACCCTGCGCACTCAGCTGCAGGGGTCCGCACACACAGCTGCAGACTTTCCAGGCCTCTGCGCACACAGCTGCAGAGCCTCTACCTACTACCCTTATCCCTCAACTCAAACTTACATACGCTTTCAATTTTTCTACTTCAAGCCCCCATTACCATTCATCTTCTCCAAAAACAACTGCCTTTCCCTCCTAGAGCTGCGCTCTATTTATACCCTTCCCTGGCCCACGCTCCCTACGCGGGCCGACTCTATTTACATTACTTTTTATTATTCTCGAGCGGACTACCCTTTGACTCAACTTATTACAATTCACGCTCCGCGCTTTCAACGAAGTCTTTACCCTAACTTTACCCAAAATGTCCGGCTTCGCGCCCCTTAACCGTTGCACGAGGGTTCCGCTGCCCAACAGTCACATAACAATTTAAGATGAAGTACTAGTAGATCCCAAGAAAGTTGTAGCTATGCAAGATCGGCCCTACCCTAAGATCCTAAAGAGCTTGTGTGGGTTCTTACCAGTGAAATGTTATTACGCAGAGCATTTTTTTTTTAATTATTGAAAAATTGCTACTCCCTTTAATCCACTAGTTAAAAACATGCCTTTGTATAAAGCAAGATAGTTGAGCATTCCTTCTTGGATTTAAAGGATGCCATGTGTTCCACTCTAGTATTAGTAGTGGAAATTTTTACTTAGACTTTTTTCTTGGAATGTGATGCCTTGGGAAGAGGCATGGGAGTGATCTTCATGTAAGAATGACACCCCTTGGAATTCACTAGTAAGCAATTATGTGACCACAATTAGTGTTGGGTCAATTTACTAGGTAAATTAACACAGGTATTTAATTATCAATATGGGCTTGTAAGCTTAGAAGCATGTCCAAAGTCTATGGATTCCAATGGTAGTCAATTTTAGAAGATGAAATATAAATATTAAAAGAAATACATATTACAAATATAAAATCTAATTAAGTAATTTCTAATTCATTTAAATAATATGTGGGATGAGGCTCCTAACTTAGAAGAACATGGTTGTCCTTCCCTACAATACTATTTCCATGAAGATAAATCCAAAAGAACTAATTAACAATGGTTTATGATGCAAAAGATGTAAAAGAAGAGGCTCCTAACTAAGGAGGACCAGGTTGTCCTTCTTCACCATTCTACTCTATCATAATCACCATTGCTTCAAACCAGAAATGCAGAAATAACTTCAAATGAGAAAAGGAGAATGAAATTCAGTTTTAGTTCAAAATCAAATAGAAGGGGAATTTAACTTAAATTCCTATGTGTCCCTTCATATGTAGATTAGAATTAAACAAATATTCATTTAGCAATCATCACACATCTAAATACATTTGAAACAAGAACTAATTTATAAAAACTATGAAGATTTAACCAATAAGTGCACTTAGCTTGGTGTGGGGGGCCTCCACCCTAGCCTTGCACACTTGAATAAATCTCAGCTACATCAACTTCAATAAATCAACCAAGCATGAACAACAAATTGAAATGAAACAGGTTCTTTAATTAACTTTCAGTCTTGAAAGAGTCTCAAAATCAGATTACGTAAATTCTACATGCTTAAGCCTTCAATAGTCTTGGCTTAAATAGAGAAATAATAAACAAATTGACTAAAAAGTCTCTAACAACCTTATATATCATAATCCCATCTATCCTGGTCGAATCCACCCATTCAGTTACACAAAATTTGGAAAAATCACTAATTTTGGCCTATTTCCTAGGGATTTCCTTAATGACTGGTCATGTTTGACCAACTTTGACTGGGCATGTTTAAGTTCGGCTTAACCAAACCAATAGGAACACGTCCATTCTTAGTTCCCAAGCTTTCTAGAAATGTGCTCAGCTCGTGCCCAGGTGTCCTACAAGCATGACATCAATGAAGCCATTACGGGAATTTCTTATCCTGTCCAAAAATGCACTTAAAATCCATTTTTTGTAAAAATATCTAAAAATTGAACAACATAATTTATATACCTAAATGTGCATAAATTGGTCAAAATACGGTGTATATGGATGGTAAATGGATGGATAACATGGAAATTAGGTGTATTTTAATAAGCAAAATTTGATCAAAAACGAGGGCCGACATCTCTCCCTTGCTTACTCTCAAGCATGTCCTCATGCTTGCCTCTGTCTCCTTGACTTTTTGCTTCTATATGATGACTGGCATGTTGATGTATATGTGGCTCTAACCCTTGAAGATGAAGCTTCCTGTTGAGCTACCTGTAAAAGGATATCTATGCCTTCATGTACTTTTTCTCCTTCCTTGTAGATGGCATTCTTTACTTTTTCTCCTTTCCTTTTCTCTGTTTTTCTAAAAAGAAATTTCATCCTTTCTCTTTGAAGTGTTGTCCTTTGTAGTATTCTTCACCTATCAGTGGCAAACTTGTGGCTTGGGCTATGTATTCTGGAGTGATGGGAACAAAAATGTCTCTGATGTGTGATGAGGTTTCACCACCAACAAACAAATACAAAAACTTTACACTATTCTTCCTCTGATGATAAAACACCAGAAATAACACCAATAAATCATTTTGGATGAGCAGCTTCAGAAAAGACAACAAATACAACTTGAATTTTGTAGTACATTCTGACACAACATTCATGTCCCTTTCAGATTAGCAATATCAACAACTTCACTTAAAGGAGCCAATATCCATTTGCCCTCACATCTTCACTGAAAGAAGCCAATCTTGCAATGTCGCACAGTCACAGAGAAAACACCAATCGAACAAATCAAAGCTTCTTTCACTTGTGCAGGGGGTTTTCTTCTTGTATAATTCCACTACAAAATAACTTGTGCCAATCCTTTTTATGACTAGGCATTCACTTTCAATTTAGCCACTGTTTTACCCACAGAATCTGCAAAATAGGGGTCGAAAGAACCAAGAGAATATCCCAAATATCAATGAATTTGAGAAAATTGTCCATGAGGAGCCTAATTGGGTTCATTCTGAAAAAAAACCATGTTTTCATTTTTCAAATTTCAATTTAGTTTGCTCAGAAAAAGCAACGAAAAATAGTGGCTTCTTAAAAATCGAAATGCATTTCTGGGACTGAATAAAATTTCATGATCATTCAATTTGAAATCAATTTCTGAAAGATTAACCAATGTGTGCATTCAATTGGAAATCAATTTCTAGAGACAAAAACCATTCTACAATTTTGAATGTTTCTTTTAAATTTAATAACACCACCACTCACTGTTTTTTTTTTTTAATAAAATTCTGGAAATGGGCAATTTTCATAAATCTGAACAAGTATTTTTTTTTTAAATTCACCTTCTCAGAAATTGAATGCTGGAGATTTACTTTATGTTGGAGAAATCGAAATGTTGAAGGTGATCTTATTTGGAGATATTGAATGTTGGAGAATGCTCAAGGTAACCACTGCATGCAACATAACCACTCATTCATTCACTACCTTTTGAGAAATCAATTCTTGGAAAATGAAAATCAACCTACAAGGCAATCATAATTATGCTCAGCTACATAATCTTCCTCAAAAATCAAAATCTGGAAAATAAAAATCATCCTTCTCTGCCTTTAATTTTTGTGTCTTCTCTCTTCTGCTGCAAAAACGATTCACTGTTCTTCAAAACATTATTCTCTGTAAAAATAAATCAATAAATAAATAATAATAATAATAAATAAATAGATAAAATAAAAAAATTGATCATGTTTTTCCTTGCTCCTTGATTCATAAATCAATCTCTGTTTTTGCCAAACTCATCAAAAATCCCTGCTCTGTTTCAAAAATTCTCACTGTGCATGTGAATGGAACGAATTTGCTCATACAGACCATACATGGATGATATGAATTATGCCCACTGTGTTAAAAATAAGAAGAATTATGTTCTTTGTTTGTATCAAAATTGAAATCAAAAACTTTGTGTGTAACCATGCATGAGAAAATTATGGGATTACCTGATCTGGAAGTGATTTTTGAGATATCTCTTAGATAACTTGAGTTCATGTGTTTAGACAGCTCCATTTCAATCAGAAATCTCCCTCAATATTTCCAAGGATTCGTTCATTAAACCAATGGAAAATACGTGTTTATTGGTGGCAGAGTTTAAGTGAACGGTGGCAGTGATAAGTTTTAAACAGTGGCAGAGGCACTAATTTATAACTTGAAGTTAACTCATGTTCACATCAAAATCCCGAGATTTATTTATCTAAATATTCGTTGCATTTATGAGAAAAATCTGGGTTTTGCTCTTACCTTTTTGCTTCATGAGATCTCTGCACTTAGGTGGTGTGTTCTTGCTACACGACTGCCAGATCTCTTGGCTTAAATCCTAGTCAACTCCGCTTGCTCCATTTTTCAAAAAAATCACAAAATTCTCCTCTTTGCTTTTAAAAATTCTCTGATATAGCAGCGACTTGAAGACGTTTCTGAGTTATTAAATCATGTTCCTCTTCATTCTGCAGATTTTCTGGAATTTGTTGGTGAGCTTGGTCAAATTGGCATAGCAAAGATCTCAGCTTGTAATCCTCTTCGTTAAAACCAATGTTCAACTTCCCTACTTATTTCCACACTTCTTCTTCAACACTGTGCTCTGCATTTCTCTCAATTCTGGTTTCTCTCACAAGGTTTTGACTATACACAGCGTTGAAATCTCTTTCCTGGGCTTACTTTGAGCTGTGATGGTGAAAGAAATATGTAATGCAGGTCTGGACTATGCAACAACAAAAAAACGTAATACAAAGCACTGTAATTGTTTTTCAGAGCATTTGAACTTTATTTGACCGTTTCAATTATGCCAACTCAATGCTCATTGTACCTACCATGACTGCGTCCTCCCCGTGGCTACGTCCTTCAGATTACATGGTGTACAGGCCTGTCTTGTCACTGCAACATCATATATTTTTTATCATGGCTGCTTCATACATGCCTTTCATTATATTTCATGCCCACTTTGTATTATATGCCCATTAGTTCCTTTTTCATTTTTTCTTTGGCATGTTTTTCATTGTAATTCTTCGCATATATCTTTAGGCATATACCTTAGCGCCCATACTTTGTCACTTTGTCTCTTATGTCTTAAATTTGTTTTAAAATGACCATAGGATAGGTCATTTAAAATAAATAAAAATTCGACATTTAACCTTTGTATGGTTCATGTAGGTCAACAAAATTTCTAAGGGGAAAAACATTGCCCTTATTTTTCAATAAAAATGCTTATAAAAATGTATAGGGAAATGAATTTTTTTTATATGGTAGGATAATGTATAGGGAAATGATTTTTGTATGGTAGGAGTAGGGTAAATGATAGTTTGTAATATAGTTCATTATGATGAAATTAATGGGATAAATGTGGAATGGTAAATGTAGTGGAGGAATGGTAAATGTAGTGGAATGCATATCAAGTTAAATTAGTTTTATCAATTTCTAGAAAAAAATAAAATAAATAAATAAATAAATTTAAGAGAAAAATTTTCACTTACTATACTTGTATTCCCATAAGATTTTTGATGTCAATGATGTCCTTCAGTCAAATGATGGTCGATGATGTCGATGGCTCTTCCAAGATGTTTTTAAAATGTAGAGACTTATTTCTGCTTCATGTTTTTCGCTTCTGACATTGATTCAGGATCTTTAAATATTGATGTTGTTCAGGTCCCTTCTGCATAATGATATTCCAATGGTGTATCAGGTCCCTTCTGCACAATATTTTTAATGATGTATCAGGTTCCTTCTGCACAATGTTTTCAATGATGTATCAGGTCCCTTCTGCCATGTATTTGAAGTTCCTTCTGCAATTTAGTTGCTCAATTATTCACATAGTTTTATTGCAAACTTCCCCCTTGCTAATGTTAAGACTTGTCCTCAAGTCTTGCATTTCTTGGAGGATTGTTTCTGCAAAATCAAACACAAGTAAAAGTAAAACAAGATAAAGCAAGCTGGTTGGTTTTCCTATATGAATTCGAGTTTGTATTGTGCCACTTTCGTGGATTTTCACAACCAAACTCCTTTATTATTTTGATCTTTTTCTATTTTTTTCTTTTCTTTTCTGGATGGAGGTAGGGTGTAATGGAGTAGGGAAGTATGGAAAGCTTATGAAAAGAAGATAGGTTGAAGTCTTGATCTAGTAGTAAATGGATAGATAATAATTCTGGACTTCAACATGCATGATCGCAGAGCTTTACATACAATATGGATGATGGATGAAATCATGAACAATATGGCTATGAAAGGCTTCTTTGGAAAATTATGTGACTTGACATGGTACAAAACTTGACTTCTTCTTCTTATTATTAGCTTCATGTCTTTTGCCTCGATCTCGATCATGTCGTGGAGTGATTGGTGTTGTTGGTCAGTAACTAAAGACAAGCTTCAAGAGTTTGAGTTTCATTAGATGAACTCAACATCAAGTGAATTTTCACTTTGATTTGACTTGAACATTTGTATTCATATTATGAAATATGAATTTAAAACTAGCATTGAAAAGTACTTCATCCATGGAGTTGACTCCTTCATTCTTCCTATGACCTGCAAAAACATAGCACTTGCCTGCAATACAATATTAGATGATGGAGGAAGAGAGGTGTATAGTCTCTCTTCTTCCAAGAAATATGTAAATCATTATAAGCATTTCTTAGAAAACAAGTCCAAATATGATATACAAATAAAATGCATTCGTTTACCCCTTGAGGAATGGTGGCCAGCCTAGACCTCATAGCGGTATTTTGTTCACAAAATATTTGTTTTTTATCCCATTAGAGTGATTCCAAAGCCAAGTTAAATTGAATTCATATGGCTACTTCCATTATAAACATCCTGTCAAAATGGTTTAAAATGATATGGTGTTTGGCCTAAAATGCAGACACAATTAGAGTTTAATTAATGTCAACCCGGGAAGGTAAACTTAGAAGTACCACATATAGGTCTAGAAAGATTTCTAATTTGTCAGAAATTTATTGGTTCTCTTACAAGAACACTTCCGTTAAGATCTCTTCCAACAACTAAACAAACTAGAGAGATTCCTAATTTGTCCAAGATATATTGGTTCTCTTACAAGAACACATGCGTCAAGGCCTCTTCCACCAACTAAACAAACCTAGATCTAACATTCGTCAAGATCCTATGATTCTCTTACAAGAACATATGAATTTTAGGATCCCCTCCAATATTAGAACATCTAACAAAAACTTAAAAGCTGAAATGAAATAAAAACATAAATTAAATTATACCTAAAATAAACATGCAAGTGAGGCCATGGGGGCCCTCCATAACTCCACAAGCACACCACTTCAAAGGAGACTCAAATGTAGAAGCAACAAAATCAAAGTATGATTCTTTATTTCAAAATCTCCATTATGATGTACAAACTAACTCTAAGATTACAAATGGAGCTCTAAGATTAGAAATGAAGATTCTAAGATTACAAATGAAGGAGATTGTACTCCTATTTATACAATGGGATGAGATAACAAACTCATAATGATGATCCACTAATCTCTCTTTAGTTCTATACATCTCTCAACCATCTAGACACATAATCCCCTTTTGTCCTTGATCTTCTCCATGAGGCTTATCTTATCAAATTCGAATTTGATCATTCAAGGCCACATAAAGGTGTCTTGGAAGCTTCCTTGGAACCTACACATGTCACAAAAACAATCCACTTTCCATATATGAAGTAAAATATATTATTTTCTAATATTTAATCAAGAATTTCTCTTAAAAATGCTTGAAAATAAATCATATTTGGAAGATATAAATGAGACCCATTAATGATGAACAATAGCGAAAATGAAGTGACATGGTAGTGAATAATGAGTGATATAATGGAAGCATAGGTGAAAAATGTATGGTAATGAGTGATATGTGTATGACATTTTGAAGCCCAACATACCCCCCAACTGAAGCTCTTGCATGTCCTCATGCAAGCTACTACAATGACTTATTTGATTTGATTCTTAGATGAGCTTTCTTTTACAAGATGTTTGATTCTTGTGTAACAACCATCTTTCAATCATGGACTTCATTTTAACTTTGCACATATTTTGATAACTTTTATTTTTGCAAAGCATTTGCATCTTTGAATGATTGGTTCTTGTGTTACAATCATTTTTTCCATTGTTGAGATATATTTTTAATGACTCGTTCTTGTGTTGCAATCATTTTTTCCATTGTTGAGATATATTTTTAATGACTGGTTCTTGTGTTACAATCATTATTTACTTTGTTAAGATCAATCATTTTTAAGAAGTCATTTAATATGCTCATCATTTTGTAGTAGTTTTTATTGTGGGAAGACTATGTGGGTTAAGATGTAATATGAATGAGAGAAAGAAATGAAGTGTGCAATTCCCCCCAACTGATGGTTTCTGGCAATTTTTAATGAGAAAGGGAATAGTGAAATAGTGGAATATTTTCCAAATATCATCATTTTAGCATCTAAAAAGAATTTCAAGATTAAAGGTCAGAAAACATCATACCTTACTTACCTAAAGAAGTGGATGAATCATGCATGTTTAGTTGCTGCAATTCTGGTCTGAAGCTTATTCTACAAGTTGTGAATGAAAGATGGCTCTGTATTGTCGTATCTGCTGTTGGATCTTCTGCTGCATAGTCTGATGAATTTGATGAGTCTGCTGAATATGGCTGAAAATATATAAGGCTTGGAAGGTATACAAAATATAGAAGTTACCATCTATAGGTCTAAAATATTTGGTCTAAAATGGCGCCAAAATGTTTGGTCTAAAATGCGGATGCAAATTAGAGTTTAATTAATGTCAACCCCGGAAGGTAAACTTAGAAGTACCACCTATAGGTCTAGAAATATTTCTAATTTTTCCGAAATCTATTGGTTCTCTTACAAGAACACTTTCGTCAAGATCTCTTCCAACAACTAAACAAACTAGAGAGATTCCTAATTTGTCCGAGATCTATTGGTTCTCTTACAAGAACACATTCGTCAAGATCTCTTCCAACAACTAAACAAACCTAGATCTAACATTCGTCAAGATCCTATGGTTCTCTTACAAGAACATATGAATTTTAGGATCCCCTCCAATATTAGAATATCTAACAAAAACTTAAAAGCTGAAATGAAATAAAAACATAAATTAAATTATACCTAAAATAAGCATGCAAGTGAGGCCATGGGGGCCCTCCATAACTCCACAAGCACACCACTTCAAAGGAGACTCAAATGTAGAAGCAACAAAATCAAAGTATGATTCTTTATTTCATCATGATGTACAAACTAACTCTAAGATTACAAATGAAGATTCTAAGATTACAAATGAAGGATATTGTACTCCTATTTATACAATGGGATGAGATAACAAACTTATAATGATGATCCACTAATCTCTCTTTAGTTCCATACATCTCTCAACCATCAAGGCACATAACCCCCTTTTGTCCTTGATCTTCTCCATGGGGCTTATCTTATCAAATTCGAATTTGATCATTCAAGGCCACATAAAGGTCTTGGAAGCTTCTTTGGAACCTACACATGTCACAAAAACAATCCACTTTCCATATATGAAGTAAAATATATTATTTTCTAATATTTAATCAAGAATTTCTCTTAAAAATGCTTGAAAATAAATAATATTTGGAAGATATAAATGAGACCCATTAATGATGAACAATAGCGAAAATGAAGTGACATGGTAGTGAATAATGAGTGATATAATGGAAGCATAGGTGAAAAATATTTGGTAATGAGTGATATTTGTATGACATTTTGAAGCCCAACATATGGTAAAAATTATAAGGAGTACCATGTTTGATAGAGTTGTTTGTGAATTTTTTACTAGACCAACAATCACTATTTGAAGAGTAACTTTTTCATTAAAAATCGGATCGATGTGATTCCACTTGGATATTAAAGTAAATTAATTTTTGTCTTTCCAGTAGAAACGGGTTTTTAAAATCATTAGGTTTGATATCACAAAATTGGTGATGAGCAGACCTAGGAGGCAAATTTTTACTATGCTGATTTGAAGACATGTAGTCATTAAATGTGGCATATATTTTTCATTTTACCTAAAAATGGGATGATTAAAATTGTTTATTGATCTAGACTTGAATATATATCTCCCATATAAACAGGTTTTGAAAAGATGATGATTTGGTATGTTAAATATGCCAATGAACAGTCAAGACCTAGAATTGTCACCATGCAGATTCTTCGACAAACAGTTAGTATTTCAAGAATAACTTTTTCATATGATATCTGATTGAGGTGATTCAATTTGATTTGAAAACTAGATTGCAAGGGCTATCTTCCCTATGAATATAAGGTAAAAATGTTTCCATTAGACACCTAAAATATAGGTTGTAATAAGTTTGTTCTCAAAATTTCTCTTGAGATCTAGTGTTTATTTTTACCTTGTCTTTTTCATTTGTGATCCAAATTGAAAAATAGGTTTAAAAACTAGTTTTCAAGATATTATTTACTTCAATTTGCCAAAAAAAACCTTCCAAATGAGTATTGAACAATTATGTGAAATTTTATTCATGAAAAAAAATCTTATTGTGAAATCACTCTACCTATTTATTTATTTATGTTATTCTATCCTACTTTATTGTAGAAAAATAAGTCATTCTCTTAGATATAAGAGAATTTCCAATTCATCCATTTGCTTAACAAGACCATAAGTAGACTCACATCCAGTTTGAAAAATATACCTTAATGAATACTTGGACTTCAAAAATTAGTTGATCATAAAGATTTGATGCTAAAGGATGTTGAAAAATGGAGTGGTATTGTTGCCTAATGACTAGTTGAAACCAAGTTTGAAAGTGATATTTAAGTTTTTTATTTTTCTCAACTATCATAGTGGTGAGCTCCAGTATTGTAGCAATAATGCTACAACTCCTGGGGCTCCCTGTCTCTTAATTTTATCAACCCGGTAGTTCGTACAAACTTGGAAGCGACGGTGTTGTATGCACAAGTACTAGCTCTTGTCGCAGCTGTCACTTGGTCAGCTGGCACAAGTCCGCTAGGGCTCAAGCCAACTTCTATAGGCCCTCAGAAGAAGCTTGTTAAATGATGGATGAAAGCTAGCTCAAAGAAGACTAATCTACTTGGCAAAAATGAACTGAAAGCAAATCAAAACATGGAAACCCTAATTTAACTAGTCTAACCTCTATGATGCAAAGAATGTGAAGGAAACTTCTACCAATGGTGCCATTACTTCTAATAAGTGAAAATGCATGAATCTAATCTACTTGCATCTTAAAAGACATGTTTTTCTATTTTTTCTTTAAGTGGATGGAGTGATTGTGATTTTGTGCTTATTAGGGTGTGGTTGTGCAGATGTGATGCGGAAGGAAGGAAAGCTTGGGAAAGGTTGGGGAGGCTAGCAGAGGTCCCCAGAGATCCTTAGCATCAGTCCACAGAGGTTCCTCATGTTCAGAGGCTCAGCAACCGAGTGAGTGGCCTCCTACAGGATGTCTGCAGGGGATTCTACAGGAAACGCAGGGGTTTCTACAGGAAGTCTACAAATTGCTACAGGATGACCTACCGTGGGTGTTTGAAGTGATGGTGGAGTGATGGAATGGTAGGGGGAGATGTGCAAGGTAGGAATAAAGCCGGTGATGGCTCAGGAGTGGAGAAGTAGGATGGAGAACGAGTGTATGAAGTGGGTTGATGGATGGAAGGTTATAACAACGAAATGTCTAAAGAATGAAGTTACGTGAGGAGTGGAGGAGTTTGGGAGATAACAGAGCGGAGCAGAGGTCAAGGATGTGGTTGTATGCGTGATCAAGACGAAGAAGAAGGTAATAGAACGATGAAGAGCAGTGTAAATAAAACAAATGGCTTATGAGCAGTGCAAAAAGATGGTGAGCTCCAGTATTGTAGCAATAATGCTACAACTCCTGGGGCTCCCTGTCTCTTAATTTTATCAACCCGGTAGTTCGTACAAACTTGGAAGCGACGGTGCTGTATGCACAAGTACTAGCTCTTGTCGCAGCTGTCACTTGTTCAGCTGGCACAAGTCCGCTAGGGCTCAAGCCAACTTCTATAGGCTCTCAGAAGAAGCTTGTTAAATGATGGACGAAAGCTAGCTCAAAGAAGACTAATCTACTTGGCAAAAATGAACTGAAAACAAATCAAAACATGGAAACCCTAGGAAACCCTAATTTAACTAGTCTAACCTCTATGATGCAAAGAATGTGAAGGAAACTTCTACCAATGGTGCCATTACTTCTAATAAGTGAAAATGCATGAATCTAATCTACTTGCATCTTAAAAGACATGTTTTTGTATTTTTTCTTTAAGTGGATGGAGTGATTGTGATTTTGTGCTTATTAGGGTGTGGTTGTGCAGATGTGATGCGGAAGGAAGGAAAGCTTGGGAAAGGTTGGGGAGGCTAGGAGAGGTCCCCAGAGATCCTTAGCATCAGTCCACAGAGGTTCCTCACGTTCAGAGGCTCAGCAACCGAGTGAGTGGCCTCCTACAGGATGTCTGCAGGGGATTCTACAGGAAACGCAGGGGTTTCTACAGGAAGTCTACAAATTGCTACAGGATGACCTACCGTGGGTGTTTGAAGTGATGGTGGAGTGATGGAATGGTAGGGGGAGATGTGCAAGGTAGGAATAAATCCGGTGATGGCTCAGGAGTGGAGAAGTAGGATGGAGAACGAGTGTATGAAGTGGGTTGATGGATGGAAGGTTATAACAACGAAATGTCTAAAGAATGAAGTTACGTGAGGAGTGGAGGAGTTTGGGAGATAACAGAGCGGAGCAGAGGTCAAGGATGTGGTTGTATGCGTGATCAAGATGAAGAAGAAGGTAATAGAACAATGAAGAGCACTGTAAATAAAACAAATGGCTTATGAGCAGTGCAAAAAGATGGTGAGCTCCAGTATTGTAGCAATAATGCTACAACTCCTGGGGCTCCCTGTCTCTTAATTTTATCAACCCGGTAGTTCGTACAAACTTGGAAGCGACGGTGCTGTATGCACAAGTACTAGCTCTTGTCGCAGCTGTCACTTGGCCAGCTGGCACAAGTCCGCTAGGGCTCAAGCCAACTTCTATAGGCTCTCAGAAGAAGCTTGTTAAATGATGGACGAAAGCTAGCTCAAAGAAGACTAATCTACTTGGCAAAAATGAACTGAAAGCAAATCAAAACATGGAAACCCTAGGAAACCCTAATTTAACTAGTCTAACCTCTATGATGCAAAGAATGTGAAGGAAACTTCTACCAATGGTGCCATTACTTCTAATAAGTGAAAATGCATGAATCTAATCTACTTGCATCTTAAAAGACATGTTTTTGTATTTTTTCTTTAAGTGGATGGAGTGATTGTGATTTTGTGCTTATTAGGGTTTGGTTGTGCAGATGTGATGCGGAAGGAAGGAAAGCTTGGGAAAGGTTGGGGAGGCTAGGAGAGGTCCCCAGAGATCCTTAGCATCAGTCCACAGAGGTTCCTCACGTTCAGAGGCTCAGCAACCGAGTGAGTGGCCTCCTACAGGATGTCTGCAGGGGATTCTACAAGAAACGCAGGGGTTTCTACAGGAAGTCTACAAATTGCTACAGGATGACCTACCGTGGGTGTTTGAAGTGATGGTGGAGTGATGGAATGGTAGGGGGAGATGTGCAAGGTAGGAATAAAGCCGGTGATGGCCCAGGAGTGGAGAAGTAGGATGGAGAACGAGTGTATGAAGTGGGTTGATGGATGGAAGGTTATAACAACGAAATGTCTAAAGAATGAAGTTACGTGAGGAGTGGAGGATTTTGGGAGATAATAGAGCGGAGCAGAGGTCAAGGATGTGGTTGTATGCATGATCAAGACGAAGAAGAAGGTAATAGAACGATGAAGAGCAGTGTAAATAAAACAAATGGCTTATGACTGTCACCAAGATGAAAATTCATTAACCTATGCTACCTGTGCTATGAACTCAATGAACAGCAATATAAAGCGTGTAGAGGAATGTGCATGAAGCGGTGATGAAGGTGTATGGTGCAAGAGTGAAGTGCATGGAAAGATCTATCATAAACGAGACTATGTTGCAGCATGTATAAAGTGAAGAACTGCGTATTTTTGTGGTTGGTATAGGCTGCACTCCAATCTCCAAACAGAGAGATGGCAGTGAGCCTTTACAACCTTTTTGCTGGAGCTCCAAGAGATTATATCTATCCTCCTATCAAACTTAAGCAACTGAAAGCAAATCACCATAAACTAGTCCTATCTATGCTCATGAAAACGACTAAATTACCAAACTGTGAATTCGAATTGCATGTGAAAATAAACAAACTCAAAGTGCTGGAACGAAATGCAAACACATTACAACACTGAGGAGATCTATTGCTCTCAGGTTGGGCCCTAACCTGAGAGCTATAGCTCCTTGAGAAAACTCAGAACTAGATCAAAATCTGCCTTCTTTATTCATAATCTGATGTCATGCCAAATTGGCTTACAAAAAGGAACAAAAGACTGAGCTCTAGCTCGTACTTTCCAATTACAAGAGTAATGCCAAGGTTCAAAAAGCTCCTCTGCAAGGCTACGGCCTCAGTATTTATGCAAAAACGATCATCCAACAGATGTCCTTGATTTTAGGAGCTCGGCTGTCCAACTAAAGTTTAACTGCTGATCCTGTAGGACAGTCATAACTACTGTTCCTGTAGAACAGTTATAACTGTTGTTCTTGTAGAACAGCTGGCTGCTTCTAAGCTCGGTGGGGAGATGGATTGGAGCTCGGAGTTCTTGGTGGGAATCACGAGGAAGATCCCCAAGACCGTGGACATCCTCTCCTAAAAACCAGCAGTGCCACCTCATTGTCTCCTTGTCTCCTTTTTCGTTGTCTTTTTCTCCCTTTTAATGCCAAAAACCTGAAAGCATCATGCATTAGTCACGTAGATAAAATGTCTACCCTTCTTCCTACAAACAACATGAATAAACTGAGAAATGCATGCATAAGCAGTAAAAAGTGAATGGTTTGAGCAAAGCAAGTAGGCCAAATGAGCCCAAACTATACCAAAAATTGGGGCTCATCATCACCCCCCAGCTAAACTATTTGCTCATCCTTGAGCAACTTAGTCCAAGTCCTCATCTTTCATTGCTTTCACTGCTTCTCTTGCATCCCAAGGCTCTGTGGTAGGGTCCTCTCTGTAGATGTGAAACCCTGCTTTTCTGTTTACCTCTTCCCATTGTTGACTGTCATCTTCCTTTGTATTTCCTTCAGTCAATCCTAGCAATAGCGGTGGGCTGAGTTTAAGGCCAATCCAGCTGGCCTGGAGGCTTTGCATGGACTTCTTGTAAAGGTCAACCCTTGCCAAAGCTTCTCTCATCCAGATGGGGGTATGGTACTCTCGGATTTTCAAGCTGTGGGCCATGGTATTCCATCTGCGTGCACAAGCCTGGGCAGCACTTTCTCCCAACAACCTTTCCATGTCTTCAAAGTGAGCTATGGCTTGGGCTTGTTGGTCCATAAACCTCAAGGAAGCTGTGGGATCCGTAGCCAACTGTTGGTGGGTTGAGATGAGTGCCACCGGGTCCTCTAGTTCCGGCCTAATGAACAGTGGTTCGCTCACTTCTCGGTTCATGACCGATTTTGCTTCAGCTGCTCTTTGATCTTCATGGTTTAACCATGAGGCGAGGGCCATCAATTGCATATCACCCAAGGCAATGTTGGGATCCCATGAGACTTCATTAGGCAAAGCCAAGTTGTGGAGGTAAAACTCTGCCAATTTGGCTTTGTCTTCTGCCGAACTAGCAGTGCATAATTCAGAAAATTGTTGTGGGTTTTGGATGTGTGCAATACCTCTTTGGGCCAAGGTGTTTATTTGGAACTGAAGCCATTGATCCTTTAAAAACAATCCATAGGATTTTGCGGGCGTTCTGCACTGAATTGCTTCCATGGCCCAACTGGCCATGCAGGCCAATTGTGCTTCCTTTTGTTGCAGCTGTTCCTTTAAGGCTTGTACTTCAATTCTTGTCTGCTGTTCTGCTTCCTGTAGAAGTGTCATTGGCTCTTCAAGACTGGTGGTCAGCTCCTTTTTGCCTTCTTGTTCATTTGTGATGTCCTTGGAGGATGTTCCTGCCCCTGCCTTTAGTTCTTGTAGCTGCAACCGTAACTTCTGATTTTCTTCCTGTAGAAGCGCCTGCTGGCAACTAGCCACATGTTTAGCCATGGTGAATTCACTCCTGACCTCCCTGAGTTGATCCTATAGAGGGCCTATGTCCGCCACCCCCTTTGATCTGGCGATTTGCATCCATGTGTGGGAACGGACCCTTTCTTTCTCTAGTTCAAAAATTAGAGGTACAGTAAATTTCTGTGGTATGATTTTGCCTGCCTCTAAAAAGGTGTAATATGAATTCAGATTGGGAAAAGGGCTAAGTTCTGGTATATGTTCTCTTGCTGTTTCTTCAGGCGGTTCTGCCTCATCCCCCCTTGGTGATGAGGGCCCTTCTCCTTCCCTCTTTTCTGTTTCCTGTAGCCGGGCCAGAGTATCCTGTAGAACATTTTCAGCTTCCTGTAGCTGAGTTTGTTCTAACTTCTCTTGCCATGTATTCTTCTTTGGACTCCCCTTCTCGTAGGTAACTGTGATCCTGGAGGGTGATTTTTCCTTGGGAGAAGCAGGTGTATCTTCGATGACAATTGGGCTGCTGGATTGAGGTGGTGGCTTGCCCGTTTTTATCCTAACGCTTCTCCGAGCTTTAAAGTACAGAGGGGTCTCCCTCTTCCTCTTGTCTTTTTGCTTAGGTGGCGTGCTGAGGCCAGCTAATACCGATGCTGCTTCCCGTGCCAGAATATCCACCTTCTTCTCTTTGGGTTTTACCTTTTTGGGGCTTCCTGTAGAAGCCTATTTTTGCAATTTCGGGCTTCTTGTAGAAGACTGTTTCTGCAATTTTGGGCTTCCTGTAGAAGCCTGTGTCTTAATGGTTTATGGGCTTCCTGTAGAAGCCTTGGTCTTTGCTTTTGGGCTTCCTGTAGAAGCATGTTTTTCAATAATTTTTGGGCTTCCTGTAGAAGCCTGAGTTTGTGTTCTCGGGCTTCCTGTAGAAGCCTGTTTTTGCTTTCCTGTAGACACAGGTGTCTCCACTTCCGCTTGCTTGCCTGCTTGAGTTTTGCTTTTTGCTTTGGGTGCAGGTGCTGTTGAGGTACTTGGGCTGACGTGGGCCACCTCTGCTTTGTCCATTCTGCTCTTCATCCTCTTTTCCCTTGCTGACAGGATAGGTGTGCCACCTTTTTCTTGGTCCTTCTTTTCCTCATGCTTCTTCCTTTGTTCTTCGGCCACTGCTTCGTGTTCCTCACTGCTAGAGGAACCCGTTTCTTCGATCAACATTTTAATATCCCCATCTTTGGTCAAATTGCGGAAGGATTCCCATGAGAGGGGGACCTTATAAGAGTGCAATGCATCTTCCACAAGCAGCTTTATTAACCCATGGTGGGCTATCTGATCAGGTATGCCCTCTCTTAGCTTTGTAGCACACTCCATTAGGGACTGCAGGAGATAATAAGGGATGCTCAGTTTTTGCTCTACAGGAAGGTCAATCCGGTGCCTCAACTCAGTGAGTAGCCGAAAGTGATATGCATACACGATGCTGAACCGGCCTTCACAAGTAATATATTTCATGATTTGCAAACTGACTTCATTCCAAGGTGGTGATAGACTCGTTCTTCTCACCCCGTTTTTATCCTCCGAGAATTCTTCCTCGGGTGGAAAGAATTCCTTCTTTGCCTACTGACTCAGCTTTCTCTCCTCTTTATCCCACGGCAGACCCATAGGAAGTTCTGTGATCCGACTGATATGTTCTGGGTGAGTTTGAGGCTTAGACCTCTGAAGTTTACTGTGGCCAGTGTCTGGGATTTAGGCTTCAAAGCCTGCAAGAATTCCTCGGCTACTTCATCATCGTAGCCCTGCAGCTTATCATAAAAAGGCATCCATTGTGCTCTGGTGAATAGCTCTACCACTGCTGGGTTTCTCCTTAGTTTAGTTGAATCCGTGGGCTCTCGTCTTATAAACCCACCCGGCATGATGAACACGGTCGTTTTAACAAAAGGTGGCAGATGCAAAAGGGATTTGGTCTATGAAGACAGAGCATGCACATACAAAATTTCAACACAGACTACTTATACCAACATCCTGTAGAATGGTAGCAACGGCACAGCAAACAACAATTCCACCAATATCTTTATAACCCTACCGTGGACGATGGTCTTGCCACTTCTAATAACCAGTTACATTAAGAGTTCAGGGTTACCTCCTTAATTGGCCACCTTTTTCGCGAGGCACCCGCTTTCCTGTAGATGACTACGTTCCTGTAGACTGCGTTCCTGTAGAACTGTGCTCCTGTAGAACTGCGTTCCTGTAGAACTGCGTTCCTGTAGAAGCCGCGCGCAATTCTCGGGGAGGACTGTAGTTTGCCGCGCTCGCGGTGTGCTTGACCAGCGTTCTGTTAGCCAACAACTCGGCGTATCAAAGTGCAGAGGAGATCAGAATAGCTATCCGAGTTGAAGTGTTGGATGATAAATGCATGCGCATGATTTAGCCGATTGGATTTTGAATCGGCGCAATCCGTGGCGCGGGGGATGAGCTGTCCCCGCCGGACCGTTGGGCGACGTCATCCATCCTTCGCCTGCGTATTCACTTGTTGCTGCATTCATTCCCACAGATTTGTCGCCGCCTTTCCTGTTAAACTTATGCTTCTGACGAGAGTGTTCCCACGTGCATACCGTTCATTCCCTTTGTCGTGGCCGCCACCCAAACATCCAATTACACTTTAACTAGCCGACGTGGCCAGTCGACTGGCCATACGGCCGCTCAACCATTCAATTTTACGCTTTGCAAACAATTTCAAAGTTAGATTCATGCGATTTGATGGAAGGAAGGGTGGAGACACTTACCTGCGCGGCTACACACGATTTTTTCAATTCTTGGACGATGGTGAGCGGATCTACCTACTGCGTGCGACTTACACAGACCCGGAAGCTCATGGGTACAGGCTGCCAACGCTGGAGTGGGTGGTTTTGCTTGCATGCGCCCGCGTTTCATTTCGGATGGCGGTGCTGTGAATGGTATCCACTCGAGCAGGTTGAACTGTTACAGGATCCCCGCGAGGGGTCTCGTAACAGTCCTTTCTCCTTGGGTGCATGCTGCACGATGGCAGTTCTGGCTTCTCGATCACAATCTCGGAGCTCTTGATGCATGTGGTATGAGATTCCATCATTTGTTAATCTTTGGAAATGGCTTTCCCGCGAGAACTCATCGATTTTCTTTGTTTGTGCAGGGACTTGGCCGCATGTCGACACGGGTGGTGGAGCATGGTGACAGCGACGTGCAAGGATGCCAACAGAGGCTGGCGTGCATCCAAACCAATCCATGGTCGTGAAATCTCTTTTTAAGATGAATTCTGGCCGTCCAAAACTCCTACAGGAAGTTTCCTGTAGACACAGAGCTTCCTATAGAAAGTTCGGCCTTCCTGTAGAAAGTCTGCACTTTCCTGTAGAAAATCCGCGCCTTCCTGTAGAAAGACTGCGCCCTCCTGTAGAAAGACTGCGCCTTCCTGTAGAAAGACAGCAGCTTCCTGTAGAAGATTCAAACCATGATAAAATTGCACATACCTTGAAAAACATGGGTGCTCTTGGAGGAGGTACTGATGAGGTTCCTTGACAGCATGATAAGGACCCTTGGCTGTGAGTTGAAGGGCTTCCTCTTCTCCATAGAGCATCTGCAACCTGCAATTTTTACCATATTTTGCTTATTGTGTTTTCTTTTTTTTCTCTTTTTTCTTCTTTTTTTTTTTTTTTTTTTTGAAAGATAACAGGGGCGCCTCAGAGAGGTTTTCACTCAAGGATCTTTTTCAACCTTTTCTCTTTTTTCTTTTTTCTTTTTTTTCTTTTTTTTTTTTGAAAAGCAATAGGAGCGCCTCAATGAGGTTTTCACCCCTACTACCTACCTTGGGCGCCTCAGAGAGGTTTTCACCCAAGGATCTTTATTTCTTTTTTTCTTTTCTTTTTTTTTTTCTTTTTTTTTCTTTTTTTTTTTTTTTTCAGATATTCTTTCAGGGTGTGCCAGAGGCAGAGGCAGAACCCTTCTCTATGACCAATACAGATTTCTCCATAGTTTTGATAAACTCTTGTCTTGGAGAGGTCTCTTGTAGATCTTCAATCGATGCCCATTGACAAGCATGGGAATGGCTTCCTCATCAATGGTTCAAATGAGGACAGATCCATTGTCATGGCATTTCTCCACTGTATATGGTCCTAGCCATCTGGTTCTCAACTTCCCCTTGAAATCTTTGTATCTGGAATCATACAACAAAGCCCAATCTCCTGGTTGAAATTGCTTGTCATGGAGATGTTGGTCATGCCACACCTTCCTCTGAAGTTGAACCACTTCTGAGTGAAGGAGGGCCTGCATGCGGTGCTCGTCCAGGCCATTCAACTGCAGCAGCCTTTCTTGTTGAGCATGGCTGAGATCTAGGTCCAGCTGAGCTGCCATCCTCAAGGTGTTGTATTCAAACTCAATGGACAGCAAAGCTTTCTTCCCATAGACCAGCTCATATGGTGTGAAACCGGTGGTGGTCTTCCAAGTGGTGTTGTAGGCCCATGTGGCTTCTACCAGGCGATCTGCCCAGTCCTTTCTGCTGCTGCTCACCACTTTAGTCAAGATCCATTCTAATGCTCTGTTGGTGACTTCCACCTGCCCATTTGCTTGAGGGTGATAAGGGGTGGAAGTCTTGTGCTTGATCTTGTGATGAGCTAGGAGATCTTCAACCAGGTTGGAGGTGAACTGGCTCCCTTGATCGGTGACCAGCTCTCTTGGATAGCCAAACTTATAGAAGATGTTCTCTCTTAGGAACTCGGCCACCTTTTCTTCTGTTGCTGCTTTGATTGCTTTGGTCTCTGCCCACTTTGTCAAATAGTCAGTACACACAATGATGTAAGTCCTTTGCCTCGAAGAGGGGTTGATTGGGCCCACAAAGTCCATGCCCCACTTCTCAAATGGCTCAAGAGTCACTTGAGGTTGGAGAGGCATCTCATCCCTTTGGGTCGGTTTCCCCATTCTTTGGCATTGGTCACACTGACTGACATATCTTCTGACATCTTGATGAAGTGTGGGCCAATAGTAGCCTGCCTGCAGGATCTTGAAGGCAGTTCTCTTTGCTGCAAAATGCCCTCCACAAGGCCCATCATGACAAGTGAGGAGGATATCAAAGACTTCCTCCTCCCTTACACAACGCCTTAAGATCTGATCGGGGCCAAGCTTGAACAGATTGCCCCCGATCCAAGTGAATGAGGCACTTTTTCTGATGATTCTGCTCTTCTCTCTGGAAGATAGGTGTGGAGGGAACTGTGTCGAAACAAGATAGTTTGCTATATCAGCAAACCATGGAGAGAGTACTGAAATAGCAAACAGATGTTCATCAGGCATCTGATCATCCACTGTTCCATCCTCATCTGCAGACAAATCCAATCTAGATAAAAAGTTAGCAACAACATTTTCTCTACCTGGTTTATCAACAATGGTTAGATCAAACTGCTGCAATAAAAGTAACCATCTAATAACACGAGCATTCACATCTGGTTTATTCATCAAATATCTAGTAGCAGCATGGTCAGTATGTACAATGGCCTGGTAACCAGTAATATAATGTCGGAACTTGTTCAATGCATGGACCACAGCCAAGAATTCTTTCTCGGTTACAGTGTAATTCAGCTCAGCTTTGGACAAGTTTTTGCTAACAAAGTAAATGGCATATGAAAGTTTCTGCTCAACTTGTCCTAAAGCTGCACCTATGGCTTTGTTCGAGGCATCAGTGTGGATGTGGAAAGGTAGGGCCCAGTTTGGACCTCTCAGGATTGGGGCTGACACCAACTTGTCCTTCAATTCATTTAAAGCCCTCTGACAATCGTCAGTCCATTTAAACTCCACATCTTTTGCCAACAGACCAAACAATCGTGAGGCTAGCTTGCTGAAATCTTTAATGAATCTCCGGTAGTATCCTGCTAATCCCAAGAAACTCCGGACATCCCTTACCTTTTGAGGAGGTGGAACCCTCTTGATGAGAGCAATTTTGTTAGGATCCACCTGCAATCCTTGGGAAGAAATGGTATGGCCTAGCACGGTCCCCTCAGTCATTAGGAACTCACATTGTTCAGGACTAAGGGACAAGTTCATCTCGGTACATTTGGTTAGGACTTTCCCCAGGTTGGACAATGCTTCCTGGAAGTTGGCCCCATAAGGAGTAAAGTCATCCATGTATATTTCCACTGCATCATGGACCAGCTCCGAGAAGATGCTCAAGACAGCTCTCTGAAAGGTAGCAGGAGCATTGCATAGCCCAAAGGGAAGGACTTGATAGGCAAAGGTACCCCAAGGACAAGTGAAGGTGGTCTTATCTTGGTCTTCTGGGCTGATTTGGATTTGATTGTACCTGCTAAACCCATCCAGGAAAGAGAAGAACTTCTTTCCTGCCAGTCCATCCAACACTTGATCTATGAAAGGTAGAGGGAAATGGTCCTTCTTGGTAGCTTTGTTCAGTTCTCGGTAGTCCACACAAATTCTCCATTTCCCATTTTTCTTGGGAACCAACACTAGAGGGGACACCCATTCACTATCTGAGATGGGGTAGATGAATCTGGCATCCAACAGTTTCTGCAATTCTTCCTTGACAATGTCTTTAAGGGCTGGATTCATTCTCCTCTGAGGTTGCCTAACCGGTTTACAATCCTCTTTGATGTATATATGATGGGTACAGACCGAAGGATGGACTCCTTTCATTTCCTTATAGCTCCAAGCAAAAGCATCTAGGTGGTTGGCCAACAGACTACACAGCTCCTTTTCCTGGGAAGGAGATAGGGAGGAGCTGATCTTCAATGCTTTCTCAGGGCCGAACTCCACATTCTTGACTCTGGGAGTAACAGGGTTGGTTGTACAGAGATCCACTAAGGTGCTAGCTTGGGCATCCTCCACCAATTCCTCCAAGGGTAGTGCACTGGAAGGTGGATTCTGGATCAAGGTCTCGATCAAGTCATCCTCGGTTGGGGGGTCTTTTCTAGTGGTATCTAAGGTGCACAGAGGTGCTGAGTACACCTCGTCTTCTTCTCCTTCTTCCAACCAGAGTGGTAAATCATGCTCTAAAGAAGGTTGGGCAGGAGGGTATAGGACTAGCTGCTTGGACATGGGACCATTTTTTATGGTCATATTTCCTGCCCGACAACTTATGTAAGCATCTGCAGTAGCTAACCAAGGCCTTCCCAAAATGAGAGGATATCCAGTAAGCTTGGCCTTTGGTTGCAGAACCAGGAAGTCTGCAGGGTATTCCCAAGAATCAATGGAGACCATGACATCCACCACAATCCCTTCGGGAGTCACGGTGGAGCGATCTGCTAATTGCAGTACTGTCGAGGTCTTCCTCAAGGAACCCTGAAGATTGAGTTTAAGCATGGTATCCCTAGTCATCACATTGATGGCCGCCCCTAGATCAATCAAGGTGTGGGGGATAATGGTGCCATTGATGTGAACATCTACTACAGGACTTCCAGGATCTAGGTACTTTGGGCAGATGACTTGTCCTAGCATAAGGTCAGACAGTTGTCCTATGACATTGATAGTTGAGGCATCTTTCTTCCATCTGCCTGGGTGTTTGAAACACTTCTCCTTAACCAACTTGTTATATATTGGCACATCCTTGATGGCTTGGAGAAGTGGGATTTTTACACACAACTGCTTGAGCTCACCCAAAAGCTCATCTTCTTCTGGGTTAGGTTGTGTGGTGGCTGTTAGTCTCTCAGGAAAGGGTGGAATAGCCTTTGGTTCACTTTCCTGTTTATCTTCCTCATCCTCTGGGGGAGGAGGTTGGCGATCTGGTAGAGTCTTTCCAGATCGAAGGTTGATCTCCTGGATCTCCACAGCATAGGTAGGGCATGAGGTTTCCCCAGTGTATACCTGTTGGGCCTGTCTATTGTTGGGGTTCGGGTTCGGTTGAGCAGGCATTTGAGGTTGCCTTGGAGGAGCAGGAGGTAATGGTTGAGGTTTCACTGATGGTGGAGGCAAAATGGCAGAAGGAGTGTTGTATTGGGGCCTCCACCCCGACTGAGGTGCATTCCATTGAGGTTGTGGCTGGGTATGTGAGTGATATGGATGAGAAGTAGGTTGAGTGGGGTACTGAGGTGGATAAGACCATGGAGGAGGCATGGACCATGAAGGATGAGCAGGGGGACCCCAGGAAGGCATAGGAGTTGACTGGTTGGGGTTGTAATAAGCTTGAGATGCCCCTTGCATCCCCTGCTGATAAGGTCTAGATCCTTGTGGCCTCCTTTGGTTGAGGTAATAGAGAGGCTCTGTGGGAGCTTCGGTCCCTTGGTACATGGCTTTAAACCCAGGTAAGGTTGGACACTGATTTGTGGGATGGTCCTCCTCACAAACGAAACACACTTCAACCGAATGCAATGGACATTCGTTCTTAGGGTGCCTCCTTGTGCACCTAGGACAGAAGACAGCCAAGGCTCTCTCAGCCTCTTCTTTCTTTTGCTGAATCTTGAATGTATCAAGCTGCATGGCAATGGTTTGTCTCACCTCACTCTTAAGATCTTCTAATTGGTTTGCAAGCTCATGTTTGGAGAAAGGGACACTAGTTGAGAGGTGGTTTCCTCTACCTCGTTTCCGAGCTGCCCTGGAGTGGTTTCTAAACACAGTCTTGATGTCCTCATAAGGCAGTTGGTAAATGTCCCCCCCAGCTAACATGTGAAGGGTATCTAAGAGGTCTTCAGGGACTCCTCGGAGTAGGACCAACTTGAGGGATTCAGGGTCAAGTGTGCACCTGGCCCGCTTATAGCTTAGTTGGAACCTCTCCTCATAATCCTCTAAGGACTCATCATTTCCCATGGACATCCGAAAGATTTCCCCCTTTGTTTCCTTGGACCTACAGTAATCCCGGTACTTGGTGTTGAAAGCTTGCTGCATCTGAGCCCAAGTAGTGATACTATTCCCGGTAAACCCATGAACCAGCGTAGTGCTGCATCCTTGAGAGTGGAAGGGAAAAGTTTCAACTTTTGCTCATCTTCAGTATAGTCATAGGTTCTACAAAGGACAGCAAACTCAAACAGGAAGGTATCTGGATCTTCAGTGGTCAACCCATGGAAGTGAGGTAAGGCGGAGGGGCTAATGTTTTTCATTTTCATCTCTCCATTGGTCTCTCGGATGGGGAAGGCACCTTCTATTCTCTCATCTTCTCTTCTATTATCAGCCATAGCTTCAAATGGAGTAGTCTCTAACTCTTCTTCTACTATAGGATCTTTGGATATCTCAGGATGTTCACCTATAGGTTCTTTTGGGTCATTGTCACCAAAGAGGAGAGAAGGGTGACTCAGTGATGTGGTGGGGGTGTTTGGTAGGAATTTGCCTGATCTATCTCGGTTCCTACGAGGCATGAAATGGAAAAGACTTTCTTTTTTCTCTTTGATTGCTTTTGCTTTGCTTTTCTTTTGGTACCTGCAAAACTGAGACAGATTGATCTACAACTATCTATGAAAGATGCAAAATTAACTGAAAGCAGGAAAGGACTAATCTACTTTGCTCAAATGAAATTGCAGGAATGGAAATGCTAGTCTACGCTTGCAGAAAGGAAATGCTAATCTATGAAAGCAAGAAATGCTAATCTATGAAAGCAGGAAATGCTAATCTATGAAAGCAGGAAATGCTATGCTACTTTTGCAGAATGGAAATGAAGTAAACTACTTAGCAGAAGGTAAGAGTAAGAAAGTAGAAGAAAAGCAACAATTGCTAATACTCTGACGCTTCCCCGGCAACGGCGCCAAAAAGATGGTGAGCTCCAGTATTGTAGCAATAATGCTACAACTCCTGGGGCTCCCTGTCTCTTAATTTTATCAACCCGGTAGTTCGTACAAACTTGGAAGCGACGGTGCTGTATGCACAAGTACTAGCTCTTGTCGCAGCTGTCACTTGGTCAGCTGGCACAAGTCCGCTAGGGCTCAAGCCAACTTCTATAGGCTCTCAGAAGAAGCTTGTTAAATGATGGACGAAAGCTAGCTCAAAGAAGACTAATCTACTTGGCAAAAATGAACTGAAAGCAAATCAAAACATGGAAACCCTAGGAAACCCTAATTTAACTAGTCTAACCTCTATGATGCAAAGAATGTGAAGGAAACTTCTACCAATGGTGCCATTACTTCTAATAAGTGAAAATGCATGAATCTAATCTACTTGCATCTTAAAAGACATGTTTTTGTATTTTTTCTTTAAGTGGATGGAGTGATTGTGATTTTGTGCTTATTAGGGTTTGGTTGTGCAGATGTGATGCGGAAGGAAGGAAAGCTTGGGAAAGGTTGGGGAGGCTAGGAGAGGTCCCCAGAGATCCTTAGCATCAGTCCACAGAGGTTCCTCACGTTCAGAGGCTCAGCAACCGAGTGAGTGGCCTCCTACAGGATGTCTGCAGGGGATTCTACAGGAAACGCAGGGGTTTCTACAGGAAGTCTACAAATTGCTACAGGATGACCTACCGTGGGTGTTTGAAGTAATGGTGGAGTGATGGAATGGTAGGGGGAGATGTGCAAGGTAGGAATAAAGCCGGTGATGGCCCAGGAGTGGAGAAGTAGGATGGAGAACGAGTGTATGAAGTGGGTTGATGGATGGAAGGTTATAACAACGAAATGTCTAAAGAATGAAGTTACGTGAGGAGTGGAGGAGTTTGGGAGATAACAGAGCGGAGCAGAGGTCAAGGATGTGGTTGTATGTGTGATCAAGACGAAGAAGAAGGTAATAGAACGATGAAGAGCAGTGTAAATAAAACAAATGGCTTATGACTGTCACCAAGATGAAAATTCATTAACCTATGCTACCTGTGCTATGAACTCAATGAACAGCAATATAAAGCGTGTAGAGGAATGTGCATGAAGCGGTGATGAAGGTGTATGGTGCAAGAGTGAAGTGCATGGAAAGATCTATCATAAACGAGACTATGTTGCAGCATGTATAAAGTGAAGAACTGCGTATTTTTGTGGTTGGTATAGGCTGCACTCCAATCTCCAAACAGAGATGGCAGTGAGCCTTTACAACCTTTTTGCTGGAGCTCCAAGAGATTATATCTATCCTCCTATCAAACTTAAGCAATTGAAAGCAAATCACCATAAACTAGTCCTATCTATGCTCATGGAAACGACTAAATTACCAAACTGTGAATTCGAATTGCATGTAAAAATAAACAAACTCAAAGTGCTGGAACGAAATGCAAACGCATTACAACACTGAGGAGATCTATTGCTCTCAGGTTGGGCCCTAACCTGAGAGCTATAGCTCCTTGAGAAAACTCAGAACTAGATCAAAATCTGCCTTCTTTATTCATAATCTGATGTCATGCCAAATTGGCTTACAAAAAGGAACAAAAGACTGAGCTCTAGCTCGTACTTTCCAATTACAAGAGTAATGCCAAGGTTCAAAAAGATCCTCTGCAAGGCTATGGCCTCAGTATTTATGCAAAAACGATCATCCAACAGATGTCCTTGATTTTAGGAGCTCAGCTGTCCAACTAAAGTTTAACTCCTGATCCTGTAGGACAGTCATAACTATTGTTCCTGTAGAACAGTTATAACTGTTGTTCCTGTAGAACAGCTGGCTGCTTCTAAGCTCGGTGGGGAGATGGATTGGAGCTCGGAGTTCTTGGTGGGAATCACGAGGAAGATCCCCAAGACCGTGGACATCCTCTCCTAAAAACCAGCAGTGCCACCTCATTGTCTCCTTGTCTCCTTTTTCGTTGTCTTTTTCTCCCTTTTAATGCCAAAAACCTGAAAGCATCATGCATTAGTCACGTAGATAAAATGTCTACCCTTCTTCCTACAAACAACACGAATAAACTAAGAAATGCATGCATAAGCAGTAAAAAGTGAATGGTTTGAGCAAAGCAAGTAGTCCAAATGAGCCCAAATTATACCAAAAATTGGGGCTCATCACATAGCACAAAGTTCTTCTTGTGGAACTTGTTCAAAATCATGAATGTGCAAGGGATCTTCTATAAATTCTTCAATTTCTAGCTCTATTGTTTGAACTTCATTGCATCTGATCCATAACTCATTTATCTCCTTACAAAGATAACTAGAAGAAGCTTCTAGGTTCTCTTCCTTTGGATCCTCTTGATGGATACTTTGTTGCTCTTCTATCCTTTGAAATGAAGATTCATCTCTAGTGAGAATTCTATATTGTGGACAAGGATTTGAGAATAGTCTTGTGGTGGCATACCCTCCTTCTCTAAATGATTTCTTTAACATCATGTTTTGTAAGTCTTGCTTTGCAAATGGATTTAGTAGTTAGTGTGTTTTTATTAGTGGTTTAAGGGTTTTGTTTTGGAATCTACCTTCCTAATTTCTATGTTTAAGCATGAATAACCGCAATGAAAGATGTTTTTTCTTTTTTCTTTTTCTTCTCTTTTTTTTTTTTGGTTTTTTTTTAAACAATATTCCTAATTAACTATATTGAATTATGATTCCCTGGCAACGGAGCCAAAATGTTGGGTCAATTTACTAGGTAAATTAACGCAATTATTTAATTATCAATTTGGGCTTGTAAGCTTAGAAACATGTCCAATGTCTATGGATTCCAATGGTAGTCAATTTTAAAAGATGAAATATAAAGATTAAAAGAAATACATATTACAAATATAAACTCTAATTAAGTAATTTCTAATTCATTTAAATAATATGTGGGATGAGGCTCCTAACTTAGGAGAACCTAGTTGTCCTTCCCTACAATACTATTTCCATGAAGAGAAATCCAAAAGAACTAATTAACAATAGTTTATGATGCATAAGATGTAAAAGAAGAGGCTCATAACTAAGGAGGACCAAGTTGTCCTTCTTCGCAATTCTACTCTATCATAATACCATTGATTCAAACCAGAAATACAGAAATAACTTCAAATGATAAAAGGAGAATGAAATTCAATTTTAGTTCAAAATCAAATAGAAGGGGCATTTAACTTAAATTCATGATTTTACCGGGCCTGTTTAAGTTCGGTTTGACCGAACCAATAGGAACATGTCCATTCTTAGTTCCCAAGCTTTTTAGAAATGTGCTCAACTCGTGCCCAGGTGTCCTGCAAGTATGACATCCATGAAGCCATTACAGGAATTTCTGATCCTGTCCAAAAATGCACTTAAAATCCATTTTCTGTAAAAGCATCTAAAAATTGAAAAACATAATTTATATACCTGAATATGCATAAATTGGTCAAAATAGGGTGTATATGGATGGTAAATGGATGGATAACATGAAAATTAGGTGTATTTTAATAAGCAAAATTTGATCAAAAACAAGGGCCAACAATTAGTGTAATTCCACATATGAGAAAGAGATAATGAGTATCCTTCATGCAGTTGAGACTTGACGCCCATGTCTCATAAGGTGGTGTTTCCATATCAATATTAACCACCATAAGCTAAAGTATTTTCTAGAAAAAATATTATCATTACCATAGCTAAGATAAGTGGATGACTAAAACCTTGGGGTATGATTTTGAGATTATATATAAGAAAGGTAAAGAAAACACAGTGGTTGATCCAAGTTATTTGAGGAGCATAGATCCTTCTTCACCTTATATTTACTTATTCCAAGTTGGTTTGAGGAAGCTCATTGAGAATGGTTGGAAAATGACACGATGGTTCAACTCATCCAAAGGATCTAGGAAGGTCCCAAGCATCTTAAAGTATATACATGATAGCAAGATACATTGAGGTATAAAGGGCACATTATTTTGTTAAATAATTGTGCCTTAAAATAAAGGGTCTTAGAGGATTTGCATTCATTCCCTATAGTGGTTCAATTTGGCTTTCATAAAATCTACAAAATATATAAGTGATCGTTCTTTTGGGAATCCATGAAAACAAAATCTAGGATTTTGTGGTAACATATGACACTTGCCAAAAGAACCAAGGTTTAGATGATGAAATTGACAAGGGCATTGAAACCACTATCGATCTGTTACACTAAAAAATGTCACCATGACTATTTACAGTTAGTATGGCTCTATCAACAGTCATGCTATCCTCTTAGGCAAGTCTTATGCCTCTGCTCTCCATGTCAAACTCCAAAAAGAGAGAAAGTCTTTGTAAATGTATTTATCTCTGGGTACGCATGTTCTCTCAACCTTACCTGCGGGTACGCACCCAATGTTCACAAAAGTTGCGTCTTTGGACGCTCTGTATGTAAAGGGGCAGGTGCGTCCCCCTGTAAAGGTCAAAATGCGCAAGTTTCATCTTTAAAAAGTTACTTGTGGTCATTTCTAGAGCATTCTAGAAGGTTGTTCGACGTGTATTGAGCGCCTCCAGATGGTTCATGCACCCCTACCAAAGAGGAACTTATCCCATCAATAAGGGAGCTATCCCATCCAAAGAGGGGATTATCCCATTGATGGTGGACCTGATTAACTTCCTCTTGAGCACTATAAATACAGGCATTGGGCCAGAAGGAGGAGAGGTTGGAAGCTATACATTTCTAAGGGTAGATGCTGCAGGAATTAGGACTCCCATTTAGAAGTTTGTGAGGAGAGATTGCCATCTTTGCTTGTTCTATTTGGAAGTGGGTGAACTTTGTCAAAGTAAAGGAGAACTCTTGATGGACCCTGGGAGGGACTTGCACAACACCAAGGCTCAGGTTGTATTTGTTCCTTTTGTTACCTATTAATGCAAATGAGTCCATTCTTCTCAATAACTTGTTATTTATGAGTTGTTTCATGTACTCCTTGGTCTATGTGTTAAATATGTTTTATTCTATGAGATTATCAAGTGCTATTTAATCGTTTGATTGTTAGTGGATGCAGGTTTCAAAGTGAAGGAGGAGCTCATCCGGATCAGCGGAGCTGGACTGCTACAACAGCGTTGGACTACAAGTAGGATCTAAACACTTGATTTCCCATATAGTAAATGCATGTTTAGAGAAGGATTGCTCTTGTTTGTCTTGTTTGTCACTAGAGAGTCTTAGGCTCCTAGGGAGGTTGATTGTGTCTGCACAATCGACTCTTTCCGCCTGACAAATTGGCGACTCCGCTGGGGAATCCATTGATGTGAAAGTCTTTTCCTTTGTATGCAACTTTGCTCTGAGAAAAGTCATTTATTTTCTGGTTTTTGGCTCTGTGACTTTGTTTCTGGGTGGGTTAGCTTAGGGTTAGATTCAATTTAGTTTTTCTTGAATTTTCCAGTAGGACGCACCCTCTGAGTATTGCACAGTGCGTCCCTGGACGCACTGTCGCTGTGTGCACAGAGCGGGCCCGCACCTGTCTTAACGGGTTGCCTGCGTCCCCTGCTAAAATTTAAGAAAATTCCATTTTTTGCATTATTTCTCTTAGATTTTGCTTTTTCTTAGTTTTTACTGCCCATATCCATTAGTCTCTTGTCAAAGATCTTCACCTGAACTTGTTTCGATAGCATTGAGTGTTTTAGTGGATTTCATAGAAGTTTAAGCCCTAGGGTTTGATTTTTGAGTAGGTCTTGTAGTGACTTTGACGGTAGAAGTTGTCAAGCCTTAGATCTCTCTGGTTTTGTCAGCATTCTTAGAAGTCAGACCTGTCATAAAGTCTACCTGTGAGAGCAACTTACCATTGAGTTGTCTCTTTGGCAAATTTCGAAGTGCTTGTTGATTGAGTATTGAATTCCATTTTACAAAAAGAACAAAAAGATTTGAGTTTTGTTTTGACTAGTCTTTTGATTCTGCATTAGCTGGTCCTTGACTTGATTGTGGTCAAGTAAAATAACCTAGAATCATCTTTGTAGGCTTTTGCCTCGTTAGGTTTTCTTAGAATAAATTTCTTTTTGATTTGCTTGTGAGTCAAGTTTTCATAGATTTTATAGTTTTTAAGATTGGTTTTCGTTAAGATAGATTTATATGCTTGATTAAAAAGAGAAAATACAAAAACATCTCCTTTGAAAAGTTTTGTTCAAGTAGCTTTGAAGAGTTTTGAAAGAAAAAGAGTTTTTCGTGCACGTAAGGAGTGGTTATGTTTGTATGCTTGAAAAGATAAAGAGAATTGTTTCTTTGATTGTCTTTACTAAGAAAGTTGTTTTCTATAAAATTTGCATCTCTCAACTCTCTTAGTTAAGAATTTCATTGAAAAAAGGAAAGTAGCGTAAATCATCTTAGGTGCATCTTTGTAGTGGTTTGAGTCGAGTCTACACACCATTGGTTTCACTTCCGCTACCTTTTGTCTTTAAGAAAAACCATAAAATTAACGCTTAAAGTAAAAACAACGTAGTAACTTTTATTTACTAGGGCTCTGAAACACCAATTTAGATCAGGCTAGTGTCTTGGAGTAGGTGAGTAATTAACTCTCCAAGACAACAAAACCAAACAAGTAGCTTATCTTGTGATAGAATAAATCCAATTGTCTCATTTGTACTCTGGGAAAGCTCCTCTTAAAGGAGAAGCACGAGCTCGTGTCCGAACCAGTGAGGGGATCAATCCCCCCTCGTTGGGAACGACGCCAGACACGCACGTATTACAAACGGTAAACCTCGGATTAACCATTGTCGAGGAGCCAGGGGTCACTTGTCGGTAAACCTTGGATTATTATCAAGGAGCCGGCAAGGGGATTGAGCTTGATACTCTGCCCTTGCGTGCTGTCGGAGTGTAGACTGTTCCCCCAGGTGCATTTGTTGCGGTTGGTAACCTTAGTGACCATTATCTTTAGGATTCTACCGAGGTGACGGTGGAGGGAAGATCCCACTGTACCTGGAGCAGACGTCGGCTAGACTCACTTGGATTTTCCGGGGGGTTCACTTCACTCGAGACGGTTAAAGTGGAGGAACTTGTGCCGGTCTATTCATTAAGCAGGTTGCCAGGGTAACTGTTCCACCCGCCACTTCTGTACTGAATCCGGCGATGTTGGGCTTCATCACCAACTAGTGTTTTCGGTCTGGAAGGCTACTGTTTGTGCTTGGTTTGACGCCCTAGATTCTTTAGTCATGTGATTCAAATTTGTTTGGTTCTTTAGAGACTTTAGGTGGTTTGATTTGAGATTTTACTTTGTTTTCGTGTGTAGTAGTTAAAAGTTTTTAGCTGTGGCGGAATTACCGAGACAGTCCCGTAGACTTCGGGGCCAGTCTCCTGAAGTTGTTTCTGTGGCCGAATTGTTGAGAAGATCCCGTAGACTTAGGGGATCACCTCCTCGAGACGACCCCGGTAATCTAGAAGGTTTAAAGGTCCTTGTAACTCCTCCTAGTGGCAGTAGAGTAGGTTCACCTGAAGAAGGAGAATCTTCCTTGGTAGTCCATTCAGATTACCAAGGCTTAGAGACAGGTTATAATCCCGAAGCTGTTACAGTTTCTGAACTTGTTGGTAGTTTTTCGTCTGCTAGTGATACAGGCGAAGAACCTGAAATATCTGAACCTGTTACCCCGACTTCTAGTGTTCCGGATTCACCAAGAGTAGAACGAGTTATCACCGAAAATCTTCCTACTGGTCTGATTGCTATTGAAGAACTTGCTCCAGAGGAAGAAATAGGCGTCTCTAACCTTGAAGATCAACTTACTATTGATCTAAGGGAGCGTGAATCTATCTTTTACAGTCCTCCTAGAAGTACTACTTGGTACCTTTCGTTAACCAATTATTTAGACAACTCAGGGGTAGGTTTTTCTACACCTCGTACTCCTTTTCCACCTGGAGGTATTTATACTCCTGTAAATATGTCTGGTCAGTCGTCCGTGTTTACTCAAAGTCCTGAATCTTTCTTACACGGCGGTCCTTCTGTTCCCACCGGGTATCAATCACTTTCTGGTACCTTTGCGGGGGCATCTCCTCAACCCATTGATCATGGGTTATTTGCTGGAAACAATGGTAATATACCATTGGGTGTAGGAGACATTTACATGATGTCAGGTTCAGTTCCCGTTTCCCAACCTTAAGGTGGCCAATTACCGCCTGGGGGACAACCTCAAGGTACACAAATCGTGTCTGGGGGGCAACCTCAAGGTCAGTATGTACCTATGGTGCAATACATGCCCCAAGGTCAACCCCAGCCTCAATATGTACCCCAGGGTCAACCTCAGTATCAATATCAACCTCAAGGATGGCAACCTCAAGGATGGCAACCTCAAGGGTATCAACCCCAAGGGTATCAACCTCAAGGCTATCAACCTCAAGGTCAAGGTTAACCCCAGTATCCATATTTACCTCAAGGTTATCAACCTCAAGGTCAATACTCAGGTCAAGGTTATCAACTGCCTCAAGGTCAATCGTATGTTCAAGGTATGGGAACTGCACCTTACAATTATCAATCCTATCCTCAATCCGGTTATGGGTCTCAGTATCCTCAACCTGTTACGGGTCAATACCCCGGAATGTTAGTGTGGGATCCATCACAAGGTCAACAGGTGTTGCTGCCAAGTTTACAGTTGGTACCTCAAGCTGGACAACTCGTAGTTTCTGGTCCACCCCAGCAACCGCAACCTGTCCAGTCAAATGTTCAAACTTCTGTAACTTCGGTAGTTACCCAGCCACCAATTGCACCTAGTACTCCATCTCAAACGGCTGCTGCAACTACCGCTACATCTGCCGCACTTACTTCTGGAGTATCGACAGCTCCGGTTTCTACTGTCTCTGTAACCACTCCTCAGACATCTTTACCGTTGTCCGGATCTACGATTCAAACCACGGTCCAGATGCCTACAGGTCAGCCTGGTATAAGTACGGTTGTCACTACTCAACCTCAATTTGTTCAACTGTCGTACCAGGGACAGTACCAACCTGGGCAAGCTGTCCAATAGCCAGTTTACCAGTATCAACCGTATCCTGGGTACACTTATCAACAACCTCAACAACCCCAGTACGGTCCGGTTAATCCTGGTTTTCCAGGAGGATATAATATCCCAAATGCGACTCCTGTTCCTAGTTATCCTGGATATCCTCCTCCTGGGACTGGTCTTGTGACCCAGAGTTTTAGAGATCCTAACCGGCAGTTACCGTTTATCGCAACTTTGGATTTACCAGACTTGACGCGCCTAACGAACGATCCAATTCAATATCTTCCGTTCTGGCCGCCAATGCCAAATAAGTTGCCCAGTGATATACCCAAGTTCGAAGGTAAGTCTGGAGAGGATCCGTCCAATCATGTGATGACTTACCACCTTTGGTGTGCTTCAAATTCTATCTCGGATGATTCGATCCGCTTACGTCTTTTCCAGCGTACACTCATTGGTCTCGCGGCCAAGTGGTACATTGAGTTACCACGGGCCTCTTTTTACAATTTTAGCCAGTTAGCTACCTCGTTCTTAACTCACTTTCAGTTGCCGGTCAGATACGATAACGGCACGGAGTTATTAACTTCACTAAAACAATCAACGTCCACGTATATTTCTGATCACATTCATGAGTGGAGACGTCGAAGAAGGTTAGTGAAAGTTTTTATCCCGGACCAAATCTTAGCTGAATGGTTTGTTAAATCATTATTACCGAAGATTACTGAAGATGTAGCTAAGGCCGGAGTAGTTACTGAAGAGCAAGTCATTGCTCAGGCACAGTACCTTGACTTAGTTTATACTCAGTCGGGTACGTTACACGAGAAGATTCCAGATCTTCCAAAGTCGAATCAAATCGCTGCTGCTCCTTCGGGATCTCATGCCGCTGATGGTATGATTGGTATCGTGAATACAAAAAGCAAGAAGAAGTCTTCCAAGGCTTCAACTACTCCTATTATCACTTTGCCTGATTCCCCGACAGGAGAGTCTTCTCCCGAACTTTCCGCCGATATTCATGCTGTAGAGTCATCTACGGCCAAATCAAAAAACGGTGGAAAGAAGAAAGGAAAGAAGAAGGCTAAAGCAGACAAGGTTCCGAAGGAGAAAACGGAAAAGTCGGAAACCAATGACGAAAAGCGCAAACCTCGATATCCTTGTCTTATTTGTGAAGAGGATCATTTTACGAGGGATTGCCCTCATCGGGCCGAGGTTGTGAAAATAGTCAAAGGTTCTCCCACTCCTGCTGTGTTAAAAGATCCATTTCCAAAGCAGGAAAGTAAGATGATAGGTTCTTCCTCGACTGCCAGTGAAGAACCCATTTTGATGATGTCTCATGTGAGGATTGCGACTCGATCGCAAGATTATGGTAGTAAGGCTCCTGTTGATGGTAAGGAAGCAGAATCTTCTCACTCTAACCCGTCAACCTCAGCTCCTGGTTCCGATCCACTACAGATCGAGAAACCTAACCCGGACCTAGTAATTAAACCACCCGCCAAGGGTGTACTTCGAAGGTCTGCTTTCAATCCACATGCGAGAGCGGCCCAGAATTACAACATCGTTGAGGACTTAGTTGTTTCACCCTCAGCAATGTCGGCTTTAGAAGTGCTGCAATCATGCCCAACACAACGAAAATTACTTTTGTCGGCTATCGGAGCTGTTGATGTTCAGGACCCGAACCTGATAATCTTCGATCTAGAAAATAGTACACCGCGTCTACCCCATCAAATGGCTTTCCAAATTCCAGTGATAGTCAAAAACAGGCCTATTCATCGGACTGTGATTGATGAGGGAGCTTCTACATGTATTATGTCGATTCAATGTTGGAGATCGCTTGGTTCTCCTTCGTTGAACCAATCCCCGACCATCCTTAAGGCCTTTGATGGCCGTGGGTTCCGTCCGTTTGGTATTCTACAGGAATTGCCTATAGGGGTAGAAGGTAAAACCGTTAGTCTGGATGTGGAGGTGGTTGATGCCCCTCTAGACTACAACCTTCTCTTGGGTCGAAGTTGGTCATATGCTATGACAGCAGTCGTTTCATCGGTCTTCAGAGTAATTAAGTTTCCATATAACGGTAAGATCGTGACCATTGAGCAGTTGTCATACTTTTCATCCGACCCAGCCTCTTCAGAGAGTATCCAGCATGTCGGTAAGACGACAATCCCTTATAGGGACGTTGGCGTAGGTTTAGTTAAAGATTCCGGTTTACTGGGAACTTTTCCTTTCCCTCCAATCAACGCAGACCCTTCATTTGCATCAATTCATATGATTACATCAGAAAACATTATTTATGATGATCCTTGGATCGTCCCATCTGAATCTGAGATAGACTCATTCGGTGATGCTATACCTTTGAGTCCATATGAAATTGCTTATGAAGCTGTCATGTCTTTTACCAACTCGCGTTCAACCGAAAGTGACCAAATGAATGTGGTCAGTGAAGAATCACTTTTCACATCAACCTTAGAACGGATAGCGTTTCCCGAAGTCGTGTCATCTGACGAACAACTTCGCGAAATCCTAAGTGTAGACGATCTACCATGGGAAGATCTCCATCACAGATCTTCGTTTTTACCTAAGGATGATGCTTTTGAAAATGATTTTTCATCTATCTTTACCGCTGAATATGTCAAAGACGCTCAGAATCCAACGAAACATTCTGATTCAGAGTTGAATTTAGGGAATATTTCTCGTACTATTCCCATTGATATTTCAGTGAAGCCCGGAATTGAGAAGAACATTCATATAGGTGCCTCATGTACAGAAGATGAAATCCAAACTTACACGGCCCTATTCCAAGAATTTCGCGATGTGTTTGCCTGGTCCTATGAGGAAATGCCGGGAATCGACCCTGCCATTGTTGTTCATGAAATAAAGACCTACCCGGATGCTAAACCCGTCCGGCAACGGTTGCGTCAGATTCACCCTCGGAAAGCGGCTGCGATTAAAGCAGAAGTCGAAAAGCTGTTGAAAGCAGGTTTCATTTATCCGATCCCGTTAACGGATTGGGTATCGAATATTGTTCCGGTCAACAAGAAACAAGGAACAATAAGAACCTGTATCGACTATAGGGATATAAATCGAGCTTGTCCAAAAGACAACTATCCTACGCCTTATATCGATCAAATTATTGATGATTGTGCCGGAAGTGAAATGTTTTCCTTTATGGATGGTTTTTCGGGCTATAATCAAATCAATATTCTACCTGCCGACCAACCAAAAACGGCATTCATTTGTCCATGGGGGACGTTTGCTTATTGTAAATTACCTTTTGGGCTTAAGAATGTCGGGGCCACTTTTCAACGGGCGATGTCTTATGCATTTCATGACATCAAGCTGATTTGCCTGCAACCGTACCTCGATGATTTGCCTGCTCATTCTTTACATCGAGCTGATCACCTTGTCCACTTACGAGCAATCTTTATGAGGTGTAGGCATTATCGAATTCGGTTGAATCCCCACAAGTGTGTTTTCTGTATAGAGACGGGTCGATCGCTGGGATTTGTTGTTTCAAAAGCCAGCATTCGCGTCGATCCCTCGAAGGTTGAAGCTATCATCAAATTGCCTCCTCCTTCGAGTTTGCGCCAACTCCAAAGTTTGCAAGGGAAAGTGAACTTTTTACGCCGATTCATTCCAAACTACGCCGAGGTCACTAAAGGTTTTACACGGTTGTTGAAACAGAACGCTCAATTCTTTTGGGACGAGATTGCCCAACAATCTTTTGATGCACTTAAACACGCATTGACCCATGCACCGTTGTTGCATCCTCCCAACTACAACCAGGACTACTTCTTATACTTCGCAGCTTCGCATTCCACCATTGGGATGGTGTTAGTTCAAGAAGATGAATTCGGAGCGAAACATGTGATATATTATCTTAGTAGGACCTTAAATCCCACTGAGCTAAAATATTCGCATGTGGAGAAATTGGCCCTGGCAGCCGTTCAAGTTGTCCAGCGTTTTCGTCACTACATTCTTCTCCGTAAAACTACAGTCATTTCGGATTGCAACCCTATGATTTATATTTTGACAAAACAACTGCTAGGGGGCAAGTACTCTAAATGGATCGTTATCCTGCAAGAGTTCGACTTGGAGTTCGAGAAGTCCAAGTCTAAGAAATCCTTAGTTTTCGCGGAATTGATGTGTGATTTCCCACGTACTGACACAGAGACTGTGGCAGAGGAGTCCATTGCGGACGAATCTTTGTTTCTTATCAGTACTTTAGATCCGTGGTACGGGGATATAATCATCTATCTCCAAACCCAAACCTTTCGGCCTGAAGCTTCAAAGTCGGAACGTCGAAAAATTCGATTTCAATCCCAGCAATACAAAATTATTGGAGATACACTTTATCGCCGGGGGGCAGACTTAGTTTTTCGACGTTGTTTAACTCACGAAGAGGCTGAGAGGGTTTTGAATGATTGTCACTCTGGAGCATGTGGTGGTCATATGTCTGGGTATGCCACAACTCAGAAGGTGTTGCGCGCTGGCTATTTCTGGCCGTCTATGTTTAAAGATTGTATCATTGCAGTCCGGAAGTGCCACAACTGTCAAGTGTTTGATCGCAAGATGCGCGCACCACCTGCTCCTCTCCACCCTATAATTGCCATTGGTCCATTCGCCAAATGGGGTATCGATTTTATTACTTGTAACCCTCACTCGGCCGGGGGGCATGCGTATATCATCCTCACGGTTGATTATTTTACTAAATGGGCCGAGGCGATGCCTACATTCGACGCAAGCGGCAAAACAGCTGCAGTTTTCGTATTCAATCATATTATAACTAGGTTTGGTGTCCCACAAGCAATCATTACTGACCATGGGAGCCATTTTCGAAACATCATGATGACTGAGCTTACAAGCCAGCTTGGTTTGCGCCACGATAGCTCTACTCCTTATTATCCGCAAGCCAACGGTTTGGTTGAGTCTATCAACAAAGTTCTGGTTATCATGATCCGACGAACCATTGGTATTCATCGGTCGAATTGGCATAACATGTTATTTTCAGCACTATGGGCATACCGAACCTCAGTGAAAACTTCAACAGGGTTCACTCCTTTCCAGCTAGTTTATGGCTTGGAAGCTGTGTTACCCATTGAATGCGAAATCCCATCACTTCAAATGGCTGTCGAATTACTTCCAGCTACTTCCGAAGAGGAGAAACGTTTATTATACTTAGCTAAATTAGATGAGGCTCGACGTGACGCTGCATTGGCAATCGAGACTCACGCGAAGCGAATGAAAGCTCAGTATGATAGAAATGTGACCCCTCGAAGTTTTTCGGAGGGAGACCTAGTGCTATTATATGATCAAGCTAACGATAAGCTAGGTGCTGGAAAATTCGTTCCTATGTGGCATGGACCCTACATTGTAAAGCGAAAGCTAGCAAAAGGGGCTTATGAGCTGGTAGATTTTGATGGGGACTCTTTGGGTAAACCCAGAAATGGACTTTACCTAAAGAGGTATTATGCTTAAATGGTGGGTATGGAGAATTTTTAGTTAGGTTAGGTTTTCTTTCTAGCTAGTATGTTTATTAGTTTAGTCAGTGTGCTTAGCTTAGAGAGTGTGTTTTTTGTCGTTATTCTGGCTTATCTTGGTTTTACTCTTGATATTGCAGATGTCGACGCCTCTCCAAACATACATCGGATTTGCTGATGGTGCTTGTCGTAGTACACAGAATATCTCTTCCGCAGCTTGGGTTATCTATTCGCCCTCTGACGAGTTAGTTTCTATGCATGGGGTAAGCCTCGGTCAAACAACGAACAACATTGCAGAATACAGTGCAGTGGTTGAATTATTATCCGAATCTATTTCATTTAGAATTCGACGTTTGATAGTGAGGTTAGATTTTGAACTTGTTGTATTACAGCTTAACAGAGTATATGCCATTAGAAATCCTGTGTTATTAAGGTTGTTTTTGAGAGTTCGTCTCTTGGAACGTGAATTTGATTACATTGAATATCAGCATATTCTGAGGTCTTTAAATACATTAGCAGATGCAATTGCTTCTCGAATGTTGGACAGACATTTACAATAATCATGCAAGTAAATTTAAAAACATTTCATCACAGATGTTAAACAAGATAAGCCGGTAATAGTGATATATATATAGATAGGAGTGTGTCAAAAAAATATACATCGTCTTCGATCATAGGTTGAAAAACACCTTATGATCGGCAAAATGATAAGTACAAAAAGTCAAAAATGTCACATGTGTCTACAAAAGTGGCTAGCCAATCACTGGTGGTGCTCTCTATACGACACCACTGCACGGGCTACCTTACACAAAAATCTCCTAAACGGCCCAGGGACTGCGACTACATAGCGTTGAAGTCTGATAGGAATATCATCTATGGTAGTCTCAGGTATATCCACCGTCAGACGCTCTAGATCCTGCTCCAGTTCAGCTAGTGACTCTGCAGCCGCATCCTGTGGAGCCGGTACCGGTGCAACTGGATGTCTCCTCTCAAAAGGCCGGAGGTTGGCTGGGCGTCGTGGACCAACATCTGCATTTTGAAAATTTTTACTGTCAGTTTTGAGACGATATATATAAATAACAAAAAAATATATATAATTTGAAAACTTGTGAAAAATAAAGTACCTCTGTCATCCCATTGTTCTCCCTGTGGGAGAACCATGTCCGGATCACCTCGAAAATCTACTCCGGCATACGGAAAGTCCTGAATCGAAAAAACCTGGTCCTCTAACCAGTGAAAATAACTATCAGGGAATCGAACAACCGCCGTGCCCTCGTCAGGATGCCGGGCCATCACCGTAACCCATCGTATCAGCTTTGGCTCCCGAGGACCCAAGATTTCAACAGTGAGTTGCTGAGGGATCAGCATCGGAACTCTCTCTAAGGCAAAGCTCACAACTAGAGGCCCATATCCAAAGGTCTTCAGTTGTCCGTTCTTTGCCCTAGTCAGTTGGCCCTTCATATTGGCCGACACAGCATCACACCAGTTGAAAATGGTGCCTTGGAAACAGTCAATCGCCATCCGCATTTGGGACCCGGTGGCAATATGTAAAGCGGCTGCACCGCAAATTCTGGTAACCGTGAAAGCAATAACCTTAAGTTCACGCAGAGAGATGTGTTTGATTTCTACGCCTTTCGCATGGTGTGCATTGGGCGTGCACCAATCTGCCCGGAGACTAGCAAGGGATTGGCCACCCGGCCTAGTCCCGGCTAGATTGAGTTGCTCACCCCTATTTGGCAAGCCAGTGAGAAAGTATATGTCAGAGGGCTCTATCTCGAGCTGGTGCCCTCCGATGTAAAAGCATTGCTCATGAATGTTCCATCTCTCAACCATCCACTCCAAGAATCTCACCTGAGCCCTCATGCCAGGTATGGCCCAGTATTTATATAGTCTGCATGCTTTTAGGGCATCAATGGAAGGTTGATGATTAATTGCGGCTAAATCAACGTCCTCGTGCTCTCTTTCTCTCCAATCCAACATGGTGAGTGCCCTACACACCAAGAAACAAAGATTAGAATTTATTTGGGAAATTTTAAATGGTTGTTTGTGGAGTTTGGGGTTTCAAATTCCGCCTTTCGCGGGGGACGCACCCCGCGTTTAGGACACAGAGCGTCGGGACGCAGCTGGCCTGATGGTGGGCTGCGTCCCCCGACCTTTTTCCTGTATAGGAAAAAGTCGGGGGACGCAGGTCACCCTAAGGGCACCTGCGTACCCCGCAGAGCGATTTTTGAAACCCAAAACCCCCCAAAAATCAAAACTAAAACCTAAAACAAACTTTTAATCGGATGAAATTGAAGAGGAGGATGTTGTGAAATACCTGGAAGAGACAGCGTTCGATTCTGACGGTCGGATTCTCCGCAGCGACCACGGGAAGTTTCTTGCCAAAAGCCCTTTTTTCAACCTCAACAGTAAAATGGTAAAAATGACATGGTAAAAAGTCTTTTTATAGGTTTTTTGGATGAATGAATGCTAGGTTTGTTCATTTTTCACCATGGAAGGATATTTTTCAATGTATTTTTGCCTATCTTAAACAGGATTGAGTAATGTGTCGTTTTTGTGCAGGACAAAGGGATTTAGAGGGAAAATTGTCATTTTTCACGAACCAAAATATCAGAGTTATCTTTTAAGCCCTTTTCTGACTCCTAAAATATGAAAAGATTGCCGAGCGTTTCTTTTACACTCGTTAAAACGGAATTAAAAGACGGTCCCCTTATAGCTCTTTTCTGACCGTAAAATCAGGAAAAGATTGCCGGGTTTTTGTCGTTTCAAACTCGATACGGAAATAAAACGACGTGTCCTTGATCGCTTTTTACTTTTTCAGGTCAGTGACACTAATTATGAAAGTACTCCTTGGTCGCAAGATCAAGCGGTTCCCCCAAGTATTATTTTATACTTTTTCGGGCTTGAGGGACACAAATCTACGAAAAAGTTCAACTTGGAGTCTTCTTAAGTTTTTCAGACTCTCTAAAATTGAAAAACGCCGAGTTTCTCCTATACTGGACTCGTTAAACATTTCACAGTAAAGGACATGTTCAATTACAAACAGGAACGAACCACTCCTTCCTAGGGTTCGAATCAAAACTAGGTTGGACTCATCCGAAGGATGAGCTTATAATCAAGCATATGTTATCCTCCTCAAGCTTGTTAAAAATAAAGAGGTACTTGCCAGAAATGGTGGGGGAAAAGAGAGAAGAATGAGCCTATTTGTTATCCTTTGTCTCAGAAGAAACTTTATTACCACTCTTGGACACGACACTTTTCATTCACCTGGGTTGGGAAATCCTTTACCTCACAGTTGATCAAACCACTTTGAAAGTCTTCAGCCGGGTTCCGGGGATTAACTTTGAGTTATTCATCACCAAGCCATCTGTCGTGTCGTTATGTGTTCCAGAGGTCTGCAAGCAAAACTTTCATCTGCAAAATACTTGTCATCCATTTGACCATCCCTGAGTCAGTCCTTACAACAACATTTCTTCAACTTGAACAATGATTTCGTGTTGCGGGCTTGCCTGCAACAGGTCGCTTTCTATCGACATCAACACATTATCTAGAGAGATGACTTAGAAATCGTCAGTACCTTGAAGTCTGCATGCATCAATGGCAGGTTTCTCGCCTTTGACGTCAGTTTACATCATTGACTTTCGATCGAAGGATTCCGTGAAATGTTCGACATCAACTCATTCATTCACATCTCATGGATTGTACTGGGTACTTTAAGAACCATTGACATTATTGGTGGCCTCTCTCACACTTGTTAACAGTTTACATCATCAACTGGTAATCAAGTGGTTTCTACCATGTTCGACATCAACTCATTTATTCACATGGCTAGAATCGTACCAATTCGGGAAGTAGAAATGAAGACCCTGGATCTAGTTTCCACCATCCAGGCTGCGAGGAGTTTTGTATTCATTATCTAAGTAGACTAATCATAAACAGATGGTTGCGCCCATACTGTGTCTACAAAAGTCTATGATTATGATGTACTGCAAGATCATTCCTGTATCAGAGTAGTTAGTCTGTTAGTTAAAGTTTTAATCTGAGTATGGGAATGCCTACCTCAGTGATGATATAATCTTATACATGTATTTTGTGTTGAAAATTGCAGGTTCTGACCAGGTTCTCCATGAGATAATCCTTGAAATGATAAAGCGCTTCACCCTTCCTAGATAATACAAAACCCTAATCTATTACAGGCTTCGCACTTTAGGGGGCAATCTGTTACACTAAAAAATGTCACCATGACTATTTACAGTTAGTATGGCTCTATCAACAGTCATGCTATCCTCTTAGGCAAGTCTTATGCCTCTGCTCTCCATGTCAAACTCCAAAAAGAGAGAAAGTCTTTGTAAATGTATTTATCTCTAGGTACGCAGGTTCTCTCAACCTTACCTGCGGGTACGCACCCAATGTTCACAAAAGCTGCGTCTTTGGACGCTCTGTATGTAAAGGGGCAGGTGTGTACCCCTGTAAAGGTCAAAATGCGCAAGTTTCATCTTTAAAAAGTTACTTGTGGTCATTTCTAGAGCATTCTAGAAGGTTGTTCGACGTGTATTGAGCGCCTCCAGATGGTTCATGCACCCCTACCAAAGAGGAACTTATCCCATCAATAAGGGAGCTATCCCATCCAAAGAGGGGATTATCCCATTGATGGTGGACCTGATTAACTTCCTCTTGAGCACTATAAATACAGGCATTGGGCCAGAAGGAGGAGAGGTTGGAAGCTATACATTTCTAAGGGTAGATGCTGCAGGAATTAGGACTCCCATTTAGAAGTTTGTGAGGAGAGATTGCCATCTTTGCTTGTTCTATTTGGAAGTGGGTGAGCTTTGTCAAAGTAAAGGAGAACTCTTGATGGACCCTGGGAGGGACTTGCACAACACCAAGGCTCAGGTTGTATTTTTTCCTTTTGTTACCTATTAATGCAAATGAGTCCATTCTTCTCAATAACTTGTTATTTATGAGTTGTTTCATGTACTCCTTGGTCTATGTGTTAAATATGTTTTATTCTATGAGATTATCAAGTGCTATTTAATCGTTTGATTGGTAGTGGATGCAGGTTTCAAAGTGAAGGAGGAGCTCATCTGGATCAGCGGAGCTGGACTACAGGTAGGATCTAAACACTTGATTTCCCATATAGTAAATGCATGTTTAGAGAAGGATTGCTCTTGTTTGTCTTGTTTGTCACTAGAGAGTCTTAGGCTCCTAGGGAGGTTGATTGTGTCCGCACAATCGACTCTTTCCGCCTGACTTGATCCAAGTTATTTGAGGAGCATAGATCCTTCTTCACCTTATATTTACTTATTCCAAGTTGGCTTGAGGAAGCTCATTGAGAATGGTTGGAAAATGACACAATGGTTCAACTCATCCAAAGGATCTAGGAAGGTCCCAAGCATCTTAAAGTATATACATGATAGCAAGATACATTGAGGTATAAAGGGCACATTATTTTGTTAAATAATTGTGCCTTAAAATAAAGGGTCTTAGAGGATTTGCATTCATTCCCTATAGTGGTTCAATTTGGCTTTCATAAAATCTACAAAATATTTAAGTGATCGTTCTTTTGGGGATCCATGAAAACAAAATCTAGGATTTTGTGGTAACATATGACACTTGCCAAAAGAACCAAGGTTTAGATGATGAAATTGACAAGGGCATTGAAACCACTATCGATCCCAACACATGTATGGATTAATCTCTATGGATTTTATAATGGGACTTCCAAGAGCTAGTAATAAATAAATAATCATTCTGGTAGTCATTCATCTTTCCAACTATGCTCATTTTTATGCCCCCACATGCATTTACCCCCTCCTTGATTACCCAAGACTTCAAGGATAATATTTTTAAGGTACATGACATGCCCACTTCCATTGTCTATGATTGGGAACCTTACATTCACTAATAAAATTTGGCAGGAGTTTTTTAAACTTTAGGGTATCCAGTTGAACATGAGCATTGCATATCATCACCAAATAGATGGTCAAACCAAAGTGGTCAACAAGTGTTCAAAAACCCATTTGTGGTACTTCACTTCAAAAAAAACACACAGTTGGGAATAATGGTTTTCCCTTTTAGAATAGCAGTGGAATACTAATTATTATGGAACTATCAAAATGATACCATATTAAATTGTATATGGCAAAAAGGTTGTGTCAAGGACTTCCTATTTACTAGGCAACTCCAAGATCAATGTAACGGATAACACACTTCACACTAGAGAAGCCATTCTTCAAACACTTAAGGATAATTTAGTTATGGCTCGAATAGAGTGAAAAACAAGTTGACCAACATCACTTAGACCATTCTTTTATAGAAATGGGTCTTGTGTCTCTTCACGTTCAACCCTATAAACAATAATCACTCAAAGATTAAATCCTAGTAAAATAGCACCAGAGTCCTGTGGACCCTATAGATCTTCCAATGCATTGGATAAGTGGCCTACAAACTATCTCTTCCAACCCACTATGAGATTCATTTACGCTTTCATGTGTCTTGTTTGAAGAGGGTTGTAAGATTGAAGCGCAAGCTGCAAACTAATTCACTAAAACTTGATGAAGAAGGCTCTATTTGGCTCCAACTAAAAATAATATTAAATACTAGAGAGTGTAAATTATTTTAGCACATAGTCAGAGAAAAATTGAGCCAATGGAAATATATGTAGCCAAAAGATACCACATAGGAATCAATAATGATTCTTCAACAATATTGCCACCTTTAACCTTGAGGACAACATTACTTTTGAAGGGTTAGGGCATGTCAGGGACCTACCTTAACCTCTCTCCTTTAGGCTACCTAAGAGTCTATTAATTAATGTATTTATCCATCTTCTTTGAATAAGGCTACTGAGATAGTAGTGGATAATTATTTAATGCAAAATGGTCCTCTTGAGTCTTTATTAAATAAGGCCCACTACGATGTTAATACTTATTAATGATGGAACCATAAGTAGTTGGGATTTTGTTATTACAAATTTATGTAAAGAGTTAGTAGGCTATGAAATGTTTTATCTTGTATTGTTGTATTTATAGCTTTGCTTAGTGAAAGGTTGCCCCGCCTTAATAGGTAAGTGAATATTGTTTTCTTTCTTTTTATTATCATAATACATGGGTATGTTTCATATATTTCATCTTATTTGTTTCTTATGTCTACTTTTCTACATGTATAATATCTCTATATATATTTCGTGTTTTAATTCCAAGGGTTAAGGAACATTACAAGAATATTATTTGTATTATCCTAATAACTTTCTAAAGTCCTCCAATCTCACAATAACCTATCGTACTTTATAACCAACAAAAAAAAATAAAAAAAATTGATGAACAATGGGTCAACTAAAACTTCATTAACTTAATACCTATGGTTGATGTCAACTTACAAGCAAGGTCAAGACTAAATTAACTAGAATATGACACGACTTATAACTAAGGCTCGTGTTGACTTGCATATGGGATCAACATTAATTTATAGTGGTGGGTTATTTGTACCTACAAATGATTGATATGAACATTGAAATTAACTTTAAACACATCTTCAACAAGCAACATCAGTGAAATTTCAAGGGATCAAAGAGCACAAAGTTACACCAAATCATTTCCCACAACAACATCTCAACTTAGGAGTGGATAACAAAGGCAATGACAAAGTAGAGCTAGAGCACAACACGATGCACATTAAAATGGAGATGGAATTGTCAATGGATTTGATGTAAATGCAAACCCATCCCTAAAAATTGAAGACTTCATTTGTTATGCAACCAACTCACAAAACATAAGAAAAGATAGGTCAATGAGTTGAAAAATAGCCTCTTAGAGGGGGAAACCTCCTCACATAAATGAACAATTCTTGGATGATATAAATGATAATACCTCCTTGGTACATATAGGAGTATAAGGGGTCACAATATAATCAGAGCCTACATAATAATAATAATGTAAGGGCACAACAATAACAATAGTGGGCTTCTATGGGGCACAACAATAACAGTATGGGGGCTACATGGGCACAACAATGACAATAGGGGGATACACTAACAATAATAATAAGGGGGCTACACTAGTATTAGAGGGACCTAACATGCCCCTTTCCTTCAAAAAAGTGTTTTCCTTAATGCTTGAGTAGTTTCAGATGATTTTGTATAAAATTTTCATCCTCCCATGTGGAATCTTCAGGGGGTAAGTTCTTCCACTGAATGAGATACTCTGAAAATAATCGATTTCGTAGTTGTTTGGTTCTTGTTTTCATGACTGCTTCAAGCTCAAATATGATTTTTCCTTCTTCGTCAAGTTCTAACAATAGTATTTGAACTGGGAGCATGTCATAGATAACCTTCTTTAATCATGAAACATGAAAAATTGGGTGTACTTGGGAAGATGCAGGCAGCTCCAATTTGTATGCCATAATAAAAATCTTTTTGCAACACCTAGTAAAGACCATAGTACTTGGGTGATAATTTATTATCCTTCTTAGCTTGATTGAGGGACATTTTTTTGTATGGTTGTAGTCGCAAAAATACCCAGTCACCTACATAAAAACTTCTTTCACTGCGATGTTGATCTTCCTATTGTTTCATTCGATTATGCGCCAGAGTGAGGTTATCCTTTAAGAATTAGAGAACTTGTTTTTGATTCTCGATGTGATCTTCCACTGCTTGAACCTTAGAATCTTCTCTTAAAGAAGATGTGATGGACGGTGGATGATATCCATAAAGTGCCATAAATGGGATAATTCTAGCTGTAATATGAAAGGAAGTGTTATACCGCCATTCCATCGAAGGTAACCACTTGACCCATTATGTTTTTTTATCAGATACAATGCAACGGATATATCCTTCCAAACATTTGTTAACTAGCTCAATTTGCCTGTCAGATTGAGGATGATAAGATGAGCTATGAGCTAATTGAGTACTAAGACAAGAAAAACAATTTCGTCCAAAAATTTCTAGTGAAAATTAGATCTTTGTCACTTACAATAATATTTGGGGCTTTGTTCTTCGGAGACATCTAATAAAATTGGAACAATACAGAGAACATTAGCATGGCCCCTTCACAAGAATGGCATGCACAAATTGAGAAATGGTCCAAACTTTATAGCCCCAAGGGATAACTCAATTGGTCGAGTTCCAATTGCTAAGTACCTTGCCAATTGGGAGGTCACGAGGTCAAATCTCCTTGATGCCCTTGGGTTTAGGCCCGACCAGATAAGCCGGCGGATAGATCCCTTTTGGTGGATTTACCCGGATTATTACCTGTGGATGTAGCGGCCACTCAGTGATCGTGAACCACAGTTGAAAAAAAATAACTTTGAGTTTCCATGTAGATTTTGAATTATTTCCATAAATGCAGTAGAAATTGTACTGGCTCTAAAAGGATGAGATAATGCACAAAAGTGTCCATACTTGGTAAGTCTATCAACTACCACCATGATGACACTCTTTCCTTCATACTTGGGTAAAGCTATGATAAAATAAATTGAGACCTCCTCCCAACGTTGACTTGGAATAGCTAGAGGTTGTAACAAACACGGGGTCTTAATTGTCTCAACTTTATTTTGTTGGCAAACCAAACATTTTGCCACAAATTTTTGAATATCATATTTAAGGTCATCCCAAAAAAATTCCTTCTTGACCCTATAGTAAGTTTTTAAAAATCATGAGTGCCCTCTTAAGGGCAAGGTGTGCAATTCCAAAAGAATATTTTGTTTGAGTTGGGAATTCGTACAAAGATATAAGTGATCTTTGTACCATAATGAATCATTTTTCTAGATAAATGTATCAAATGTACTGAGATCTTACTGTAAATTTTGAATGAGTGTCCACACCTCCTCGACATTCTTCCATTCATCCCTTTCTTCAGTTATCCAATCAGATTGGATAATAGAAATGGCACAAAGCAATGCTTCCACATCCTCATCCTTTCTTGAGAATGAATTTATAACAACATTTTGCTTCCCTTCTTTATAGATGACTTCGAAGTGATAACCCAACATCTTTGTGACCCATTTTTGTTGCTCTTTTGAAGATAATATTTGTTACAAAAAGTATTTAAGATTATCATGATCTGTTTTTACCTTGAAATGTCTTCCCATTAGGTAAGGTCGCCATTGCTTTAGTTCATGTAGTATTGCCAAAATTTCCTTCTCATTAGTAGGTTTGTGTAAATACTTTCCCATGATTTGACAACTTTCAAAAGTAATGGGTCTTCCTTATTGCATTAAAACAACACCAATTCCATTTTCTGAGGCATCACATTCCACAATAAAGGCTTTTGTGGTGTCTGGCGTAGCTAAGATTGGTGCTTGGTACATAGCTTCTTTAAGATGTTCAAAGGCCTTAGTTGCTTCTGGAGTCCAAGAAAATGCATCTTTCTTCAGAAATGTTGTTAGAGGCGTTGCTATTCTCCCATAATTCTTAAGAAACTTATGATAATACCCTGTCAACCCGAGAAATACTCAAATATGCTTTAGGGTTGTGGGGATTTTCCATAATTTTGTCTGGGTCTACATTAACACCTTCATGAGATACAATATGACCCAAATATTCCACCTCTTGTGTAACTCCAAAGAAACATTTGGAGGTTTTTGCATATAGTTGTTTCTCCTCTAATAATTTGAGCACTTTGTCAACATGTTGAACATGATCCTTCCAAGACTTGTTGTAGATTAGTATATCATCAAAAAATACTAACAAAATGTTTCTAAGGAAGGGTTTGAAAATGGAATTCATCAAACCTTAAAATGTGGAAGGTGCGTAAGACCAAAAGGCATGACCAAAAATTCATAATGACCTTCATGAGTTCTGAATGTTCTTTTTGGAATGTATTCAACCTTCATTCTAATTTGATGATATCCTAAACAAAGATTCAACTTGGTGAAGTAAATTTCTCCATGTAATTCATCCAACAATGACAGGAATGGGAAATTTATCTTTAATAATGAACTTGTTGAAATCCCTATAATCCAGACACATACGCCATGATCCATCCTTCTTGTGCACTAATAATACTAGAGCAGAGAAAGGACCTTGACTAGGTTGAATTATACGACCTCTAGTGTTTCTGAAACCATATGTTCAATTGCACTCTTTTGGGCATAGGGATATCTGTAAGGTTTTATGTTTAGAAGAACGCTTCCTAGAATAAAATGAATAGCGTGATCACAATCATGAATATGTGGGAGGTATTTGGGAGACTCAAATACCTTGGAATGATTGTCCAAGGCTTTTTGGAGATCTAGAGAAATAGATGATTTTGATGTTTGAACCTCTAGTGAGCATAACTGTGCAATTACACCTTGTTATTCTTTCTTCAGAAGCTTTGTCATGCCATTAGAGTTGAATATCTTCCATAGTTTACCTGCGAAACCCCTTAATTCAACTTCCTTTCCTTCCCAAAAAAAATCAATAAAATTTCTTGAAAATTTAAAGCTATCGTCCTCAAAGATTGTAACCATTGGACTCCTAGTACAACATCAACACCACCCATTGGAATGGAGAGAATTAGACTATTAAATACATATTCCCCCATGGTTATCTTAATATTATGGCACTTTATAGTTAATTTATAGTTCCTCCATTTGCAACCATCACTTGACACTATGGTGCTAGATAAAGAAAGCAATTCAATTCCTTGGTTATCTTACAATGAATAAAATTTTGGGTACTACCCTAATCAATCAACACTATTAACTTTTTCTTATTGATATATCCTTCTATCTTAAGAGTTTAAGGAGTGTTAATTCTCACCAATGCATTACAATATATGGTCGGATTCATTTCTTCTTTCTCTGGGGTTGGTTCCTAGTGTATATCCTACCTCTTTTGATGTTTCTTGTTCCTTGTCTTCCTTCTCTTCACAATCTATATAAAATAATTTATTCTCAACATACTTATGACCTTTAGTGTATTTGTTATCACAACTGTAACAAATCCCTTTTTCTCTTTTTTCCTCCAATTGTTGTGGCCTCAACCTTGTAGGTTGTGGAAGTCTAGGAGTAGCAACACTTCCATATTTATAGTTGTGAGTGGTAGACTTCCTTTTTGCCATAATTTTGCTTTCAACTTTTCTTGCCACCCTAAATGCCTTCTCCAATGAATAAAGTTCCCAAAGGCAAACCTCATGTTGGATGTTATCCTTTAATGTCCCTATTAGGACATCAATCATATGCTCCTCTAGAATATCAGTTACCTTGATATTTAATTTTTGAAAGTCCTCAATGTGCTCCAACATTGAACCCTTTTGCTTGAGATGTATCAATTGGCTAAAGAAGGTGTTGCTCTTTGTATCTCATAATGTGTTATCATTTCTTTTGTAAAAATTGATCAAGTGACAAGTGGTTTACGAGAACAAATCCATCGATACCATACAAATTGATTGGGTTCTAAATATAAAGATGCAATGTGTACCTTTTATGTGTGTTGCACATCATGGAGATCAAAATATTGCTCCATCTGTGGTATCCATGTTATCATATCCTTGCCATCAAACTTCCTCATATCGATCTTTGGAATGTGGTAGGACTTAAACCCAACATTAGCGTCTCTAAAATCATAATTTATATTCCTTTTGTCCTCGTCATGATTTTCATGGATTACCTTGTCACCACTAGGAAGCCTTACTTGCAGCAACTTTGTCAACCCTTCCATCTTAATATTCATCATTGCTTCCATTTCTACTTTTAAACCATCCTTCAATCCTTCCATGTCCCTTTTTATTTTTACTTCTAAACCATCCATCTTAACCTTCATCACTTCCAATTCATTTTTGGTTACTCTTTGCAAGAGTCAAATTTGTTGCACTTGTTTTCGTAATTTTGATATATCATGTTATGTTTCTTCTTCTTCTTCATGTGTCATACTAGATATTTATGGTTGCTTCCAGGGAGTATCCATTTTTTTTTTTGAGGAGTATTAGAAATAGATAATGATATCTATGATTTACTATGCCTTGATTTTTCAAACTGTTGTATCTCTGAATTTTTTCCCTACCAAGGTTTTAAATTTGGTCCTGTAGTATCACTTTGAGTCTTCTTTCCAATTACATGAATCATACTGAGATTGGATTCTTCAAAAAAGAGTTGTGCCCAATCTCCCATGATGACCTGGTTATAGACTAGTTCAGTAGAGCGAACTTGCATAAAATGCCACGTGTCACTTTTCAACCTTTGGACCTTAAAATGATTCAAAAAACTACAGTCCATGAAATTTCAGTCACTTTTTATGAAATTCAAATCCAATGCTCGGAGAGAAAGTTATGACAATTTTCCCTAGGTCACATGTTTGAGATTCAATTTTGGAGCCTGCAAAACCCTAATTTATTCAGACCATATATGAGAAAATATACGAACCAAGATCTGAAATTTTTACAAGAAGTTCATCAAGATTTCGAATCCATGTGGTCAAGACTTTAGCTCCTGAAGTCTAGTAGAAAAAAATTTATAGTGAAAATTCAAATATGACCTGTTTGAAGTAGCAAAACCTAGAATCCAAAGCTCTGACACCAAGTGTTATACAACAAACTCACAAAACAGAAGAAAATATAGATCAATGACTTGAAAAATAGTCTCTTCGAGGGGTAGAACTCCTTTACATCACATAAATGAACACTTCTTAGAAGATACAAATGATAAGACCTCCTTGGTATATATAGATCGCGAAGCTAAGACACCAATGTCCCAAGAACCAGAGGAGATGAAGGAGATGCAAGATAAAGGAAGTTGGAAGACTGTAGAGAAAAAAAATAAAGCTACAGCACTAATCTCGCCAAGAAAGACAAGGAGCCAGATAATTAAAAAATAAGAAAATTATAGGTCTGATAGACCAATTTGGTCTTAGTGGACGTTAAGCACCACCACCATCATCATCATCAGAAGTCTAAGGGGTCACAATATAATCAAAGCCTACATAAAAATAATAATGTAAGGGCAAAACAATAATAATGTAAGGGCACAAAAATAACAATATTGGGCTTATATGGGGCACAACAATAATAATATGGGGGCTATATGGGCACCACAATAACAATAGGGGGCTACACTAACAATAACAATAAGGGGCTACACTAGTATTAGAGGGATCTAATATCACTTATGAAATATTGTCATCAAAATTGGAGATAAATTCACTGTAAATAAAGATAAATGGTTCTCGTGGTAAGGTTGAGGTTCTCTTGAAGTCTCTTGTACATTTTAGAGCTCTCTATTTGAAACACATGGAATATATTTTTTATGTTGCTCACCTTTTGAGGATCATCGCTTGAAGCTCTTCACTTACTTTTACTCTTATTATTATCCTCTTGACCTATACCTTGAAATTCATGTAATGCATTTTCACTCTTGCTTACCCTTCAAAGTTCATCCTTTGAAGCCCTTCCTTTTTTCTTACCCTCATTACTACCCCTACTTGACACATTCCTTGACATTAATCCACCCTTACTTCTAACCCAAGGAATTATTTATTTCCTACCACCACACTCCACTAAACTAATTTAACCTATCATCTTTATACTATTTATCTCTCTCCTCATATTTGTAGACTTCTTTACCATCTTCATTTACTCCTCCTCATACCTTTTCACACACACCCTGAAATCCTATGTGTATGTGAAATTCACGGAGTCCCATTCCCTTTCTTACATACAAGGTATTTTAGGGTTTTTATTATTGTTATATATGCATTTTTATTTTTCGTTGTAATGAATTAAATGAGATTAAGCGTGAGTGAGGAGCGCGCGAAGCAGACTGAAACCTTAGTCATGGTGGAACCCTAAGTCACCAGGGAAACCTGGACCTATTACTCGCAACAATGGATATGGTTTTTGTTGGAGTTTTTACCACGCGGGTCTGACCGCGGTTTATGAATACAATATTTGTTTTGACCTCGTGAACAATAGGCTTGTCGGTTACTGTCTTTTGTTTATTGGAATAACTGTTTGTTGTCTTAGCGAACTTTGTTTTCTCAGTAGTCTACCTCCCCCTAGATATACGGAGGTCAGTAACTGTCAGTTAACCATAGTCAAAGAAGACCTCGTGGACTACGAGGAGGACCCGATGCCAAAACAGGAGATTTGGGCTCATCAAGCTGGCCCCGACATGGGCCCCTGGCAGAAAAAATCGCCTTAGACGACAGCTGCACTACAGTCGCCGCAACACCTGCCCTCCACTGGAAAACGGCACCCCACTGCGGTCCACGTTGAAGACATCCCCGGTTTGGAATGCCCTCCACTCTCTCCGGCCACACTGAATCTGCTCGGCACTTGTCTTCAGGCCTCGCCCACTTTTGACTCTCCCCAGACTCATCTTTTGCATCATTCTACGCCTCTAAATCCACCTTCCTACTCCTTCGCACTAGCTGGCCCTTCAAATCCCCCGCACCCTGCTCATTGCTTCATACACTCGGCCCCATGTAGTTACAACCCTCACTCTCTGATAAGATTAGGGTGCTTCAGTTCACCCATTCCAAACCCTAGACCTGCATTATCTGCCCAGCAAGGTTCTTCGGAAGCGCAAGAGTTTACTCAGAGAACATCCCACGGGCCGTCGCACGGACAAGCCAGGTGCCTCAAAGCGGTGGACACTGACATAAATTTGACCTTTGGGGAAGACGTTCCTATGGCTGACGCTATGGATACAGTGAGGAAGGTTCTTGTTGGACGAGTTCGAGGCAGGAACTATTCGGTGGAGCATCTGAGTCAATGGACCATGGAGATTTGGGGTTCTCTGTTGAAAGAACTTCCAGTGATTAGGGTTTTGGCCAGAGGTTGGTTTGCCCTCCGCTTTCATAGGGAGGAGTATACGGACTAGATACTATTGCGCTACTGGCATATAAAGCTTTCTTCTGTACTGCTGTAGAGATGGGATCCTCTATTCGACCTGGAGCGCGAACAGTTGGGAGCAGGACCACTTTGGGTCAGACTTCCTGGTTTGCCAATGCAGTTCTGGACTCCTCAGGTTTTCAAACGAATTGGTGACGCATTAGGGACTTACCTTGAGCACGATTAGTCCTATGAAAAGACCAAAATTATGACTATGGCAAGGATTTTGGTCCACCTTGACACCAAGGAGGGACTTGAAGAAAAAATCACTCTACACAGGAGACATTTCTCGCGCAAACAGATCCTAGATTATGAAGGAGTCACATTTCGATGTAGGAGGTGCCACAAAGTGGGTCACCTATACAAGGATTGTCCATTACTTTCATTGGTGACTACAGAGACCTCTCGAGGGTCTAAACATCATATCTCAAAGGAGCCGAAAAAAGGAGACCAGCAACAAGGACAGGCACCACCTGAGGCTGCAGTTGAAGCTACACAAAAGGCACAAAATTGGTGAAAGAATCTAACCTCTCCTCCTCGGACTCGCTCCAAATCTATTGCGGAAGCGACTCCTCTTCTAGGGAACAAAATGAAACTACAGACAGGCTATCGAAAGAAGCGATGCATCATCCTCTAGGAGAGTGGATGATTGATGAGCATACTCCTGCTGAAAACTATCACTACTTCCACAGGCCATACATCGATGAGAGATTACAGAGGGGCAACAGCCCCTAATTATCAGCATTTTTTTATTCTGAAATTTTTGAAATTTTGATACTGCTTATTTACTTCGTATTTAAGAGAAAATGATTGTAAATATGGACAGCACTCTCATACCCACGAGGGTGAATTTTTTATCTTTTTATTGTGATCTTTGGACCTGCTCAGTACTCCCTTTGGGGGCTCATTGTAAATATTTAGTTTATAACAGTGGACAGACAACCACGATACAGCATATGCCATTGGGCATCTACAACATGTAATTGCGCTAATGAAATCATGAATTTTCTTTCAGGGAAAAAAATCTTTGCTGTAAGTGTTGTGTCATGTTTGGGTAAGGTCATGGTAGAAATATCAAAGGTCATGCCACGAGCATATTTATTATAATGAATTTGAGGAATTTAGAGAGCGTGCAAGGGGTATAAGAGAGATTCTAAGTGAGCAAATTTACATCATGGATTGGCCTCCAAGGAGGTTAGACTAGGAGAAAGATCTAGTACAACCCAACTAATGGAGGCAATAAAAGCTAAAAAAAGTGAAGTGTCGGATATCATAGCCTCAATGAAACATGTGATGTGGAGCTTGGAAATGGTGGAGGTGTGAAAGGATAATTTTGAATAACTCTTCTCACTAATGTATTCCAGATTGGGTTGGAGAGTTATGAAGGTTACAACATTTCCAAGAGTGGACAATAACATGGCTAAAGAGAATCCAAATTCTTCAACCCAAGATGGGGGCAATGAGTGTTAAAGTTTTGATTTTATAAAATCTTGCGATTTAGAAGTAAGATGATACTCTTATTGTAACTATTATGTATATAACCCTTAACTTTGTGTAAAATATGTAGAACTATAAGACATACTCTCCTAATTAACTAGTATGATGTAGCCAAATATAGGTAGAACAAATGTGTTTTTCAGAAATTGAACAAGCTTCTTTCAACTAGGCATTCAGGGCTAGCCACTTCTTTAGAGTTAGCCATTTACGTACACTTTATATAGGGACATGAGACCACCTAGTTTAAATCATCAACCATGACAACTTCTACTAATCAACAACCTTCTTGTAGGGGCATGCCAACCCATGAGGTGGAATCACATCACAATTTTGAGTATTCAAACCACAGTGGATGTTATATCAACTCCTCAATATCATCAACTTTTCCTTCCTCAATAGTTGAGACATTTTATATATAATATATAACCAATTTATTTAGAAAATAATTACTAACTTTTAAAAGGATTACAAGATTATATTAGATGCTAGATGCACCAATAATCATTTACACTTTTGTTTTATGGTGAATGGGCTAAGAGTCATTGAGTCACAGTGAACATTAAGGAAACTGAAAGAGTAGCTCTAAGCATCGAGAGGGATCATTAAGAAATTAAGATGTAATTTTTTTAATGCTTAAAAGATATAAAGTTAAAATACATCTAATCTGGTTTAATAAAAAATTAGACATACTTAGACATGCATGGCTTAATCTTTGAGACATGAGTATTATTGTTGGGAGGATCAACTAGGTAACCATCATACCCTAGAGAGTTAGCTCAAGATGTTACATGCTTTGATCTTTGTGCAAGAGGTCTTAAGTCAAGCATGTTGGTTACTTCTACTATGTGTCTCACAAATGTCACCACAAGGTCAATTTTTGTGTGTGTGTGTGGTTTAAGGAAAACCTCATTGGAAAACTCCCAATCACTTCATTGCATTTCGTCATACAAAATTCTTAGTGTTGATTGTGCATACACACACATGCATACACATATATGTATGTGTGTGTGTGTGTGTACAATAATGAGTAGGATTTATATTAAAATATGCATTCAGGCCTAACAGTTACTTGAGAAATGAGTTACAATATGCCCTCCATCATGTGATCCCCTTTTACTTGCTTTGACTAATGACTCTTTTACAAAGAAATGAAGAAACCGACCTCCTCCCGATAAAAGAAGGGAGGGAAAATTCCAAATCTAACTCTTTTGGTTTTTCTTCCTACTTCTTCATGGGAGCAAGGATAAATTATGATAAATTTCTTCCACAAGAAAATGCAAAAATAAAACATTTCTAAAAATTGCTAGTATATAGCCCACCGTCGGCCCACAGGGTGTAAGAGAATATTCATGATCGAAGTTCTTTTTGTCGTGATATTTCCTGCTTCTTTTTATCAGAGGGGTAGAGAATCGAAGTTTAATTACTTTTGAGTAGGACGGGGAGAGGAGGAGAGAGTGTGTGTATTCTCGATCCCCTTACCCAATTATTTTTCTTTTGGCATTGAAGGAACCTTTAGAGAGTCTAGATCTGAGTCTTCTTCATTATTCTTTGAAGAGTCTTGATCTAGCATTGGGGGATCATCTTGTATCTCAAAGTTTTCATCTTTTGCCTTAGGGGCATTCAAAACTTCAAAATTGTTGCTAGAAAGGGGATGATATGAATATTTAACCTTACATGGTTGTTGTTGCTTATTTCATTACTTATTGTGTTTCTTTTTCATTGGAGTGAATCCATGCTTATCTTCTTCCTAACCCTCTTTAATCGAGGCGGAGGGTTGCGAGAAACTTCAACTTTTGTGCAACTTTTTACAAAGTGTCCACACTCATGACACAAATTACTCTTGAAAGGAACTTGTTCATAGTCCAAAGCGTGCAGGTGAGACCAATCGTCCAAATTTAGCTTAATCGATTTAGGGAAACTTTTGGAGAAGTTTACTTCCACACAAATTATGGCAAGTGAGAGAGTATTCATTTGAGCTTTATTACTGGTGATAAATCGACCAAATTTATCTCCTATATCCTTAAATATGGTGGGACACCAACAAATAAGAGGGAGATAAGGCAAACCGATCCACATTGGTGCAGATGATATTTCCATCATGGGGTTAAATCCCAAAGAACAATCAGTGAGAAACAAACTTTTGTTACCCATTAAATAAGGACCTGATTTACAGTTTTGGTCTCTATCATTCTAGTTTTCAAACAGAAACTTGTAAGATCTATTTCCACAATAGAAAATATCCAAGGGTTCATATGTGCTCAATTGTCTAAAACCCAATCTTTAACAACTTCATCAGTCTGCAGACCAAGAAACTTTCGCATTAACCCTTTGCCTTTAAATGTTGCCGCATTCCTTTTAACTGAGGGAGAGGACCTCAAAACCAAATAAGAGATTGATTATTTCGTCTTCACGAATTTGCTTGAGGCACACATTGTGTATGCATTGAAATGCACAACTAAGTTCACCTATGTTTGATATCCCTCGAGATATTTCCACGAGCTACCACTGTAGCAAAAATCCAACAGATCAACAAAAGTGATCTTGCTTTTTCAACCATGAATAGTCATGATGGTGGCATCAAACATAGGAAATGTTAGCGATTACATTCTTACTTCAATATAAATGTGGAACAAATACAACGATCGTAGCCTTATTCACAGTTTTTGCAACGGAACTCTAATGATGAACCCTGAACAAATAAAGTAGCCATAAGCAGACCAATCGACAATATGAGGGAAAATAGACAAGGGATTTAAAATTTGAAGAGACAGTGATAGTTTCTAACCCACAAACACAATCACAGTTTCATTGCATACCTCGACAGTGGCACCTGTAGGCAGAGGATTCAACAACGATTAAGGAAACCCTAGCCACCATGAGCTAGAAGTAGCATAGCTCCAAGCCATTTCTTTTCCAAATTCTATATATAGAAATACATGTGTGTGTGTCCATATATTCACACTCACACACGCACACACACACATATTTGTATATATGCATGCATTCCAAGGAAAAGCTCATGGGGAAACTCCCTAACACTTCCTTGTATCTTGTGGATAGTACTTGATGCAAAACTACCAGTGTTGATTGTGACAACTACCCTTGTGTTGACATCTAGTAGGGCACACAATGGAGGTAGCCAACATGGAAGTTGACCTTGAGATCTCCTACATGACCCTCAAATTACTCAATAATTCGAGCTAACTCACTAGGACACACATACAAAAACACATTTATTCCAAGAAATGACTTCATGGAAATCCATCATCTTCCCCTTGTGGAGAATTATACTAATCCCCTAGTAACTATATAGGGTTTGGAGGGAATGAGACCTTTTAGCCATCTATAGAAAGTGTGACTTTGATGATATGGCTAAACCAACCAAGACTAGGCCCCATAGCTATATTTTTTTTATACAATAAAATAGATTATTGCTTTAATAGATAGAACATGTATTGATCCACAAAACCTATGGAAGTGCCTTAGCCTTATAATGTGTCCTTTTAGCCATCCATAGAAATTGTGACTTTGATGATATGGCTCAAACAACCCAGACTAGGCCCCATGGAAATATTTTTTTGTTATACAATAAAATATATTATTGTTTTAATACATATAACACGTAATGATCCACAAAATGTATGAAAGTTCCTTAGAATATATGTGTGTGCATGTGTGTGTGAAATGGAGGGTACTTCCCTACACACACACACACACACACACCAAAAGGAATAATTTCATGGAGTCCCCCCTCTTCCCCTTGTATAAGACTATGTTAACCATGTAATAACACCAAATGACTTGGTGTGAATGAACCCCACAACCTCCCATCAAAACTACCTCTTTGATGACATGGCCAAACCAACAAAATTATGCCTCATGGCTATAGTTTTCTACTAGTAAATGAATAGATCCTTACTTTATAGATTACATGTAATGATCTTATGATTGCATAAAGGCTTCCCTTCCTTGTAAATACATACTTAGCCATTAACAAAATTAAGGGCTTAAGTAATTAAGTTGTTGCTATATAAACATCTCTATGGTCAATACAAAAGACTATTAGGATTCATCCCAAATCTAGAGTTATGGTCCATTACTACTTGCTTTCCAACAATTTAAATTAGGGAAGGAACACAAAACTATCAAATTCACATTGCAACTTGAAGATAGAAAGTTTATTTCCATCCTTAACTAGGGAGACTTTGGTAGACTTCGTCTATTGACTTCTAGGGTTCCACTTCTCTTCCATCTTCTAGCCATGCTCTCTCACTCACTAATTGACTAATATGATAGAACTAATGAATTATGTTCCACAATTCTACCATTGCTTCCACCAAAGGTTGTCTTCGCTTAATTGTAGTGGTTGGATCTTATATCATTTGTTGGATGCTAATGTGGAGAAGTATAGGCTAAGTGCACTTTTGATAGTTGTGCTCAATTGTAGGTGGAGGACTCTTCTTGATTGAAGCACATATATATATATATATATATATATATATATGGGAAAGGTTTGGTCCCTTTCACTTTTCCTTGCCCAGCAGATATGGTCTACGATTACTTACCATCCTTTGAATTATCCATAAATAAATTGAATTAGATATATGCCAAGACTGAGAGACATCAGTAAGTATCATGTCACTTGAGATAATCACATGTGTGGACTTAAACTTATAATGCTTGGTGTCATCTATGATCTATTTCAAAGGTCAATACTTGATAGTTTGTATAAGTAAGTGCCAGATTGAAAGAACATATTGTCGATATGTTATTGCTTCATTGGTTATCTAGTCTACCTCTCTATTGGCTACCCAATGAATAAATCATTGAGTCTTATCTTTGATCCAATCAATAATTAACGCCATTTCCCATGATCAATTTTTAGCTTTTCCATTGAGTTAGTATAGAATAATCTTTATCAATCTTTGGCTTCTCCATTGATTGAATCTATTCTAGTCTTCAATCTATTAGAAATGTAACTAGGTTCAGTCTTCATAATTATCATTGTACTTATATTAATATGTATTTTATGTAAAAACAAAAGAAGAAAAATAAATTAAATTGTGTTTATTTTTATACTCAAAGCATGTTCTTCGTGCTTATAGTGTTTATTGAGTCAAAAGAAAATTCATTATAAGTCAAAGAAATCTAATTGAGTGATCCGTACACTGTTGTGGATATTCCACTGGACAATTTGTACACAACAAATCTGATAATAATATATTAAAATTCTGAATTTCAACACTATTACAGTTTATTAAAACCTCTAGATATGTAAATTTAATTGTAATTTGTACATGCATGCAATGGAAATTATGTAGAAAAGTAGAGAATGACAATAATCTCACACACACACACATAAGACACCAAATATGCTTTGGGAAACCCTTTCGAGAGAAAACCTAGCTGGAAGGTGAGGTTGCTTTGCTCTCTTTCTTTGTCTGGAAATATGGTTGCAGGTACAAAGAAGTAAGGTTTGTGGCCCGTGGGCTACTACAGTGCACAAATCCTCCCTATGTGCTCTACCTCCTATCCCTCTTGGATACCTTTGCTCAACTATGGAACAAAATACTCTCGAAAGAATGGAATGCCTCTTCCTCCCAAGATCCGGTTATAACATAGCCCGATAGCCTACTAATGGTCAAGTTTGACTACATCAACTCTTAACTAGAGTTACAATATAGACTCTTCTAGAGTCTTTTATATCACAATCACGTGGCTAGCCCCTTTTCCATGAATAATAGGGGCTGATGCGGCATCCTCCCGAATTATAGGTGTGAAAATAGGAAGGTCAACTTTTGAGTGGCATAAGTTTTGCATACGGACTCTGATTGATGTGCTTCTTACACCGTTGGAAAGATATTTGTGTGTAGAATAGCATGAAATGGTGTTGCAATAAGGCAACAAATTTTACCCCCATAAAACATCGTTTGATGCCTCAAAATGCTCTTGGAAGGTTTTAGACCCCGTCCCGTGAGCTTATTCCTCCACTTTGTCCACTCTTAATGCATCGAGATGGATGACAAACAATATAACAATCCAATCCAAATAATTGAGTCAAACTCCCATTTGGAGTTCTTCAAAGAAAGTGAAATATTTTTGTATTGAGTAAAAAAGTCAATTTGTCATCCACATGACCAAGTCACCCCTACCTGGACAAGTTGGCCTAGAAGAGGCAATTATTAGACCTCCTGGACATGTATAAATAGAAGGCAATTCGACCTCATTTGGACACTCAACCATCACATTTATGTGCCAAGAAGATAAATATAACCAGACAAAGGAGAGAGAGGACAATCAAAGGAGATAGAAGATGAGTTATTTTATTCCCTAGTCATGTTCACATGTGCGAGTCTTCTGAGGCAGTTCTATGGTATTGCAGGCCCAAAATTTTAGGGGCTGAAATTTCAAGAGATGACCGATTTCTGAAATTTGACTAGTATTGACTTCTATTAACTATGATTTGTTGGAGATGGATTGAAGGAGGGTTGACTTTGGTCTTTATGGAATTATTGGTCTTGGTCTTGTCTTGGGTCTTAGATACCTCACTTTGATATGCTTCTATAAGAAGAGGATTTTCTTGGGTTTTACCCCTTGTGGGGTTTTTTCCTAGCTTGGAGACTACATCTTTGTATTCTTTGTCTCTTGTGATCTTCATGTTTTGTATTTTTCCTAATTTCGCGATGAAGAAGAGAACATAAAGTTTAACAAGAAGCCAACAAAATTCACAAGTAATTATCAAGTAATAGAAATCTAACCTAATCTACTAGCATCTAGATTTCTCAACACAAGTCTCCTTTAAAATGATGTTGGTAGACCTCATATTTTTGCCATGTCAACGCACTACTTATGGGTATGCTTTTTGCTCTGTTATTTGATGTAATACCCAAGAACTTGGTGATGGTCCATTATATCTTGAGCTAATGTGTTACGAGGATGATACCAACCTCAACCATTCTTGGATTGTCCATCAAAATAAATTTATCCCATCCTTACCCGGGGAGAACGAGCCCAAATAACCTCCTTTAATTGATAAGTAGGAGAAGTAAACTAGAAGATGAATGCTCAATGATGTCAAGACAATGCTTTCGTCCTTATTAAGGGCTACATTAGGAATTGTTCTTTGCCTTCCATAGTAACTATATTTTGAAACCTTGTGCAATTATTCCCAAAGAGAATTTCCAAGAGGACATCAACACAATTGCATCAATGAGCTTCATCATTATATGGAGAAGTTTTACTTGGGTTATACCAAAATTCCGGTACACTCTATTAAAATATGAGTGCCACTATAGTACCGTACTTCAATACAATTATGTGTTTGTGTGTGCATGTGTAATTCTATGTAGAGATTTATATTCCTTTTGTTATCACTGACTTGCCACCGGGGAAACCACACCAATAACACATAAGGGTTTCTTTTGCCCATGGACATGGTGTATATAATGCTACACAGACATATCCACAAAAGAGTCTAATAAAGTCTGGAAATTCATTGTAATACTTGAACCTATCATTTCTATGGTTGTCGGCCTTGCTAGTCCTAATATAGAAAGCAAAATTTAAAAACATAACTTTTAACTAAATGGAGAATCCACTTGAATAGTATGAAGTACCATTGTATCCTCCTCGGATTTAGAAAATTTTAAGTGAACTACATTCTTTGCCAATAGGGATACTTTGTCATTAAGTTTTCTCAGGTACAACTACACATAATCAATACTAAGGTAGTCATTTCCATACACTTTATATAGGACATGTGACCACTTAGTTGAACTCATCAACCATGACAACTTCTACTAATTAACGACCTTCTTCTAGGGGAATGCCAACCCATAAGGTGCACTCATGTCACAATTTTGAGTATTCAAACCACAGTTGATTCTATATCAACTCCTCAATATCATTAACTTTCCATTCCTCTCATAATGGTTGAGACATTTTATATATAATATATAACTAATTTGCTTAGAAAATAATTACTAACTTTTAAAAAAGTTACAAGATTATGTTATATGCTAGATGGTCCAATAGCCATTTACACCTTTTTTTTATGGTGAAGGGACTAAGAGTCCTAAGTCACAGTGAATATTAAGGAAACTAAAAGAGTTAATATTGTGAATGATCAACAAGAAATTAAGATGTAAATTTCTTAATGCGTAAAATATCTAAAGTTAAAATAGATATAATTTTGTTTAATAAATGATTAGACATACTTAGGCATGCGTGGCTTAATCTTTGATACAATCATATGACTATCGACAGCATCAACTAGGTAACCATCATGTGTGTGTGTGTGTACACACACACACCCCATAGTGAGCAAGCTAAAGTTGTTACATGCTTTGATATTCGTGCAAGAGGTCTCAAGTTTAGTCCCCCATGTTGGCCAGTTTTGCTATGTGCCTTGTTAAATGTCCCCACAAAGTCAAAGTGTGTGTGTGTGTTTGTGTGTACACACACACACCCCATAGTGAGCAAGCTAAAGTTGTTACATGCTTTGATATTCGTGCAAGTGCTATCAAGTTTAGTCCCCCATGTTGGCCACTTCTACTATGTGTCTCGCTAGATGTCCCCACAAAGTCAAAGTGTGTGTGTGTGTGTATTTCAAGGAAAACATCATTGCAAAACTCCCAATCACTTCATTGCACTTCATGGACAATACCTGATACAAAATTGTTAGTGTTGATTGTGTGTGTGTGTGTGTGTAGATATATAGATATAGACATACATATATATGTGTATGTGTATGTCCATATATCTCACACACACACACACACATCTATGTATATATGCATGTATTCCAACGAAAACCTCATGGGGAAACTGCCTATCACTTCATTGTATCTTGTGGATGGTACTTCATGCAAAACTGCTAGTATTGATTGTGGGGTCTAACCTTGTGGGGACATCTAGTAAGGCACACAATGGAGGTAGTCAACATGGGAGTTGACCTTCAAATCTCTTGCATCAACCTCAAATCACTCAATAACTTGAGCTAGCTCACTAGGACACACAAACACATTTATTCCAAGGAATAACGTCATGGAAATCCCTCATCTTCCCCTTATAGAGAATCATATTAATCCCCTGGTAACTATAAAGGGTTTGGTGGGAATGGGTCACTTTAGCCATCCATAGAAATTGTGACTTAGATGATATGGTTGAACCAACCAAGGCTAGGCCACGTCATTATATTTTTTGGTTCTACAATAAAATAGATTATTGATGTAATAGATAAAACAAGTAATGGTCCACAAAATGTATGGAAGTGCCTTAGAATATATGTGTGTGTGAAATGCAGAGCACTTCCCTATATTTTGTTGAAAACTCACATGGAAACTCCCAGGCACTTCCCTATATATATACATACCCCAAAAGGAATAATTTCATGTAATTCCTCCCTCTTCCCCTTGTAGAAGATGATATTAACAACATGATAACTCCAAATGACTTGGTGAGAATGAATCCCACAACCCCCCATAGAAACTACCTCTTTGATGGCATGGCCAATACAACCAAGTAATGCCTCACGGCTATATTTTTCTACTAGGAAAAAAATAGATCCTTACTTTATAGAGAACATGTAATGATCTTGTGATTGCATAGAGGCTTCCCTTCCTCATAAATACATACTAAGGCATTAAAAAAACTAAGGGCTTTGAGTAACTAAGTTGTTGGTATATGAGAACCTCTATGATCAATGCAAAAAACTATTAGGATTCATCAAACATCTATAATTATGGTCCATTACTACTTGCTTGCCAACAATTTAAATTAAAGAAGGAACACAAAACTATCAAATTCACATTGGAAAATGAAGATAGAGAGTTTATTGTCATCCTTAACTAGGGAGAGTTTGATATACTTTGTCTAATGACTTCTAGAATTCCACTTCTCTTCCATCATCTAGCCATGCCCTCCACTCAATAATCGACTAATATGATAGAGCTACTGAATGATATTCCACAATTCTATTATTACTTCCACCAAAGGTTGTCTTGGCTTAATTTGTAACACCCTCCTCCCACATTTACCCAAGTTACCCGCCCACCGGGGTAAACATAGGATAAAGAGTTATTATGATATGAATCAACCTATGACCTTAAGGAAATGGAGTCTAACTTGCTCTGCTTATGCTACTCTTTCGTCGAGCAATTTCTAAGCTTAACCTTCACTCAGGGTTACAAGTAGCAATAATTTTAACACTCCAAGTGTGCAACCTCGTGACCTCGTGAACTTGCGACCTCACAACCACATGGCCTTGCAACTTCACAAACTCACAAGCTCGCGACCTTGCAACTTCACCACTTCACAAGATTGTGACCTCGTGACCTCGCAAACTTGCGACCTCACAACTTCACAACCTCACGACCTTGCAACTTCACAACATTGTGACCTCACAACCTATCTAAATTGTGGTTTGACAACCTATCTAAATTGCGACCTATAATTTAGAACACCAGACCCTCAGGTCGCACCATCATGAGTTAATAGTTTTATTTGACCATAAGTTGATATTTTTCATCTCGGGGTTACAAAGAATGTTCCAAAACCTCACTAATTAGCTTCAACAACAATTAATTAGCCCATGCATTCATTAACCATTCAATTTACTTATCAAATAAGGATCGAGAACCACAGCTAAGGTACCTCACACAACCAAACATATAACCAACCAAAATTAGAGTAGAAACCATGAAAAATCAACTAGATCATGAACATGATAATCAGTACAACATGGAACATAACTCTTATTATCATATGGAATTACCAACCAAGTCTGGGACTTCCACGTACCACCCGACCATAGATTAGGCTGCGACAAAACTCACTTTATTTAATCACCTCCGCGCCATATTCCAAGCATGAATGTGGGATCTCATGAAATGAACCATCCAAAACCAAACCAGGGCTTCCAGAGGCCAATCCAACCTCAACCCTCAAACAATGATTCCTCCTCATGGTTGAACATCACTAACCATTACCAGATCGGTGTCTACCTAAGATGTCCAGAGCTCGAGAGCATTTGTCCCAACCAAGGCTTCTAGGACTAGTAACTTGACCCACAGTTGTTGTAGGGCTCAAGAGCGTTTGTCCAACCAAGGCTCTAGGACTAATAACTCAACCCACTAAGAGCTCCAAAGTGTTTTTCCAACCAAGGCTCCAGGACCAATAACTCAACCCAAGTTGTTAGAGACTTTTATAGTGTTTGTCCAACCAAACCTCCAGGAACTAATAACTGAACCCATAACCAAAGGAATATGAAAACCAACCAGAGAAAAAAAAAAAAAAAAAAGGGGGGTAAAACCCACAACACCATGGCTATCCATGAAACCATGGTTATCCATGAAATGGCAAGGCTAGGAAAAACCACTGTCAATCTAGGCAATCCTCCATGCCAATGATATAACATAACCAAATAACCACGTGCATGCCAAAACTAGCAAGGAAATCATGCAACTCGATACCTGCAAGCGAAACCCATTATAGTAGCTGATCCCAATGTCCTCTTGCATTTTCCTGCTTTCCCTTTGCCTTATTGCTCCAAATCGCAAGTATGTCACACTCCTCCAATAGTGCTCCAAGAAAATTCTAAGTGTCCAAGAGTATGAGAGAGAGAGAATAGAGAGAGCTCCAAAACTGAATTTAAAATATATATATATATATATATATATATATATATATATATATAATTAAAATAAAATAAAATAAAAGGGTCTGTGAACTAATCCTCAGAAGCATTTTTATTAATGAGACCTTTATTTTCTTCATTTTCCATTGTTTTCATTCATTTTCCTCCTCACATGAAATTTGTGTCCTTTCACCTTCTTTTTCTCCTATTTTCCATTATTTTCATAAATAAATGCCACTTTTCCTTTCCAAAGCCTTAGCCACTGCCTTTGTCATTTTTCATAGCCATAAATTAATCACAAGTGATCCCCATCACTATGTTTTTGCCCAACATTCAACTTGGAATATGTGTCCCATGACCAATGTCTTATTAACTTTATTACATGGATTTTAACCAGGGTTGTTACAGAACCCTCCCACTTGGGGGAACACTGTCCTCGGTGTTCAATGACACCTACAACCAACAAGACCGCTGATAAGAAAAACATGCTGCCCATGGAGCTTTATAACTTAACTCGTTGTAGTATTTACAATGAACAACCTACTAAAAATAAAACCAACATGACATCCATAACAACATAACAACCATAATGACATGACACCCAAACCACTTATTGTAGCTTTATAACATAGCTCATGGTGATATTTACATCCAAATGCATATATACATATACCAAAAACATTCGTTCAACCTGCGACTAAAGAAAGATACATAGCCCGCATTTGATCCGTTGTCTCCCATGTAGCTTCATTAGGCCAAAAGTGTTTCCATTGGACCTTAACCTGCTCGATTGCTCGGTTCCAGACTATGAGCATCTTTCTTTACAAAAAGCACTAAGGTTCCAGTTGGAATTCTCCTTCTAGCTCCACCTACAATACAAACCAGTCAATCACATGATCGACATCTTTAACATACTTCTTAAGCAATGACACATGGAAAACATCATGGAATTTCATTGTCAGAGGCAATGCAAGTCGATAGGCTACTGGTATAATCCTTTCAAGAATATTGAAAGGTCCACAAAACTGAGGTTCCAACTTGGCACGTGATCCAATCCTCAAGGAGCTCTTCTTGGGCTTGATGCACAAGTACACCTGTTCCCCAACTTGAAACTCCTTAAACAACCTATTCTGATCTGCATAAATTTTTGGTCTATCATGTTGTCTTCAAATTCTTCCTGATTACCTGCATTTCCTATTCCATCTCTGCCAACATATCCAGTCCTATCAATACCTTGATAACTGGATCACTCCAACTTATGGGAGTATTACAATTTCGTCCATACAGTGCCTTGAACAGAATCATCCTTAAAGAATCATGATACCCATTTTTGTAAGCAAACTCTACTAGTGGAAGATACTCTTCCCACTTTCATTGTTGATGCATAACATACATCCTCAACATGTCTTCCAATATCCTGTTGACCCTATTTGTCTTTCCACCTGTCTGTGGATGATAAGTTTTACTGAAGGAAAACTTTGTACCCAAACCTGCAAATAATTCTTTCCAGAATCTCGAAGTGAACTTGGCATCCTTGTTTGACACCATTTTCTTCGGTACACCATGCAACCTCACAACGTCCCTGATGAATACTTGTGCAACATCATTAGTTGAATATGTAGACTTTACTGGAATGAAGTGTGCTACCTTTTTCAACCTGTCAACCACAATCGTGATCGAATCATGTTGTCTAGATGTGCTTGGCAAACCTATAATGAAATCCATGGAAATGAACTCCCATTCCCACTCTGGAATCAAAATCGGCCGTAGTAATCTGCCTGGATGCTTACACCTTGCTTTCATCTGCTGATAGTCCAAACATCTAGCCACAAACTCTTCCACTTCTCTCTTCATATTCGGCCAATAATAAAACTTCTTAAATGTTGTCAACATCTTTTGGTATCCTGGGTGACCTGAATATGGCTTAGCATGAAATTCTCTCAAGATAAGCTTCTTGAACTCACTATTGTTCGGTACATATATCATGTCCCTAAATCTGCCCAAACCATCTACTGTGAGATGATATTCCACATTTTGATCACCTATACCCTGTTGTAACTTGTACATAAGCTCCATGTAACTGTCATCCTGCTAACCAGCCTATAAGATCCAATCTTGTAAATATGTCCCATAAAAACTCATAGCCGCTACGTGATTTACTTGTATCTTCTTGCTAAGAGCATATGCAACCTTGTTCTCTTTACCTTTAATGTACATGATCTCAAAGTCGAACTCATTGATCATGGCCAACCATCTAGCTTGTTTGGCATTCAGATTCAGTTGGTCAAATAGATACCTCAATCCATTGTGATCAATCATCAATACAAACCTCCTTCCCAGAAGATAGTGCCTCCACATCTTCAATGCATGGATGATCGTTGCCAACTCACGATCATGTGTCGAATAATTTTGCTCGTGCTTATTCAATTTCCTTGATTCATATCATACCACGTGTCCTTCCTGCATAAGAACTCCACCAATTCCTCTCTTGCAAAAGTTTGGGCATACCACAAACTCTTTGTTTAGATATACGATATTTAGCACTAGAGCATCATCAACAACTTCTTCAATTGTTCAAAAATTGTTGCACATTCTTCTGTCGATTCAAGTTTCTTACCTTTCCTTTGCAACGATGTAATCAGATAAGCAATGTGAGAGAAGTTCCTAATGAACCTCCTGTAATAACCTACTAACCCCATGAATGATCTTATGTCATCCACCTTTTTAGGAATTGCCCATTCCATGATAGCCCTTATCTTCTTTGGATCCATTGTTATGCCTTCCTTGGAAACTACATGCCCCAAGTAATGTACATTTGTCTAAAATAAATTGCATTAGCTAAGCTTCACATACAATTGATGCTCTCTCAGCAATCTCAACATCGTTGCTAAATGTTCGGCACGTTCTTCCTCATTTTTATAATATACTAATATATCATCAATGAACACAATAACAAACTTATCCAAATAAGGTTGCAACACACTATTCATCAAGCATATATAATGAGTTGGAGCATTAGTCAAACCAAAAGGAACTACAACAAACTCATAATGTCCATACCTAGTCCGGAAAGCAGTCGTGTGAATGTCCTCTTCTTTAATGTGTACCTGATGATATCCTGATCTTAGGTCAATCTTCGAGAACATTGTTGCTCCCTTTAACTGATCGAACAAGTCATCAATCCTCGATAACGAATACCTATTCTTGATGGTCACTTTATCCAATTGTCTGTAATTGATGCATAACTTGAGAGTATCATCCTTCTTCTTTACAAACAATACTAGTGCACCCCAAGGCGATACACTTGGCCTAATGTATCCCTTGTCAAGCATTCCTTCAACTACAACTTCAACTCTACCAACTCCAGTGTGCTCATCCTATCCGGTGCCTTCGATGTTGGTGTTGCCCCTGGTACAACTCAATAGAAAATTTCACTTCATTGTGAGGTGGTAACTCTGAAATATCTATGGGAAATACGTCCTGAAACTGCTGCAAAACCGGGCACCTGCTCAAAACATCCACATCCTAGACTTCCCTACCTTTGTCACTAGAAATATGTACTGCGAATAACACACATCCTTTCCTACGACTACGCCTTGCCTACATAACTGTCACCATTCTAACTGATGTTGCCTTCTTCTTACCCTGCAAGACTCTGTGTTCCCCATTATCATCCAAACAATCAATATCTTTTTCATAACAGTCCACCTTAGTCCTGTGAAGATATAGCCAATCCATACCCAAAAGCATATTATACAATCCCAACGACAATACGTTCAAATGTGTTGATGTAGACATACCATTCAACTCGAATGCATAAGCCCTTACCCAATGACGAACTCTCTTCTTTATACCTGTAGCCAACTGCACTAACCAAGATTTTGTATGAACTTCTTTTGTAAAACCACACTTATCCACTAGGTTAGGATTAACATACCTATAAATAGATCTAGGGTCAATAAAAATAGAAACAACTTGATCACAAAGCTTACCATCCATCTCGATAATAGATGCCCAGTGTTCTGCCTGCCTGTTATACAGCGCTGCATAAATCTGAGGAACACTTTGTCCAATACCCCCCACTATTTGTGCCTCTTGAGGACTATAGTTTTGCGGTCTACCACCCTGATGTTGTAGACAATCTCTCCTACGATGATCCTTGCCACAAGTCCAACATTGTAAAGGTTTCCAACCATCACCCTTGTTCTGCTCCTTAAACTGAAATCCCTGCCCTCTGTCAGATGCATTGAACTTCTTATGTGGTGTTGCATTCTTTTGTTACTTGTATCCTGAGGCCTTGTTTGCTTCTTATCCCATTTCCCTTCATTATTATCATTACCTTTCCAATCTTGCTTAGTCTCAGATCTTCGCTTTGATTGCTCATAACAATGTTTTAGCTTCCAGATGACCTCATTCAATGATCTAGGCTCAACGAACTCGATCATGTCCTTGAATGTTATCAATAATCCACTGATGAATCTTTGAATCTTGGCCTTCTCCTCCTTGAAATACTCCATAAATCTACTAGTGTACTCCTCATTGGTCATAGATCCCATCTTCAGCTCATATAATTCTTTTGCCCTGTCATCATAGTATCTCTCTGATATATACTTCTTCCCAAATAGTATCTCAAACTCACTCCAAGTTAACTCCTCTTCATGAATATCTATGACATTCTTTACATCTTCTTACCAAATGTCTGCTTTACCTTTAAAACTGAATGTAGTGGCCTTCATGCTCTCTAAGTAATCATGCAACCTAAATAACTTATTCATCCCAAGAAACCATGCTTTTGTATCCTATGATTTCTTCATTTACCCATTGAATGTAGGTGGCTTTGCTTTCTTGAATTCATCCAAAAAATATCCCCTGTCACTCCTCCTATAAGGTTGATAACAATGATGACCATGATACCCATCAGAACCAGAACTAGAATAAAACTTGTGTCCATTCTCTCTCCTATCCGAAGTATCCAAGAACCTACCATCTTTGGTTGCGTCATCTCTATCTAACATGTGCCCACTATGAGATCTATTGCCATATTCCCCATTAGTCCTATCCTCTTACTCATCGCTGATCTGAAGTGGTCCCTATCTCTGCAATTCACACAAACTATGTAGGACTACTGCATTGACTTCTACTTGTTTCTCCTGTGTCTTCATGATTATGTCCTAATCTTCTTTGAAACTCCTTATTTCTTCCTTCAAGATTCTCAATGTGTATGCTAAGTCAGAAGAGTTCCCAACACCACGTTGCTCATTTGATCCATAGGGAGAGTCTCGTGAATAGTAGTCTACCATATTACTAGTAATCTTTGACCTCTTCTTACAGCAAGGTATATTAAGCCAGGTAAACCAAATCATAAACTAACCAGCATACCTTAGTATAGTTCGGGGAGGATATCTCATTTGCAAAACTGACCAGATTAGCAAAATACATATATAAATATAATCAAGTCAACATATAAGCATCATTTTAGCCATTATCCAGTCAATGGATGCATAACAACATATAAACACTGACACGCATGTCCAATGCACAACCAACATGCATTCACAACAAATATATAGACCACAAGCACAAGAACACATATGCATTCTGACATGTATGCATGACCAACACACTGCCCTACCAGTCTGAGGGGTGAACCATGCTCTAATACCACTTTGTAACACCCTCCTCCCACATTTACCTAAGAAACCAACCCAATGAGATAAACATGTGACCAAGTGTTACTATGATATGATTCAACCTCCTAGGTGACCTTATGGAAATGGAGTTTAACTTGCTCTGCTTATGCTACTCTTTCACCAGACAACTTCCAAACTTGACCTTCTCTCAAGGTTGCAGGTAGAAATTATTTGAACACTCCAAGTGTGTGACCTTGTGACTTCACAAACTCACAAGCTCACGACCTCACGACCTTGTCACCTTACAACTTCACCACTTCACAAGCTCCCGAAATCGCAACTTCACAACCTCACAAGCTTGCGACCTCGCGACCCCGTGACCTTGTGACCTATCTAAATTACGATTTTGTGACCTTACGACCTACAATTTAGAACGACAAACCCTCTGGCCGCACCATCATGAGTTAATAGTTTTATCTGACTATAAGCTGATACTTTTCATTTAAGGGTTACAACGAAGGTTCTGAACCCTCACTAATTAGATGCAACAACAATTCATTAGCCCATGTATGCATTAACTATTCAATTTACTTATTAAATCAGGAGTGAGACCCATAGATAAGGTACCTCACATAGCCAAACATATAACCAACAAATAATTAGAGTAGAAACCATGGCAAATCAACTAGAACGTGAACGTGATAATCAGTAAAATAGGGAACATCACTCTTATTATCATATAGAATTACCAACCAGGTTCGGGACTTCCACGTACCACCCGACCATAGATTGGGCTAAGCTAAAACTCACTTCAACCAATCACCCTCGTGCCATATTCCAAGCATGAATGTGGGATCTCATGAAATTAACCATCCAAAACCAAACCAGGGCTTCCAAAGGGCAATCCAACCTGAACCCTCAAACAATGATTCCACCTCATGGTCGGACATCACTAACCATCACCAAATCGGTCTCTACCTAAGTTGTCCAGGGCTCTAGAGCATTTGTTCCAACTAAGGCTTCTAGGATTAGTAACTCAACCCACAATTGTTGTCAGGCTCCATAGTGTTTTTCCAACCAAGGCTCTAGGACTAATAACTCAACCCGCCAAGGGCTCTAACGTGTTTTTCCAACCAAGGGTCCAGGACTAGTAATTCAACTCAAGTTGTTACAAGGCTTCCAGAGCGTTTGTCCAACCAAGGCTCCAAGAACTAATAACTCAACCCATAGCCAAAGGAATATGAGAACCAACTAGAAAACAAAAGTAAAACCCACAACACTATGGCTATCTAGGAAATGGCAAGGCTAGGTAAAACCATTGTCAATCCAAGCAAGCCTCCATGCTAATGATAGAACGTAACCAAATAACCACATGCATATGCCATGCGTGCCAAAACTAGCAAGGAAATCATACATGCAACTTGGTACCTGTAAGCAAAACCCATTGTAGTTGTTCATCCCGATGTCCTTGTGTGCTTTCCTGATTTTCCTTAACCTTCTTGCTCCAAATCCAAAGTATGCCACACTCCTCCAATAGTGCTCCAAGAAAATTCTAAGTGTCCAAGAGTATAAGAGAGAGAGAATAGAGAGAGATCCAAACTAAATTGAAAAAAGTCTGTGAACTGATCCTCATAAGCCTTTTTGTTAATGAGGCCTCTTTTTTCTTCATTTTCCATTATTTTCCTTCAGTTTCCTACTCACAAGAAATCTCTGACCTTTCACCTTCCTTTTCTCCTGTTTTCCATTATTTTCATAAATAAATGCCACTTTGCCTTTCCAAAGCCTTAGCCATTACCATTTCCAATTTCTATAGCGATAAATTAATCACACGTGTTCCCCATCAATATGTTTTTGCCCAACATTTAGCTTGGAATGCGTATCCCATGACCAAAGTCTTATTAACTTTATTACATGGATTTTTAACTAGGGTTGTTAGATAATTATAGTGGTTGGGATCTTATAACTTCATTTGTTGGATGCATGTTCAATAGCTTGAGCCACTTTAGAATGTTAATGGGGATAAGTATAGGTTAAGTGCACTTTTGATAGTTGTGCTCAATTGTAGGTGGAGGATTGATCTTGATTCAAGCGAAATGATTTAGATATAGATGGGGATGTCCCTTGCCCTTTTGCTTGCCAAATAGGTTTGGTCTACGAGTCGTGACCGTCCTTTCAATTATCCGTAAATAAATTTGATTATATATATGCCAAGACTAAGGGACCTCAACAAGGATGTTGCCACTTGAGGTAATCACATGTGTGGACGTAACCTTATAATGAATGGTGCCATGCATAATCTATTTCAAAGGTGAATACTTAAGAGTTTGTATATGTAAGTGCTAGATTGAAAGAGCATATCGTTGATATTGTATTACTTCATTGGTGATCTAGTCTACCTCTCTATTGGATACCCAATGAAGATTTGAATGTCAATGAACAAAACACCAAGTCTTATCTTTGATCTAATAAATAATTGATGCAATTTCCCATGATCATTTTTCAACTTTTCCATTGAGTTAATATAGCATAATCTTGATCAATAATTAGTTTCTCCATTGATTGAATCTATTATAATCTTTAAGTCTCCTTTAAAATGATGTTGGTAGACACTAATCTTTTCGCCATGTCAATGCACTACTTATGGGTATGTTTTTTTCTTTGTTATTTAATGTAGTACCCATGAACTTGTTGATAGTCCATTCGATCTTGAACTAAAGTGTTAAGAGGATCCCACCAATCCCAACCATTCTTGGATTACTTATAAAATATAATTTTTTCCCATCCTTTCCCAAAGAGCATGAGCCCAAATAACATCCTTTAATTGATTGTTAGGAGAAGTGCACTCTTGAATATAAATTCTCAATGATGTCAAGATGATGTTTTCATTTTTATTAAGGGCTTGGAGGCGAGGTTGAATTGAAAAGAGATATTTAGAATTTAACATGACATTAGGAATTGTTCTTTGAATATTATTCTAATTTGACCTTCCATAGTAACTAGTTCTTGAAACCTTGTGCAATTATGCCCAGAGATAATTTCCAAGAGGAGACCAACATCTACATCAATGAGTTTCATCATTATATAGAGAAGTCTTACTTGGGTTATACCAAACATTTGATACACTCTATTAAAATATGAGTGCCCTTGCAGTACTATACTTCAATACATTTATGTGTATGTGTGTAATTCAAGGTAGAGATTTATATTAATAAATAACAAAAATACAAAGTATTCCTTTTTTATTATTGATCCACCATAAAGGAAACAAAACTGGTAGCACATAAGGGTTTCTTTTGGCCATGGAAATGGTGCATATAATGTTACACAATCATATCCACAAAAGAGTGATAAAGTCAGGAAATTTATTGTAAGATTGAAACCTATAATTTCTATAGTTGGCACCCTTGTTAGTCCTAATATAGAAGGCAAAAATTCAAAGAGTAAATTTTTAACTAAATGGATAACCCACTTGAATGGTATCAAATACCTCTATATCCTCAACGTTGAAATTTTTTAAGTCAACTACATTCTTTCCCAACATGGAGACTTTGTCATTAACTTTTCTCAGTTACAACTACACATCATCAATACTAAGGAAGATTTTCATTGAGCTTTCGACAATTCCATAAGCACCTTATTGATGATGGCTTTTATAATGGAAAACATGTCTATAGACTGAATGTATTTGGTCTATTATAATAGCCTCAGATTAAATATCCATGTAATAAAAGTTAATAAAGGAAAATAAGACCAAGGTCATGTGACACTTATTCCAAGTTGAATGTTGGGAAAAACATCTTAGTGTGGGTGTTCATTTGGTTTATTATGGCTAAAGGAAATTGGCAAAGGCAATGGCAAAGGCTTTGAAAAGGCAAGAGGCATTAACTGGCATTTTATTTATGAAATAAAGGAAATTAGGAGAAAAGGAAGGTGAAAGGTCATAGGTTTCATGTGAGGAGGAAAATAATGGAAAATGAAGAAAATAAAGGCCTCATTGATAAAAAGGCCTCTAAGGATTAGTTCATAACTTTTTGTGAGTTTAACATTTTTTTATAGTTTAAGCTTTTGTCAGTTCAGTTTTGGAGCTCTCTCTCTCTCATACTCTTTGACACTTAGAGTTTTATTGGAGCACCCTTGGAGGAGTGTGGCATAGTTGGGATTTGGAGCAAGAAAGAAAAGGGAAGCAAATATCAAGAAAAGAGCAGGATATAGTGACTACAACAAGATTTCTTGTAGCTATCAAGTTGCATGTATGATTTCCTTGCTAGTTTTGGCATGCATGGTACATGCATGTGTGTTTTTGGTTCTCTTGCTATAATTGGCATGGGTTTTTCCAGGTGTGACAATGGTTTTCAACCTGGCCTTTCCATTTCTGGATAACCATGGCGTGATGGGGTTTCTCTTACTTGGTTGAGTTGGATTGTCGGATGGTTTCAAAACTAAGTGGGGTGGTCTCAAGGGGAGACACAAGCCCTAAGAATCCTTGGACCAATGAAGGTGGGATTGTGGTAAATCCTGATTGTGTATACCCTCATTAGGCCTAGGAATCCTCAACCAGTGAATGGTGGGATATAAGGTAAATCCTAGAGGGTGGAGCCTCATTGGACCTAGGAATCCTCGGCCGGTGAATGGCGGGATATATGTTAAAGCCTAAAGGTGGAGACAAACAAATTCCTCGCGATTTAGGTGGAGATATTAGGAGGCATCCATGCTTGTATATGCCTAGCGATCCCTGGACCGGTATATGGTGGGATTGCAGTAAAGCCTAGCAGTGTAAGTTTCTTGTTTGGGCCTAGGAATCCATTGGCAGGATTGCGGTAAAGTCTAGTTGTATAGATTAGGGCTTGGGCCTAGGAATCCCTTGGTGGATTATGTTAATGCCTGAGGAAGCCCTGGTTGTTTTGTTGTAAATCCCACATTCATGCTTGGAATATGGCACCGGGGTGATTGGTTGAAAGAAAGATTTGGTTCAACCCAATCTACGTTCAGGAGGTATGTGAAAGTCCCTGGCTTGGTTGGCTTTTGCATATGTTAATAAGAGCTCTTTCCTCTTGTGTTTTATGTGTAGATGTCCTTCTTAATATTTGATTTTAATGGTTGTTCTATCATTGATATGTTGTTGGTTATATATGTTGGTTATAAGCATAGTTTATGACAGACTTGAGTTATGGATCTAATCATGTTTTGATTAGTAAATGAAATGTTAATGAACATATGACCTAATAGATGATAATGCAACTAATTTGCAAGGACATAGTCCTTCATGGCGAATCTCAGATAAGTATGAGACACCTATGTTCAGATATCTTGTTATGACCTGTACATTACATGTTCATTATGTGTTTGACAGAATGCCTATCATGGCTGGTAGTGGTCAGGTCAATTCCTTGTTCAAATTTTTGCATTAGTAACCTTGTTTCAATGTTGTTTATCATTTTTGGAAGTTTCATGAAGTTCTGGGCGGAGGCCTGAGTCCTAGCCCTGAAAAAGTGGCTCATAATTTAGGGTCGCTAGCACAAAATTGCCTGAAAAAGGCCACAATCACATGGAGGCCTTGCTGTGGGAGCGACTGGAGGGTCTCAGTCGCATGGAAGCCTTGTCATGGGAGTGACTAGGGGTATAATTTAGTCAAGGAGCAAGTTCTCTCAGGGGTTGGACACCTGTAGGGGTTGGTTGGCTCTTGAAGGTTCTGTAGCTCCTAAGGAAGGTCAGTTTGGTTTTGGTTTGTCGATTCCACTTCCTTAACTACACTTGAGGATTTGAATCATATCATAGTAACCCTTTGTCACATGTTTACCCCAGTGGACCGGTTAATTTGCGTAAATGTGGGAGGAGGGTGTTATAGAGTGGTATCAGAGCATGGCTCACCCCTTGGATTGGATGGGAGGAATATGGTTGTCATGCATGCATGTAGGTTGTGTATGTGCTTGATGTGTATGCATGGTGATGGTCATTGTTGCAGTTGTGTTGTTATGCAAAAGTTGATGGTGTTGTTGTTGGAGGTGGTAGTCATGACTGCATGTTGATTATGCATTTGTTATGCATGTCAGTGTCTATCTGTCGTTATGCATGCATTGTCATGGTTATGGTATAGTCATGCATGGTAACTAGATAATGGTTGAAATTATGTTTACATACTGATAGGATTATGTTTATACATGTATTGTGCTAATCTGGCTGAGCTTGTAGACGAGATATCCTCCCCGGAACTATACTGACGTATTTTGATTATGTTTATATTTTGGTTTCGCTGACATGGTATACTTGCGGGAAGAAAACCAAAGATGATGAGCAAGATGGTAGACTACAGTTCAAGAGATTCTACGTATATATTAGATTAGCAACATGGTAATGGGCACTCTCCTGACATAGTAAACACATTGAGAAGTTTGAAGGTAGAAATAAGAAGTTGCAAAGCAGATAATGACATAATCATTCAGGCACAGGGGAAACAAGCAGAGGTTAATGCAGTTATTCTTCAGAGTTTTTCATATTTGCAGAGACAGGGACTTCTTAGGATTAGTCATGGATATGAGGATAGGAATAACAGGGCATGTGGTAGCAAGTCTCATGGTGGGCACAGGTCGGATAGGGATGACATGATTAGAGATGGTAGGTTCTTGGATACGCAGGATAGGCAAGGTAATGGACGTAGGTTCTATTCTAGTTCTAGTTCTGATAGGTACCATGGTTATGGTCATCATCATTATCATCCTTACAGGATGAATGACATGGGATATTTTCCAGATGAGTTTAAGAAATCCAAGCCACCAACATTTGACGGAGATTTGAAGAAGTCGAAAGATGCAGATGCATGGTTACTTGGGATGAAGAAATTCTTTGACTTGCATGGTTACATAGAAAACATGAAGGCCAAAATAGCTACCTTTAGCCTCAAAGGGAAAGAAAACATCTGGTGGGAAAATGTGAAGCAGGTTAGATACATCAAGACAAAAGAGTTGAGTTGGAATGAATTCAAGAGACTTTTCAGGAAGAAATATTTGTCAAAGACGTACTATGATAGTAAAGCTAAGGAGTTCTATGAGCTAAAGATGGGATCAATGATGAATGAGGACACTATGTTCTTGGAATTGTTGAGGTATATATCGTATCTTAAGGATGAGAAGGCTAAAGTTCATAGATTTGTCAATGGATTACCATTAGCATTTAGAGATCAGAATGAGTATAATGAGCCTCGATCACTTGAAGAAGTTATTGGTAAGTTGAAGCATTGTTATGAGCAATCAAAGTGTAAGACATAATCCCAGCAAGGTTGGAAAGGGAAAGACAATACTAAAGGTAAATGGTAGTCGAAGTGAAAAAGACCCTAGGATGTAGGTGAGAAAGAGAATGTTGTACCTTACAAGGAGTTTAATCGACCTCAACCTCGAGAACAACAGAATAAAGGTGATGGTAAGGGACAATTGTAGTGTTGGACATGTGGTAAGGAGTATCTCAAGAGATATTGTCTACAGAATCAAGGTGGTAGACCTTAGATCTACAGTGCATAGGAGGCACAGATATGGGGGATGTTGGACAAAGTATTCCTCAGATTTATGTAGCATTGGATAATAGGCAAGCGAATCACCAAGCATCTATAATTGAGATGAATGGTAAGCTTTGTGATTAAGTTGTTTCTATTTTGATTGACCCTAGATCTAATTATAGTTATGTTAATCCTGACCTAGTGGATAAGTGTGATTTGAATAAAGAAGTGCAAGCAGAGCCTTGGTTAGTGCAGTTGGCTACAGGTACAAAGAAAAGAGTTCATCATTGGGTAAGAGCTTGTACATTTGAGTTGAATGATATGCCTACATCAGCGCATCTAAATGTACTTCCATTGGGATCATATAGTATTCTTTTGGGTATGGATTGGTTATATATTCAAAGACCAAGGTAGATTGTTATGGTAAGGCTATTGAATGATTGGATGACAATGGAGAACAAAGAATCTTGCACGGTAAGAAGAATGCAACATCAGTTAGAATGGTGACATTTATGCAAGCAAAGCGCAGTCACAGAATAGTGGTGTTGTTCGCAGTGCATATTTCTAGTGACAAAGGTAAGGATGTTGAGGATGTAAAGGTACTGAGCAGGTACCTGATTTTACAGCAATTTCAGGATGTATTTCCCGCAAAAAATTTAGAGTTACCACCTCACGGAGAAGTGGACTTTTCCATTGAGTTGGTACCAGGGGTAGCACCAGCATCAAAGGAACCATACAAGATGAGCACACCAAAGTTAGTAGAGTTGAAGTTGTAGTTGAATGAAATGCTTGACAAGGGATACATAGGCCAAGTGTGTCACCTTGGGGTGCATCAGTATTGTTTGTGAAGAAGAGGGATGGTACTCTCAGCCTATGCATTGACTACAGGCATCTGAACAAGGTAGCCATCTAGAATAGGTATTAATTGCCAATGATTGACGATTTGTTTGATCAGTTGAAGGGAGTGACAATGTTCTTGAAGATTGATCTGAGATCAAGATATCATCAGGTACGCATTAAAGAAGATGATATCTACAAGGTTGCTTTTCAGAACAAGTATGGGCATTATAAGTTTGTTGTAGTTCCATTTGGTTTGACTAATGCTCCAACTACTTTTATGTGCTTGATGAATAGTTTGTTGCTTCCTTATATGGATAATTTTTTAATGTGTTCATTGATGATATATTGATATATTCTAAGAATGAGGAAGAATATGCCAAACATTTAGCAACAGTGTTGAGATAACTAAGAGAGCATCCGTTGTATGCCAAGCTTAGTAAATGCAGTTTCTTTTAGACAAAGGTACATTATTTGGGACATGTTGTTTCCAAGGAAGGCATAGCAATGGATCCATAAAATATAAGGGTTATCATGGAGTGGGAAACTCCTAGGAAGGTGGATGAAGTAAGGTCATTCATGGGGTTAGCAGGTCACTGCTGGAGGTTCATCAGGAACTTCTCGCGGATTGTGTATCCTACCAAATCATTGCAGAGAAAAGGAAAGAAATTTGAATGAACAGAGGAATGTGCAACAAGTTTTGAGTAGTTGAAGTAGTTCTTGACAAATGATCCAGTTTTAAAGATCGCGGATCCAGATAAAGAGTTTGTGGTGTGTACATATGCCTGCAAGAGAGGACTTGGTGGAGTCTTGATGCAGGTGGGATAGGTGATATGTTATGAATCAAGGAAACTGAATGAGCATGAGTAGAATTATGTTACGTATGATCTTGAGTTGGCAGCGATCATTCATGCTTTGAAGATGTGGAGGCATTATCTTCTTGGTAGGAGGTTTGTATTAATGAGTGATCACAATGGATTGAGATATATATTTGACCAACCAAATTTGAATGCCAAGCAAGCTAGACGGTTGGCCACGATCAATGAGTTTGATTTCAAGATTAGGTACATTAAGGGTAAGGAGAACAGGGTTGTAGATGCTCTTAGTAGAAGAGTATAGGTGAATCATATAACGACTATGAGTTCTTACTAGAAATATCTTACAGGCAAGACAATAGGATGACAGTACATGGAGCTTATGCACAGGTTACAATAGGGTACAAGTGAATAGGATGTGGACTATCATCTTACGACATATGGTTTGATCATATTTAGGGACATGATATATGTGTCAGACAACAATGAGTTCAAGAAGCTTATCTTGAGGGAATTTCATGCAAGTCGTATTTAGGTCACCTAGGATACTAGAAGGCACTGAAAGCAGTGAAGAATTTATATTATTGGCTGAATTTGAAGAAGCAAGTAGCAGAGTTTGTGGCGAGATGCTTGGATTGTCAATAAGTAAAAGGAGAGTGTAAGCATCCAGGTGGATTACTACAACCAATTCTGGTTCCAGAGTGGAAATTGGAGGTCATTTACATGGATTTCATTACAGGTTTACCGAAGGCATCTAGACATCATGATTCCATCATGGTTGTAGTGGATAGGTGGACAAAGGTAGCACACTTCATTCTAGTGGAGTCTACGTATTTAGCTAGTGAGATAACATAGGTCTTCATTAAAGATATAGCGAGATTGCATGGTGTTCTGAAGAAGATTGTGTCAAACAAAAATGCTAAGTTCACTTCTAGATTTTGGAAATAATTATTTGCAGGTTTGGTATAGAGTTGGCCTTCAACACAACTTATCATCTGCAGACACATGGACAGATAGAGAGGGCCAACAGGATTATAAAGGACATGTTGAGGATGTATGAGATGCATCAACAACGAAAATGGGAAGAGTATCTTCCACTGGTTGAGTTTTCTTACAACAATGGGTATCGGGAGTCATTGAGGATGAGTTCGTTTGAGACACTTTACGAGTGGAGTTGTAATACTCCCATCAGTTGGAGTGATCCAGGAAACAGGATGTTGATAGGACCAAACATGTTGGCAGAGATGGAACAAGAAATGTAGGTTATCAAGAAGAATCTAGAGGTAGCGTAGGACAGGAAGAACAATTATGCAAATCAACATAGGTTGTTTAAGGAGTTTTAGGTTGGGGAACATGTGTACTTGCGCATCAAGCTCAAGAAGATCTCTTTGAGGATTGGGTCATGTGCGAAGTTATCACCTCGGGTATTGTGGGCCTTTTGAGATCCTTGAGAGGATTGAACTAGTGGCCTACAGACTTACACTACCTCCGGTAGTGAAAGTCCATGATGTTTTCCATGTTTCATTGCTTAAAAGATGTGTAAAGGATGTTGATCATGTTATTGATTGGTCTGTATTGTAGGTGGAACTAGAAGGATAATTCCAGCTGAAACCTCACTGTATTTTGTAGAGAAATATGCTAATGCTCCAAAATAGAGCAATCGAGCAGGTTAAAGTGCAGTGGAAGCACTTTGGGCCCGATGAAGCTACATGGAAGATGGTTGATTAAATGCGGGCTATGTATCCTTCCTTGTTTGCTGGTTGAGGCAAAGTAGTTATGGTATATGTTATGGCATGGTGTTTTGGTATATGTATATATGTATATGGAAGTAAATGCTGCCATGAGTCGTGTCATAAGGCTCCAATAAGCAGTATGGGTGTCATGTTGGTTTTCTTTTCAACAGGTTGATCATTATAAATAATGGATCGAGCTAAGTTATAAAGCTCCATGGGCATTATGTTTTGATTTTCAATGGCCTTGTTGGCTACAGGTGTCATTGAACATCGAGGATGGTGTTCCCCTAAGGGGGAGGGGTCTGTAACAACCTCGAGTTAAAAATCCATGTAATAAAGGCAAATAAGACCAAGGTCATGAGACACTTATTCCAAGTTGAATGTTGGGGAAAACATGCTAGTGTGGGTGTTCATTTTGTTTATTATGGATAAATGAAATTGGCAAAGGCAATGGCAAAGACTTTGAAAAGGCAAGAGGCAATAATTGGCATTTTATTTATGAAAATAAAGGAAATTAGGAGAAAAGGAAGGTGAAAGGTCACAGGTTGCATGTGAGGAGGAAAATGAAGGAAAATAATGGAAAATAAAGAAAATAGAGGCCTCATTGATAAAAAGGCTTATGAGGATCAATTCATAACTTTTTGTCAGTTTAACCTTTTTTGTCAATTTAACCTTTTGTCAGTTCAATTTTGGAGCTCTCTCTCTCTCATACTCGTGGACACTTAGAGTTTCCTTGAAGCACTCTTGGAGGAGTGTGGCATACTTGGGATTTAGAGCAAGAAAGCAAAGGGAAGCAAAGATCAAGCAAGGAAGAGCGGGATCAAGTGGCTAAAGTGGGACTGCTTACGGGTATTGAGTTGCATGTATGATTTCCTTGTTAGTTTTGGCATGCATGTGTGTTTCTAGTTCTCTTGTTATCATTGGCATGGTTTTTTCCAGGTGTGGCAATGGTTTTCAACCTTGCCTTGCCATTTTCGAATAGCCATGGTGTGATGGGGTTTCTCTTACTTGGTTGAGCTGGATATCCAGATGGTTTCAAAATTGAGTGGGGTGGTCTCAAAAGGATAAATAAAGCTTAAGAATCCCTAGACCGATGAAGGTGGGATTGCGGTAAAGCTTGATTATGTATGCCCTTGTTAGGCCTAGGAATCCTTGACCAGTGAATGGTAGGATATACGGTAAAGCCCAGAGGGTGGAGCCTCGTTGGGTCCGTTACCCACCTTTTTGTGGGTGATATCCCTAGGAGAATTTTTTTCTCCAAGATGGTCCTTAGATGACGGCCAATAGCCCATTACAGTCGCTAACTAACTCATTGTGCCATTTCTTTGCCACTTGAGTTAGCCATGTGTCCCTCACCCATCTACCATGATTGTATGTTTGAAGGTGGGCCTCCCGAACCTAAAGGTATGCCTTGTCATTTGGCAATTGAGTATTGTAGTTTTCTTAACATGGACAATTATGGGCATGTATTAATGGGGGGATTCGGTGGAAAGAGTGAGTTAGGTCTGTGCTCTTGTCCCTAGACCCCTTTTGGATCTTAACCTTGGACCCTAGTCCCGCGGGATCTCCTTTATTGACCCTTAGGATTTAGGTATTGTACTACATGGGAAACCCCGATTTTGTTGCATTGTCCCGCTCCCTCATCCATATATATTACTCCCATTCCACTCATTATAAAACCATTCATCATTTATCCCACCTGGGTCCACATTCCTCCATTGGGTCCAAATAGGGTTAGCCTTCCCCTTCCCCTTACCCACACATTGGGTTGGGCCTGGAATGATGCCCCGAAGGTTGATGCAACTAAAAAGAAAAGTAAAAGCATAATTGGCCACATTCAACAGGAAAATGTATCACAAAATGCGAAAGATGGCTAGGACAAACACATTTATTGCTTGGGAAAAAGCCAATACATGAGCTCTACCCCATCATCATGGCCCTCACCCTAGTTCCTACAGGCCCTAGATGAGCCTCCTTTATCATTCAAGAACCCATGATTGTCCCAACCCATGGTGGGCAATGAACCGCCCTACCTTATAGGGGGTATCCACTGTTATATCTCACACATGATGCTCTTACCCCTTGAGCCCCGAACAATCAATTAAAGAAAAATCATAAAAGGCAAAAGACATATAAAGAAGGGTGGAAAAATCAAGGTTGAAGTTCCTCATGTACTATGATTTTTCCCTCCTACATTATATACCCAAGTGTGGGCTCCCCTTTGTATTAGCTACCCTTGTACCACAACATGTGACCCCTGGCTATCCCTTTTCATTCCCTAATCCATTCATCTTTTTATCACATGCCACCACCTTTTAAAGGGTGTACCTTGGACATATTATCCCCTTTAGAAGTATAAACCACCTAATATGATACTTGGTTAACCCCATTCAGAGTTTGGAGACATTAGCAAAATGCCAAAGCCCACTATGGAAGGGCATGCCATTATGAAGTCCCCACATGTTTTCCATGTTTTGTAATCTCTTTTACTCGATTTCCTTGATGACTTGTTGTACAAGAAGGCTAGGGGATGCATTGGATCTTATGCAGGATTGCAGGTGGTATCCATCTTGGGTTTGGTCTCCCTATACGGGGTCTTAAGCCTCCAGAGGGCTACATTGGAACATGTAGGGTGTGTGTTGAGAGCCATGGGCCTCCACAACAGTAGAAAACACTCCATGGATCCCCATATAAGTTTAGAGATTGCTCAAGATTCACCTATTGGAGGAGGAGTATGCACCTGGTTCACCTTTGCCTAGCCAACCCCACAATTGTACCATGCACTTGGTAGATGACCCAACACTTTTATGTTGATGTGGCATCACTTGCACCATCATATGAGCCCTTATAGATGGTCTACAAGCATCTTCGACTTACTTGGAGACCCATGAGGTCACTTGTGTGCCCTCACATGCATTGGGAGCACCACATGTTTATTATATGGAGAAGAAGGGGCCAACCCCTTGACCATTACTTTTGGAAGTGATATTCATCATTATGGCACTTATGTACTTCATCAGGCTTCTTAGAGAACCCAACGATATGTATTATTGAACATTCGACCTCTTGAGAGGCCTGTTATTTTGTTTATGAGCTAGTTTGGTGGGCTTGTCACCAAAAGTTAGCTATTTGCACATTATTTTTATTTTAGGGGCTAATGTAGGCTCAAATAGCTAAATTGAATTCATTAGAAGCGTATAAACACAAATGATGAGAGTTCATTTCTCAGCATCACTTGGTTTGGACTTGTATCTCTCTTAATATTTTCGCTATTCCTTCTTGGTGGACGAAATTTTGGGGCATGGATGAATTTCTATGTATGGGTTGTCTTTTCTTATCTTGGAGCTTCTTGATTGGAAATTGGTGGTTGGATATATTCTCTTACATGTAAGTACAAATTTAATGTTATTTATTCTTTTACTTTGTCACATACATTGATCATGAAAACTTCGCTATACTAGGGCTAGTTGTTGCATGCATTTAGTAAGAAATTGTGGAATTATGTTTCTATATAGCATATCTCTATGTATGTGCCATGTATGTTGAACAAATTCTCCTATGGATAATTCTATTCGTTGAATTTTGTTATGAAACCAGCTCACAAAAATATAGAAAATATAGATGAATGCCTTAGAAATAAGCCTCTTTGAGGGGTCAACCTCCTTTACATTACACAAATGAACAATTCTCGGATGATACAAATGACAAGACCTCCTTTCTATATATAGGAGTATAAGGGGTCATAATGTAATCAGAGCCGACATAACAATAATAATGTAAGGGCACAACAATAACAATAGTGGGCTTTTATGGGGCACAATAATAACAATATGGGGACTACATGGGCACAACAATATAATAAGGGGGTTTCACTAATAACAATAAGGGGTCACACTAGTTGTATAGGGACCTAACATGCCCCTCTCCTTCAAAAAATGTTGTCCTCAACTCTTGAGTAGTTCTGGATGCTTCTGTATAAAATTCTCATCCTCCCATGTGGAATCTTCGGCGGGTAAGTTCTTCCACTTGGTGAGATACTCTGAAATTGATCGATTTCATAGCTGTCGGTTTCTTGTTTCCGTGACTGCTTCAGGTTCCAATATGATTTTTCCTTCCTCGTCAAGTTCTGACAATATTGTTTGAACTAGGAGCTTGTCACTTATAAACTTCTTTAAGCATGAAACATGGAAAACTGGGGGCACTCGGGAAGATTCAAGAAGCTCCAACTTGTATGCCATAGTATCAATCTTTTGTAGTGCCTTGTAAGGACCATAGTAATTTGGTGATAAATTATTATCCTTCTTATCTTGCTTAAGGGACATTTGTTTATATGGTTGTATTCGTAGAAATACCCAGTCGTCTATATCAAAACTTCTTTCGTTGCGATGTTGATCTGCCTGTTGTTTCATTCGATTTTGTGCCAAAGTACGGTTATCCTTTAAGAGTTGGAGAACTTGTTGTTGTTGAGGGTCTACCTTAACACCTTCATGAGATACAATATAACCCAAGTATTCCACCTCTTGTACTCCAAAGAAACATTTGGAGGTTTCTCCATATACTTGTTTCTCGTTCAATAGTCTAGGCACTCTATCAACATGTTGAACATGATGCTTCCAAGACTTACTATAGATTAGTATATCATCAAAAAATACTAACACAAATTTTCTAAGGAAGGGTTTGAAAATGGAATTCATCAAACCTTGGAATGTAGAAGGTGCATTGGTAAGGCCAAAAGACATGACCAAAAATTCATAATGACCCTCATGAGTTCTAAATGTTGTTTTCAGAATGTCTTTAGTCTTCATTCTGATTTGATGATATCCTGCATGAAGGTCCAACTTGTTGAAGTAAATTTATCCATGCAATTTATCTAATAATTTATCAATGAGAGGAATGGGAAATTTATCTTTAATAGTGAGCTTGCTGAGCTTTCTATAATCTAGACACATGCACCATGATCCATCCTTCTTGTGCACCAATACTACTGAAGCAGAGAAAGAACTTTGACTAGGTTGAATTAGACCAGCCTCTAGTATTTCTACAACCATACGTTCAATTTCATTCTTTTGTGCAAAGGGATATCTACAAGGCCTGATGTTTGGAGGAACACTTCCTAGAAAATGAATAGAATGATCATGATCACAAATAGGTGGGAGGCCTTTGGGAGTCTCAAATACCTTGGAATGATTGTCCAAGACCTTTTGGAGATCTGGAGAAATAGATGATTTCGACGTGGGAACCTCTAGCGAACATAATTACGCAATTAGGCCACGTTGTTCTTCCTTTAGAAGCTTTGTCATGCCATTAGAGATAATTATATGTCTTGGTTTCCCCAAAGATTGCAACCATTGGACTCCTAGTACAACATGAGCACCACCCATTGGAATGGAAAGCATTGGACTATTCAAAACATATTCTCCCATGGATAGCTTGATATTATGGCACTTTCCAGAGCAATTTCTGGTTCCTCCACTTGCAACTGTCACTTGACACTCTGGTGCTGGATATAGGAAGAAATTCAATTCCTTGGCTTTCTTATAATGAATAAAATTATGGGTACTACCCGAATCAATCAACACTATTACCTTTTTGCTCTTGATATGTCCTCCTATCTTTATAGCTTGAGGAGTGGTAATTCCGGCCAATGCATTACAAGATATGGTCGGATTCATTTTTTCTTTCTCTGGGGTTGGTTCCTGGTGAGTATCCTTTTCTTTTGACGTTTCTTGATCCTTTTCTTCCTGATATTTCACTGCTTGAGCCTTCTTCTTCTTGATATGTCCTTCTATCTTGAGAGTTTGAGGAGTGGTAATTCCTGCAAATGCAATACAAGATATGGTGGGATTCATTTGTTCTTTATCTAAGGTTGGTTATCGGTGTATATCCTCTTCTTTCACGTTTCTTGATCCTTTTCTTCGTCCACTTCAAAATCTATGTAAAATAATCTCTTCTCGACACACTTATGACATTTAATGTATTTGTTATCGCAATTGTAACAAAGCCCTTTGCTCTTTTTCCTTCCAATTGTTGTGTGTCAACCTTGTAAGTCGTGGAAGGCTAGGAGAAACAACACTTCCATCTTAATAATTGTGAGGGGTAGACTTCCTTGTTGCCATAATTTTGCTTTCCACTTTTCTTGCCAACTTGTATGCCTTCTCCAATGAATCAGGTTCCCAAAGGCAAACCTCATGTTGGATGTTATCTTTTAAAGTCCCTATGAAGACATCAATTTTTGAAATTCCTCAATGTGCTCTGCCATTGAACCCTTTTGTTTGAGATTTATCAATTGGCTAAATAAGGTGTTGCTCTTTGTATCCTCATAATGTGCTATCATTTCCTACATGAAAATTGACCATGTGATAAGTGGTTTACGAGAACAAAGCCCTTTATACCATAAAAATTGATTCGGTTCTAAATATAAATATGAAATACATAACTTTTTTAACAATTTCACCTCATGTATATCAAAATATTTCTCCATCTATAGTATCCAATTTACCTAATCTTTGCCATCAAACTTCCTCATATCGTTTTTTCTTGATTTTAGGAGCTCGATCTTTAAACGACTATAACTCTGTAATTTCAAATGCTTAAGTTCTAAACTATTGGCCTGTGATATCCCTTTGAATCCTCTTTCTAAGCCCGCAAGTCTGATCGCAACTGGATTCCCGAAGAAAGAGTTATGCCCAATCTCTCGCGATGACCTAATTATAGACTAGTTCAGTAGAGTGAACTTGTACGATGTACCACGTGTCACTGTTTCGACCTTAGGTTCTGAAACTGATACCCAACAAACTACAATCCGTCTTATTTTTGTCACTTTTTACAAAATTTGAATCAGATGCTCCGAGAGAGAGTTATGACGATTTTCCCAAGGTCACTTGTTTGGGATGTAATTCGGGGGCCTGCAGAAACCCTAAATGTCTTGGACCGTATCTCCGAAAATATAGCAAAGAAAAATATGAAATTCGGGCCTAAGATTCACCAAGATTTCAGCTCAAATGGGTTTTAATTTCATAATCTAAAACTTTGTAGAAAACAAATTATAGCGAAAATGCCACAATGACCTGTTTGAGATGGAATTCTAGAGCTTGCAAAAACCCTAACTTCCTCAGATCATATCTCTGAAAAGATAGCGAGACAAGATCTAAATTTCAAACCCAAGGTTCAGAATGATTTTGTCTCAAATTGGGTTTTTTTTTTATCTTTTGAAACGTTGTAGAAAAATAGTTATATTGAGAATGCCACGAAGGCCTATTTGAAGCAGTGAAACCCTAGAATCCAAAGCTCTGATACCAAATGTTATGAAACCAACTCACAAAAAAGTGTAAAAGATAGATGAACGCCTTAGAAATAAACCTCTTCGAAGGGGAAACCTCCTTTACATTACACAAATGAACAATTCTTGGATGATACAAATGACAAGGCCTCCTTTCTATATATAGGAGTTTAAGGGTTCATAATGTAATCAAAGCCGACATAACAATAATAATGTAAGGGCACAACAATAACAATAGTGGGCTTCTATGGGTCACAATAACAACAATATGGGGACTACACGGGCACAACAATATAATAAGGGGGTTTCACTAATAACAATAAGGGGTTACACTAGTAGTATAAGGACCTAACAAATTTATCTTGACAACCCATCTTACCTTGCAAAACGAAGTGTAAAAGCTTTAAGGTCACTCTCCTTTGCCCTAATGACAAGTGAAGTTGTCCTTGAAGCCTCCTTGACCTAGAAACGAAGTCCATCTTCATTTTCTTCTTGATTCCAATCTCCCCAAAGGATTAGGCACTGGTCTACCATAAGGTGATCACTTAAAGAGCCATTTTTCTCACCTCTCCTTCTTTATTCTAGGTCTATCCACATTAGGGCTCCGAGGGCATCATTTTCCCCACAAAACACCCATAGAAAAACATCAATCTCTTGGCCTCTACTATGCTAGTGTCTCTCCTAGGCCTCCAAATTTGAGGAAATTCTTACAATGTGGTTGTGAAATATCCCAAGCCCTAGCCTCGAGATTGGTTTTTGCCCTAAGTTTCCCTAAGCTAGTTCTTCATAGGGATCATTTTGCACCTTCGAGTGAAAATCACTTCTTTGATCCCCTTCCCATCCTTGTTTAGGTCAAATCTAGCATTTGTTGCTAAACTCCTTCCTCTCGACCTAACTAGGGTCCACTTGGTCCCATGTGGTCCCGTACATTGTCAAAGTCAACTCTTCAAAAACCACTTGGGAAACCAAGTTCAACAAGGATTTCAGGGTTCGGAAGCTCCTTTATAATTCACATTCCTTAAACCTAGCCCTTAAATCATCATCCCCTTCTCCTAGAAAGACTTGTACCTTGCTTAAGAAGCAAGCAAGTCCCATTCTTGAGCCTCCCCTAGGAAAGGGTCCCTGAGATTACTTCACACCCATTTTAGTTGATCATCCTTCATAAGTGATTCTCTATATATTGGGTCTCCTCCCATCGATGAAGTTCATAAATTGTAGGAAGCTTTAGTTGTGGTGAAAGTGGGCTTTAGCTTCCTCTAGGACCCCCTACTACTTTGAGCGGTAACAAGGCCTAGGAATCCTCGAACGGTGAATGGCGGGATATACAATAAAGCCTAGAGGTGGAGACAAACAAATTCATCACGGTTTAGCTGGAGAGATATGGAGGAATCCATGCTTGTATAGGCTTAGTGATCGCTGGACCGATGTATGGTGGATTGCGGTAAACCCTGTCAATGTATGTTTCTTGTTTGGGCGTAGGAATCCCTTGGTGGGATTGCGGTAAAGTCTGGTTGTATAGATGAGGGCTTGGGCCTAGGAATCCCTTAGTGGATTGCGGTAAGCCTGAGGAAGCCTTGGTTGTTTTGTTGTAAGTCCCACATTCATGCTTGTAATATGGCATGGGGGTGATTGACTGAAAGAAAGATTTTGTTCAACCCAATCTATGGTCAGGTGGTACATGGAAGTCCCTAATTTGATTGGTTTTTGCATATGTTAATAAGAGCTCTTTCCTCCTGTGTTTTACGTGTAAATGTGCTTGTTAATATGTGATTTTAATGGTTGTTCTATCATTGATATTCTATTTGTTATATGCTAGTTATAAGCATGGTTTATGATAGACTTGAGTTATGGCTCTTTTCATGTTTTGATTAATAAATGAAATGTTAATGAATGTATGACCTAATAGATGATAATGCATCTATTTTGAGAGGACATCAGTCCTTCTTGGCGAATTTCAGATAAGTATAAGACCCCTATGTTTAGATATGTTGTTGTGAATTGTAGATTACATGTTCATGATGTGTTTGACGAAATTCCCGTCATGGCTGGTAGTGGTCAAGTCAAGTCCTTGTTCAAGTTTTTGTATTAGTTTATTTATCATTTTTGGAAGTTTCATGAAGTTCTGGGCAGAGGCTTGAGTCTTAGCCCTAAAAAAATGGCTCAAAATCTAGGGTCATTGGCACAAAATTGCCTGAAAAAGGCCATAGTCACATGGAGGCCTTGTTGTGGGAGCGACTAGAGGGTCTCATAAGCATGGAGGCTTTGTCATGGGAGTGACTGGGGGTCTAGTTTAGTCAAGAAGCAAGTTCTCTTAGGGGTTGGACACCTGGAGGGGGTGGTTGGCTCCTAAAGGTTCTGCAGCTCCTGGGGAAGGTCAGTTTGGTTTTGGTTTGTCGATTCCACTTCCTTAACTGTACTTGGGGAGTTGAATCATATCGTAGTAACTCTTCGTCACAAGTTTACCCTAGTGGACCGGTTAGCTTGGGTAAATGTGGGAGGAGGGTGTTACATCTGTCTAGTGTGAAGATTCCTTGTTTTAGGTATTTAGTTGCTAATATTTTTCTCTACTTCAACGTCCCAATGAAATTTTCATTCCACCCTTTCTTCTCACTCTACATTATTGATTTCTTGACAAATCTCAATTGGAGTGTTTTTCGCAAAGGCTACCACAATAGAACATTTATCATTTCTATAAATATATATACATACCTTGCATAAATATTTGTTATAGTTTAGACACAACATCCTGTAACCCAACACAGGTTCAGAGCATAAGGCATAGTGCCTTCCAAAAAAAAATTATACAATTGCCAAACAGTCCTCAGATATTTTCATTAAAGACCAAGAAGGGTTCTTGTGACCTAGGACCAACTAAACAAACAGAGACGGGACCACGCTCAACAACCAGAGCCAAACTCTACAAAAATTGCGTTCAAATTCACTACCAAAATCTCATCAGAGCCACGGTCACCAATGACCAACTAATGACCCATAACTTTCGACGGACAGACAGAACTGAGGACCAACAAAAACGAGACTTCGTCTCTACAAAACAACCTACAGGACTGTATAAGATAAATAGGAAGGACCCTACCCGGTTCAAGTGGAGACCGGAACGGAAGAGCGAAGAAACAGTAACCGTCAGGACCAAACCCTTGCCACCACCACAGAGCAGCCAATTACCTGCACAGTCAAGAGACAACGATTAGAGAGGCAGCATAATCAGTTATATGGAGAATAAACTGAGAGAAGGGTAAATTTGAGTTCCCTAAAGGTTACCTGAAGTGGAGAGCAGGTTCCATAGTTGAACCCAGGACCAACAGCACACCAAACAGCGACAACCCTTAAGGTGAGCCGAACCACCAGAAACTGCAACCCACAACCAGAGGACCAGCAACGAGGGTTGGTCACAAGAGAACGTAATCCACGGCCAGAGGGCCAACCACCACCAAGACCAACAATGTTCGAGCCACGGCCGCAGAGCCACGAAACCCCAGCTGCTCACAAGGAGCGGAATTGTTAGCAGAAGAAAAGCAAAGAGGAAGCCTGAAATTGAAGCAGAGAGGTTACCTTGTGTTAGAGCCGAACTATCACCAAGGAAGTCGGGCAGAAGGAACCAGGTAAGGGCATAGAGGAGCAAAGCAAAACTAGCAGCAACAATAACCCAAGTTACAACCAAAACCCGTGCCATAGAACCATAACACAGTGACCAAGACAACCTCGAAAAGGTGGCAGAGTTAATGCTCCATTAAAACCTCACCAAAAACCACAGTTGCATAGGAGCGCGAGAAGGGATCACGTGGGCTAGTTGCCATGAAGGCACTCACCTCAGCTTTTGGGGTGAGTCATCAAATTTTGGTATCAGAGCAGTTCTTTCCTTAGGGAAGAAAAAAAATTATGGAGGTAGGAAGAAGGGGTAGAGGTAGAGCTATTCAGAGGGTAGCTGACAAAGGATTGCGCGAGGAAATCAGGATCCTAAGTGCCAGATTAGAAACAGTAGGAGGTAGGCGCAGGGATCCAAAAGGTGGTGACGATAGTGAAGAAGAAGCTACAACTATGAAAGATGGGTCCGATGCGGAAGGGCCAGAGATAAAATTTTTGAAGTCTGTTCTGTTAGCAAGCAGCAATCGAAGCCTGAACTGTCAAACTATGATGGCAATTTATCCACTGAAGTATTATTGGACTGGATTAGCGAGTTGGATAAGTACTTCGAATGTGAGGAAATCAGTGAGGATAGGAGGGTCAGATTTGCAGCTACAAAACTGAAGGGGCATGCAGCACTGTGGTGGGACAGTGTGCAGGCAGAGCGAAGGAGATCAAATAAGCCACCAATTAAAAAGTGGACCAGAATGATCGCTAAGATGAAAGGTAAGTTTTTACCTAAAGACTATCAGATTGCTCTATATAGACAGGTATAGAACCTGAAACAAAGAGAAATGACTGTGAAAGAATATACAGAAGAATCTTATAGAGTGAATCTGTGAGCGGGTTATGTCGAAGATACCCCAGAAAAGACAGCAAGGTTCGTGAACGGATTATGGATGGAGATACTGGATGAGATCATTATTCTCTCTCCCAAATCTATAGAAGAAGCATATCAAAGTGCTTTAAAATCAGAGGAGAAGTTCACCAGGAAATAAAATGCCAGGAGAGGACGTGGATTCGGCCGAGAAAGGGGACAGTCCTTTAGCAGAGGTAGAACTGCCAGCAGCAGTGAGGAAGGTAACAGTTCAAAAACTGCAGGGTCAACTGATAAAGAAGGTAACACTAGAGGGGGAAGGCCTTACTAGCGAGGGAGAGGCAACAGCAGAGGCAGAGGGAATGCCTATCAGTGTTACAAGTGTCACAAATGGGGACACCGGTCTTTTGAATGTCCTGAAAGTGATCAAGCAAGACAAAGAGGAGCATATGTTGCTAAACCAGAGGAAGCTGAGGCCCCACTTCAAGAAGTGGAGAACGTGCCTGAAACAGGAGAGGCCTTCGTGCTGAACAAAGTCTTGTTAAAGCCAGCTAAAGAGTTAGCTGATGAGACACAGCGGAAAGCCCTGTTCTGAATTATGTGTAAGTCACATGGGAAGTGTTGTAAACTAATAATTGATAGTGGAAGCACTGATAACCTGGTAGCCACAAAGATGGTAGAGAAACTGGGTTTAAAAAGACTGAAACACCCAACCCCATAACGGGTGTCTTGGTTACAAAAAGGGAATCAACTGCTTGTTGATGAGTAGTGTGAAGTAGAATTTCATATTGGCAGGTATAAGGATAAGGTGACATGTGACATTATGCCGATGGATGTGTGCCATATACTGCTAGGTAGACCATGGAAGTATGACAGGAAGTTAGTGCACAATGGGAAGACAAACTGTTATAAGTTTGCAAAAGATGGGATCAAGCATACGTTGGTACCCATGAAGGAAGAGGACACAATAGAGAGCAGTGGGACAAAGACATTATTATTAGGGGGAAAAGAGTTCCTACAACAGATTGGAGATGATGAAATAAAGTTTGCAATTGTGCGGAGGCCAAGGACAGTGTTAATTCATACTGAAATTAAGGATTTTCCGGAGGAAATTCAAGATATGTTACAGGAATTCAGTGATATAGTAGTAGATGATTTGCCAGATAAGTTACCCCCAAAACAAAGTATCAGCCACCATATTGATTTCATCCCAGGAGCTAGTTTACCCAACAAAGCTGCTTACCGAATGAGTCCAAAGGACAATGAGGAGATTAGGAAACAGGTACAGGAGTTGTTGGACAAAGGGTTGATTTGGGAAAGTTTAAGTCCGTGTGCAGTTCCAACAGTCTTAGCTCCCAAGAAAGGAGGAGAGTGGCGGATGTGTACCGACTCTCGAGCAATCAATAAGATTACCATTAGATACAGGTTCCCTTTACCACGAATGGATGATATGATGGACTGCTTGAGTGGAGCAGCGTATTTTTCAAAGATTGATTTAAAAAGTGGTTATCATTAGATACGAATTTGAGAAGGAGACGAGTGGAAGACTGCTTTCAAAACCAATGAGGGCCTATATGAATGGCTGGTCATGCCATTTGGATTGAGCAATGCACCCAGCACATTCATGCGCTTAATGAACGAGATGCTGAAAGAATATATCGGGAAGTTCGTTATTGTGTATTTGGATGATATCCTTATTTTCAGTAAGACTAGGGAAGAACATTTCCGACACGTCAGGTGTGTCTTGGAAAAATTACAACAGAATAAATTGCTGTTAAATTTGAAGAAATGTACGTTTTTTAAGAAGGAGTTGGTTCATTTGGGATTTGTGATTTTAGAGAATGAGTTAAAGATGGATCTGGAAAAGGTTGCAGCCATAATTGGCTGGCCATCCCCAAAAAGTTTATTTGAAGTACAGAGTTTTCATGGGCTAGCAAGTTTTTACCGGAAGTTTATAAAAAAAATTAGTGGGATTTGTGCACCCATGGTGGACACCGTCAAAAAAGCAAATCAACCTTTTCATTGGACTGAGTCGACTGAAAAGAGCTTTCGGCTACTGAAAAAGAAGATCACTGAAAGACCCATTTTGAGGTTACCAGATTTCAACAAACTTTTTCAAGTTCGTTGCGATGCCAGTGGGACAGCCATTGGAGCGGTACTGAGTAAAGAGGATAAACCGATGGCCTATTTTAGCGAGAAATTAAATGAGAGTAGATAGAAATATACATCCTATGACAAGGAATTCTATGTAGTGGTGCAAGCGCTGAAACATTGGAGACACTACTTGCTGGGAAATGAATTTGTTATGTTTTCAAACAATTCTGCTTTGCAATATGTCATGCAACAGCATAAGCTGAATCATAAACATGTGAAGTGGGTGGAATATCTCCAGAGTTTCACGTTTGTGTTGAAACACATCAGTGGACAAGCCAACAAAGTGGTAGATGCGTTAAGCAAAATAAGTTTGATTTTACAGGAAAGCAAAGTGCAGGTGTTGGGCTTTTAACATCTCAAAGATCTATATGAGATAGATGCAGATTTTCGGGAAGCATATGAAGCTTGCCAGAATCCGCTGTTGAGAGACAACAGTTTGTGGTTAGATTATAACATACAGGAAGGATTGTTGTTCAAGGGAGGACAATTGTGTATTCCAGAATGTTCAATGAGGGAGAACTTAATTCAGGAGAAACATAGTGGTGGTCTAGCTGGACATTTTGGCATAGACAAGACTTTGGACCAGGTAAGTCATTTCTATTATAGACCAAAGATGTGGTGAGATGTACAACGATATGTGGCTAGATGTAAGATGTGTCAGTTGGTAAAGGGACATAATCAAAATACGGAACTGTATACGCACCTACTTGTTCCGGACAGGCCATGGGACTCAGTCAGTTTAGACTTTGTCTTGGGTTTGCCAAGGACATAGAAAGGATACGATTCAATCATGGTAGTAGTGGATCGCTTTACTAAGATGGCACATTTTATTCCTTGTAAAAAGACCAGCGATGCCACGCATGTAGCCCATTTATTCTTCACAGAAATTGTCAGACTGCATGGCTTACCAAAGTCTATTATTTCAGATAGGGACATGAAGTTTACAGGCCATTTCTGGCGGACTTTGTGGAAGAAATTAGATACTAAACTGAACTTCAGCTCAGCTTATCATCCACAGACCGACGGGCAAACTGAGGTAGTAAACCGAAGTCTGGGAAATCTGCTACGTAGTCTAGTTGGAGAGAATTCACGACAGTGGGATTATGTACTCGCACAAGTGGAGTTCGCTTATAACGATTCACCCAACAGGAGTACAGGCAGAAGCCCTTTCCAGATCCTATATGGCATGCACCCCCGTGGAGTGCACGAGTTACGGGATTTGGGTCGGTTGGAATGGAGAAGTGCTGACGGAGAAGATTTCGCCAAAATGATTATCTTCACAAACAAATGAAAGCTAAATTGCAGAACAACAACCAAAGATATAAGCAAAAGGCAGATTTAAAACAACGGGAAGTGCAATTTAATGTAGGAGACCTGGTACTAGCACACCTACGAAAGGAGAGGTTTCCTAGAGGAGAATATAACAAGCTCAAATTGAAAAAGATAGGGCCTTGTCGAATACTGCAGAAATTCTCTGCTAACGCATATGAACTGCAATTACCCCAGGTATTGGGATCTCGCCCATTTTCAATGTAGCAGACCTATACCCTAATATTTCCGCTAATACAGAGGACAGTTCAACAGGACACACACGGGACACCCAGGGAGACGAAGAGACAGACATGGATCAGACAGATGCCCCCAGCCAAGCCTTTGGAGATTGACCAAATACTGGATACTCAGGTAGCTAGGCGGACACGCCGAAAGGAGTACTTGCAGTACTTGGTTAAGTGGAAGGACCGTCCAATTGAGGACAGTTCCTGGTTGGATGCCGGACAGATTCAACGCGCCGGGTATTCGATTGAAGAGCTCATGGATAGGAGCCATGAGTTTCATTCACCCCGGGAGCCTGATGCAGGAGCATCCAATTAGGGAGGCGATAGCTGGACATGCTGTTTTAAGATTTTTTTTTTTTTTTTTTTAAATTTACTTTTCAGTTTACTTTTATTGTTATTTCTTTTCAAGAAGGCTGTCACAGCCAATGTCGTTACTTTTTATTTTTTGAAAGTAAATAGATTAGGGAATAGTCTTAAATAAATTAATACTTGAATAACAACAAAAGGGAATGTAACTGCAAATTGCAATTGTAGGTAGTTCCTCAACTGAATGAGGCTACCAGCAGCTTAAATACACAATCAAAAGATGAACAAAGGGTTGCTGCCAACAAAGGAGAATAGAAACTAGAGAATGTAAACTCTGACAAAATATTTTAAAACAGTAAAGAGAAGCATTTCAGGTATCAAACAATTGTTATTATGAATGACTATAATCTGGTACTGTGCACGAAATTAACTACATGATTGAGGGACTGTTAACGAGACTGTGCATCACATCAAAGCAACTAAACACTGCAAGAGAATTCATTCAGGTACTTCATGAAAGCAAATCATTGAAATTCTTACAAGTAGAAGATTTATCATTTCTATAAATATATATACATACATTGCATAAATATTTGTTATAGTTTAGAGACAACATCCTGTAACCCAACACAGGTTCAGAGCATAAGGCATAGTGCCTTCCAGAAAAAAAAATTACAATTGCCAAACAGTCCTCAGATATTTTCATTACAGACCAAGAAGGGTTCCTGTGACCCAGGACCAACTAAACAAACAGAGACGGGACCACACTCAACAACCAGAGCCGAACTGTACAAAAATTGCGTTCAAATTCACAACCAAAATCTCAACAGAGCCACGGTCACCAACAACCAACTAACGACCCAGAACTTTTGATGAACAGATAGAACTGAGGCCCAACAAAAACGAGACTTCATCTCTACAAAATCAACCTACAGGACTGTATAAGATAAACAGGAAGGACCCTACTCAGTTCAAGTAGAGATCGGAACGAAAGAGCGAAGAAATAGTAACCGTCAAGGACTAAACCCTTGCCACCACCACAAAGGAGCGAATTCCCTGCACAGTCAAGAGACAACGATTAGAGAGAGGAAAACCAATTATATGGAGAATAAACCGAAAGAAGGGTAAAGTTGAGTACCCTGAAGGTTACCTGAAGTGGAGAGCAGGTTCCATAGTCGAACCCAAGACCAATAGCACACCAAACAACGATGGCCCTTAAGGTGAACCGAACCACCAGAAACTGCAACCCACGACCAGAGGACCAACAACGAGGGTTGGTCACAAGAGAACGTAACCCACGGCCAAAGGGCCAACCACCACCAAGACCAACAACATTCAAGCCATGGCCGCAAAGCCACGAAACCCCAGTTGCCCACAAGGAGCGGAATTGTTAGCAGAAGAAAAGCAAAGAGGGAGCCTGAAATCGGAGCAGAGAGGTTACCTTATGTTAGAGCCGAATTGTCGCTAGGGAAGTCGAGCGGAAGGAACCAGGGAAGGGCACAGAGGAGCAGAGCGAAACCAACAACAATAATAACCCAAGTTACAACCAAAACCCGTGCCATAGAACCATAACACGGTGACCAAGACAACCTCGAAAAGGTGGTGGAGTTAATGCTCCATTAAAACCTCACCAAAAACCCCAATTGCATACGAGCGCAGGAAGGGATCACGTGGGCCAGTTGCCACGAAGGCACCCACCTTAGCATTTGGGGTGAGTTATCACAATTTTCTATATACAAATTTTTATTTATATCTTTAAAGTGAAGACGAACACTATCACTTATGAGTAAGATTATATATTTTTTTTCTTTTATACGATAGGAAAACATACTATAACTCAGTTGTCAAATCAACACTAAGAACAACCATCATAGATTGCTATCCATCAATGTATGCTAACTCATCACCATTATTCAAGGAAAACCACAACACCTAGAATTACTTGCTAGTGATCCGTAAAGGGGCAAGGTTTCGCTCATGTTAACATTCAAAAAAGACAAACTTTTAGCCAAACAAAAATAACTCTAAAACATACTCGAAATCCAAAATTAAAATAACTATAAAACATACCCGAAATCCAAAATTATATATCTTTATGATATTCATACACACATTTTATATATATATATATATATAAATCATGAACTTATACATCTCCCTAACTCTCACACACACATATTATAAATGAATGATTAAACATATTAACATTGAATGGAATTAAAGATGGCCGATGCCTCACTCGTAAAACCCTGAAAAGGTGTACTAAACCCCTATTTTTTTCTTAAGCGGATGACGGAGTTCACGGGTTTAATATACCAGTGCGGATAGGAGGGAGACAGGAGAGAGTCTCGAAGGGAGGAGGAGCAGGAGAAGATCGATCCATACATGGCGTGGCGGCTTTTGGTCAGGCCAGCAGGTCGCCTCACGGCCTCATTTTTGCCTGCAAATGCAAATACATGTATGTGGTATTGCGTTCGATCACAAAAATTACTTTCATTCAAGTGAAGTGGATAAATCCAATCCAAAGTATATATATATGTATATATATAAGCACAGTGAAGTCAAAGGTTATTGGGTGAATGCATAGGTATTGTCTACTCCATTTTATTTTCTGTCAATCCAAAGCAACCATGGTTTTAAGGGGATTAAAAAGTTTTTAATGTGCGTCTACCCCGCTGACAGCGAATAACGCAAGTGAATGTGTTTTGCCAATAAAGTAAAGGTAATCTTTTGCGTGATTTGTACTAGCTATTGTAAGTTTCAGCACTTGCACAGCACCTACTAGCTTGTAAGCTTTGTAGTTCCATTTCAGTTCTATGATTTTTTTTGAAGGTTGGTTTTGGAGTACTCGGTAGTTGACAGTTAAAGCTGTAAAACTATTAAAGACATTATCGCATCAGCATGGTCGATAGGTGTTTCATCTCTAATAAACTCTGTGTCATGAGTTTCATCTCCGAGTAGTCATTATCGCCTTCCTTCCACCATCGGACATATACGGCCATAAATTTGCCTATCTGGACTCTCAATGATATGATTGATTGTGTCACCTCAAATTTCAAACTCTTTAGTCAGACTGTACGTACCTGCATTGTAGCTTGCCAAATGTTATGGTTGCTTTTCGATCTATCGTGGATGCTGGAGCTCCTGCAACTCTTTCAGCATAATTTGCATATCATGCATGCCATCGCAGTGAGAAAGACATCTACAGTATGGCAGGCGTTTGCGTCCCAAATTGTAAATGCATATGACCATGGTTTTCAGGCGTATGTGGTTTTGAGTGTTGATCTTTTGCTATATGAATTTTTTTATTTCTTTTCTTCCATCGCTTGTAAAAGGTATTTGGCTAAACTTGTGTTTTGGTTCACCCTACAATTTCTACACCTTCAAATCTTCAACGTTACTGGCTTCGGTATACCTTTAGGATGGAGAGGGAATTTGCACACAAGCATTATGAAAAGGTGTCGGGTGAATTAGCTTTTCGTATAAAGAGAAATGAAAATGGGATAATAAAAGGGTACTACTGGGGTAGACAAGTCTGCCCTTTGCCCCCAACACTGTTTGGAATATTTATTGACCAACTGAAATGTTGGATCGATTGAAAGATGGAGCTGTGGCACACATCTAGTAGGATATAAGATGTCGCTTTTAATCGATGTAGATGATGTGGTTTTGATCGCTAGAGACAAACAAAATATAGAGGGGCATCTCGACTGTTTGGGAGATTTCTGTAACCACTCATGGGCACAGGTAAATATCATCACAACAAAGGTAACGATAACACGTACTAGAGGTGAAAACGAGGAAATCATTTTTGAGGACCAGAAAATAAAAGTCTCCTCTTTTAGTATCTGGGATGGGAAGTTTCGACTAATTATAAACGGAATGGGTGTATTGAAAAAATAATTTAGGTGGGATGGAAGCCCTATATTCTCTTCAAAACAAGAGTAAGAAGATGCATTTATGGGTTTGGAAATGAGGAAGATTGATTCGGTAATTCTACCTGAAGGCTTACTTTGGGGGTCTGGACTTTCCCAAGATGGCTGGAAGAAAGTTGATTCTATCCGAAAGTGTTCTCCTATATAAGTATTGGGGTGAGATTGCATGGACAGTATCCAATCCTTTCGGAAGAAATAGGTATCTCCCTTTAGAAATATGAACATTTTGTCACTCTATTTCATCCATAGGAAAAATTTAACAAAGTGCACTAAACCATCTCCCATATCAGGCTATGATGGCAACAAAGGTGAAACACTGGTATAAGACAGGTACAAATTGGATTAGAAAATGAGAAATTGATGTGAAGGAGTTACCAGAAAACTTAATAGCCGTTAGAGATTGCTAGACAAATCCCTATGGAAAAGATGAACTAATATTGTAAGATTATAAATCACATGGTCACTTATGAGGAGCACAATACTGGTAGGAGTCAATGTCAGATGCTTGATATGTATGATAAGGATGAGTTCACATCAATGTTTTAAAACTCCGGCTCCGACTCTGACTCGGTATCGACTCGATTTCAATGACTCGGTCGTTGTAAAAAATACATTAAATATATATATATATATATATATATATATATATTTTTTTTTTTTTATAAAAAACATAATCTTAAAGATTTTCATTCATGTTTCCAAACATACAACATTAGAATATAGATAGAAGACAACATATGATCAAAGTAGGCTCATGAATATATCCATTATATCAAAATGGCATCCAGTGCACTATCCAGTACATACATGATGTTGATATAGAGATCAAAACAAAAACACATAACCAAGGAGGCTAGAAATGGCCTCTACAACAAAAGTAAACTGTGACCAATACTACTGGCTACTGCTAGAGGAACCAAGATCATCTGGATCAACCTCTGGATCAGAGTCAGATAGGGGGCCCATGGCTCCTCCTCATCATAATCTCCAACTGCAACTGTAGAAGTGGTAGCACTAGCAGGTTGTGCAACAGTTGCAAGCTGAGATAGACGAGAAATGTGCTTTTGTCGTGGCTGAGTAGAGGAAGCGCCTGCAACTGGAGGCCTTGTTGGCTTTGAGGCTGAGGCTGGTACAAGTGGATCAGGATCTGCATTCAATTGAACATTATGTTCGAGTGATGCTATCGTCTGTAAATCATAATCAATATCCTCATCAGAAGCAAACTCTGTTGGATGCCTCTCCACTACCCAATCTGATGTTGGATCAATGTCTTCCAACACAATGGGATCTGAATTAGGTCTTTTGTTCAGCAATTGGTTGCGTCTGAGCCAGAGGTTGTATTGGACATAGACTAGATCATTTAACCGTTTTTAATCCCAACAGTTTCTCTTCTTCGCGTGAATCCTCTCAAAGACAGACCAATTGCGCACACGCCTAGTAGCACTGCAAGTTTGACTCAAAATACGAATTGCAAACTTCTGCAATTCAGGACAATGGCTACCAAAAGCCTCCGACCATTGTGTTGCAAAAAACATAGGAGTGTAATGAGTTAGCTCAACAAAATTACAAATTATATCCAACTTTCAAATTATAAACGATTTAACAAAATAAGTATTAAGAATTTGAAAATTAAAATTTTTGTTTACCTGGCTCATCTGCTTCCCTTGCAACCTTTGCTAGGTTCTTCCCAAAGGTACTTGAGGCATTGCTGAAGGTTGTGGCCTGTCGGTGTATCTCCAACTGATCACACTCCAATGGGATCATGCGATCAATGCAGTCAATCAATCCATTTCTAACCTCCCCCTTCAAAGCTACTGTCTCCTTAGCTTTATAATGATACCATGGGTTCAAACAATACCCAATTGCATGTATAGGGCAATGGAGTTGATTGTTCCATCTTTCATCAATGATTGCCCAAATGGGCCCATACTTAGCCACTTTATCCTTGTATGCCCTCTTTATTTGCTCCTTTGCTTGATCCATAACTTCATAAATGAAGCCCATAGCCAATCATTCCCCATCCACCAACCGCAACACCTTAACCAGTGGCTCAGCAAGCTTCACAATCTCTGCTGCCTTTCTCCAAAATATTTCTTCATTAACTTTCTTTTTCAATTCTTTGTCTTCCTGTTTGTGAGACCACTGGCTTTGATTCCATTCTTCACTGGAAAATATCTTTTGCAAGTTTCTATGTTGTGAAAGCATAGATTGCAGTGTCAAAAAATAAGTCGCAACACCTTAACCAGTGGCTCAGCAAGCTTCACAATCTCTGCTGCCTTTCTCCAAAATATTTCTTCATTAACTTTCTTTTTCAATTCTTTGTCTTCCTGTTTGTGAGACCACTGGCTTTGATTCCATTCTTCACTGGAAAATATCTTTTGCAAGTTTCTATGTTGTGAAAGCATAGATTGCAATGTCAAAAAATAAGTAGCAAATCTAGCAATGGCAGGCCTAATAATATCCCTGCCCCCTGTGTGTTTCCTCATCAGGCTCAAAATCCATGAATGATTGTAGATAAATTTTGTTATGCTTTTGGCATGATCTATAGTGTTTTTGACCCAATCTAATTTGCCAATATCCTCAAGCATGAGGTCTATGCAATGTGCAGCACATGGGGTCCAAAAGATGGTTTTGTGTTTTTCCTCTAATAGTTTACCAGCAAGAACATAGTTAGAGGCATTATCTGTGATGACTTGAACAACATTAGCCACCCCCACCTCCTCAATAACCTCATCCAATAGCTGAAACAACAATTGTCCATCTTTTACCTTATCAGATGCATCAACTAATTTTAGAATTATGGTTCCCTGTGCGCAGAAGATAAGAAAGTTTATGATGGTACAGTTTCTTTGATCAGTCCATCCATTTGACATGATGGTACATCCTGTTCTTGCCCATGAGTTTTTGAAATCTTCCAAATACTCATTAATGGAGGCAATTTCCTTCTGCAAACGATACCCCCTTATTTCATGCATAGTAGGGCCTTTGAAGCCTTTTCCAACAACATGTATGGCATCAAACATAGGCTCATAATATGGTGAATGGGAAGCATTGAAGGGGATATCAACATCATACCACCATCTACATATGTAATCACAAGCAATCTCCCTCAATTCTTTCTTCCAATGGTCATCTAAAATGGGCTGCAAAGTTTTACTAGCTTGAGGACCATGTGCATGGGTGTGACAGTGAAATAACTTTTGATATTCATATCACCCTTCTTTTTCATTTTACCCTTACCCTTTTCTTGAATAGACTCCAAAGAGGGAGGAACATATCGGAAGCGGTTGGATGCATTAGTACAAAGGATAGAGGAAGAACCCTCAAAATCAAAATGGGGGTTGGTAGCCAGCATTTTTTGTATATTCCTCTTCCTCCCAATTTCAACCTATAACTCTTTTTGCCTAGCCTTTTCTTCTTTAAACTTCTCAAAGTTGGCTAACAATTCCTTCTTAATCTCCCCAATTTCATCTGATTCACATGGAGTTATTTGGCCTCTAATCCCTGCCTCTATTTTTTGACTTGGAAATGAAAGCAAAAAATCTGAAAATGAAAACAAAAAAAATAGCATTGCTTCAATGTTCATTTCTTTCACAAAAAACACTCTTTTCAATTTCCAGATTTCCACATAAAAATTAATAAGCAAAAACAGATTTTCAAGTGAAAAAAAATACCTCCAGGCACAAATTGCCTCCTCAAGGTTGCTCCAAGCCTCCAACAAACCAACTCCTCAATGTTGCTCCAATTGGCTGCCCAAGAAGCTCTTCACTTTTGCTACAATGCTTGCCCAAGACTCCTCACTGCTGCTCCAAAAACAAGCCCCACAACTCTTGACAAATTCTCACTCAAATTCTCACTCAAATGCAATGAGACGCCTGTGAGGAAATGAGAGGGGTTGGGTGGGTTTTATAGGGTTTAGGAGAGGGGAATGAACCCCAAATAAACTATAGGCAAATTACAAACTTGTTTGGGGTCCCCCAAAAGCAAAAAAATAAAAATAAAATCGTGGTTTATGAGGTTACGGGCCGTTGTCATCCAACCTGGCCGAGTAGGCTCGAACTCGGCTAATTCGTTCGGGTTATTACCGAGCCGGTCGAGTTGTTAGACAACTCAGCTGGCTTGGTAATAACTCGGCCGACCAAACCAGTTCATTGGCCGAGTCGACTCGGTGGCCTTGACTCGGACCAACTTGGCCAAGTCGGTTCTGAGCCGGCCAAATCTTAAAGCATTGGTTCACATAAGTCGTCAATTGAAACATGAAGATGAAAATGAATGGAAAAGGCAAAAGCAAATGTCTCCTATGTGACAAACAAGTCACTGAAGATGAGATTCACGTTTGTTAAAATTATCCCCGAGATGACCAAGTCACACTTAGTTTTCATTGCACAAAACTTCAGCTTGGGGAGCTAAATGCATTCTTGAACTTTCCAGTCAAGCATGTAGGAAACTTCTCCTTCTTTTTTCTGGGTTTAGCTAAAAAAGCATTATATTGATCAAAGTTGACCAGCGCTGGTAGAAGGCTTGATCCTATTCTGACTACTGTGAAAGATGCAACTCAATTATACATGGTCCAGACCTTTTTGCATTTCCATACATTGATATGGCTAAAATAGTCACTACTCTTAACCCTTAAGTTTATTGGTTATTGATTCACATGGGCATTCTTGTTGCCTTTCTTTTCCTTTTTCCTCTCTACTTCAGTGCAATCCTTCTCATCTAACTGAAATGGTTTTGGGTCTGGTTGACTGTCATATTAATGACTTACGAAAGTTTTAACTCCCTTCTATTTCTTCTTTGGACTGACGATGTGTACTACAAATCCAACTTTGGAGGCAAGGATACCAACACCTCTATCTCATCTTCATCTATGACATTATTGCTTGACATTTCATTTCTTTCTTCATGTTTCACTTGGACAGATTTCGTGTAGAATTTGGACATTTTTTTTTTAGGGATTGTTTACTTGTCTGCCTATTGGATTGCAAATCAAATGGTCGTGTTCCTCAATGCCCTTCCATCAAGTAGGTCTTTGGTAACTTCACATCTTGCTGTTCACCTTGATAGATTTTTGGGATTCCAACGTTGTATCCACATCATAACTTAGACAAGATGCTACAAGTACAAAGTGCTCATAGGGAAAGCATGACTTGTATCTAAAAGCTACTTTGTTCATGGTCCAATTTCACTGCCATGTAGAATTGATCACCTTCAATTGGATTTCCTTAGGAAGATATTTGGTGAGGTCTATTATGAATCATGATAGACAACCTTCCATAGATTGTTTGTTGTTTTTTGTAGTTTCTCCACAACAAAATAAAACATCACCATAGCATTTCTAGTGGCATCCATGGAATTGCATCGGCAAAATTGTAGGGGAAAATTGGGAAGCTCAACCCATAGTGGAGTTGAAGAGAGCGAATTCATTGAGGGATGGAAAGAAGGAACCAATGGTTTTATGCATAAACCAGCACATCCAAAGAACTAGGGACCAAAGTGAAAGATGCACCCCTTATCCTTTGTTGAAACAAATCATGTAGTAAAATAACAACAAGCATATGGATGGCTATAAGCTTCTTCTTTTAGCGGTGGCCTCTTAGTTTGAGACATTCATTGATATTAGTTCAAGAGCTGAGCCCAAGGTCCATTGAACTTGCATATTAAGCCATGATGTTCGTAGAATTCTACTTGGTTAATGGCCTCCTAATTGAGGGAGATTATAGGGCTGAAGCTACTTTCTCCATCAGAAAATCACTGTTAGACATAGAGTGGGAGTGTTCACTAGAACTTATTTTTGAGATGTTTTTGAGGTTCAATGGAGTTTCGTCTGCTTGGGAGGGAGGTAGAAGTGCCATTGTCACTAACTTAAAAATTCTTACATAAAAAAGTCTTTAAAGTTTAAATATCAAATCTTTGCTTAGAGGCATCGTCTTTAATATAGTATCACCCCTTCAAGAGAATAGGTGTTTTAGGCTTGTTTACCCTAAACCAAAAACCATAAAAAATTGTTTGCTACTATTACACAGAGGCTAGAGATTCTTGAAACCCTGCATGAGCTACTCCCTAGTACCTACTGCCGTGGAAGTAACCACTATGATTGTTCTATCACTGTGAAGTTGTGAACCTTAGCTCAAAAAGTTATATCTTAAAATATGTAGTATGAGCTCCCTCAATTTTGCTTCTTTTCGCAACTTGGTTAGTCATGGCTTCCAAGCTGCCCTAATTGGTTGCAATCTGTCATGCAGGAGCGCTTGTTGTTCTCATGCCCTTCACAAGCCTCTTATATATATATATATATATATTCTCAGGGAGTTATTAAAGTATATAATAAACTTAATTCTAGAATTAAAAAAGAACAAAAAATTTACTAAATTCATTGATTTACTTGTATATGGATAACTTTTTCCTTTAATGCACTTTTTTCATGCCTAAGATAGGCCCTACAAATTCCAGAAGGAAAGAATTCAATTAAATTCCAGAAGGATGAACCATGAGTACATAATTGAAGATCTAAAATCCAATACCTACACAGAGACATAGAGACCTCCTAGAGCGAGGAGAGAAAAAGAAATGAAGGAGGCCCTTCCCACTAAAGAGGAGGCTGCAAGCATGCACTAGAGGAATATCAGAATCAATGCAAAAACCTGTGTAGGAACCAAATCTTTAAGAACAACTTAAGAGTAACACTCCTCAAAAGAATCATAGCCGTGAAACAAGGACATTTATAGAGCCAAACCTTAGAATATTCAGGAAAAAGTCCACTTTCTCAACACCTAAGTAGACCAGAAACCAGAAAATCCAGGAGTGCCAAGTAGGAAAGGGGCAATAATGCCAAACTAATTTATATTCTCTCGTTAATACCTTCTTAGAATTAACATCTTCCTAGACATTATCCATATCCCTCGCCATGATTGCCATGCATGCCAACATTGCTGTAGCTTGCACAATGACAATGCTTGATAGTGGAGGAGGTCACTGAATTGCCTCTTTGGAAAAGTTTCAGAGTTACAATTATTGTGAATTTATCTACATGAATCATGCCTTGATCTGTCTGGCATGTGTGTGGGTCATTAATCCACGATTTTGTTAGTGGCTACTCTTCATTATGGTACCTGTTAACATCATGATTTGACACCCACTGTCGGGGCATGCAAGCGTGCGCGCACATACACAATTTGAATTTTTTCCTAAAATAATCGAAGAGGGATTACACATCTTGCTCATACTCACGCACACACAAAAAAGAAATTAATGATAAAGCATATTCACTAGGGTTAGATCTCATCGATGCCAATGCACACTAATGCATGGGAAAGAAATAAATGATTAAGCATATCAACACTGGAAACAAAGATAAAGAAGATGGCTATCTCCCTCATCAATTCCTTGAAAGTCTACTAAACCCCTATTTCTATTTTTTAAGCGGAGGGAAGCATTTCGATTGATAAGTGAGATTGTACATCTCACTCATACTCATGAGTCATGCACACATAGCAAATTAATTGAACAGTAAAGCATAGTAACAAGGGTTATACATCTCACCCACGCTAATACACACTAATGTATGTGAAAGAAATAAACAATTAAACATATTAATATTGTAAATGAAAATAAGGAAGATGATTACCTCTCTCATAGTTTACTAAATCTTGCCCATATTAAGGCGTTCTTTATGTGAAGATAACTAACACAAAACCTACAAGTCTTGCCATTTTCTTTTTTACTAAACTTTTATTTATATCCTTTAAAGAGAAGAAGAACACTATCACTTATGGGTAAGATTATACATCTTTCTCTTTGATACACTGGGAAAACCAATCATAATTCAATTGTCAAACTAATAGTGAGTACAACCATCATGGGTTGCTATTCGCCAATGTAGGCTGACTCATCACTGTTATTCAAGGAAAACCATGCCACCTGGAATTACCTGCTGGTGGTCCGTAAAGGGGCAAGCTTTCACTCATGCCAGATGCCTTTGGGTCTTGGGCCATTAACCTGTTTCCTTACTTTCAAGGAAGACAAACTCTTAGCCAAGCAGAAACAGTTGTAGGGGATACTCCAGGCCCAAAATTATACATCTTTCTCATCCTCAAACATACATTAAAAAAAATAAAATAAATTATATATATATATATATATGTAATGAGACACATTTTATAAATCTCCCTATCACTGACACATACACACCTATTATAAATGAATGATTAAGCATATTAAAATTGGGAATGGAATTAAATATGACTGATGCCTTGTAAAACCCTGAATAGGTCCACTAAACCCTTTTTTTATTTCTTACGCGGAAGGAGTTCACTGATTTGATACACCAGTGCGGATAGGAGGGAGGCAGGAGAGAGTCTCCAAGGGAGGAAGAGCAGGTGAAGATACATGGCGTGGTGGCTTTTGGTCAGGCAAGCAGGTCGCCTCACGGCCTCATTTTGCCTGCAAATGGAAATACATGTATGTGGTATTGCGTTTGATCACAAATAAACTCTCATTCAAGTGAAGTGGATAAATCCAAAGGATATATATATATATATATATATATATATATATGCACAGTGAAGGTTATTCGGTGAATGCATGGGTATTGTCTACCCCATTTTATTTTCTGTCAATCCAAAGCAACCATAGTTTTAAGGGGATTAAAAGGTATATTAATGTATGTCTGCCCCGCTGACAGCAAATAACGCAAGTGAATGTGTTTTGCCAATAAAGTAGAGGTAATCTTCTGCGTTATTTGTACTAGGTATTGTAAGTTTCAGCACTTACCTACTAGCTTGTAAGCTTTGTAGTTCCATTTCAGTTTCATGATTTTTTTGGAAGGTTGGTTTTGGAGTACTCGGTAGTTGACAGTTACAGATGTACCATTGTAGCTTGGCAAATGTTGTGTTTGCTTTTCAGTTCTATCGTGGATGCTGGAGCTCCTGGAACTCTTTCAGCATAATTTACATATCATGCATGCCATTGCAGTGAGAAAGACATCTACAGTATGGCAGGCGTCTGTATCCCAAATTGTAAATGCATATGACCATGGTATTCTACTACTTTGGTAGACAAGTCCGCCCTTTGTCCCCAACATTGTTTGGAATATTTGTTGACCAACTGGAATGTTAGGATTGGATCGAAAGATGGAGCTGTAGCACACATCTAGTTTGTAGATGATGTGGTTTTGATAGCCAGAGACAAACAAAATATACAGGCCCCAGGGGCATCTTGACTCTTTGGGATATTTCTGTGACCACTCATAGCTACAGGTAAATATCATCACAACAAAGGTAATGATAACTCGTACTAGAGGTGGAAACAAGGAAATCATTTTTGAGGGACAGAAAGTAAAAGTCTCCTCTCAAGTATCTGGGATGGGAAGTTTCGACTAATTATAATGGAATGGATGTATTGAAAAAAGAAGTTAGGTGGGATGGAAAGCCTATTTTCTCTTCAAAACAAGAGTAAGAAGATGCATTTATGGGCTTGGAAATGAGGAAGATTGATTTGGTAATTCTACATGAAGGCTTACTTTGGGGGTCTGGACTTTCCCATGATGGCTGGAAGAAAGTTGATTCTATCCAAAAGTGTTCTCCTATATAAGTATTGGGGTGAGATTGCATGGATAGTATCCAATCCTTTTGGAAGAAATAGGTACCTCCCTTTAGAAATATGAGCAGTTTGTCACTCTATTTCATCCATAGGAAAAAGTTAACATAATGTACTAAACCATCTCCCATATCAGGCTATGATGGCAACAAAGGTGCAACACTGGTATAAGGCAGGTGCAAATTGGATTAGAAAATGAGAAATTGATGTGAAGGGTTTACCAGAAAACTTAATAGCCGTTAGAGATTACTAGGCAAATCCCTATGGAAAAGATGAACTAATTTGTAAGACTATAAATCACATGGTCACTTATGAGGAGCACAAATACTGTCAGGAGTCAACGTCAGTCCATCGCAGATGCTTGATATGTATGATAAGGACGAGTTTATATAACTTGTCAATTGAAACAGGAAGATGAAAATGAATGGAAAAGGAAAAAGGAAATGTCTCCTATGTGACAAACAAGTCACTGAAGATGAGATTCACGTGTTGTTAAAATTGTCCCCACGATAACCAAATCATACTTAGTTTTCATTGCATAAATATTCAGCCCAGGGAGCTAAATGCATTCCCGAACTTTCCAGTCAAGCATGTAGGAAACTTCTCCTTTTTTCTATTTTTAGCTAAAAAAGCGTTATATTGATCAAAGTTCACCTGCGCTGGTAGAAGGCCTGATCCTATTCTGACTACTGTGAAAGCAGCAAATCAATTCTATATGGTCCAGACCTTTTTGCATTTCCATACATTGATATGGCTAAAACAATCACTACTCTTAACCCTTACAGTTGATTGGTTATTGATTCACATGAGCATTCTTGTTGCCTTTCTTTCCTTTTTCCTGATTACATCAATGCAATCCTTCTCATCTGACTGAAATGGTTTTGGGTCTGATTGACTGTCATTATTCATGACTTCAGAAAGGTTTAATTCCCTTCTATTTCTTCTTTGGACCGACGATGTTTACTACAAATCCAACTTTGGAGGCAAGGATACCGACACCTCTTGCTCATCTTCATCTAAGACATTATTGCTCAACATTTCGTTTCTTTCTTCGTGTTTCATTTGGACGGATTTCATTTAGAATTCAGTCATTTCCTTTTTAGGGATTGTTTTCTTGTCTGCCTGCTGGGTATGCAAATCAAATGGTGGTGTTCCTCAATTGCCTCCCATCAAGTAGGTCTTTGGTAACTTCGCATCTTGCTGTCCACCTCGATAGATTTTTGGGATTCCAGAGTTGTATCCACATTATGACTTAGACAAGATGCTGCAAAGTGCTCATAGGGAAAGCATGACTTGTATCTGAAAGCTACTTGTTCATGGTCCAATTTTTGCTGCCATGTAGAATTGATCACCTTTGATAGGATTTCCTTAGGAAGATATTTGGTGAGGTCTATTACGAATCATGATAGAAAACCTTCCATAGATTGTTTGTTGCTTTTGGTAGTATCTCCACAACAAAATAAAACTTCACCATAGCATTTCTAGTGGCATCCATGGAAATGGGTCGGCAAAATTGTAGGGGAAAATTGGGAAGCTCAACCCATAGTGGAGTTGAAGAGAGCGAATTCATTGAGAGATTGAAAGAAGGAAACAAGGGTTTCATGCATAATTCAACACATCCAAAGAACTAGGGACCAAAGTGAAAGATGCACCCCTTATCCTTTGTTATAAAAAATCACACAATAAAATAACAACAAGCATATGGATGGCTATAAGCTTCTTCTTTTAGGAGTGGCTTCTCGGTTTTAGACATCCATTGATATTGGTTTAGGAGCTGAGGCTAAGGTCCATTGAACTTGCATGTTAAGCCATGATCTTGGTAGAATTCTACTTGGTTAATGGCCTCCTAATTTAGGGATATTATAGGGTTGAAGCTACTTTCTCCATAAGAAAATCACTGTTAAACATAGAGTGGGAGGGTTCAAGTAGGGTAATGCCCTCCCATCAAGTAGGTCTTTGGTAACTTCACATCTTGCTGTTCACCTCAGTGGATTTTTTGGATTCCAAAGCTGTGTCCACATTATGACTTAGACAAGATGCTACAAAGTGATCATAGGGAAAGCATGACTTGTATTTAGAAGTTACTTGTTCCTGGTCCAATTTTTGCTACCATGTAGAATTGATCACCTTTGATAGGATTTCCTTAGGAAGATATTCGGTGAGGTTTATTATGATAGACAATCTTCCATAGATTGTTTATTGGTTTTTTTAGTTTCTCAACAACAAAATAAAACTTCACCATAGCATTTCTATGGCATCCATGGAATTGGGGCGACAAAATTGTAGTGGAAAATTGGGAAGCTCAACCCATAGTGGAGTTGAAGAGAGCGAATTCATTGAGAGATTGAAAGAAGGAAACAAGGGTTTCATGCATAAACCAACACATCCAAAACCAAAGTGAAAGATGCACACCTTATCCTTTGTTGAAACAAATCTTTGACCCGAGACAATCTCCTCAGATACGAGGTCACGCCTTTACCCTTTATCATCTTGGTGGACTTCAACTTATCCTCCAATACCAGTATGTTAAATTATGGTATGTTCTATGCTTAGAGCAGTTTACTTCTTTTCTTCTTATTAGCCACAGATTAGCAATCACATATACATTAAGTAAAGTGCAGATAAAACATTAAACAATCAACAGAAAACAAGCCAAGACAAGAGACACAAGATGTGCGACTAGCCAGGGACAAACCCCAATGTGGGGAACCCTTTGATCAAATATTCTTTTATCTTCAATAGTTCAGCAAAGAGAAATAGTACAAAATCAGAATTCTGTAATTTAATATCAGCAGCAGCAAACCCTAGATCAACAAAGTCAAACTAGGTCAAACGAGTTGAAATTGACCTCCAATATGCTTTGTCAATTTCCGGTCAACTAGCCCTCGAACACCCTGAAGAAACAGCCCTTGAACAACCCCAAAACACACAGTCAAACTGTTGTTGACTAAAGTCAACCTGCTGCCCAAAACTAGGGTAGTCAATGTTGGTCAAACCTGTGGACGGATTGCCTTGATGTTTGTGCCAAAATCTGCGGCCTGCCTAGGAGAGGCAGCCACACCAAAACCACACCCTTTATGAGTCAACGCTTGGTTAACGCAAGTCAAAGAGACCTTCAGTAGCTTCTGCGTCCTCCTTGCCCTAATGCGTCCTCCTTCTTCCCACATGTGAGCTGCTCCTTGTATAACCCAAAGCTAAGAAGAGAGAGAGAGAGAGAAGAATGAGTGAGATGAGATGATGAGAAAATGAATCAACCTCTCTTGTATTTATATGATTCACTGGGCATGTGTGCCACACATTTAACTGTTGGCTGACCTTGACAATTTGTCAAGTAAATACAAATAAATTCATATCTCCATAAATACTTGTCGGAATTGAATGATCTTTCGATCAATCCTACACCTCTCGACAAGAGGAATCTAGGAAAAATATTAGCGGCCATAAATGAGGTGACCCATATGGAGTTTGGCCCTAGTTGCCAATTTTAACACAGTACCTAGTTCTTGTTCTTATTCTCGAAAAAATTCTGGAGAGCCATCCACATCTCATGGGCATTGTTCTTTCTGGACAAATGAGGTATTAAGGCATCCTTCACACCATTTAGGATTATCAATCTCACCCTCACATCCAAATCTTCATATATTTCCATCTCCTTAGGGTCGGTGGCTTCTTGATCTCTTTCTTGGCGAACTCCCAGAACCTATTGACTTGTATGACGAACTTGATCCTTTCCTTCCAAGGACTATAATTGGACAACCCCTCCAACTTGTCCTCATACCGGAGACTTGCCTGCAACTTTGACATTGTAGTGAGCCCTTCACTTACAATGTGACCAACTCCCTTTGACGCTGTACTTCGCTGTGCACAACTCTGATTTACTTACTTCCAAAGTAGCTCAGACAAGCTCTGATACCATGTTGAATTTTCATGACCTTGGGTAGGTTAGAGTCTTAAAATCACTGACGCTACCAAACCAAGAATCTCAACCATAAACTACTTTGCAAAACGGAAGTATAAAGCAATAAATCACATATGCACAATATACACAGTTTTAAACTAAATTGTACAATAATGTACAATCACCAATCTTTGTTATATTAAACCAAATCTGAATAATACAATAGTCTATGGTATACAAGATACAATGACAATCTTGGCTGCAACTCTTCTCTGTCGTATCTTGTCTTGTCTATCCTTCGCACCTGCGGTGCTCACTAGTAGTGTTTTAGTCCATCAATGCATCTACACATCGGGACTCCAGGAGGGCTTCCCTCTAACAATGTTGCAAGTCACTTCTGCTGCAAGTACACAGGCTCATCAAACTGCTCTCTAGGCTAGCCAATTCCTGAGCTCCAATCTGCCTTCTAGTAGCCTCTTTTGTCCATCAAAGAGCTACTCATAAGGCTGCAATCCTTCACCCAATCACGCTTCAACACCGTCCTTCTTGTCTGTTGCTCTAGGGCTACTTTAAGTAGCCAACACGTTGCCCTCCAATCAGATCAGTGGCACCCAATACTTCACTATCGATTCTGCTGCCAGGAAGACTCTTCACCTCCTTAGAATATCCTCCACATGGCACCAACAGGCTGCTACAATCACGATCCAAACTGGTCAACACCTTTGGCCCAACACACATCAACTTTTGCTCCAAGTCTATTGTCCTCATGATGCCCTTGACTGTCATTGGTTAGGGCATACTTTGTAGGCTGCAACAACAACTAACCGACCCCTGAACAACTCTCAAACAACCTTCATTAACTGCGGCATGCCCTTGGAAGAACCCTCCTCTACCACGCTGCTGTTATAGGCTTGAACCAACCCATTGAAACTACACACTCTGCTGTGGTGCTATTATAGCTAACGACCAACAATGTAGGTAGTTCTGTCCCCAAGAGTTGCTCCAAAATAGACTTGTGAGGAGGCTTCTTCAACTCGGCCTAGCCTCCAACACCTTCGGCCTTCACTAGAGAAATTTCAGACCCAAAGACAATCCTCCACTTTGCATCTTTGCCTCCCTCTTTGCTACGGCTAGGGCTTAGAATTATCCTCCTCACATATTCCTCTTTGATGTATATGTGTTGCACAAGATGGATGTCTCAAATGAATCTCATTCACCCTCTTTTTATAACCTAAAGAGGGGCTCCAATGAATTATTGAAGAGACCCATCTATTGTAATATTTTACATCAAACCTACATGACTTGAAAACCAATAATTAATTTGTCAACTTCAAAAATTCATTTCTTCACTTCTACAATTCAAAATTTGACGATTCTCGAAGCGTTGGATTCTTCTTTTTGCCCTCCATCGTCTCATGCCATCACATGTAGAAATGTGTCTCCAGAATTGCTCAAAACACGATTGGGTGCAAAACCTCATACTTGGGTTCTAAGCCCACAAGTAACCCTTGTGGCGCTTTGCCCTCCAAACCCTGAACCCTAGGGCTTGGAGTACCTCCCAAGCTACACAAATCAACAGAAAGTTGTGTCCACATTATGACTTAGACAAGATGCTACATAGTGCTCATAGGGAAAGCATGACTTGTATTTAGAAGTTACTTGTTCATGGTCCAATTTTTGTTGCCATGTAGAATTGATCACCTTTGATAGGATTTCCTTAAGACGATATTTGGCGAGGTCTATTATGATAGGCAACCTTCCATATATTGTTTGTTGTTTTTTGTAGTTACAACAAAATAAAACCTCACCATGGCATTTCTAGTGGCATCCATGGAATTGGGCCGACAAAATTGTAGCGGAAAATTGGGAAGCTCAACCCATTGGAGTTGAAGAGAGCGAATTCATTGAGAGGTTGAAAGAAGGAAACAAGGGTTTCATGCATAACCAACACATCCAAAGAACTAGGGACCAAATTGAAAGAGACACCCCTTATCCTTTGTTGAAACAAATCACGCAGTAAAGTAACAACAAGCATATGGATGGCTATAAGCTTCTTCTTTTAGCAGTGGCTTCTCGGTTTCAGACATCCATTGATATTGGTTCAAGAGCCAAGGCCAAGGTATATTGAACTTGCATACCATGATCTTGGTAGAATTCTACTTGGTTAATGGCCTCCTAATTGATGGAGATTATAGGGTTGAAGCTACTTTCTCCATAAGAAAATCATTGTTAGACATAGAGTGGGAGGGTTCACTAGAACTTATTGGTGCAACAATATATTTGAGAGGCTTTTGAGGTTCAATGGATGTTCATGTGATTGGGAGGGAGGTGGAGGTGCTATTGTCACTACCTCAAAAAATATTACATAAAAAAAGTCTTAAAATATCAAATTGTTGCTTAGAGGCATCGTCTTTAATAGAGGATCACCCCTTCAAGAGAATAGGTGTTTTAGGCTCGTTTACTCTAAGCCAAAAATCATAAAAAAATGTTTGCTACTATTAGACAAAGGCTAGAGATTCTTGAAACCCTACACGAGCTACTCCCTATTGCCATGGATGTAGCCACTATGATTGTTCTATCACTATGAACCTTAGCTCAAAAAGTTACATCTTAAAGTATGTGGTAAGAGCTCCCTCATTTTTGCTTCTTTTCACAACTTGGTTAGTCATGGCTTCCAAGCTGCCCTAATTGGTTGCAATCTGTCATGTAGAAGTGCTTATTGCTTTGATGCCCTTCACAACCTTCTTCTATATATATATATATTTGTAGGGAGTTATTAAAGTATATAATAAATGTAATTATAGCATTAAAAAAGAAGAAACAATTTACTAAATTCATTGATTTACTTGTATATGGATAATATCTTCCTTTAATGCACTTTTTTCATGCCTAAGATAGGCCCTACAAATTCCAAAAGTATAGAATTCCATAAAATTAAATCATGGAATAAATGAGGATAAAAGTAGTATGGTGCGTTAGGGTAATTTTAAGAAGGAAACACTTAGAAATAGCAATTAAGGTCCACCATATCACAATTAGTAATCGCCTCACATGCTAATCATATCAAGCTCAAAAATTAGTAAGTAGCTTCCCAAGAGGGGGCAAGTATGATTTTATGCTGGGAATAGCAATGAACAAGGCTCAAGGAAGATGCAAGGAAGCTTATGGAGGCTTCACCCTCTAAGATCACGAGAACCTCTCAGGGCTGATACATTCCAAAATAGAAAGTAAATTAAATGAGTGCCCACCAAGTACCTTCTTGACCATGCCAAATGCAACTAACCTATGAAATTTTGAAGTGTTCAAAATCACTATAAATCTAACAATAATGTTGTATGTCATATAGGGTATCCAAAGGTCCAATCTCCCTGCTAGAAATATCATTGCTAAAAATAGCACTACCTCAGAAATGTTAAAACTTAAATTGTATGGAATCCTGAGGGCCTTTGGCATTGAGAATGGAGCTTGAGGGCCTCCTACATGTATAAGGTCACCTATCTATGGTTGGAGTACTCGAAGAAACTAGATAGGGGTCTATATGTCTCTAAACAAATGATGGAACCACCCACAAATCTCATAGTAGATGGGATAGCAGAAAATAAGTGCTACTCCGTCTCGAACTTGCCAAGATGGCACAAGTGGCAAATCCTATTTGACAAATCAATTTGGTGGCTTGTCTCAACCTAAAGTGTGTGTGAACCCACATAAAACTAGACTAGGTGAATATGAGGTGTGTGCACCCAATGATGGGATGTACACAGGGGCCGGATAATGAGTCCATCCCTCATCTCCATGAAGTGCTCAATATAGAAGGCAATCTTTGGATGTAACCCACCTTGGGGTTTAGTTCAAATGATTAGTACTTACTGCTTGTAAATGTTATCTTGGATGATCCTATTCATCTCCTACCTAGTATGTAGGAGGTGGCCAGGTGTGTCCATGGAGTATCTGAATAAAGGGAGATGGTCCCCTGAAATGCCTATCAACTCCAAGAGATCTCGGGGATGTGCAAACCAACACTGGGCATGGCTAGAAGGGATAGTTGAAGTAGTGGAATCCATTCAATGTTGCACGAAGCGGGGACGCCGAAGTGTCATTTCCCAAAAATCTAGGAAGTGAAGCGTCTACTATATATATTTTATATTTTTTTGCATTTATATTAAAAAAACATCCAAAATACCAAATTAGTTGTAGAAGATATGGAAGCATGCATATTTGTACATAAATCAAGTTAAATATGGCATCCAGTGCACATTAATGATTAATTATTTGAGCATCAACCATTTAGATGCATCAACCATCTAGAATCTAGATTCTTCTCCTCTTGTCTAGCCTTTGCCTCTACCTCGATTGCATAGTTGTACATAAGTCAAGATAGATATGACATCCATTGTACATAATGATTAATTATTCGAGCATCAACCATTTAGATGCGCCAACCATCTAGAATCTAGATTCTTCTCCTCTTGTCTAGCCTTTGCCTCTACTTCGATTGTCTAGGGATATTAGTCAACATTGCCCAATTCTGATCAAACTACCTAATCCAAGCGTTAAAATATGGTAGAAAAAGCTTAACATGCTTGATCGATGATTTTGACTCGATTGAAAGGTAATTTTTTGCTAAGGGCATGACAAAGGAGTTCAACAATTAACACCACCAACACTAGGGTACATATAGGGCTTGGTGCTATTGATTAAATGCTAATCACATACTATCATACATGATATAATCTAATGAAATGCCACAATCCCATTGAGCTTGAATTTCTGAAAATTGTTAAGTCTACTAAATTTTGAATAGGATATGAAATTCTATTTTCTCCATATGAAGTCTGACGAGGCTGGAACCACTCTCAAACATCCTGAGTCATTTCATGATAATGTTAAAAATTTAAGTAAAAGGATGAAAATGAAAAAATAAAGGAGAATGTCACTTTTATTTTAAGAATTTAATATTACCATGAGGGAGCATCTGGGAAGCATCTAAGGAGCACCTTGGGAGTGTCCGAGAAGCCCCAACCCAACTTAAGTCAAAGAATATTTTATTTTTATTTATTTTATTTTAAGAACCTTGTGGAACTTCCCGTCTCCCTTCGGATCCATGCCCAATTCGCCGCGGATCCGGGAAGTATTCGTCGTTGAATCCGCGGTCCAGAAATCTAGAATTGCGGATTGGGCTGACACAGTTCCAAATTTTTAGGAACCGTCTTCGCCAACCCGATCTGTGGTGGGAGTGTTTGAGAAGCCCCAACCCAACTTAAGTCAAAGTTTTTTTTTGTTGTTAGAACCTTGTGGAACTGCCCGTCTCCCTTTGGATCCGTGCCCAATCCGCTACGGATCCGGGGAGGATTCGTCGTCGAATCCGCGGTTCGGAAATTTGGAATTGCGGATTGGGTCGACACAGTTCCAAATTTTCAGGAACTGGTTTCGTTGACCCGATTTGCGGTTCCGAATTTCTGAACTGCAGATCCAATGATGGATCCCCCACGGATTCGTACGAGACACAATTCCTGGTTTGGATCCTTGGGGTGGGGCGTTTCGTTCAACATTGACTCCATTGATTGATATATTGAGTATGGGTACCAATCTTGTCCCTTTGTTGAATTGGAAAAACTCCAAATGTGATGCAAAAGTCGAATAAGGTTGAACATGGTCTTGAGTTAAAAGGGTTTGGCATTGAACTCTTTAGGATGATGGGATGAGGTAGTGTCTGTTTGCATCTAATTATGCATTAAAGGGGAAGGGCCACTTTGCTGGCCATAGCCCAATTAGACTCTAGCAAACCCAGCTCCCAAACTCTTTGAACCATAAAGTATTTTGGGTTGGACAGGGGTATCCATGAGGGACATCTTAGATGGTATATCCTAAAAAATGATCTCAGGAGGTGTTTTCTTTCAAGAATAGCTAAAGATTTGTACCCTTTGTTACCCCAGGCTAAAAAGCATGTCTCGGACTAAAGTGAGGCGTAGAGAATTGCACCCCCAAGGTATGTATAGGTGCTAGTGATAGCAATCTCCTCCCTTTTATAAAATAAATGGTGTTTCAAAAGTACCTTCCTTGATGCATGACCTTGGTTTTACCTAGGTTGATTGTCTACTATTAAGATTTTATGGAAGTGCCAAAGCTCTAACTATCTCTACAAACCTTGAGGTGAGGAGACTAAGAGGATCATATTGTTGGCAAAGAGGAGGAAAGATATTAAGACTTGATGAGGAGGTACCCGTCAGTGTCCTAGATTTGATCATGCAAAAAGGACTCTAACTTATCGATGTAGATACCAAATAAGGTGGGGGAGAAGGCGACACCCCTTTTTGACCGCAATGGCATACTTGATAAAGTTAGATACCCCTTGAGCAGTGTGGAGATGACCAAGGATTGACTCATACAAATGAATGATGGTGGTCATGAATGTCTAAAAAATTCCAATTTCTCCGAGCCTTTGGAATAGGGCCTCATAGGGGATAGGGGAAAATGCTTTCCAAAAGTCTACAACGCAACAATAAACTTTGGAAGAATGATGTCACGCCTCCTCAATAATGGTTTGGAGTGCAAGTATGTGATTAGTGGTTTGATGTGCAGGTCATAATATAACCTACCCCTTATCTCTAATGTGTCTCCACTCAAGCTCCCTATAAAACTTCATGTGGAGGATCATAACATAGAGATTTGAAGATGTATGGCCTACATGATCGTTTTGTAGTTGTTTGGATTTGAGGTGGGACTCGGTTTATAGCTTGAGTGAATAATGTGGTGCAACCAAATCTATGAAACAATTGTATGGAAAACATGGTTAAATAGGTTGTCCAAGTGATTATCCAACGAGTGAAGAGTCAAGACCATGCTTGAAGAAGTCTACCTAGAACCATTCCTCATTAGTAGCTTTGTTTGCATTCATTACCCATATTGCCTCCTAGGTGTCTCAATATGAGAATAACTAGAAAGGTGGGGGGTAGGGGGAAGTAAGATGAATTAGGGGATGTCTAGGGACATCATATAGAGTGGAGGACCTAAGGTATGGGAAAACATGGAAGAAAGATCTAGATTATGCAAAAGGAGGAAATGATTGGGGAAGATGGTGTGGCAAAGTGGATGAGAGATGTGTGCAAGTCATATCTCCTCTACAAGATGAAAAGATATTTCTTATGGTGAAGGGGGCAATGGTAGGAGGCTTTTAGGTTAGGATAAGAGTAAGGATAATGAGAAAAAGCATGTTGAAATTAGTCACAGGTAGTCTACATCATACAATTGGTTCATGGGGCATGATCTCGGTGTCGGAGAATGGGGAATGGTCTAGGTGATGTGGGGATAAGACTTTAGGGTTACTTATTAAATGGTGGATGAGAGACATTTCTATTTGGTGGATGTTGAACCAAGGGATGAGAAGAAGGAAGAATTTCGTAGAGGTGAGATGAAAAGGTATTTGGGTCTCCCATGTCAAAAAGGATAGTGGTCTCAAAGTGTGCCTAGAGGTGTGGGAGTTGTGTGGGAAGGGGGTTGACTGAGAGGGAGAAAGAGAAAAGAGTATGGTTGGCTAAGGGGATGGGGGTTATTGATATTTGGTCTACAAAGGGGAGTAGGACTTGGTTGGACATTACATAATCCTCTACACTAGGTCCTCTGCCATGTGGGAAGCATGTGAAGTAATGATAATCTGAGAAGTAGGAGAGGCTATTCAATATCAACGACATGTGAGATTCCCTAAGCTGTAAGAAGTGCCTACCATAAGTCGTAATGGGCCCGGTTGCCACAAAATCTAGTAGGACTAGTGCAAAGCCTAATTAGGTGGATCTAGACTCGAGGGCAACAACAGATCGATTGCCACTATCACCTTAGCAACCTTTATTTAATTGTTTAGTAGTATTCAACCACAAGGGAGGTTTCCCTAAAACATCACCGATAGGAATTCAATAAGAATGGCTCAAGGTGATTGAATAAGGTCTAAAGATTGGGAAATAGATCAACGAAGCCTAGAAGGCCTATGTACTCTTTACCAAAGTCCAGGTACTCTATTCCTAGACCAATTATAGGGTTGTTATAAGTTAGGATTGATCCAAGTGGATATTGGTGGCCACTCGCCAATTCAACTTGGACCCCCACCATTGTTTCTTTCAGTTTTTCAGTTTCCTTAATTGTAGCACAGTTTACTATTTTTAGCAGTTTTTCGGGTCCTAAACTTCCAGAGCCGTTTTGAGGCCCTAAACGATCTAAAATCGTCTTTTCCGTCGTAGTCCTTGGAGAGATATTTCCAACAGGTTATCATGCGTGTCAAACGGAGATAATATGACCAAGTCGCGACCCCGGGAAGTTGGCTGTCCAACTCACCCCAACGGGGCCCATAAACTCTTGGTGTTACATCTCCTCAGGTTAGGGTTTTGGTTGTTTAGGGTTTTCTCTTATTGTTCAATAATAAAAAGGCCCTTGAGCTTTATTGTAGCGTAGTTCTGAGGCATGTAGCCGCCACATCTTTTCTCAGAGATAAGCTACCGTCGCCAGAGCTAGTATTATTTCCATTCCGTAAGCATATTTCAGTATTTGATATTAATGAAATGAAGTGTTATTTCTACTGCATCTTTGTATTTATGGTGATATCTGTAATTTGTTGCGTTCTTGTTTAAATCCGGATCAGTGGTATCAGAGCGGTCTGCTTTTTCTCTGTTTTTCTTTGCATGTCCCCAACAAGGTCGGGATACAAGGAGTTAGGGCTTGAACTGGTCGAACCTTTGCAATACTAGCCTCGCAAATCCCGACAGCCTCCCATGACGGATGAAAAGAAAGATGAGGGGGCAAGAGATCTTATCAAAATCCTGCTCGAGGAAGCTCTCGAGCAACAAAGGAACGCGATGATGGACAACTTTGCCCAGATCCTTTAGCAGCTACCCAGGGGCGACACATCTACTTCCAAAAACTACTCTGGAAGCGCCACACCCTTTAAGGTACAAGTTAACTTTGACATTCCCATATTTGAGGGTCAGATAGATGCAGACGTTGTAGATAAATGGTTAAATCTGCTAGAAGGATATTTTTCCGTTCATGATTTTTCCAACCAGGAAAAGATCACCTTTGCACTTCTCAAAGCAGCCCCCCACGTCAAAGACTGGTGGGAAACCTATTGTGAGCCGATGGATGAAAGTATGAACTCACTGTTTTCAGTCGCACCCACTTGGAACTTGTTCTGGGATGCCATCAAGGAGCAGTACTACCCTGTTGGAGCTATGAGGATAAATACATAAAGTGGACAACGCTGCGACAGGGAAGGGACCAAGATGTGCCGGAGTTTACCAATGTTTTTCATACCCTTCGCACGAAGTTGGGTATCAAGGATTCTGAGAAGCATTTGGTTCTCAAGTACCTCGGCTGCTTGCACAGGTACATCCAAGACGAGATGGAATTCCTGGACATCTCCTCGCTCGGCACGGCATACCGATATGCGGTCAAGATCGAGCAAAAGTTTAAACAGAAGAAGCGAGACTTTGGATTTGCGAATTTGAAGCAAGGGAAAGGTGCCCCCAAACCGCAGAACAAAGGACAAAGCCAAGGCGGGGTAGTCCAGGACAACCCGCCAAAGCTGCAAGCAAAGAGCAACGCCGCGAAGCCGAAGAAGGACACGGGAAAGTGGTGTGAGTTCCATAAGAACTCCATTCACAACTGATCTGATAATCACCCTATGAGTGACATCAGTTAAAGATTTATTGAATAAAGGTATTACAGACTCATGTGCTGGTGTGTGTTCTGTGTTATTTAAGCAACGGATCGATCAGATTGCCAATACACAGACAATTAAATGGAAAGACAGCAGAGAAATACAGTAAGCAATACAAAAACACAAGCAATTAATAAGGAGTTCACCCTATTCTCTAGGGCTACATCTCCGGTCCAACTTTCAGTGGTGGCTTTGTTTTATTGTGTCTTTAAGCAGAGAATTACAATGCAGGGACTCAGTGTGAGTTTTCCTGAAGCAGGTTGGCTTGGCAGGGTAGTTCTTGGATTCCCCAAGCCACTGGAGTGCACAGACTCTATTTGCCTACCAGCTCGATGACCTTCTGGTCTACAATGGAAAGAGCCCAATGTGGCGCTCAGTCCGGACAGATCCTCTATGGGATGGGTTGAATCTTTCAAGCTCTCTAGTGCTCGATGCTGCCTTTGGTCAGCTCGACCCTCTGTCTTCTTCTGCTTTTGGTTCACTGTCTTCTTTCTCTGTGTTCTATCCTCCTCTCGGGATTCTGGTCTCTCTGTCTTCGGGGTTCTCTGTCCCTCTCTTCGTCTCTCAGACTGACTAACTGTGTATTTTATCTCTGTTCTTGGCTTTTAGCCCATCCGAACCCATGTCTGTTCGGTTCCTCTTCCGCCTCCGTCGAATCACCTTCTGCAGCTGCGCTTGGAGTTCCCTGGCTTGGGGTCATCATCAGCTTGCAGGGAGTGGCCACATGTCCTCCTTTAACTCGCGCCAGCCTGCTTTGTCGGTTGATTTCTTCGGTTACATCGTGGATGAAGTCTTTCTCCATCGTGGCGGTCAAACGGACTTCAAATCCTTCTAAATCGCGGCGCATTCCTTCGTCGATTCCGCTTCCCCCATCGGGCGTGATCTCAGTCGTTCGATTTGGGTCCCCCAGATCCAATGTCATACGCACGTTTCGCGCAGTTGACTTGCTCGACTGATAGCGTGCGATCAATGGCGGTTTTCTCTCTCCTCCGCCTGCCATGCGTCGATTGTTGAATGGGATCGCTCCAATTTCTCCAAAACCGCTTACCGTTTGAGGGTGCCCTCATCAATACCACCGGTTTCCAGGGCACGGGTCCTGCCTTTGTCCATTTAGTGCTTTTCGCCTTTTCGCCTGCGGTTCTCCGGCTCCCCATGCATCTGAGTGCTCAGGGCTTCTCCATTTCAGCCCTTTTCGCCTAGCGCGCTAATCGTGCATCAAAAATCACCTCCTTTTCCCGACCCGGGGCTCCCAGGGGCTACTTTGACCTCCCGCTCAATCTCCATGGGCCTCGGTCAGCGCGCTTTGACCGAGGTTCTTATCGTTCCACACTGGCTGCCATTGCCACTGGTTCAGGGTATTTTTGATCGCTGTTTTGGAAGTTCTTGATGTTTGTCCCGACCTGATACAGTCATGGTTCTTTGACAGTTCTTTATGGATCCAATTCGGATCACAGCCTTCCCACTGAAAAGGCTTTTGGACCACCAAAAGTTGGATTTCAAGCATCGACTAAGTGAGGGTATTGCTTTCTCACTTGTCCAATCTCAATCCACTTTGCACTGCTCGGCTTTGAACCTTTGAGCCCAATCTTGAGGTACTCAACATCTCCCCTGCGCGTTGTCCTTACCTTCTTGTCTAGCACTGTGTCTTTCTGCAATTCTTTAAGATATTCAGGTAGCAGGTCATCAATAGAAGGCAATTGACTTTGCTCTTCAGGGTCCTCAATCATTTAAGGTTCAAACAATCTCAAGCAATCTGCATTTACGACTGAGTAGATGTGCATGTACGTTGGTAGATCAAGGCGAAAAGCATTTTCACCAATCTTCTCAAGTATCCTAAAGGGTCCATACCTGATAGGCTTAAGCTTTTTGCCTTCACCTTGCAGCCTGTCGTTGCTGATATACAGCCATACTTGGTCTCCAACTGGAAAACTATGCTCCATCCGATGCTTATCATGCATAGCCTTGTACTTGGCTTGGCTCTTTTCTAGCTGTTCCTGTACTGCCTGGTGGATCTCCTGGATCTGTTCAATGAACCTAGTTGCCTTGTCCACATCACTGTGTCCATCAACCATGGTATCTTTACCAAAGACAAAATCCAAAGGAGATCTTGGTGTGAAACCAAAACAGGTCTCATAAGGAAATCTCTGTGTAGAAGAGTGTTTGCTCTGTTGTAAGCATGCTGCACATAACACAAGTGTTCATCCCAAAGCTTAGGATGTTTACTGCAATATCCTCTCAGTAACTGGATCACTGTCCTGTTAACTACTTCTATCTGGCCATCTGTTTGTGGATGAAACACTGTGCTTTTCTTTAGTTTAGTGTCCATCAGTGCCCACAGACTCGACCAAAACTTCCCCAGAAATCGGGTGTCTCGATTAGATACAATGGAAGTGGGTAATCCAAAATGAACCCATACATGTTCAAAGAATAATTTTGCAGTTTGTTCAGCTGTAACTTGTTTATTACAAGGTATCAAAATATACATTTTGCTGAACCTATCCACAACAAATATAGATAATCATGACCTTTCCTAGATTTGGGCAGTCCTCCAACAAAATCCAAGGAAACACTTTCCCAAGGGTGAGAAGGAACTGGCAATGGAGTGTACAAGCCTAGTTTTTTGTTGCTGGGCTTGCTTTTAGCACACATAGTGCATCCTCTTACATATCTAGAAACTATCTCATTCATTTTCGGCCAATAGTAGAACCTTTGCAGCTGTGCAACTGTTTTACTTACCCCAAAGTGACCTGATATCAGAGAAGTGTGTGCTTTCCTAATTATCTTTACTCTCTCAGTTTGTGGAATGCAGAGTTTCCCACAATGATATAAGAGTCGGTCCTTCACATGATAGTCCAATTCTTTTACTCTTTTGCCTCGACTCAAAGTTGCATATACATCTTTAAAGTCCATATACTGAGCATATTGTTCAATGTAGCTTTCATGTAGCACAGAATTATGCTTAAGTATGGTTGATGCATTTATAATGGGTCTAGATAACATGTCTGCAACCTTGTTATGTATGCCCTTCTTATATCTGATGACTGAATGAAACTGTTGTAGAAAACCCATCCATCTGTAATGTCTTGATTGCTGCAACTTAGTTTGGGAGTGTAGATATTGAAGTGGTTGATGATCAGTATGTATTACTGTCTCTTTGCCCATTAAGTAATGTTTCCATTTTTTCACACTCTAAACTAATGCATACAATTCTTTATCATATGTAGGATAGTTAACTACTGCATGATTAAAAGTCCAAGAATGATAACATATGGGTTTACCGTGTTGTGTCAACACTACTCCCATGGCATAGTCACTGGCATCAGTTTGGATCTCAAATGGTCTTTGTAGATCTGGCAGTGCTAGTACAAGTGCTGTACTCATAGTTTTAAAATTCGGCCGTTTCGAAACCGAAACGACCGAGTTGATCCATTTTGTTGCCCTCAGGAGTGACTCGGTAGAAGAAACGGCTCGTTTGGCCGAGTCATTGAATGACTCGGCCGAGTCATGGCTGACTCGGCCAACTCGACCATTTCCATACTGACTCGGCCGAGTCACAAACAGCGGCCTGTAACCCCAGTAAAACAACGATTTAACAATTTTTTAATGATTTTTTAAGGTGTTTGCTGATTGGTTTGGACTCCAATGTGTTTTATGAATTAGTTAAATGTTATTTGGGGTCCATTTCCCCTCCCAAACCCTATTTAACACACTCAAATGCTCTCTACTATTGATGTGCTATTCAAATTTCATGGTAATGTTAAATTCTTAAAGTAAAAGTGACATTCTCCTTAATCTTCATTTTCATCCTTTTACTTAAATTTTTAACATTACCATGAAATGACTCAGGATGTTTGAGAGTGGTTTCGGCCTCACTGGATTTCATATGGAGAAAGTAGAATTTTAGTTTTCATTCAAAATCCAGCAGACTTATCAGTTTTTCAGGATTTCAGGATTGGAGGATTGCAATGTTTCCATTGAATGTTGTCATGTATTAGGGTATGGAACTCGTATTTAATCAAGAGCACCAATCCCTCTATGTACCTTGATGTTAGTGACATTGTTTGTCGAACTCCTCTGGGATTTGCTCCCAAACCAGGAGCTTCTGAAAATGTCGCTCCCGCTCCCGTTTTCGCTCTCGCTCCCAAGTAACACTGAGCCAGATGATGTTGGCAACTTTAGCAGTAGCCAGTAGTACTGGTCACAGACTTTTGTTGTAGAGGCCATTTATAGCCTCCTTGGTTATGTGTTTTTGTTTTGATCTCTATATCATCATCGTTATGTATTGGACAATGCACTGGGTGCCATTTTGATATAATGGATATATTCATGAGCCTACTTTGATCATATGTTGTGTTCTATCTATATTCTAATGCTGTGTGTTTGGAAACATGAATGAAAATCTTTAAAATTATGTGTTTTTATAAAAAATAAATATTTAATGTATTTTTACAACGACCGAGTCATTGAAATCGAGCCGGCCGAGTCGATACCGAGTCAGAATCGGAGTCGGGGTCGACCCTTGGCCGAGTCGGAGTCGGAGTCGGAGTTTTAAAATTATGTCTGAGAGATCATGTTCCTGTTGGAGCCAGATGTTGCCCACCACCTGTGGGTGATAACCATAGGAGAATAGTTTTCTCCTAGATGGTCCTCAATCGGCAACCAACAACCGCTTGCAGCTACCAGATAGATCGATGTGCCACTATCTCCGCCACCTGAGCTAGCCATATGCTCCCTCGTCCGTCTGTTATGATCATATGTTTGAAGGTGCGTCTTCCAACCTTGAAGGTATGGATTTTCATTATGTAATTGGGTATTTTTGTATACTTATCATGGATATTTTTGGGCATGGATTAGTGGGGGGATTTGTCGAAAAGAGTGGGCTTGGTTTGTACTCTTGTCTTCTTTGTCCAATTTGATGGTTAACTTTGTATCCTAGTCCAGTGGGATCTCCTTTATTGGCTATTAGCTTGAGCGGTGGCACTACATGGGAAACCCCGATTTTGGTTGCGTGGTCCCGCTTCCCGACACCATATAAATCAATCCCCTATGCTCAATATAGCCTCTTTCCACATATTTCCCATCCCGTTCAACATTTGCCCATTGGCTCTACAAGGAGTTAGCCTCCCCCTCCCCTTGTCCACACTTTGGGTCGGGCCTGGAACGATGCCCAAAGGTTGATGTAGCTAAAAGAAAAGAAAAGATCATAATTTGGCTGCTCTCAATAGGAAATGTACCATAAAATGCAAAAGATGGTTGGGACATACAAATTTAGCACGTGGGCAAAAGCTATACATGAGCTCTACCCTTATCGTTATGGCCATCACCTTGGTTCTTAGGGAGCTTTGTCTAAAGTGACAATGGGCTATTTCTCCATTGTTGCCACTTGACCTAGTAGTTGCTCTATAGAAACCCCTCCCAGGATCCCTGCTAGTTTGATTAACGCCCTCAGATATCTAGGATGGCTGAGTCTGCTTGTAGATGTGTATCTACAACATTGTCAACTTCATTTAGTGACTGGAGAGCGTCTCCTCAACAAATTTGACCTAATGTATCTTTGATGTAATCTTTGGGTGCTATGATCCTCAATATTGCTCCTTATTTATAGTTGTTGCAACGCTTCTAAAACACCCTGGTTCAGGACCTGTCTACTATCCTCCTTAAAACTCAACGCCTCACTCCTAACTACAAGCATGGATGCTATCACTAGATCCGGTTGTGCTGGGTGGGCTGTATCTCAAGTGTATCTCTAGTTTGGGCTATAGTCTGCCCCTTAGAAATCTGGATCTCCTTTCCCTCCTCATGCATAGACCCTTGGTGCACTTATATAAGGTGAGTCCCACTCTATTGTTCTCAGCCCACCCACGAGTCAACCCACAGGTCCAATGCCTCTTCCTTAGAGAAAATGAGTTGCATGAGTACGTGGGCAGCATTGGTTGCAACTCAGATGAACCTCTTTGTCTCCCCTTCAGTCTTGTGGGTCTTATCTGGTCTTAAGTGGTCACAGGCAACACTCAGCTCTTCCCACGCTCGAGCAGTAGCCCAAATCTATCCCTTGTGTGGTCACAACCCTTGGATTAGCAGCGCAGACCCCTCCCGTGCACTCATGTAGCTTGAGATAAGCATATCATGTCCCTCCTTGAATGTTGGCGTGGATATCAACCTTCTCTTGAGCGGAGGTGTGACTGCGGCTAACAACCCGACCCTTCACTTGTGTTACCTAACTCGCAATGGGTGGATGTGCATCTTACCAACACAAGTTGCCTCTACCATAATCAACTAGAACCACTAGTCTTGTAGTCTAAATCATATGAATAACTCCTTGGATGAGAGAGAAATTCTTCCCCAATGAAAGATTTGTATGATCCGTCCTCCGAACCAGCTAGGGTGGATGATCGTCTACCAAAACTAGTTTTTCTTCCAAGGGTTTTCCTTGGAGGAAGAGATGAGATGCTACGCTCTCCATTCCAATCTTCAAAAAAACAAATGCATAATAATGAGAGGAGAATCAATTTCCTCTCTTTTAATTCCCCTTTTTCCAATTTCTTTCCTTTTCTCTAGTGTGAATTTATTTCCCTCCTCTTTTAATTTTTATTTGCTTTTCTAATGTTTCCCATCACTTTTATTATTGTCACTTTATAATGTCAGTTTCTGAAGTCATCATGACCCCATGACGATTATTTTCTAATTGACCCCCTTTATTAATGTCTCCCTCACGATTCTAGCCCATGGAAGTTGAGAATGAGCTAATGAGTCGTCCCTCTACCGATCATTTAGAAGGGGACATTACAACCTGTTCGAGGCTACCATAGAGACCTTGCTCTGAAAGTAGTCCCTTATCAAACAAGCTATTCCATTAGAGCCTTTGACCCTACCTAAGCACCTATTCTCCTATTTGCAAACCAAACGCAAGTGGTAACCAACAATGTTCGGGTGCGTTTGAACAGGTCTAACATGGGTCTTAGTGATGAGGAGGATGTCTAATGATCCAAGGTCATCATCAATCATGACTAGCGAGGACCAAAACAACCCATTACTATTCTAGTAACCCACTTAAATGCTGGAGCCTTGTTGGCTCTCCTATCAGGCTCATCATCTCGGAAACGTAGGCTAAGGTTATCACCTAGGGTGCCTTAATTGACAACCTTGAGATTTCTAATGGTTGCCCACTTTCCTACAGATCTTATTGCCATAACTAACTCATTGAAACATTTGAACATTGTAACTTGTGATCTAGCGAGTTCCTCATGCAAGAAGATCATGGTGGGAAGAGAGAACAACTTCCACCTAGCTTTAAAAGCTTGAAGCCTATTAACCGTAGACTTGAACTAGATAAAAAGAGTGGAGTCAGATCTAGTCCAAACCTATCAGGTATTAGCTTTGTCCTTCCCTCAAATCACTTGTGCCCATAAGTTGATGTGTGTTTTAGTTTCTTGTTTAAAGGTGTCTTGCTAGGTTTTTCTATCTTCCTTCTTGTTTTGAATGTATAAAATTTCTACATGCAAGGAATCATTAAGGGGTTGGAGGGCTTCTTACACCTTGTTTCCATTCAACAATTTCTTGAGGGATAGATTTTTTGACTCAGGCTCAGAGATTTGGCTTAGAGAAAGATCAACCAAATTGTGCACCTGGGTTGCTAATAAATCAGATTTGTTGAGAGAATTACCATGCTATCAGAATCGAAGTTTTCCCCTATTAATTGTTCTATTGTTTTTTCATTCCGTAGGTTATTGTTTTGTTGTTTTCTTAAGTGTTGGGCCATCCTCTTTGTTAAATTGCTGTTGGGTGGCTACCCCATCGAAATCCAAATTGAAGGAAAGGGCAAACGTGCAATTTGGGAGAGAGGTTTCCCTTGACTATAGGTGAATGGCTATCAGATTAGAGATGTATGCAAGGGGAGGCAGAGTTTGGGTGTGAGTTGGGGGGGTTGAGGCTATGAAAGAGACGAGGGAGAGAGGGGAGGGGTTTGACGGCGGGGGGGTGTTAAAAGGTTCAACTAAGGGCCAGTTCCCCTTACCAAAATCCCCTCCTTTGATGGCTCATCACTCCATTAGACTACCCTTGATGGCACTCTTCTTCACCTCAAAAATTAGAATTTTTGCATACATACAAATACCCTTTCTTCAAGTCGGCCTCATCTTCATCTACAAGTCGACCCCATTGGTGAAAGGTCATGACCCTTGACCCCTCGTTGATCACAATATTTACACCATAAGGCCTCCTCATTTTGGCATCCAATCATCACACTTTTCTCTTATCTTCTTGGGTTCAATAGCTCTGAAAATTACAAGAGTTTCTTTGCACATGCAAGGAAGAAGGAGGTCGAAATTACAGGTGGCCAAAAATTTGAACTGTCTGCAACTTTGACCAGCATTGACTTTAACTTTCCGAGCAGATTTTGACTTTGATCTTTTGGGCATATCTTTGTCTGGTGAGGCCGCATTTCTATGCACAAAAACCAAGGTAATTTGGGCTATTTGACTAGCATTGACCGTAGGCAGAATTATAGACATTGACTGAAGAACGTTGACTAAGTTTGACTGGTTTTTCATCACTGTTTTGGGTTGACTTTTATCTGCTACTAAGGTCAAGTTCCTTGCTGCATTGACCGAATTAATTGGAGGTTACTTGTCTACTTTTTGACTACCGTTGACTACACTGGTTAGGGCACATTGACTACTGTCTATTGCAGACTGTTGATGAGGATTATATTGGATCAGATTGAGCTTCATATCATAGGTTGGTCAACTTTATTGGATAAGTCAATACTTTGGCTTTGACTGTTGTTCTAAATTGGATTTTCTCTCTGTTGAACATTTGATACTTATCAATAAGAAGGATCGATTAGGTTTTCCCCCTTGTGGCGTTTTGCCCTGGCATTAGCTTAAATCTCTGTGTTCATTGTCTTGGCTTGTCTTCTTGTGCATTATTTATGATGTTCTATCTACAATAACTGTCAATGGTTATCTAAAATGAATGCTAATAGATTGCTACTGAAGCTTACTATGATTGCAATTGGAATTATTATTGGGCTAATAAGACATTGGAGTAATTGTTGCAAGCATAGAACATACCATAAAACTTAACATGGATTCAGAGGTAAGGTGAAGACAAGCCCAAGGAAGAAGTAAGCAATCACTGTTGGCATACTTGCTGCTGTTGGACAAGGACTGTTGGGATAAGTCTCCATGGCTGCTACCTCTTATTTCAAGACTGAGGATAAGATTAAATGACATATCAGATTATCATGATCGGAAGATGACACTTGATTTGACCTTGGAGGAACATGAAGTGTTGGATTATGTGCAAGGGAAAGTATTGGAGTCTCCTTCAAATGCACCTGCTGCTGCTAGAACGAAGTATAGAAAAGGTGAGGTCAAAGCTAAGAAAATCCTAGTTGACTCCATTCAAAAGCATTTAATCTCTTATATTTCTGATTTGGGAACTTCCAAGGAAATGTATGATAAGTTGATGGGGATGTTTAAGGTCAACAATGCAAATCAAATTCTCTTTCTCAAAAACAGGTTGAGGGATATCAAAATGGACAAAGGGTTGTCTATACAAGCTTACTTCATGAGAATAACTCATGGAAAGAATGATTTGCTATCTATTGGAGAAGTTACTGCTGACAGGGAGTTCACCCTCATTGCATTTGGTGTCTTTCAAGGTTGTGGGAAACATTTGTCACCGCCATTCTCAACAATGACAAGATACCTAGTTTTGATGAACTATTGGCTTGATGCACTCAAGAGGAAATAAGGGTGATGGAGAGAGATAAGTCTTTCAATGGAAGTGAACCTACTACTTTCTTTGCACATGCTAGAAGGAGGAATGATCCTGGTTCATCTAATTCAAGAAAGCAGGGTCAAGGATCTAAGAAGGGATTCAAAGGAAAAGGCAAAGGAAGATGCTACAAGTGCAACAAGTTTGGACACTATGCTAGAGAATCTCCTAACAAGCAAAATCCTCCAAGGGACAACAACAACAATCAAAGAAACATCTGGTCTAACAACAAAGGAAAAAGGAATGCTCCTGCTACTTGAGAAGGAAATAATCGACATCCTAAGAGGACAAGAAATGCCAGCTATGATGAAAATAATGTTGTTGAAAAACAAGATGAATATGATCTCATTTCTGCTTTGTCTACTGCCTCTCCTCCGGGCACCTTGGATCATTGGTTAATTGATAGTAGAGCCTCAGGACATTTCACCGGATATATGGAGGTTTTCTCAAATTTAGTGGAGAAGAAGACTAATCTAAATATTATTCTTGGAAATAATGCCACCTACTCCGTAAAGGGATAGGAACTGTTACTCTTCACTTGAACTATGGTCAAACCATTCATCTTCAGGCTGTTTTGTATGTGCCTGATTTGAAGAAGAATCTGGTCTCTTTCTGCGATGGAAGATAGGCTTTAAGGTAGCTTTCATTGATGGAAAGGTACGTGTATGGAATAAGAACTTTAAAGATGCTTTTACTCTTGGGTTCATGATTGATGGTCTTTATCAAGTTGGTGGAAGTCCTTTGGGAGTTTTGGCAAATAACACCCCTATTCAATGTGAGCTGTGGTACAGAAGATTTGCTGATTTACATTACAAAGCCTTACTTGGCATAAGGAAAATAGTTACAAGGATGCTCGAGTTTCATATGAATCATGAAAGAGTTTGTCAAGGTTGTGCAGCTAGAAAACATATAAAGGGATCATTCCCTTCTAGTGAGAGCAAGACATCTGATATTCTTGAGTTTGTCCATTCTGACATGGTTGGCCCTTTGCCCATGACTTCATTGGGAGGATACTTATACCATGTGATATTTGTGGGTGACTTCTCTTGCAAGACTTGGATTTATTTCCTAAAGAAGAAGGATGAAGTATTTAGATGGTTCCATTCTTTCAAAGCTTTGGTGGAGAATCATACATGAAAGAAGATCAAGACATTAAGAACTGATAATAGAACCGAGTATGAATCTAATGAATTCAACGACTTTTGCAGAGAGGCAGGTATTAAGCGGGAGACAATTGTTCCATATAATCAACAACAAAATGGAGTTGCCGAGAGAAAGAATTGAATTATTATGGAAGCCACCCGTGCCATGATTCATGAACAAGGCCTATTGAAGTTTTTATGGGGAGAAGCTGCAAACACTATTGTGTACGTTCAAAATAAGAGTCCTTATCAAAGCTTGGTTTTTAAGACACATGAAGAAGTCTTCTCTGGTAAGAAACCTGATGTTGCTCATTTTAGAATCTTTGGTTGTCCTGTACATTTTCATGTACCAAAGGAGAAAAGGAACAAGTTGGAAGCCTCTGGGAAGAAAGGTGTATTTGTTGGATATAATGAAGATTCAAAGGCATCTCGAATTTATGTACCTGCTCGAATAGATGTGGAAGTAAGTAGAGATGTTACCTTTGATGAAGACACTGCCCTAAAAAATGCAAGGGATCTCCTTATCACAAGGAAGGATGATGATACTGCTAAAAGTCAAGAAGAACCTCTGATGGATGAACCCATGTCCAATGTTGATGGCCCAATGGATCCACTTGATCCACCTCCTTGTGATCCCTATACCTCAAAGAAAAGACCTCTATGGCTCCGGGATACACTTCAAGACGCTAATTTTTTTTTTTACTTCGAGAGGAACATTTCGAGAAAGTAAGAAGCTCACCAAGTATCAAGGATACTTGGCTGCCATGAGTATTATCATTCAAAGTGAACCTTGCTTTTTCAAAGAAGCTTTGAATCACTAAGTATGGAAAGATTCTATGGCTAAGGAATATGAGTAAATCATGAAGAACAATGTCTGGAAGTGGTGCCTAGACCCAAGAACAAGTCCATGGCCACTTCAAAATGGATCTACAAGATTAGACATGGAGTTGATGGAAGTGTAGAGAAATCCAAGGCAAGGTTCATGGCTCATGGCTTTTCTCAAAAGGAAGGAGTTGACTATGATGAAATATTTGCACCAGTTGCCCGATATACCACTATATGATCCACAATTGCTCTCATTGCAAATCAAGGATGGAGTCTGCATCAAATGGATGTCAGGACCACATTCTTACATGGTTCACTTAAGGAAGAAGTCTACTTGGAACAACCTCAGGGGTTTGAAGAGCAGGATAGAAGGGCACATGTATGCAGGTTGAAGAAATCCCACTATGGGTTAAAGCAAGCCTGTCGGGCTTGGTATGAGAGACGACGAGCTGCAATATTGCAACAAGATTGTTGCAACTCCCAAGGCTATTGACTTAAATTATCAACCTGGGGTTCATACAAACTTAAGAGGTGTCGACACTATATGTGCAACATACAATGTGTCCTTTAATTGATCTGATGCAATGAAGTGAATATCATGAAATCAAGCCTAAACTAATTGCAAAAATGGAAATGTTACCCTATTTGCAAGAAATAGAAATGTCGCTTGCTCAAATGTAAATGTTAATCCTAATTGCAGAAATGTAAACACTATACTACTTGCAAAAATGTAAACATTAAGCTAGCAAAATGTAAATGTTGCATTGAAAGGAAACCTAGTATATGGAATGGAAATAACAATGCTTGAAATAGAAGCCATAGCTTAAGAATAAAGAAAGAAAACTAATCTAACTTGCATGAAGGAAAGAGCATGTAATCAATCACTGCATTCCAAAGAGTTTAGATCCATTGACAACGCTCATTAAATGTGGCAATCAAGAAAATCATTATTGTGCTATCCAATTCATAAATGTCCATTAACCCAAATTGTAGAGGTAAATTGCAATGGAGAAGAGGCAAGCCTTAAGAAGTCTTTGGTCTTACTCAATCATGGATTTAGAGCTTAGGGGTGATGATTCAAGCCGAAGAGACAAAAACCAAGCTTTTGGAGCAAATCTGGTCAAGTTTACACGTGCTACAGGACTGCTACTCCTTGAGATAACTTGCCGAATGCCCAAGCAAATCAAATGCAAATGAGATGAGACAAATTTTATTATTAAGTAGGATGACCTAGACCCCCATTTCAAGTGGAATCACTCAAAAATACCCCTGTTAACATGTGCTAAAAATAGTAGAAAATTACTACTCTAAAAACTGGAAATTCAAGAATTAGTGATCTAGTTAACCTACCAAATGCCTAACCTAATCAAGTGCAAATGCTATGGGGTAAATTTTGTTATTAACTTGAATGTTTTTACGACTTAATCCAAGTGGAATCAACTCAAAATAGGCTCGTTAACATGTGCTAAAAAATAACAGAAAATTACTACTATTTTGCTACAAAAGACTTCTAGAAATTCTAGATTTGCGAACTAGTAAACCAATCCGAGTAGCTCAATGATGAATATGACATTTCAAAGTTGTTCTAAAGTTGCATCATGCTTGTGACTTTGTAAATAACTTGCAAAACAACTCACTTCAACCATTTAACTATTATAACCTACAACAAAAGAAGCATGAATAGTAAATATAAAAATAAGAGATGCATGTGGAAAAGACATTTAAGGGAAATAAAGAAATTGTACAAGAGGGCTCTGAGGCTCCTGGGATGGCCAAGCCCAATGATACTCAAAGTCCTATGAAGGAAACCAAGCTTTAGAAGCTAAAAATGGCACCAAACTTCATTATTTGAATCAATTCAAGTACATCCCTGCTAGAAATGAAAGTGGAGTTGCTAAATAACAAGTTTTCTCTACAAGAAGACTAAGAAATACATGCCTCTAGAGGCAAATTCGAATTGGTACTTATACAAATGGATGGGGAAGCATCCTCCTTGAAATGAGGCAACTTTTCCCTCGAAAATCCCTCAAAAAGTGGATCTAGTTCCCAACACTAGGAATCTTCATTTAATGACAGGGAACACATTCCTAGATTTTTTCAATCAGTGGAGCTCAAGAATTTGTCAATAATTTCATGATATTTTGTTCATTTATTATCCAACCTTGGTCCATCTTGTAGTAGGGAGCAAGTCTCTATATTATCTCATTTAGAATTTACTCAATATTTTGCAGAAATAAATAATATTAGGCACAAACGTGCAGTTGTCTCTAAACCTTCCTATTGAACATATTAAAACTAAAAATATGTCATCTAATGCAAAAAGAGAGGTTTAATGTGTTGAATGATGGTCAGATGGTCCTTAATTTATGTCTAATTTGGAGGCCCATCATACCCCCTACTCAAAGTGTTGCTCATCCTTTGAGCAACTTAATGATCTATCTCTGCCTCATTCATGGCCCTGGAGGCCTCCCTGATCTATCTTGTAGTTGTCCAACACTTTCCTGTAGCAACTTTCTGCCTTCCTGTAGCATCTCTATTTTCGCCTGTAGCAGCTTTGTTTCTCCTGTAGCAGGGCAATTTGTGCCTTCAACTGCTTGGCTGTGATTGCTCCAGTGGTGGGCCTTCTCATGGGTGTCAAAGTTTGCTTCTCCTTTGCTTTAAGGGAGGTGACTTCTTCAATTTTCCTTTCACCCTGTCCCAAATCCATTCCCCGGTGGCTAGCTGATTCTTCAATTTTGATTGGGACTGTTGAAGGAGGTTGAGGCTTCCCTTGCTTGATCCTAGTGTTATTTTTCCTCTTAAAGTACAAGGGGCCTTGCTTGGGCTTAATCGGTGTACTAAGTGTGGCCAAGGTATTAACCACCTCTTGTTCTGTATTCCCTCGTGAGAGGCTTATTTCTTTCCCCTGTTTTCTGTCTTAGAGGGCTCCTTAGGGGTCTCTTCTTTTTCTTTCCGTTCTCCTCCTCCTTCTTCCTCTGTCTTTTTTCCTTCCTTTTTCTCTTGTTTTGTCTTTTCTCCTCCCTTTTTCTCTTCTTCCTCCTCTTCGCTTTCTTTCCTACCTCCAACACTAGATTTTTGTGTCTCTTCTTGTTGTGTTGAGGTGCGGGCTTGTGTCTCAATGAAGGCCTCCCGACCCCTCCCGACCCATGTCCACAAAGTCATCTCACAACATAGGACTTCTGAGATGGCTTAAGGCATTCATGACAATGAGCTTGATGAGGCCATGATGGGAAATGTGCTGGTGCCTCCCTTCCCTCACTCTCTGGTTCATTTCAATGATGGATTGAAAGAGGAAATGTGGAACATTGAGCCTGCTTGGAATTGGTAACTTTGTCTGGAACCTTAACTCATAGAGCAACCTAAATTGATAGGCATACATAATACTCAACCTCCCCTCACAAGATATGTACTTGAGGATGTTATAGGCTACTTCATCCCAAGGGTAAGGGAGGCTCTCTCTTCTCACCCCATTTTTGTCTTCAATAGGCTCCTCTTCAGGGAGAAAGAAGTTTTTCTTGGCTGTGACATTTATTGTCCTATCCTCTTTGCCCCATAGAACTCCTAAGGGTATGGTGGTCACTCTGCTGATGAGCTCTGTGTTTAGATGGATGGCAAGTCCCCTATCTTCTCCTTGAGAATTGAGGGCCATGGCAAACTCATTGGTTACCTCATCATCATAACCGTTCAATTGCTCAAAGAACCCCATCCACTGATGTCTTAGAAAAATGTCTCTAACAGGGGAATGCTAATGGATTCTTTTGGTGTCTGTGGGTTCTCTTCGATTGAAACCTCCCCCTTGGCTCCTACCGCTCCTTCCTTAAATTATTTGAAGGGAATTTCCAAGATTTTTCTTTGACTAGTCTAGGGTGTAGAGGGTGGTTGATGCTTTTTTGTTAGAGAGGGAGATGAATGGTACCCCCTACCTTAGTGAAAAACTTACTTTGCTCTTGCCTTGCCTTTCTTATGTGAGAAAATAAAATTTTCAAAGGAATTTACTTTACAGGGGTTTGCTACAAGATGCCTGTAGCAAGCAAAATTCTCTATGCAATTATATGGAAAGTGAGGAGGGAGAATGCCACTTACCCTTCTCAGGATGACTCTTTATGTTCATGGGGGTTTGAGGAAAATTCTTGGTGGTTTGGACTCCTTTTCTCCTCTTAGTTCAATCTTGTAGCACCTCCTCTACGTTCCTGTAGCAATTCAGGTATTCTTGTAGCAATGGTGTCTAGTTCTGTAGCACCTGCAAACTAAGCTTGTAGCTCTTCTGTAGCAGCCTAGGGGACCCCTAGTCATTGCTAGCTTGACTCTCGATGTCTTAGTGGGCCTCTCTTACTATTTTAGGAATGAAATTCTCATCACAAATGAGATTCAGACTTGTCCTTTTATTTTTCTTGTGGTAGTGGGTATAGTGTGCTGGGTGAGCTGGCCCTGATTCCTTATCATCATCACTTCCCCACTTTGACTTTTCCACGTTGCATGGGTGTTTGAGTAAACTGCAGTCTTACTAGTCGAGGGTGGCCAAGTTTATTGGCCACCTTCAACCTATAAAACCTTCTCTTGTGTGCATTGAAAACTATTTTTTTAACCATAATATGCTCAACAGGAGAGGTGAAGAATAATGCATACTTGTGCCTACCTGATGTCGAGCTGCTATAGATGCATGCATGCTGCTGCTGAACCAGTGGTCGATCAACTATTCCCTGAAGGTGCTCTTCCTCATTCTTTCCTCATGCATAGGTCTTTATTTGAGAAAACTTGATGATGCTCTCTGATAGGTATTTGACTGATATAATTTCCTTTTTCATGTAGGTCCCTCCAGTGCTCGATTTACCTCTGTTGGAGTGGATTGGTTGCCTCTTCAAGGATGGTGTGGCTTCATCAAAACTCAAGGATGGCCTTGTTAATGCTCAGGGATGGTTAGGTCTTCACTATGAAGCTGCAACAGTCCTCTGCTCCTGGTTTTATTGGATTTGTGCAAGTTGCTACAACACCGATCTCTCTCCTGTAGCAGTCACATAGTTCCTTTCAAATCCTCATTCAAACCTTTTGTTGCTTCATGAAATGCATTCATTGACTTGGATGAATCATGGTGATCCTAGCGACAAGAACAAGAGCTTTGATGGTGGTGAAAGCTTGTGAAGAAGGGGTGAAAATGGTTTTTTTTCATAAACATAGATGAATATTTGGATGGAAAAGTGACTAAATGGTGTGGAGGATGGATGATGGAGGTGTGGTAGACTTATTTTTCATTTCCCAAAGGAAAACATAGGATCTGACCCCTCCCTATGCCGATCACAATCTTGTAGCAATTTTGCATAGTCTTGTAACAATACAGGATAGTTCGTAGCAAATTTGTTTAATTCATATAATTCAATCATTAGATTGGATTCTCCTGAAATTTTTTGAGCATGTTGTCACCATCCGTATGCAGCTCCGCGTAAAAAATCTAGGCCAATGGAATGCACGAATCTCAAGAAAAATAAAAAAATGGCTGTAGGTGATGGTGGCCAATGTCTTGAAAATTGTGCACTGGAATTTGCTGAAATTTCTTGAGCATGTTACCATCATCCTTATGCATCTCCACATAAAATAGCTCGACCAATGGATGCATGGTTTTTGAGATATGGTAAAAACGATTTATGCCGTGTGTATTTTGACAGTTCTGTAGCAAAACAAAACTTTCTTGTAGCACTTCAAGACAACAAGTAAAATGAGTGGGAAAGGCTTGTGAATGATGGGAAATGTCATGGAACTGGATGTGGGCGATGAATTGACATAGCCTTGGTCCCATTGGAGCCTTTGGGTAAAGGGGGAGAAAATCCAAGTTTGACTTCCTTTGACTAGGTTTTCAATCAACTCTTCTTCTTTTGGTGCTAAATTGTTCTTGTTGCTTGCAAAGGTTGGAGATCACCTGCATTCATCAGAGAGAGATACATGGAGCAAATAATTTTTTCCTTTTCCTATTTCTTTTTTTCTTAGGCCTACTAGCTGCCTCAATGAGGTTTTCGACTAGTAGGTCTGCCTAGGCGCTTCAAAGCAGGTTTTCACCTAGGATCTTTTTATTTTTTTTTCTTTTTCTTTCCAACCCACTGACCACCTCAAGGAGGTTTTCAATCAGTGAGCCAATCTCAAGTGCCTCAAAAGAGGTTTTCACTTGAGATTTTATTATTTTCTTCTTATTTTTTCTTTTTCCATTTTTTATTTCTTTTTTCTATCCTACTCTACTTGAAAAAAACAAAATCTCTTTCAAGTATAGGAATACTTCCAATGCAGCCATGTGCATATCAAGATGACAGATAAACTCATGTGTAGGCTCGAAATATATGCTTTGACATGTACCTGAATGTGAGAGACCAATTTCTTTGATGATGTCAAGAATTGTTGAAGAAGAGTGTGTTGCTGCAACTTAATGATTGTCTGGAACCAAATTTCAATATAGTTGTGATGCCCTTGGTTCACTTGCACATTTGGATCACTTTCTGTGTCCTCTTCTACCATGACATTCAAATCTTATTCTTTTTGCCGATTAGCCTTTTGAACATAAAGAATTCGATGATTAACATGACATAAATTTTTCATTCTTAGGCTCCAATGGCTGCTCTCCATTAAATGTGGTCCATGATTCCTTGGTCTTCTCTGGATCTTCTTCTTTTGGATGTTGTTCTTCAATGGCATCAAGATAATCTCTTTGTTGCAATATACTTCCCGATCTAAGGTGAATACCATTCACATCAAGAGGAGTTGTTTGGAAGTATTGTACTTCAACATTTTAAGTGGGTTGAGTTACTTCGTTGGTTGGATTCAAAAATGGTGGTATAGGTAGTTGAGTGGGAGTGGATCTTTGAGATGGATGTGGTTGGGGCTGTGGTTGTGGTGGAGGTGGATGGTAGGGATAGCATGGAGTTGGGTATGGAGGATATTGAGGAAAATATTGAGGATATTGAGGAAAATATTGAGGATATTGTGGATCTCTCCCATAAGATACTTGCTAACCTTGTTACCAAGGTTGGTTTTGAGGTTGAGATGACCAAGGTTGCCAAGGAAAGGGTGTATTCCAATTACTTTGAGATGGATTCACATAACCTTGAAATTGTGAATTAGGTGCTTGTATCATATCAGGTTGACTAGGCTGCCATGGTCTTCTTGGAGCTACATAACATAACTGCTTTGGTGATTGACTTGCTCCATTGTCTTCTTGGTAAAATTCCTTCAACCTTGGTAATGATGGGCAATATTTAGTAGCATGTGATTCTGCATGGATAACACAAATATCAACATCTTCTTTTTGCTCATTTTGCATTCTTAACATTTCTACTTGTTCACTTAGATTGCTAAGAATTTATGTTTTAAAGTTATCAAGCAAATTTCCAAGTTCAGCTTGACTTACTGATCTTGATGCTGATTTATTTACTCTTGCCCTTCCTTTTGATATGCGCTTGCATATTTCCCAAATTACTTCAAATGATAATATGTATACATCACCTCTACTCATGAGATCAAAGAGATCAATCCACTCATCCCTAATTGTTTTTTTAGTGTGTCAAATCCTAAATGATATAATTTTGTCTTAACATTATACATGAATCTCTCTATTAGATCCCCAAGGCTCTCATCTTATTTTTGGTTTATTCTAAAGATTTATTCTTTAAGATCGTGATCTTCATATTCTTCTAGAAATATCTTTTGCATATCATTCCATGATCTTATTGAATTAGTCCCTAAACTCATGAACCATTTAAAAGCTCTATCCTTCAATGTTGCACAAATAATCTCAATTTTTGAGTGTTGTTAGGTAATCGTAAGATCTACAAAGGTTTTCAAATTCAAAGAGAAAGGTTTCTAGATCCTCTGACCTCATACCATGGAAGTTGGGAAGGAAAGATGGAGGGATGCTCTTCATATGAACACTAATATCACTATCTTGAATGGAAAATCCAAGAGGATTTTCCTCATTGTCATCATCTCCATCCATTTCTTCCACTTTCTCTGCCACCTCTTCTTCTTTTACCTGCAAAAGTAGATGGTGATGTGGCTTTTACTGCACCATGTGATCAAGTGGGGGGGTTGTGGTATTGAATTTTTTTTTGTTTGTTTGTTTTGTTTTCATAATTTTTTTGAATAAAAATACTAATGCAATGCAATTTTTTGTTTTTGAAATGAAAGATGCCTATTGCAAGTTTTTGTGTTTTTGTACAAAGTAAAAGAAATGAATCAACTAGGGAAGAAAACAATGCATGCTTTGACACCTCCCCTACAACAACGCCAAGAAGTGATGAGCCCCAATATTGAAACAAGAATGCTGCAACTCCCAAGGCTATCGACTTAAATTATCAACCCAAGGTTTGTACAAACTTAAGAGGTATTGACACTTTATGTGCAACATACAATGTGTGCTTCTTTCGTTCATCTGATGCAATGAAGTGTATATCATGAAATCAAGCCTAAACTAATTGCAAAAATGGAAATGTTAACCTATTTGCAAGAAATAGAAATGTTGCTCGCTCAAATGTAAATGTTAATCCTAATTGTAGAATTTTAAAGGCTATACTACTTGCAAAAATGTAAACATTAAGCTAGCAAACTGTAAATGTTGCATTGAAAGGAAACCTAGTATATGGAATGGAAATAACAATGCTTGAAATAGAAGCCATAGCTTAAGAATGAAGAAAGCAAACTAATCTTACTTGCATGAAGGAAATAACATGTAATCAATCATTGCATTCCAAAGAGTTTAGATCCATTGATAGAGTTCAATAGATGTGGCAATCAAGAAAATCATTATTGTGCTATCCAATTCATAAATTTGTCCACTAACACAAATTGTAGAGGTGAATTGCAATGGAGAAGAGGCAAGGCTTAAGAAGTCTTTGTTCTTACTCAATCATGGATTCAGAGCCCAGGGGTCATGGTTCAAGCCTAAAACAAAAACCAAGCTTTTGGATCAAATCTGGTCAAGTTTACATGTGCTACAGGACTGCTACTCCTCGAGATAACTTGTCAAATGCCCAAGCAAATCAAATGCCAATGAGATGGGACGGATTTTGTTTTTAAGTAGGATGATCTAGGACTCCATTCCAAGTGGAATCACTCAAAAATACCCCGGTTAACATGTGCTAAAAAATAGTAGAAAATGACTATTCTAAAAACCAGAAATTCAAGTGCAAATGCTATGAGGTAAATTTTGTTATTAACTTGAATGTTTTTAGGACTTAATCTAGGTGGAATCAACTCGAAATAGGCTCGTTGCCATGTGCTAAAAAATAACATAAAATTACTACTATTTTTCTACAAGAGACTTCCAGAAATTCTACCCTAGCATACATCCTACCTTTGTAGTTTGGGGCTCTTAGGAAGTACCTCTTATTTGGCCAATGAGTTGGTAAAAGTGGTTAGGGTTAATTAGTACTATCGACAAATGCTCCAGGTACTACTATATTCCCTATGACTAGGATGCATGATGTTCAACAACTTGATCACTAAGGATCAATCCTGGTAGGGTTTCTACCCCTTGGACACGAGAACTTGCCTCTGTCATTTTGGCAAGGGTGGCAGGGTGTTGTGACCCATCCTCTTTAGATCCTTTCTTATTGGTCTATGATATCAATATTCAACAGAGACAAGACAAGTTGCAGAGATGGTACATGATGGACATGATGACATAACAGTTGATGAATGTTGACAGGTGGAATTCCTCCCTAGTTAAGATGCAGTGTTAAAGAGTGCAACTAGGGGCTAATTCCCCTTCCTAGAAGCCCCTCTTTTGATGGCTCATCACTGTATTAGAATACCCTTGATGCCATTCTTCTTCACCTCAAAAATTGGAATTTTTGCATACATACAAATACCCTTTCTTCAAGTCGGCCTCATCTTCATCTACAAGTTAGCCCCATTGTTGAAATGTCATGACCCTTGATCCCTCATTGATCACTATAAATACACCATAAGGCCTACTCATTTTGGCATCCAATCATCACACTTTTATATTCTTGGGTTCGATAGCTCTGAAAATTACAAGAGTTTCTTCACATGTGCAAGGAAGAAGAAGGTCGAAATTATAGGCGGCAAAAAATCTAAACCGTCTGCAATTTTGACTAGTGTTGACTTTGACTTTCTGAGAGATTTTGACTTCGATCTTTAGGGCCTATCTCTGCTTGGTGAGGCCGCATTTTTGGGCACAAAAACTGAGGTAATTAAGGCTGTTTGACTGGCATTGACTGTAGGTAGAATTACAGACATTGATCACAGAACGTTGACCAATTTGATTGGTTTTTCATCTCTATTTTGGGTTGACTTTGATATGCTATTAAGGTCGAGTTCCTTGCTACATTGGCTGAATTAATTGGAGGTTGTTTGTTTGCTGTTTGACTACCGTTGACTGGATTGGTTAGGGCACATTGATTGTTGTCTATTGTAGACTGTTCACTAGGATTATATTGGATCAAATTGAGCTTCATATCATTGGTTGGTCAACTTTATTGGATTAGGCAATACTTTGACTTTGACTATTGTACTAAATTGGATTTTCTCTCTCTGTTGAATATTTGATATTTATCAATAAGAAGAATCGGTTGGGTTTTCCCCCTTGTCGGGTTTTGCCCTAGCATTAGCCTAAATCTCTGTGTTCATTGTCTTGGCTTGTCTTCTTGTGCATTGTTGATGATGTTCTATCTACAATTACTATCAATGGTTATCTAAAATGAATGCTAATTGATTGCTATTGATGTTTACTGTGATTGCTATTGGAATCTGAAGTGGAATTGTTATTAGGCTAATAAGACATTGAAGTAATTGTTGAAAGCATAGATCATACCATAAAAACTAATAGAAGGGCTGCATCCTTCATCCTTATTCACATGCCGCCTCTTAATTGGAGGATGTACCAGGGACATGTTTTTCCCCTTAGGGGCTAGGAACACCATATAGGATTGTTTATTAGCCACTCCTACCTAGGGAGGTAGCACTTCTAGTGATCAAAACCCCAAATTGGGAAGAGAGGCCCCATATGAAGTCTTAATTTGTTCGTGACTAACAAGCTTGGTTCACTTGGATGCACTAATGATTAATTATACCTAATTTTGAAGATGTAGCACTGAACATTATGTGTGATTTGCAGGTGTCTTTCATCATGGTCTGGGCAACTCAACTACAACTTGAGTCCACTAGAGGAGCATATGACACCCTGTAGGTGAAGCGTTGAGAGCCATGGGACAACTATCACTCGCAGACCATCATTCCATTCCATGGGAACCTACAACAACTCAATCGTCTGTGCTTTCCCACATATTATTTACGAGATGATGCACTTGGACCAACATGCCCCAATTGGCTTAGTAGTTTACACATGGTTTCATAGCTGATTTGAGGCCCAGATGAGGTTTGTCTCACCCTTTGAGAGATGGGAAGGCTAGCACCATTCTTTGAGCCCTCAACATTGGAGCAGAACCAACTTATTCTATCACGAGGAGACCCATGAGACTCATTTTGTGCTCCAAACAGTGTTTTTAAAATCAGAACTGGTGACTGGACCGGTCCACCTAATGAATTGGTTTAACGACCGGAACCGGTCTAACCGGGACTAGTTTGGTCTAAACGAACCGGTTTTAAAAAAATACATTAAATAATTAATTTTTAATGAAACAAAATTATTTTTAAGATATAAAACCATGATTCCAAGGCAATAGAGACAAAATATGCAAAGTTTGCTCATTTATATACCATGTAAAGGTGAATATATCAAAATGGCACCGAGTGCAATACATATCATCGACAAAATAACAAAATACATAAGCAATGAGGCTCTAAATGGCCTATAAAGTCCAAAAACAATGTTGCAAGCTATGAGGCCATTGGCCTACTACAAGTCTATAGTGTACACATGATCAATCATCAAGTTCATCACCACTACTAGCCACAGGATAATCATCAGGAGCTACATAGACATCATCTGATTCAGATGGAAGCACGAGTTTGTCGACCTGTACGACTAGTGCCTTCCATTGGTTCTTTGCATTTCCTTGATGCCACTGCTGATCCTGGTTCTGATGCCGCCACATAATCTGCTTCATCCCCTGCTAAAGCCATGTCGATACCAAAATCAGCCTCAAACAAAGGATCTTTAGTCTTCTCTGCCCATTCTGATGTTGGATCAATATCGTCCAACACAATGGGATCTAGATCAGGTGTTTTTCTCATCATTTGGTTCCTCCTCAGTCGAAGGTTGTATTGCACGAAAACAAGATCATTTATCTGTTTTTGTTCCAAACGGTTTCTCTTCTTCGTGTGTATGTGCTAAAAAACAGACCAATTGTGCTCACAACCTGAAGCACTGCAAGTTTGACTAAGGACTCTAATTGCAAACCTTTGCAATTGAGGACACTGGCCACCAAATGACTCCCACCAATGTGCTGCAAAGAAAAAGACATTAATTAGTAACTTAGTTTATAATTTGAATTGTAAAGAACGTAAACAATTTTAACTTGAAAAGAAAAACAAATTGGAAATTGGAATTGCTTACCTAGTTGGTCCACATCTCTTGCCATCTTTGCCAAGTTTTTGCCAAAAGTACCACCTGCCATAATGAAAACAGTAAGTTGTCTATGTATTTCCAACTAGTCTGCATGGCTAGGGACCATGCGCTCCAAGCAATCAATCAATCCAGCTCTGACCTCCCCATCATGCAGATCTCCTAGCCGATTTTTATAATGATACTTTGGGTTCAAAAATACCCAGCTGCATGTATAGGACGATGGAGTTGATTGTTCCATCTATTATCAATGATCTCCCATATACGGCCATATTTAGCTAACCTGTCCTTGTAAGCTGCCCGTATCTGCTCCTTTGCCTGATCCATAGCCTCATAAATGTAGCCCATGGCCAATTTTTCCCCATCCACCATCAATAGCACCTTAACAAGGGGCTCAATAATTTTCACAAGCTCTACAGACCTTTTCCAAAAATAAGTGTCTAACACTTTCTTTTTGGTGTCTTTTCCATCTGGTCTACGAGCCTACTGAGATTCAGACCATTCGTCAGAGGAAATCATTTTTTGCAAGTTTTTATGTTGACCATTGAGACATTGCAACGTGAGAAAGTGAGTTGCAAATCTCGTAATTGCAAGCGTAACAAGCTCTTTGCCCCAAGTGTTTTTCCTCATTAGGCTCAAATTTCAATACCCATAAGTGGTTGTAAATGTATTTTGTAATGCACTTGGCATGCTCTACAGTGTTTTTTACCCACTCCACTTTGCCTATATCCTCAAGCATGAGGTCTATGCAATGTGCAGCACATGGAGTCCAAAATATGGTCTTATATTTGGTCTCAAGCATCTTTCCAGCAAGAACATAGTTTGAGGCATTATTGGTGATGACCTGCGCAACATGCTGCTCCCCAACATCCTGAATAATGTTATCCAAAAGCTCAAATAGAAGGGCTGCATCCTTCACCTTATCAGATGCATCAACTGATTTCAAAAACATGGTTCCTTGAGGGCAAGAAACAAGGAAATTAATGATAGTGCGGTTCTTTCCATCGGTCCATCCATCTGACGTGATGGAACAACCTGTTTTGAGCCATGAATCTTTGAACTCAACCAAATACTCATCAATGGAAGATATCTCTTTTTGCAAAAGAGCTCCCCTCAAGTCATGCAGACTTGGGCCTTTGATGCCTTTTCCTGCAGCTATAACAGAGTCCCACATAGCTTGGTAATAAGGTGAGCGAGCAACATTAAATGGGATATCTGAATCATACCACCATCTAGCAATGTATTGATGAGAAGTTTCTTTGCATTGTCTTTTCCAATGTTGATCCAAAGTGGGTTGAGAACTTGGCTGGTAGGAAGTGGGATTAGAAGAGGCAATGTTGGTAGAAGATGAGAAAAAACTTTGGATGTTTGTTCTCTTTGTTCCTTTTGATGGTTGGCCAAAAGAAGGATGAACATAGTGAAAGGGGTCATTGGTGGAAGGGATAGAAGAGGAGTCTTGAATCTCATAATCATCATACCCACTCTCTTTCATGGCTTCTAATAATTCCCTCTTCCTTGCAATGTCATCTTGGATGGCCTTCTCCCTAGCCTTATCCTCATAAAACTTTTCAAGCTTGGAAATGTATTCTGCCCTAATAGGACCTAACATTGCATTTGGTGCATCACATGGCTTTACTCGGCCTCTTATCCCAGCCAAGTATTCTTTCAACCTAAGAATACCCCCACCTCCAATAGATTTATGGCAAAATTTGCATATCATTTTTCCATCAATTACATCACAATGAGCCCATGCACTGTCCTTTCCTTTTGGAGCCATGTTTGCTTGAAATAATAACAGTTTGCAAAGAAATCTGCCATTTAAAAAAAAATGCAGCTAAGCAACATGGAAAACCAAAGCTAAATGTAGGAAAACAAATGCACATGCAAGCTACAAAATTTGATAGCATAGAGCTAGAGAGTTGATAGCATAGATGATAGAATTGAGAAGTTTATAAATTTATAACACATAAAAAAATTTAATTCATGGACAACAGTCAAATGAGGAATTTTCAAGTGAAAATCCTTACCTGGAAATGCAAACTAGCTTCCTTAGCCTCTTCTTGAAGATGGAAACTCCATTGATAGCTACAAACTATCTCCAAAATAGCTCCAACTCCAACTCCAAGATGACTACTCCAACAAAAACTTAACACTCTCCAAGCTCACAAACAAACTCACAAACACTCACAAACACTCCAAATCAGATGTGTGAGACAACTGAGAGTGAGAGGGGCCTCTTAAAGGCTTGGAGAGGGTGTTTTTGGAGGGAAAGCACCCTTAGTTTCCCTCCAAAATCCCTAAAACACACTCAAAAAGTCGTTGGCTGGGCTCACAGTGGGCTTGCTTCCTAACCGGTCGGTTTGATACAAACCGGTTGGTTCCGTCCTAAACCGGCCGGTTAGGACCAACTGCTTTTTTCGGCGAAGGAGGGTGTCTGGCTAGGTTTTTTGATTGGTTTCAACTGGTGGGCCTGCTAACCGGCCGGTTAGATCGATAACCAGTTAGTTGGGCCGGTTTTGAATACCATGGCTCCAAACACAAAATTGGGGCCCACACGATGAATTGCATGGAGATCTGGGGGACAACCCCTAGAGGATGATTTTTGGAGCCCTCTTCACTCAGCTTGGTACCTAGAGAGCTCAACACATGCCTCCAAGAGGCTCACGCATGGATGACATCATCATTTCGACCCCCTTGTGGTTGTTATCCTATGTTTTAACATTGGCTATCTGGTTGGCTTGCAACCCCAATTAGTTTTTTCCTATCATTTGACAACTAAGAGGGGCTTTTAGGCTAAATTAACATTCATTAGACATGTATATATTGAAGAGACCTCATTTGAGTCTCTCATCATCATCTTGGATAATTCGACCTCTTGTACAAATTTCGATGCTTGGAACTAATTTGATCTTGTCTTTGTAGCTACTTCTTGGATCATGGATGGATATATTACATGTTGTCTTGTAAGTGCTTAATGTTGATGAAATTTTCTTTGAATTGTCTAATGTATGGAATTGTTGCTTCTAGAATATGCTAAATTGTGCCCTAATTGTTGAAAATCAATTTTTGAAGAGCTTTCTAATTGAGTACTGCATATGTTATTCATTGTATGACATATAATGAATTTTCCTAGTGGAGGAATCCATAAAATCTCCATCATACTCCATTATCTTTTGAAGTGGGTAAATGTTGGGAATTGGTACCTAGGGCATCAATTTTAGGCCCCAGAGACGTTTTAGCTCATCTTGAGCCTCCTAAGACTCCATATGCCCGAAGGATAAGGCACTAATCCAAGTCCTTATGCTTATTTGGGTGCTTATGCTTGTTTTTCATTTGGGCTTTTTGGGCCATGGATTATTCGGTGCCCTGGAAGAAGGAAGGGCTTTGACGTGATTTTGTTCCCTCACCTTAAATGCGGGGTTAATCTTCAATCTTAGTCTCGTGTGATCTCCCTTATTAGCCTATGGCTTCAGGAAGGGCACTACTTGTGAAACCTTGATTTTGGTGGCGTGGTCTCGTTTTCCTGTTCCACATTTTTCATTCTCCTCCACAAATTACAAGCCCCCTTCCACCATTTCCCTTCTCTGGATGCACATGATTATTGGGTCCACAGGGCACTGTCACACCCCATCCCCTTGTCCACATATTTGGGTTGGGCCTGGAAACGTTGCCTCGGAGGTTGATGTAGCTAAAAGAAAGTTAAAAGCATATCATGGCCACAAGCAAGAAACAAGACAAAAGAAAATCATAAAATGCAAGAGATGGCCGAGACATTTAATATAGCATGTGGGAAAAAGCCAAACATGGGCTCTACCCCTTATCATTGTGGCCATCACCCTGGTTCTTAGGGCCCATGGGTGCCCTTCACATCATTAAAGGAATCCATGCACGTCCCAACCCCTGGTGCGCAATGAACTGCCCCACCTTTAAGGGGGTAATAACTACTGTACATCGTTCTCAACATGCTCTCCTTTCCTAGAGCTTCGAGCAATAATGCAAAGAAAAACAAGAAAAAGCAAAAGACAAATAAAGAGGGGTGGAAAGCAAAGGTTGGGGTAACTCATGTAACCACAATTGCTCCCTTCGCACATCTGTACACTCAATATGTGGACTTCCTCATCATTGCCATCCTTGTACCGATGGAATTTGGCCTTGAGATACCTTTTCCCTCATCCATTTCATCATTATTCACATGCCACCTATTAATTGAAGGATGTACCAGGGACATGTTTTTCCCTTCTGCAATAATTTGGCCTACCTCTGGCCTGCTCGTTTTCTCTTCCCAGCGACACGACTTGCCTGAAAATTTCACTACTAGCCTAGAAATTCATACATCCAGCTACTCAGCTCAAACTGAGGTTTCCAACATTCCTCTGCCTCTAGAAATGGCTTGCTTTGCTTTCTGGGTGATCCCTCGACATCTAGCAATTGAATTGACTCCCTTTTCGACACTCGCACTGAGATTCTGGCTCACTTGCATTGGCTATGCGGCCCTCTCTGCAGAAATTTCTATGTTCTCTCTCCAGCCAAACTGGAATTGGAGAGACATTGAAAAATCTTTGGATCACATTGTTGCTGCTCCCTAAATCACTGATGCTCATCCATTGGCTCTAATTCTTCCCTCATTGAATCATTGTGCATTGGGAAATTCACCCTACCTAGATGCTTTCTCCCTCACTTGTGTCTTTTCCTCATCCCATCGATCTGCTCTTATAATCTCTCGTTGGAGCTTCAACGACCATGATTAAATCTTCATCAATGGCTAAGTTCATCTCAGACTCTATCCATGTGAGTTTCTAGAACATTCTCGATCATCCTCAATTAATTCCCTTTAATTAATCGATTTCCCTAAGTTAGACTTGGGCATTGTTATTATCGATAAATTAATTTAATTGAGTGGTCTCTAGGTGTTTTCTCTCGAAATCTTTTTTGGGTTTCAGAGATCTTGTGTTCCTTAGTCTCTTAGACACAAATCGAGATTAGAACACCTACCTAATGCTACAAAAACTAACACTCCCTCTTAGCGAGGAAGGTGTTCTCTGCACCAATATTAGTCTCCTGCACACGGATAGTCTTGCGATGATAATGTATGACTGACCTTCTCTACTTCTCCAAGCTGACCAATCTCCTTGTCACTGGAAATCACTGCGAAGAGAATACTGTCCATCATGCTATTGCGTAAACTCTCATCTACTCATACTGCTGCTGCGACTACTCTATTGCTATCTCTACACTGCCGTTGCAACTATTGAGTTTGATCTCCCCAATTCCTGAAGCGCTAGCTTCCATAGGACTGCTCCCTTTGAAAAAAGACTCCCTTTGAGTCTAGATCTCCCTACAGGAAATCTCTCTTCTCCCTCCTGGCAACTTGCAATGTCCTCCCGCACTGGAAACTGGACTGCGTAGTTTTGCGCTGTGAATATTTTGGTTGGAACTACATTTGCGTGCTACAACTGGGCAATTCACATTGCCTATGTCACTGCAATTGTCTCTCGCTCATCTGACTGCAACGAGCTCTACTACTGTTTATTTGATTGCTATTTGCTGACACTATGTTACTGCAACTATTTATTGAGCATTTGACTGCAGCTAGCCCTGCTAGCACTGAATCCTGCTATGGAATATTGTGGGCCCCTGTAGTAAAGGTGATGGATATGCTACAACAATTTGGAATTGATCCGTTTGATCTCCTTGTTGCATTTGTGCTGGACCCTACCCAACTTAATATGCATAAGTATCAAGCTTCTCCTCCACCTAGAGGTACTACTGCTATCAATGCAAACTCCAATCTGGTGGTTAGTTCATCAATCTCTGCCGAAGCAGCTGCTTACTCCTGCTGCCCCTTCTTGTCCTTCTTCCTTTGAGGACACTGGGTGACATAGTGGCCACTCACCATACTCGAAGCACATGATCTTCGATAGATCCTTCTTCTTTCTCTCACTTCCTCTTGAGCCTTGTCCCTAACTGGGACGTTTCGTTGCCTTTCCCTTACCTACAAGGGCAACATTTTCCTCATCCTCCTCCTTTAGTCCCTTGCAGTTGCTGTTGGTAGAATCATTCGCAAGGCCGAGTCTCATCTCCTCTTGAGTGAAGTCACTCCACTTATGATCCCATCCAGGTAGCGTATCTCGCCCAAAAATAACTTGGACGAAGGTATGCCACTCCTTGGTGAAACCATTGAGAGCCATTCCGACTAGCTCACTATCTGATGTTTTTTCTCCAACGGCTGCAAGTTCATCACTGACATTCTGAATCTTGGTGAGGTAGGGTGTGACGCCTTCTCCCTTCTGCATTCTGGTGGTCCTCAACTTCTCCTTGAGAATCATCTTCCGATTCTCTGATGGATTCTCATACAACTTTACTACGACATCCCACATTTCCTTTGCTGTGTTTAGTGAAGCAACATGCAGAACGATATGATCCCGAACCCCATCTAGGATCATCCTCTTAGCCTTGGCCATTTCTTTCTTGTACATTGCCTGTTGCTGAGCATCTATAGGTATGGCAACAACGTTCTCTGCATACTCCTTCAGACCATGCTCATCTAACAGGAACGCCATTCTAGCCTTCCATACGCCAAAGTTGGAGGCTCTCTCTAGTCTGTCTTGATCCCTGAGTCTTGCTGTGGCCATCTTTGCGAAACTCAAGTAATCTGGAGACTAAAACTTCTCCTTCCTTCTGCTACTTGCACCCCTCACTATAATGCACAGATCTGCCTTACCTTACCTCCATAAATCCCTCTCAGACACTCTCACTGCACGTAATTCCTTAACTAGGAAACTTGCACTAGTTGGCAAGTCTGCTACGACCTCCTGCAACTGGAAATATGGAAATCCTCTTCTACTCCGTGTGCTTTTCTCTTCCTACCCTACGCAGATCTACAACTGCTACAAATCCCTGCACTTAAATCTCATAGATTTGCTTTGCAAAACTGATCTGCCCACTAAAACCCTCTTTTCAGCAAATCCATTGTCAACTGCTATAGATCTGAGGCAATTTGCACTTGTCCACCAATCTGGATCTAGAAATTGAACTTTGCCTTTGCTATACGCATTCCCTGGCCGGCCTGCGTAGATTTCGAGAAAGGGCTTCAGATTTGCCATTGGAACTACACGATGTTACTCAGTCTTGCCTCTAAGCTTCATATCTGATCAAACACGCTCTGATACCATGTGAATATTCCTTGATTGCAATAATTGGAAACTATTCTTCTCGCTGATGTAGTTTATTTGTCTTCAGTTAATTAATTTAATGACAAATAACGAATAGCTCACTACTGCAATCTTCACAACAAAATACATGTGTTGTTGAAAATTAAACTGGAACTAAGAAATTCATGCACACAATTAACACAATTATTTGGGATTAATGTCCCTGGAAAAACCCCGAAGGGATAGTTGGTGCAGCAGATGAGTGTTTATTTTATTATTATGCAACAGTAAAAATTTGAGTACAAAATTTTGAATGCCCAATTGGCAATCCTTTGAAAAATATATTGGCAAAAATTATTTGGAGAAATTATCTCCCTTCTACAATAATTCAACCTCCCTTTGGCTTGCTCATTTTCTCTTCCTGACAACACGACTTGCCTGAAACTCACACTACTGGCCTGGAAATTCATATGGCTTGCTACTCAGCTTAAACTGAGCCATCCAGCCTCCCTCTGCCTCTCGAAATGGCTCTCTCTGCTTTTCAGGTGATCTCCCGATCTTCAGCAACTGAATCGACTCCCTTTTCGGCACTCGCACTTGGATTCTGGGTCACTCACACTAGTTATGTGGCCCTCTTTGTAGAAATTTTGGCCTCCTCTCTCCAGCGAAACTGGCACTGGAGAGACACTGGAAAAATATCCATATCACTCTTTGAAGTATAAAACTTCAGTAATAAACATAATTATGTAAATATTTTATTAACAATTGAATGATGATTACATTTTTGTGAGAGGCCCGACTATATACTGCCTTAGGTGCCTCTTGGTGAACGAGCATGATCTTTAATCATGCCCTTTTGCCTAATAAACTACAACTAACTAATTTTTACATGACATTGCCTTCCTCTCGAAAGAATGCTTTGTCCTCAAAGCTTACGTAACGACGGATGTTGTTGACAAAATGCTTCAGTCTCCCAAGAAGCTTCTTCTTCTGGTAAGTTGTTTCACTTAATCAAGTATTCCTTGATTGTACGACGTCGAGGCTTTCTTTCCCTAGTAGATAAAATACCTTCTGGTTCTAGAATGACCCTTCGTTCATCATCCCGGGAGGGAAGCATTGTTTGCGCTGATTGATGGTCGCCTAGTGCCCTTTTAAGGCAGGGGACATGGAAGATGTTGTGAACATGACTTTTCTCTGGAAGGCTTAAACCATATGCAACTTGGATGATCTTTTTATTGATTTGATAAGGTCCATAGAACTTTGGTTCCAATTTATTTTTTCCTTTCTGTTTGAAGGACAATTGTTTGTATGGTTGGAGCTTGACAAACACTCATTCTCGGATTTCAAATTCTCTTTTGGTTCTGTTTCAGTCTGCTTGTTGCTCCATACGATTCCTTGCATTATTCAAGTTTTCTTTCAGTATTTGGACGATTTTTTGGGTTTCTTCTAGTTGATTTTATACAACAGGTAGATTTGTCTGGACAATAACTAGATCCTTCCATTTTGGGGGCTCATATCCATACAAGGCTTGAAATGGCGTCATTTTTGCTGACGTATGATAAGTAGAATTATACCACCACTCAGCGAGATGCAACCATTGAGCCCACTTATTTTGTTTTTCTGTAGCGTAACAACGTAGGTAGGCCTCCAAACATTTATTGACAACCTCTGTTTGTCCATCAATTTGAGGGTCATAAGCGGAACTCATATTTAGGTAGGTTCCTATGTGGTTGAACAACTCCTTCTAGAAATTACCCTTGAATTTGGCATCTCTATCACTCACAATGACTTTCGGAAAACCGTGTAATTTATATATATTTTTGCAAAATATTTCAGCAATTTGTTTAGCTGAGTATGATTTCTTTATTGCCATAAAGTGAGCATATTTGGTGAGTCTGTCGACCACTACAAAAATCTTGTCCTTGTCATCAGATACGAGTAATCCCTCAATAAAGTCCATCGAAATTTCTTCCCATTTCTGATTCAGAATGTTTAAAGGGTGAAGTAATCCAGGTGTCATAATATTTTCACTTTTATTCCTTTGACATGTGTCACACTCTGCTACATATTTCTGAATATCGCGACTCATCCCTTTCCAAAAAAATGATTGACGTGCATTGTAGTAAGTCTTAAAGAATCCTACATGTTCTGCTGACGATGAATCATGTGACTCCTTGAGTATCTTAAATTTAAACTTGGAATTTGCATTTAGATAAATTCTTCCCTTGTACCATAGAATATCATTCTTCCATTCAAATTTTGAGTTGTTGGGAAGGTTATTGATTATTGCCGTTATTTCTGGATCCTTGGCATACTCACTTCGAATCTCATTAAGCCATTCAGGAACAACAACCAAGATTGCAAGTAGTGTTGGTTCTTCGTCTTTCCTGGACAGGGAATCTGCTACTACATTGTCTTTTCCCCTTTTATGTAATATTTCCATGTCAAAGGCGACAATTTTTTCAATCCATTTTTGTTGTTTTTCGGAAAGTGTTTTTTGTTGAAGGAGGTGCTGGAGACTGTTATGGTCTGTTCAAATGGAGAACTTACTTCCCAAGAGATATTGCCTCCACTTAGCTAGTGCGTGCATAATAGCGAGCATTTCTTTGTTGTATGTGGACTTGAGGCGTTCTCTTTTATTGAGTTTCCTGTTTTCAAAAGCTATTGGATGCCCTTCTTGCATTAACAATGCACCTATACCGAATCCGGAAGCATCACACTCGATGATAAATGGTTTAGAAAAATCTGGTGTTGTCAATACCGGGGCATTAGACATAACTTCCTTTATGTTTTCAAAACACCATCCTGCTTCCTCATCCCATAGAAATGAATTCTTCTTTTAAAGGTTTGTCAGAGGCGCAATTATATGTGCATAGTTTTTAATAAACCTTCGATAATACCAAGTCAAACCTAAGAACCCTCTTAGCTTGGATACATTAACTGGTTTGGTCCTTTCCTTTATAGCTTTGATTTTATTAGGGTTCACTTTTACGCCTTCATGGGATGTAATGTGTCCAAGGTATTCTACTTCTTCCTTTCCGAAGGTGCATTTGGATTTTTTTTGCGTAAAACTGATGCTCTTTTAGTAGTGTAAGAACTTTATCCAGATGTTGTAAGTGCTCCTTCCAAGTTTTACTGTAAATTAAAATATCGTCAAAAATACTAATACAAACTTCCTAAGACGTGGATGAAATAATTCGTTCATAGTGGCTTGAAACGTTGCTGGTGCATTGGTTAACCCAAACGGCATTACTTTAAATTCCTAGTGACCTTCGTGTGTTCGGAATGCCGTTTCGGTATGTCTTCCAACTTGATTATGATTTGATAATAGCCTGACCTTAAGTCCAATTTTGAGAAGTATTTTGTGCCATGTAGCTCATCCAACATTTCGTCAATAAAGGGGAATTGGGAACTTGTTTTTAATTGTTATTTTGTTTAATCGTCTATAATCAATGCATAGCCTGAATGAACCATCCTTCTTCCTTACCAATACCACTGGAGCAGCATACAGACTTTTACTTTTCGAGATGATCCCATACTTTAAAAGGTCTTGAATTAATCTCTCAATTTCCGTCTTTTGGTGATGTGGATTTTGGTACGGCTTGATGTTGACGGGGTCTGACCCAGCTTTGACTTCTATTGTATGCTCAATTTCCTTGTTAGGAGGCATTTTCATAGGCAGGTCTTGAAATACTTTTTCATGCTTTTGAATTAGATCTTGTATCTCTGGTGACTCTTCACTGATCATATTTGCAGATAACATTTCTAATTGGTGACATTGTTCTACATAAGCGGGTGCACCTTTTTGAATCATCTTCATCATCTGAGATGATGATACAATTTGATTCTCTGGTGCTTGGAATCCCTGTAATTTGTACCTTTGACCTCCCCATTTAGATCTTATGAATTGTACTTGATGGTTGGCAGCATAAGTGCCTAGAGTTCGTAGCCATTGGATACCTAAGACTTCATCTACTCCACCTAATGGTACAGTGAAGAACGAAGATTCTAAATTAAAGTCTTGAATCTGCAATTTGACCTTATGGCATTTCCCTACCTTTTCAATCTTCTTACCGTCAGCTACCATCACCATCATGTTTGGTAAGGGAAATGAAAAAATATTGAGTCTCTTTGTCAATGTTGCATCTAAAAAATTGTGTGTGCTACCAGAGTCGATGAGAACCACTACGTTGTTCTTCTTTATATGTCCTTCCAATTTTAAAGTCTGATACCTGTCATAGTTGATAGTGACACTTGCGGAGTACTTCCGTCATCTAATTCTGGTGAGAATTCTGGGGCATCTTCTGTTTCTTCTATGTCAGAATCCTCACTGTTTGAATCATTAGTTGCTTCACAATTATCTAGGTTCTTTGATTCTTTTCCTTTAGCACACCTATGTTTGGGGTCCCACTTCTCACCACAACGTTTGCATTTGCCCTCTTTTATCCTTTGTATTTCCACATTAGATTTTTCACTTTCACGACGATGTGGTGGAACATATCTTGTATTATTTGAATCCACATACTAGGGCATTCTTCGTCTTGAATATACTTTTTCCGGTTTTGACCACAGTATTTGTTTAAATTTCTTTTCATAAGTTTTTGCTTTTTGTCTTGCTACTTCTATTGACGTAATGTCATGAAGGTCAAGTTCTACTTGTAAATGAGTTTTAAGTCCGAAGATGTATGATTGAACTAGACGAGACTCTGACAACCCAGGTACTCGTGTTACTAAGGTCTCCCATTCTTGAGTGTACTCATCCACACTTCCTTTTTGTCGTAATTTGATGAGTGTTGAAAAAACTCTTCTTCCCTTACACCTTGGAATCTTTTAAAGAATGCATCTTTAAATTTCCTCCAACTGATGGCGATTGTCGTCTTCTTCCACCACATATACCAATTATATGCTTCTCCTTCCATTTTCATGGATGCGTGCCTAAGCTTTTCGTCATCATCGTTGATGTCATAAATCTCGAAGTATTCTTCTGCTTTATTCATCCATGCAACACTGTATTTTTCGTTTCCATCAAATTTAGGCATCTCGACTTTTGCCCTTCGCTGATATGTCGCTAATGGTTGAGCGAAAAAAGGGTGTTGATTGATAAATGTATCCCAGAGTTGCTTATTTGAAAAAATCGCGTTACGATTTCCTCGGTGGGGCGTTGTTGATCTTTGTGGAGATTCAACTTTTTCTTGAGAATCTGTTGATTTTGTTGAGTCTGATGAATTGTGCTCTTGATTTCCTCCATCTTCTTGGAGTAGTTGTTCGAGTGTAATATTCTGCTTTCCACACAAGTGGTTCAGCAATGCTAAGGTCTGGTTATGATTCATTTCGGATTGGATCTGGTTCTGCCCTAGCTGTAGTTCTATTCAATTTGTTGTATCTTGAAGCCTCTTGATATCGTCAGAATGCTCGATAAACTTATTCTCAAAATCGACTAATTTTTTATTGAAATCATCGGAGTGGCTAGTAATCCTCTTCTCCAATTCAATCAATCTTTTATTGAAATCGGCCATTGACATTGACATTGAACGAGTTTGTGGGGGTGTATATTTGTCTGCTAGCTTAATTTTTTTTTTAATTAATTAAATTATATAACATATAGTTTTTAAACTATATAATATGTGTATATATATATAAATAAATTATATATCGTATCTAATATATGTTATAATATATTAACCTCCGTGAGTTATTTTAAATGATATGTCGTGGAAAAAAACGACGACACAGCTAAGGAAACACCCTTAGCGTGTAACGATGGCACAGGTCAACAACGTGAGGGACGTTGATGGAAGGTGGTGAGACGACAGACAGAAAAAATGGTGGCGGTAGTGAACAGTCGGATGACAGATAAGATGGGGGCATAATACCAAATACAATACCAGATACACAGGGGTCCGATGCACGTCTTCTGTAGACATCGGTGTGGAGGGTCAGAAAAGCTGACTGGGCAGCGGATGACGGGGATGCGGAAGGCTTCGAAGGAACAGGAATGATGGCGACGATGGGGCAACAGATCTGTGACAACGACGGGTACGCAGATGCTGGATGCTGCAACAACAACTGAGGCAGTGTAGCACGGGACGACAGTGAAGGCCATGTTCTTACTTGCTCTGATACCAGATGAAGTATAAAACTTTAGTAATAAACAGAATTATGTAAATATTTTAATAACAATTGAATGATGATTACATTTTTGTGAGAGGCCCGACTATATACAGCCTTAGGTGCCTCTTGGTGAACGAGCATGATCTTTAATCATGCCCTTTTGCCTAATAAACTACAACTAACTAATTTTTACATAACACTCTTCTACTGCTTGCTCAATCTCTAATTCTCTTCCACTGGCTTGAATTCTTCCTTCACTGAATCACTGTGCACTGGGAAATTCGCATTGCATGGATGCCTGCTCCTTCACTTGTGTCTTCTCCTCTTCCATTGATCTGCTTTTATAATCTCTCGTTGGAGCTTCAACGACCATGATTAAATCCTTATCAATGGCTAAGATCATCTTAGACTCTATCCATGTAAGTCTCTAGAGCATTCTTGATCATCCTCAATTAATTCCCTTTAATTAAATGATTTCCCTAAGTTAGAATTAGGCATTTTTAATTATCGATCAATTAATTTAATTGAGTGGTCTCTAGGTGCTTTCTCTCGAAATGTTTTCTGGGTTTTGGAGATCTTGTGTTCCTTATTCTCTTAGACACAAATCGAGACTAGAACACCTGTCTGATGTTACAAAAACTAACATCAAGGTTGTTTTTTTATGGGATGCATAACTCTTTGGTGTCAATTCTTGAAACTCTTCTCACTTGATTGCTATTTAGTGCATAAAGATTGATTATGGATTTTCAAGTCTTCTACTAAGGTAGTAAAATCGATCCATTGAAAGGTAAAGTCTATCACTTTAAAGGAAATTGTTTTTGGGTAACTCCTTTCCTATATCCTTTGGTAGTTTGGTAAATATTTAATTCATTGATTTGTTTATAATTTAGGAACCCTAGTAAGGGTATAAATTACTATTATTAAGCTATATTCATGTTTGCTAGTGAAGGTGCTTCCTTTAGGACCCATTCGTTGTAGGGTCTTAGACTTCATTTAAATCTTGATTAGATAGTGGACTTTGAGTCATTATCCCTAGTCTCCTTACCCAAATCCACAAGGAAAATAGGCCATTTTGAAGAAGCATTTTTGCTTGACCCCATAAGCTCCCTTAGATTCACCTTGATTCCTTTGCCCTTGTTGGATTTGGCACTTATCTCTATTTTCTCTCATCACTTATTTTATATTCTTAAAATATGAAAAGATTGTTTTACTAAAGCAACTCTCATTTCAGCCTTGTGCCTTATTGCTTGGTTTTTGTAATCGTACTAGGGATAATTCCCTTGAGTTATAGGAGAACTGACCTAAAGTGAAGAGGATAGGTTACATTGTTGATAGTGGTGATCATCCTAATAGTTCCCTCTAGGGTTGTACCTTGTGGATTAAGGATTTTAACATTAGGTACAATTTGGGAGGTAACAATGCCAATACAAAGTAGGATTGCTAAAGCAACTCCTATATAGAAGTAAGATGTAGAAAGTAAAATAGGAGTCTAACCTAAACCTTGGAAAGTCAAATTTGAAGATTGAGAGATGATCTGGGAGAGAGATGTACACGGTTAGTGGATATTGAGTTGATGATACCAATGGTACAAGCATACGATAGTCCACTGGAATCATCTCTCCTAACATGCAAGGCCAAATGGATAGAGCTTTAGTTAGATGTTTGTTTGGAAGAATAATTGGAAGAGGAGCTAGATTGAGTGCTGTGTTTGGAAGAATAATTGGAAGAGGAGCTAGATTGAGAGCTTGTCTCTATAGTTTGGAATATATCATTTGGCTACTAACCTCTCTACTAATATGAGGTTAGGATTAATAGTTCCACTGGGGTTTCCAAAAGGACTGTTTTGGAAATATTTAGTTTCCTAAAAAATTATCTTTCTTGGAATTTGATCACATATTTGAGTATCCTTTATGGATATGTGCTTATAATTCAAATTTGTTGGAAATTGGAGAAGGAAAATTTTTGATCAAAGATAATTTGTTGACCAAGCAATCTTGAGGATTTTTGCATTTTTCAAAATAATTGTAGTTTTCAATACTCATTATCAAGTGGATATTGGGTATTGAATTTGATGATGATCAAAGAATCTGAAAGTTTGGTCAAAATTGGGTTTTGAGATTTGGGCATCTTTTTGAGGGGACCTTTATGATGAACAACGAGGGGTCAAATTTTAGGTCATTTTGAAAACCTTGCAAGTTTGGTCGAAACTAGAGTTGTTACACCTTGAAGTAATTAGGTGCTGAATAGGATCATTAGGGGGGACATTTATAGACAACCTTGTTATCACACAGACACACAAACTCACACTTCTTAAGATAAAGTCCAAAAGCTCAAGTGCTAGTGGAGTGAAACTAAAAGGGGGTCATTGTCACCTCACTGACGCTCTTCTGCACTTCAAACTAGTTCTCCTTCGGCTTAAGGGGGGCTTCCCTAGGTTAAGATTGTTGGGATCCAATGCATTGAGTTTCATGGTGATATGAAGAGTAAATCCAACAACATGGTTGAGGAATAGATTTAGGGTATACAAGTTGAACGACTGGAAACTATTGTCTTTCTATTGGGCACATGGGGTCAACTAGTTGTCTATTGAGAAGGTATGAATGGATCTAGGCTGATAACTAGGGTTGTCTATTACTAACCCTAGTAGATCCACCTAGTATTTCACAAGCGTCAAGATAAACTCACGAGAAGATTTCTCCACTATAATTCTACCAAGGCTTTAAAAAAAGAATCTATCCAAGAACAGGAACAAGAGAATGCATCCTCTCCACTAGACAAGCACATTTGCACCAATAATAATTTAATAAATATATCCAACAAGACTTAGAGAGACCACTTAAGAAATCTTGTAACATCCATAAACCCTAGGTATGAACATTAAAGGAGTTTCAAAATTCATCCACAACTTATTTGCTTAATGAGGTGCATTAGCCTTCCATCCATAGCACCAAATTCAAGACAAAAGAACTCCAACAAAATATAAAAAAATTCAAAACTTGCTAAGGGATTTTTCCCCCAATTCAACCATCAAAAGGTATTGAGGAAGTACATCTCTATCTATAGGAGATGCTCAACTTCCTTTACATTAACATAATATTTTTTTAAGTAAAATCCCCTAATCTAGCCTATAGAGGGGCACAACACTCTTTTCTCTAATTAATTAATCTAAAATACAAGTAATGTGGATTGTTCACACCACATGCATATTAATCTACATCAAAAAGTCTCCAAAGAGAGGGACATCTCCACAAATGCGGAAAAAGGGGGCGTCAATGCACAAGATCTAGCCCTAAATGCCACTCAACAATATACATTCTTCCAACCAATCCTTTATTGATCATTCCAAAGTGGGTTAACAAGGCCCCAATGTCCAAAAGCATCATATGGGAAGGGCTACATGTAAGTGGAGTTGAACTATGGTCTTGTGTTCCAAAGGAATAGTGAAAATGAGCTCCAAACCAATGTTGTCCTTGCTATATTTGTATTAATTCTTCCAACACGACCCAACCAATATGTGCAACAGTCTACTACTCTTTTATACTAACTTTGTCATTACTAGCTTCCTCATCTTGCTACTTTAGAAACCAAAATATTGCTTTTTGGAGAAGTTGGAGAGGGATGGATAGTTTTACTTAAAGAGGCAAAAGTTCAACTAAGGTCTTCATGTGATATTTGAAGTTTTTACAAAATAGATGAATCCCCCATTTGATGTTGCTCTTTGATCATAATGCAAGGAACACTTGAAGTTTGCCCAAAGTTCCAATCAAATTCAAGCCATCCCCTCATGCATATCCGTCAAAACGTCCTATGCTTGGCTCGGATCCTTTTTTCATCTCTTCACAAGGGACATACATACTAGGGAATAGAACACTATCACCTATTCCTTCTTGTAAACAAACTAATCGATAACAAGTCCAATTAGGTCACTTGGTAGATTCACCCCATGGACTCAAGCCCAAGATGGCCTTCTATGCAAAGCATTTCATGGAGATGAGAGATGGATTCATTATTAAACCATCCTATACTCTTCACAACTGCATACATGCCCTTAGGATCCCTCTCATCCAATTTTGACTTGGTTCTCATTGACTTTGGCTGGAAACCAATCATCATATTCCATGAGTGGATAGGACTTGTTACCTTTTCCACCTACAAGAGATTGAGTTAGAGGAGAATTGTATTTTTCATTTCCCCATGTCTTATGAGATCTTGTGTTGATTCCACTACCTTTTTAGGGAGTTGTAGAACTCCCTCTCTGTCTTCTTCATATTGGATCAATGGTGCTTTGATTTATAGATGAGGTAGGTTCTCAAGTTTAGGTTGTTCATGCTTAGACCACCCACACCACTTGACACTACTAGGATTGTCACCTTTTCCCAATATTTAGATACAAAAGCACTAAGAGGTAGGTAGAGAGCAATTCCACCACCTCAATTTCTAAAGCCACGAGGCCTCTTTTGGAAAATGTAACTAGGTTCGGTCTTCATAATTGTTATTGTACTTATGTCAGTGTATATTTTATGTAAAATGCAAAAGAAGAAAAAGAAATATTATTTTCCAAGCATGGGTTTCATGCTCAAGTCAATTGGTCATTTAGGTCAAGCATGTTCTTCATGCTTCTAGGGTTTGTCAAAGTCAAAAGAATATTTGTCATGAGTCAAAGAGTCAAGTCCCATTTGGACTTTGAAAAGAAAAAGGAAAAAGAATTGTCAAAAATCCCTCTAGGTGCCAAGTCGACCTACCTGTCAAGTCGACCCTGCGCCAATGGACATGTCTATTCGCACCCCTTTGGACAGTACAAATAGAGGGAATATGGAGCTCATTTGGAGACACATACTTGGATGTTTTTGGTCTGAAATATTGTAGATAGGGCAGAGATGAAGACGAGGGCCGAAGTATGAGAGGAGTTTCTTCTTGATCTTAAAGTTTGTGGAAGTTCTGCCTTGATACATCTCTTGTTGTTGATCTCTTGATGATGGATTTACTATGCTAAAGGAGGGTCTAACACTGCATCTAGAGGGTGAAGTTTTCTATTGTCATGGATCTCAAATATTTTTCTTTGATTTGATTCTATAAGAAGAGAATTTTTTGGGCTTTCCCCTGGCTTGGAGCATATAACTTGTGTACTGTGATCTTCATGTTTTACATTTGATAACTGTCTAATGAGGAAGAATATAAATAAATTAATGAGAAGCCAATAAATTTCACAAGCAATTATCATAGAAAAGGAAAATCTAATCTAATTGTTAAACCTCCTATTTTCAAACAACCTCGTGGAAACCCATACCTTATATGATAGTGTTAAATTTGCACTCAAGATAGCACTTTGACACCCTCCTTCACTCTCATTTAGATCGTAGCTAAGAGTGGCCCTTCCATGTTCCAGGTAGCATGTCGTATCTATATCATCTAGCACTTCTAGATTTTTTAGACCATCAATATAGTGTTCCATCTGTTGAAATTCCCTTACACCCTAGGTCTGGTCTGTGACTTAGCAAAGCACATAAACACACTAGTAGTGCCCAACAATAAACAACTTTGCATGACGAAATATAGGAATAGTGTAGTCAACAATTGTACACAAGATGTATGGCCCAAAACATGTTCTTATCAATCCATCAATAAGAAATTCATAGGGATTTCGCACCAAGGATCATGGCCCTTCAGAATCCTTGACACAAATTCTAATATACAATAAAATACAAGTTTGTTCTTTGACTGTTACAACTAGGGCTAAGGCCTAATCCTTTAGGCCCTCATCTTCTCATAAAAAAAGAACAAAACAACTCAACTTACTTGCTATTGGCAGTTCTTTGCAATCAACCCTTTCAGTGCTTTTTGTCCACAAAAATGAGCTCCTTTAGACCTCTATTCATATGCTATAACCTTCATCAAACTACTCCTTCAGTCCGCTGATCATAACATCCATTGATTAACCCTTAATACACAACCCTTTGCTTGCTGTCGTTGCTATCAGCCTACTCCCTTTAGGTTATGTCTTGCCTTTACTAAATCTATGTAGGGCTTGGCCTACTTGCAACCACAGTCCAACCCTTAACTAGGGCTCAAATCCGTCTCATATGCCTGTGGCCTTGCCCTTTCTCCAACGACAAATACTTCTCTGCCATCGACCTTCCATAACAGCTCTGCAGTCAACTCAACATGTCCTCAGTTGCCCTCCATTAGGCCTACGGTAGGCTTGTTCCTTCCTGCGACCTAGTCTAGCCCTCTTCTAGGGTTCAAATCTCTTTCCTTTGGCTGTTTAGATGACATAGAACCATTGTTTTTATAATCAGCCGTTTCGAAACCGACTCGGCCGTGTTGGTCCGAATTCTTGGGCTACCGGGTCGACTCGGCCTTTGAATCGGATCGACCGACCGAGTTGTTACCAAGCCAGCCGAGCTGGCTAACGACTCGGCTAGCTCGGCAACAACCCAGTCGGCTCGGTCGAGTCCGAGCCAACTTGGCTGGATCGGTAACAGCAACCAGTCAAAGCACTTCAACACAATTTTTTTTTTTAAATTTGCTTTTTAGGGACCCCAAAGCCTAATGTAATATGCCTTTGGGTTCTTTGGGCTCCATTCCCCTCTCCTAAACCCTATAAAACCCACCGAACCCCTCTCATTTCCTCACAACCATCTCATTGCATTTGAGTGAGAGTTTGTGAGGAGTTGTGGAGTATGTTTTTGGAGCAGCAGTGAGGAGTCTTGGGCAAGCATTGTAGCAGGAGTGAGGAGCTTCTTGGGCAGCCATTGGAGCAACATTGAGGAGTTGGTTTGTTGGAGCAACCTTGAGGAGGTAGTTTGTGCCTAGAGATATTTTTTTTCACTTGCAAAAATATGTTTTTGCTTATTTATTTTTTTGTGCAAATCTGGAAATTGAAAAGAGTGTTTTTTGGGAAAGAAATGAACATTGAAGCAATGCTATTTTTTTTGTTTTTATTTTCAGATTTTTTCCTTTGATTTCCAAGTGAAAAAATGGCACTTAGAGTGAAAGATGTTGCGGGCATATGCTGAAATGGTTGATAGTCAAATGCATTGCAAATTTTGCCATAGAAAAATTAAGGAAGGTCCTGGGGGCATTAATAGGTTGAAACAACACTTGGAAGGGCTTAGAGGCCAAATTACTCCATGTGAATCACCAGAAATTGGGGAGATTAGAAAGAATTTGTTAGCCAACTTTAAGAAGTTTAAAGAAGAAAAGGTTAGGCAAAAAAAAATTAGAGGCTAAAATTGGGAGGAAGAGGAGTATACAAAAAAAGATGCCTACCAACCCCCATTTTGATTTTGAGGGTTCTTCTTCTATCCCTTGTACTGATGCATCCAACCCCTTTCGATATGTTCCTCCCTCTTTGGAGTCTATCCAAGAAAAGGGTAAGGGTAAAATGAAAAAGAAGGGTGATATGAATATCAAAAGTTATTTCACTGTCACACCCTCCTCTCTATCAAATGCACATGGTCCTCAAGCTAGTAGAACTTTGCAACCCACTTTAGATGACCATTGGAAGAAAGAATTGAGGGAGACTACTTGTGATTACATATGTAGATGGTGGTATGATGCTGATATCCCCTTCAATGCTTCTCGTTCACCATATTATGAGCGTATGTTTGATGCCATACATGCTGTTGGAAAAGGCTTCAAAGGCCCTACTATGCATGAGATAAGGGGGTATCGTTTGCAGAAAGAAGTTGCCTCCATTAATGAGTATTTGAAAGATTTCAAGGACTCATGGGAAAGAATAGGTTGTACCGTCATGTCAGATGGATGGACTGATCAAAGGAACCGTACCATTATAAACTTTCTTATCTTCTACCCACAGGAAACCATGTTTCTAAAATCAGTTGATGCATCTGATAAGGTGAAAGATGGACAATTGTTGTTTCAGCTATTGGATGAGGTTGTTGAGGATGTGGAGGTGACTAACGTTGTTCAAGTCATTACAGATAATGCCTCTAACTATGTTCTTGCTCGTAAACTGTTAGAGGAAAAATACAAAACCCTCTTTTGGACCCCATGTGCTGCACATTGCATAGACCTCATGCTTGAGGATATTGGCAAATTAGATTGGGTCAAAAACACTATAGATCATGCCAAAAGCATAACAAAATCTATCTACAATCATTCATGGATTTTGAGCCTGATGAGGAAACACACAGGGGGTAGGGATATGATGAGGAAACACACAGGGGGTAGGGATATTATTAGGCCTGCCATCACTAGATTTGCTACTCATTTTTTGACATTGGAATCTATGCTTTCACAACATAGAAACTTGCAAAAGATCTTTTCCAATGATGAATGGAATCAAAGCCAGTGGTCTCACAAACAGGATGGCAAAGAATTGAAAAAGAAAGTTAATGAAGAAATATTTTGGAGAAAGGCAACAAAGATTGTGAAGGTTGCTGAGCCACTGGTTAAGGTGTTGCGGTTGGTGGATGGGGAAAGATTGGCTATGGGCTTCATTTATGAGGCTATGGATCAAGCAAAGGAGCAAATAAAGATGGCATACAAGGATAAAGTGGCTAGGTATGGGCCCATTTGGGCAATCATTGATGAAATATGGAACAATCAACTCCATTGCCCTATACATGCAGCTGGGTATTTTTTGAACCCACGATATCATTATAAAGCTCTGACGGCAGGAGCTTTGAAGGGGGAGCTTAGAGATTGATTGATTGACTACATTGATCCCATGATCCCATTGGAGTGTGATCAGCTGGAGATACACCGACAGGTCACAACCTTCAGCAAAGCCACAGGTACCATTGGGAAGAACCTAGCAATGATTGCAAGGGAAGCAGATGAGCTAGGTAAACAAAAATTTCAATTTTCAAATTCTTAATACTTATTTTGTTAAATCGTTTATAATTTGAAAGTTGGATATAATTTGTAAATTTGTTGAGCTAACTCATTACACTCCTATGTTTTTTGCAACACAATGGTGGGAGGCTTTTGGTAGCCATTGTCCTGAATAGCAGAAGTTTGCAATTCGTATTTTGAGTCAAACTTGCAATGCTACTTGGTGTGAGCGCAATTTGTTTGTCTTTGAGAGGATTCAAATTTCACACGAAGAAGAGAAACCGTTTGGATAAAAAACGGTTAAATGATCTAGAAGTCTCCTGCTTCTTCTTATCTTAATATTCCTTTATGCAATTCCATGGTTCCTCCTTGTCAGCTGTGGAAGTCTCTTTTCTTCCCTCTAACGATGCTCTTCTCGGGTTACAAACTCTGCCTTTGAATTCACAAACTCCCTCTCGAATTCGACTCCCCTTGTGTCTCAAAATCCTTCTTATTTCCTTGGTCAATAGGCTTTCCCTTCATCCTGTACAAACCATTCTCCCTAATTCCCTGAACCGTTCCTGAACTAGAGTTAGGGCAACTGGGCTTGAGAATCACCTTTCCATCCCGGAGCATTACTTCAAACCCCTTAGCCTCAATCACTGAGATAGATAAGACGCTGCACCTGAGCTCGGGTACCCAAAGTACATCCTGGACTCATAGAAGCTCTCTTGGCTCCATCTAGAATGGTACAGTTCCTCCTCCTTTGACTGTCATCTGACCCTTATCACCAATCTTAATGTGAAGATCATACTCCGATTTGGTCAGGCTCTCAAATACCTCTCGTGATCTTGTCATATGCTTCGACGCTTTGCTATCTGTGAACCAAGCACCCTCACGAATGGTGTTCCTTGAGAAATGACAGATCAAAGAAAACTCCTCCTCGAATTTTCTCACGAAATCATCCTATTCGTTCGTAGTTGAAGGTATTGTTGCCATCTCCTGCTTCTTCTCATTCTCTCCTTTCTTCCTTTGCGGACACTTACTCGCATAATGACCAAACTCGCCACATGTAAAGCATTTCACTTTACTCAAGTCTTTCTTCTTCTTGCCATTGTCGAACTTCCCTTTGCCCTTCTTCAACTTACTAGCAAGAGCCATATTCTCTTCATCAGAATTCTTCTTTTGAAGATCCTCGTCTTGAAGTTCCTCCTAGATAAAATCATCCCATAACTTGTTCCAATCTGGTAACTTCTCTTGTGAGACTATTCCTTTGATAAATGGCTTCCATTGCTCGAAGAAGCCCTTCAAGACAGTCCTCACCAACTCAGGTTTTGGAACATTATCAGTTATCACTAATGGAACTAAGCTCGTTATGGACTTGCTGAAACCTTGTAAGATACGAAGTTATGTTCTCTTCATTTGTCATCCTGATTTCCATGAGATTCCCTCTCAATACCATCTTCCAGTTCTCGTTGTTGTTCTGAAACAAGTCTTCTAGAGCCTTCCACATATCCCATGCGGTGTTCTTCTCGGCGAGATGAGGTATCAAGTAATCCTTGACTGCATCAACAATGATCAACTTGGACTTCGCATCCTACTTCTGATATGTTGCCAACTCAGCCACATCTGTTGGCTTGGCAATCTGCTTGTTAGGAAACTCCCATAGATAATTAACCAGCAACACTAGCTTGATTCTTTCCTTTCACGGATAGTAGTTGGACAGCCCATCCAACTGGTCCTCATACCTCAAGCCAGTCAACATCTTTGACAAGCTGTTTGTCCTTCAACAACAAGTCAACGCAAGTCCCTGTTAAACTGATCCTTGTGCACACTCTGATCCAACTGCTCTTCAAAGTAGCCCTGTTACCATGTTGACATTCCCTTGTACCCTAGGTCTGGTCTATGATTTAGCAAAGCACACAAACACACTAGCAATGACCAACAATAAACAACTTTTCACAATGGAAACTAACAGCAGTGATATCAACATTAGTACACAAGATATATGGCCCAAAACATGTTCTTATCAGTCCATCAATAAGAAATTCATAGGGCTCCCATACCAGGGATCATGGCCCTATAGAATCCTTGATACGAATGTTAATACACAATAAAATACAAGTCTGTCCTTTGACTGTTACAACTAGGGCTGAGGCCTTATCCTCCAGGCCTTCATCTGCCCATAAAAACAAAGACAAAAGAACTCAACTTACTTGCTGTTGGCAGTCCTTTGTAATCAGCCCTTTCAGACCTCTTTATCCACATAAATCAGCTCCTTTAAACCTCTGTCCATATTCTGTAACCTTTCAGGCTTTCAGCAAACTACTCCTTTAGTCCACTGATCATAACAACCACTGATTAGCCCTTAATACACAATCCCTTGCTTGCTGTCCTTGCTATCAGCCTACTTCCTTTAGGTTCTGTCGAACCTTTACTAAATCTATGTAGGGCTCAGCCTACTTACAGCCATAGTCCAGCCCTAAACTAGGGCTCGGGCTTGTCTCATATGTCTGTGGCCTTGCCCTTTCTCCAACAACTCACTTCTCTGCCCTTGGCCTACCTTAACAGCTCTGTGGTCAACTCACCATGCCCTCGGTTGCCTTCATTTAGTCCTGCGGTAGGTCTGTTCCCTCCTGCAGCCTAGTCCAGCCTTCTTCTAGGGCTCAGATCTCTTTCCTTTGGCTGTCTAGATGACACGGAACACCTCTCAGCCTTCCAGACTGGCTGCGGCTTCCTCTTCTTCTCTAGACAGTCCACTAAGCCCTCTTCCAAACAGACTTCCTCAGTTCGTCCTCTTCTTCTAGGTTGTGGCTCTCTTCTAGGGCTTGCTCTTCTTCACACTTGTGACTAGGCCTCTCCTTTGGCCTATATTTATATCTCTTGTGAGTGGCTTGGGGGTCTTCTTTGTCCTTCAAGAAATCCTCACTTCACCACTCAACAACAAATTAGAATATAATATTAGTTTTCTTGGGTTCCAAGCCCACAACTTTGGGTCCAAAACTCCAAACGTGGGTACTTTGCCCACAAACACTCCATTTTGTGGGTTTTCTCCTTACAAACCTAGCATCCAAGGCTTGTAGAAGTACCTCCCAAGCTACCAAATTGTCAACACCATCGAGGGTTTCTTCATTTCAATCTCGAATGATAGGAGAGATTTAGCAACTATCTGTACAAATTTGGAGATTGCTAGTGCCCCCTTCTCCTCATGATCAGGTGGCGGCTCCTCTAGGGCTTAAGCACATCCCCCAGGTGTCACTAGTTGAGAGATTTCTTTTCATGTTTTTGAGAGGGTTCCTCTTTTCTTGGGACTCCCAGCTTTGTATCTTGTGTTTTTTTGAGGATATATTTTAGATTCTACGTCTTTAACTTTAGAGGATAGATGTGCTTTTATAGGAGCTGCACTTGCACACCCACTATGTATTATATTTGATGTACCTAGTGATGCCTTTGACTGTTATGTAAAAAATTAGTTAATTTTAGGTCTATTATTTAATTTTAGGTTTAGCTAGACGAAAGGGCACGATCATAAGATCATGCCCTTTCTCAAAGGGTGCCCATGGCGGTATATAAGCCAGGGACCCCATTGTAATCATTCATCATCTGTAAATTCATCTTTTTAATAAATTATTTATATATATATTTCTGCGTATCAGAAGTTTTATGCTTCATTCGGTATTAGAGCCAGCCGCTGCTGCAACTCTTGTTCGCTCCTCGTACAGTTCGTTGTCTGTGCTCACTGCCAGCTTCATTCTGCCTTGTCCACGTCCATATACACAGTCAAACTATCGCTGTTCGGTCCGCTGCCACACTTCACTGTACGAATCACCCTTCAATCCACGACAAACCCTAGTCCTCTGCACGTGCCGCAGTCTACTGCATATCGTCCCCATCTTCCGCACTATCTAGGCTTATTCCGTCCACATTCGCCCTTCCGCCAGTGGTTTTTCTTTGCTGCCGTCATTAAAATCGAATTGACGGTAGTTCTGCGTAACCTGCGGTTCTTGTGAATAATCGCTGCAGGTGACCGACATCGTTTTCCCGCGGCAAGCTCTGCGATTAGTCTGAATAATTGTTTATTAGCGTGTGGGTTTTACTTTTGAAGGTCAAACGAAGGGTGCCTACCAAAAGACTTAACTATTCATGCGATATATATATATATATATATATAATATAATATAATATAACTATATATATATATATATAAGTTATATATAATATATATTATAATTTAATTATAAGTTATATGATATATAACTTTAATTTAGTTATAAGTTATATATATAAGTTAATTTAATTAATTAAATTTATTTTAATTAATTAAAATTTATATGTATAAAATTTATTTTAGCTAATTAAAAAAAAAGGAGGAAAAATACTTTAGCTGGCAAATAAATACACGCCCCCGCAAACCCGCTCGATGTTGACAATGACAATGGCGGATTTTCAAAAAAAATTGTTGGACTCGGAGTATAAGATAAATAGCAACCACGATGAGGTCAGTAAAAAATTAAATGAATTCCAGTTCAAGCTTGGGGAGCAAAGCTAACGAAATCAAAAATCTTCACGATACGACAAATCGAATAGAAATAAAGATGGAAAATCAACATGTCCAAACAAAAGTAAACATCAGAGAGGTCTTAACAATGCTGAAAATTCTGTGTAAAAGGTCAAATTGTACACCCGAACAACTACTAAAAGAAAGTGAAGAGAATCAAGAACACATCTCATTAGATTCAACAAAGTCAACAAACTCTCATGAAAAAATTGAATCCCCAAAAAAATCAGCGACACCCCACCAAGAAGTGAGTAACACAGCCTTTACAAACAAGCAACTATGGGATAATTTTACCAATCAACACCCTTTTTTCGCTCAACCATTAGCAACATACCAGCGAAGGGCAAAAGTCGAGATGCCTAAATTCGATGGAAATGAAAAAAAAACAATGTTGCATGGATAAATAAAGCAGAAGAATACTTTGAGATATATGACATCAATGACGATGACGAAAAGTTCAGGCATGCATCCATGAAAATGGAAGGAGAAGCATATAACTAGTATATGTGGTGGAAAAAGACAACACACGTCATTAGCTGGAGGAAATTTAAAGATGCATTCTTTAAAAGATTCCAAGGTGTAAAGGAAGAAGAGTTTTTTTCAAAACTCATCAAATTACGACAAAAAGGAAGTGTGGACGAATACACTCAAGAATGGGCCTTAGTAACACGAGTACCTGGGTTATCAGAATCTCATCTAATTTAGTCATACATCTCGGGACTCAAATCCCATTTACAAGCAGAACTTGAGATGCATGACATTACATCAATAGAAGTAGCAAGACGAAAAGAAAAAACAGCCGAAAAGAAATCCGAACCAATATTTTGGTCAAAAGCGGAAAAAACATATTCAAGACGAAGGATACCCCAGTATATGGACTCAAATAATACAAGATATGTTCCACCACATTGTCGTGAAGATGAAAAATTTAATGTGGAAATGCAAAGGATAAAAGAGGGTAAATGTAAACGCTGTGGTGAGAAGTGGGACCCCAAACATAGATGTGCTAAAGGAAAAGAACCAAAGAACCTATATAATTGTGAAGCAACCAATGATTCAAACAGTGAAGATTATGACATAGAAGAAACAGAAGATGCCCCAGAATTCTCGCCAGAATTAGATGACGGAAGTATTCCGCAAGTGTCATTATCAGCCATGACAGGTATATCACAACCTCAGACTTCAAAGTTAAAGGGACACATAAAGAAGAACAACGTAGTGGTTCTCATCGACTCTGGAAGCACACACAATTTTTTAGATGCAACCGTGGCAAAGAGACTCAATATCTTTTCATTTCCCTTACCAAACATGAAAGTGATGGTAGCTAACAGTAAGAAGATTGAAAAGGTGGGGAAATGCCATAAGGTCAATTTGCAGATTCAAGACTTTAATCTAGAGTCTCCGTTCTTCACGGTGCCGTTAGGAGGAGTAGATGTAGTCTTAGGTATCCAATGGCTACGAACTTTAGGTACTTATGCTGCCAACCATCAAGTACAGTTTATAAAATTCAAATGGGGAGGTCAGAAGTACAAACTACACGGATTCCAAGCACCAGAAGATCAAGTTGTATCATCATCTCAGATGATGAAGCTGAGTCGAAAAGGAGTACCTACTTATGTAGTACAATGTCAGCAATTAGAAATGTTATCTGCAAATATGACCAGTGAAGAGTCACCAGAGATACAAGATCTAATTCGGAAGCATGAAAAAATATTTCAAGACCGACCTATGAGAAAGCCATACCGATATCCACATCACCAAAAAACGGAAATTGAGAGATTAATTCAAGACCTTTTAAAGTGTGGAACCTTGATCATCTTGGGATATCTGATCAAGTGGAAGGACTTCCCGAAGAAGACGTTTCTTGGGAGAATGAAGCATTTGGTCAACAACATCCGTCGTTATGTATGCTTTGAGGACAAAGCATTCTTTTGAGAGGAAGGCAATGTTATGCAAAAAATTAGTTAATTTTAGGTTTAGCTAGACGAAAGGGCACGATCATAAGATCCTGCCCTTCCCCAAAGGGTGCCCATGGCGGTATATAAGCCAGGAACCCCATTGTAATCATTCATCATCTGTAAATTCATTTTTTTAATAAATAATTTATATATATATTTCTGCGTATCAGAAGTTTTATGCTTCATTGACCTATTTATGGTCACTTGTTGGACGTTAATAAAATGATCTTATCTTATCTTTCTAAAATGTGGTTAATTATTATTCTCTAGTAATTTATTCCCTGTATCTGTTGTACCTTGTGGTCATGTCGTACATAGTAACATACTATATGAACACATTCATCCAACTTGCTACGCTATTATATCCATCCATTTTTAATGGTATGGAGATCCATACTTTATCTTCAACTCCTCTCATTAGATTAAAAGTTGCCATGTTATGCATACTAAATGAACACATTCATCCAACTTGCTATGCTATTCTATCCATCCATTTTTAATGGTATGGAGATCTATATTTTATCTTCAACTCCTCTCATTAGATTAGAGGTTAGACATGGCCAGACGAATGCCTGGCATGTATGTTTTCACTAAAGTATGGCTTACTAAGTTTTGGAATTTAAATCTTTCTTACAACGATCATCATATCAATCTCCTGTTAGTTAGCAAAGGTTTTGTTTTGCAATCATTTTCTTCTTGCGTTCAATCTGCTCTTTGATAATTTTCATTCAGTCAAGTTTTACACTTTAAATGGATAAAACAAGTAAGAAGATTGGTTGCTGATTCACTTTCTCGGGAAAATAGCATTCTAACATATGGATATGTACAGTTTGTTCTATTTTCGGAAAATTAACTATCTCTATAAATATAAAACAGCTTTCTTTTGTTTGCAGGTAAGAGTTTGGTATCGGCATCAGTATTGCCTCAACAGAATTCATTTCCTTTAACATGTGAAGGTGCACTGCTGGTGTTTACTGCTACCTTCTCAGCTGTTGCACCTGAGGAATATGCGAAGAGAAACTATGCTAACAATATTTCAGAATACAACACAGTTCTTGGATCTCTTACTGCACAGAGAAGGTATAGGCTGCATTAAGCTTTGCCATTGGTTTCAGTATGATGAAAATTATATTATCAGGATGTACCTTTCTTTTTGTTTTGTAATCATAGTATGTTAGATGAAGATCTTCAATAGTTTTTTATCTGAGGATTTATTGGTGTGGAAATGGTTCAGAAATTTCTTGCTGCGGGATGTGTATGATGACATGTTATTGGATGGAGTCCAGCCAATTCGGGACACTTTTCACGCTTTGATTGTAGGTGCAATGAAAGGAGCTAGACTCCAAGATGCTCTTTACTTCATGGATGAGATGAAATCCATGGGCCTAATGCCAGATGTAAGTTATTTCTGGAGCCAATGGTATCAATGTCGATAAGAGAAATGTTTCATTTCGTGTTTGTATTTAAGTTGATTAATTATATGCGGTTTGATTTAATCTAACAGCTTGTGATTCAAGAATCAAGGTTGCACAAGTTAGGCGAAATTTAAAGGTTTTAGTTATAAGAAAATGCAGAAACTACCATTGTTTGAGTTTTGTGAGACAAAAGTCAGGTTATTATAGCTTAGAACAAAAACTCCTGATTTATTTGGGAGTCAAATTTAACCTGAACTCATTCAATACAAGAAGATGAACTAAAAGCAAATTTTAACTGCCAGGTGATATGGAATCATTTGAAAGCCTAGGTAGTGGTCTTTATCGCTTTGCAACTTTACTTTTCTCATTCAAACATGATCATCAATGGGATAAGCTTTGACTTATTGCTTGAGGGCAAAGTTGATTTCTTTGTGTGCAAGAAGAATAAAAGAAAATACATGAAGGCTTGTGATTGATCAAAAGTAGTCAACAAAATTGAAAAATTCATCAATGCAGTGTGTCTAGTATCTACAGTGTACTTCTATGAAATTCAAACCAATTGTAAATCTGAAGACTAATGCACAGCCATTTTGGGTAGAACTCTTCTCTATTAATAAATATAGTCATCCTTACCTGCTATCATATAATCTCCCAAGACACTTGCAGGATGTGATTTAGAGTTTATATTGAAGCCATGGGCTTCTCTTTCTCCATAGTGGGTGAAAATCTAGTGTGGGTTCTTGAGGAAGAGTTCAATAATCTACTCTAATATCATGTTCTACTTCTTTCATTGTAGTGATGGAAAAACTTGATCTAGGCAAGTTAGAGATCATGAGTTTGCAAAGACTGTTGGAAGTGAACAAAGCCATGAGTTGCAGAATGCAAAAGTTGCATGTCAAGAAAGTTGTGATTCAAAATGTTGTGAAGCCTTGTAGGAGCAATGCATTGCAAGGTAGTTTCACAGAATAACGAGCTCTGCGAGGTCAATGCTGCAGAGGTGAGGATCCTTGCAAGGAAAGGGTCTTCTTCCCTGTTACCTTCAGACCTGCTCTTGTAAAGTATTAAAGTCCAAAAAAGATGCAAATTGAGGGCAACTTAGAAGTTCCACCCATTATCATTGTTTCCACAAAATATAGTAATCCTTGTGATGGGGCATGTTGCCACCTTAATCCACATCTGGGATTATCGTGGAGAAAATTTCTAACTCCACTTCGTGTGGCTTTGGGGGCAAGTCTTGAGTTGAGGTTGTCATTGAATTCTCAACTCCTCCGTCTAGGCTCACTCCTAGTCGAAGCCAAGAGGGTTGGACCCTACAAGAAAAACTAAGGCTTAACTAATTAAGTTCTAGGAGTTAGTGAAAGATGACAAAGATAAATTTCACTATATAAATCAATAAGAGAATCAAAGCATATTCGTGGGTTTTATGAGCATATACATAGACAAGTATAGAAGTTGCAAGACGAGACAAAGAGACTAGTGCCAAATTATAAGTGTTTGTTGAACAAATGATTCAAATAAAGATAATAATTTTGAAAAGCAATGCTTGGAAAAAATGCTTGAAATAAAGATGCTCCAAAAGATTAATGCCTTTAATAGTAAAAGCGGCCAATAAGATACTAGCAAGCACGATAAATTGACAATACTTGAAAATGCAATAGGATGCTCAACAATTTGATACTTGAAATAATAACAATTGTTCAAAATAGATAATATTTGCCAAATAAGCGAGCAAATAAAACATAAAGCCAAGTACTAACCCTGCTTTGTAATATTAGAATAATGCTATTTAGTGATTAATGCTCATTCTTATTAGGTGTTTCTATTTTTATCTTTTTAGCAGTTTCTTAGAAGAAACTAGTTGTTTCTATTTCCTAATAGAAACTTGATGTTTCTATTTCTGTAAATATCTCTGTATTACTTATTGAGCTTCATTTTGCTCATGTAAATCAATTCAATTCATTCATTGATTATGGTATCAGAGCTTAGGTATTTTTCGAAATAATTTTTCATTATCTGAAAAATTTTGCTTCATTTCGAAATAGCTCTCTAGGAATCTGGATTTTTTTTTGGGCGTCATAATTTCTACGCTGCAAGAGGTTTCGTTCTGATTAGCGCAGTAATCGAAGGTTTTTTCCGCTCCTATCTCCAGTGCCTGAAGGATAAGTCGTGGGGATCGAACCTGGGAGTTTCATTGTTTGCTGTATAGGCGGTATTCCTTCTTTTTCCCTCAACTCGCTGCTTAATTCGCTCAATTGTATCATTGGGTTCAATATCAAATCTCGATTTTTTTCCCACAAGAGTGCGCCCTTCTTCTAGTTGTCTCCTCGCAAATATTAATCTCTGTTGATATGGAGGGATAGCTTACGGGATAGCTGTTGATTTTATATTATCAATGGTATCGTTGCATCGAGAGTGATCGGTCTTTCCTGTGATAGTCTTCGCATCTGCCAAATTTCTGAAATCAGCGTTCCAACCAGTCTTTAGTTCGCCACCGTCTGTTGATCCCTTCGACAGTCGCCCCTTGCTGACTTCTCCATCATTTCGAAAATCTGTATGCAATTTTAATCTTTCACCAGTGGTTGTCGTTTTCCTTGGGCGACTCACCTGTACCGGCGATAGGCTCGGACCCACATTCGTAATCGTAGTTGTGAGGCAGCTCGAGAACACTTCGATGGAATATCCAGGGGTTCGATCCAGGTGCGGAAGATTATAGATGGGCTCCCACTCTCATATTCCTCGTACCTCGACTACGACTTGCGTCCATTTGTCAGCAATCGAAACAAAGACACAGACAACCCGTAGCTAATCAAAGTGGGAAATAACTTGGACAACGGCACGTATCCAATATGCTACCTCGTTCAATACGCTGCTGTCACTGTCGTTGTCTATCTAAGTTGCTGTCGCTGCCATTGGAGGAATCCAGTCAAACGCAGCCATTTTTTTTTTTAAATCGGCTGTCAGCACATACAAACATATTGAGCAGCAGAGAAAGATGTTGCTGCCATAAAGAGACTGCCGTGAAGAAATACGGCAAGAGCGTTCTCATCTACAGGTGCTCTCAGCACATCTGCATTAAAATTTGGGTCAACCTTCTTTGTTGTTTTTTCTGTGTCTTGGGAAACGTGCAGATGTCCTCATTAACAAATCTGATGTTGGAAGGCGGTCAACGCTTTAATGGCACCAATTATAACATCTGGAAACAGAGAATGTTGACCATTTTTGAATATAGGCGTCTTGACCAGCTTGTTTTGGGCAAAGAGCTCAGACCTGGTATAGCTGGTACTGATCAAGATAAGTTTGATGATCGAAATCGAGAGGCTGTTATGCTTCTCAAACTCTTTGTGACTGATGATCAGTTACCACAGATTCCTTCCGGCAGGACAACTGCCGAAATCTAGCAACATTTGAAGGAATTGCATGAGACATCTGACAAGAGCAGAGCTTTCTTTCTCAAGAATCAGTTGTTCTCCATCATGATGGACAAACATATGTCTTTATAGGGACATCTTAACCGGATTAAAGACATTCGAGATCAACGCGAAGCCATTGGTCGGACCATGGAGGAAGAAGATATGGTAGTGATCACTCTGAAAAGCCTACCAAAATCTTATGAGCACTTCATAGAAACACTCAACATTACCTCCACTAATGTTGCTCTGAAGTTTCCGGAGTTATGCACCAAACTCATGCAGCAGGATCGTTGGAAACAACAGTTTGGTAGTGGTGCTTCATCAGCCTCCTCAGAAAATGCTTTTGCTGCCAAATATCAGTCCTCTCAGTCCTTTCAGTAGAAAGGTTCTTCTCGGTTTTTTTATCCTGCTAGGAGAAAAATGAGCAGTGTAATCACTGTCACAAATTCGGCCACATGAAGAAAGATTGCCGATGGAGGATTGCTTTTGAACAGAAGAAACAGGGAGGGCCCCATCAGACAACGAATGTTGCGGAATATTTCGAGCAGATAGAATCTGCCTTTTATGCCTTTATGGCTAAAAGGTCTTCAGATCATGTTCCGTCTTCGGCCTGGTACATTGACTCTGGTGCATCACGCCGTTTCTCTCACAGGTGTGACTGGTTTATTGACTTCTTACCTTTTAGTGATTCAACAGTATTCGACGGAGGAGAAGAGTACACAGTGGTTGGCAAAGGTACAATTCAGATCCAGTCTGGTGGGCGCACACTCATCTTCCTGAATGTGTACTTTGTTCCTGGTATGGAAATTACTCTGCTGTCTGTCAGCCAGATTATGAGGAACTCTCCTTAGCTTGATGTAGTGTTCAGTGCGCACAAGTGCTCCATTATCGATAGGGACACTAGTCTTACGGTTGCAGTTGGCCTAGAAGATCATGGTCTATACAGGCTTCTTGACACTGGAGATTCCCCATAAGTAGCTCTAGCAGCTCGTGTTTCCCCCATTAGCACTCTATGGCATCAACGATATGGGCATCTAAACATGCAGTATCTCTCTCAGCTCTCTTGGGAGGGACTTGTGTCAGGGTTACATGATATTCAGACTTAGTAGTTGGGAGTATGCAGCACCTGTCAAGCTGGCAAGCAACATCGGTCTTCATTCAAGGATGGAGAATCTTGGCACGCATCTAAGGTACTCCAGTTAATTCATGCTAATATTTGTGGTCCTATGCATACATCTTCTATTACTGGTTGCAAATATTTTTTGCTTATTGTAGATGACTTCAGTAGAAAGATGTGGGTGTATTTTCTAAAATATAAATCTGGTGTATTTAGTATCTTTCAGAAGTTTAAATCCTTAGTTGAAAAAGAGTCTGGTTGTAATATCATAACTCTTAGGACAGATACCGGGGGGGAATTTTGTTCTTCTGCTTTCTCCAACTTTTGTGATACTCATGGCATCAACCTTCAGTTAACTACACCCTAACCCCTCAGCAGAACATTGTTGTCGAACGCCGCAACCGTACGGTTGTTGAAATGGCTCGTTCCATGTTATAACACAGGAATGTTTCGAACAAATTATGGGCTGAAGCAGTATTTACTGCTGTCTATCTTCCTAACTGATCACATACTCAGGTTGTTAAGGGGAAGACTCTCGAAGAGGTTTGGTCTGGCCGTAAGCCTAAGATCAGTCACCTCAAAGTATTTGGCTCAGTTGCATATGTTTGGATTCCAGCTACTAAGCGCTCTAAGTTGGATTCCAAAAGCCAGAAACTCATGATGACAGGGTACAGTGATCATCACAAGGCCTATAGGTTGATAGATATAGCCACTGGTCGTCTTAGCTTCAGATGTAGTATTTGATGAAGACAAAGGATTCTTTTAGTCTCCTCCTTTTGAGCAGTGTTCTGAGGATCAACCTCATAGTGTTTTTCTTCTGGTAGGTCCACCTGATGGGAGGGATGATACAACATCAGTATTTGATGATGCACTACTTGACCTTCCTTTGGAAAATAACCATCCTCTTGCTGCTTCTATTGTTCCTGAGCCTTCTCTATCTCCTCCTGATATTGGTTCCTCTACTCTCCGGCCTAAATGGTGGGCTAAAACCATTGGTGATCTCTGGGATAATGAGCTCCTTGAAGGTAGAACTTCTAGACATAAGAGCAAACATCAGTCTACAGTAAATTTTGCTCTTATGGCTAACCTGCATAGTATTTTTGAGCCTCAAACCTATTCAGAGGCTAAGGGTACGCCTGAGTGGGAAAAAGCTATGGAAGCTGAATTCCAGAGTCTTCAGAAGAATCACACTTGGACCCTTTTTGATCTTCCTGCAGGGAAAAAGCCCATTAGCTGCAAATGGGTGTATAAAGTGAAATACAAAGCAGACGGAACCCTAGACAAGTATAAAGCTTGCCTTGTTGCTTGAGGGTTCTCACAGAAGGAAGGCATTGACTACGAGGAGACCTTTGCTCCTACAGCCAAGATGAGTACCATACGGCTTGTCCTTGCCTTAGCAGCTCAGTTCAATTGGAAAGTCCATCAGATGGATGTAGAGAGTGCTTTCTGAATGGTGACTTACAGGAAGAATTCTACATGACGCAGCCTCCAAGATTCAAGGTTGCTGGTCAAGAACAGAAAGTCTGTAGATTAGTCAAAGCACTCTATGGTCTAAAACAAGCTCCTCGGGCTTGGTACATGAAAATTGATTAGTACCTCACAGATCATGGTTTTCAGCGGAGTCCATCTGATGCAAACCTGTATATCAAGCATATTAGTGATGATATTCTGTTTGTGGTTGTCTATGTGGATGACCTTATCATTACTGGCAGCTCAACACATTTGATCCATGGGATCAAACAGGACTTGTGCAACACTTTTGATATGACAGATTTAGGACTTCTTCATTACTGTTTGGGGGTTGAAGTCTAGCAGATTGAGAACAACATCTTTCTCTCTCAGTCCAAGTATGCCAGAAATCTTGTGGAGAGATTTAGTATGCAGGATTGCATACCTGCCATGACTCCTATGGAATCAGGGCTCAAACTTTCAGTTCAGTCATCCTCACCCCTTGTGGATGAAACTTTATTCAGGCAATTAGTGGGCAGCCTCATCTACCTTACTGCCACTAGACCTGACATCAGTTTTGCAGTGAGCTACATTTGCCGCTTCATGTTAGCTCCTAAGGCTGATCATTGGATAGCAGCGAAGCGTGTGCTGCGTTATGTGTGTGGCACTCCTGATTATGGACTTTTGTACACTCGAAGTTCCGATCCTATACTCAGTGGTTACACAGATTTTGACTGGGCCGGTTCGGTTGATGGGTATGTGTTTAGTCTAGGATTCGGTGCTATCACCTGGACTAGTAAGAAGCAGCAGGCAGTGGCTCTTTCCTCAACAGAAGCAGAGTATCAGGGAGCAGTTAAGGCATCTTGTGAGGCAGTTTGGCTTCGACGTATGCTTGCGGATATGCATGTTTTCCAGACAGGTCCTACTCCCTTGTTCTGTGATAATCATGGAGTGCTCAAACTTGCCAAGAATCCAGTCTTTCATGAACGAACAAAGCATGTAGAAACCCATTGTCACTGCATTCACCAGCTTGTTGAAGACGGATCCATTCAGTTGCGATATGTTCCCACAACGGAGCAGCCTGCCGACATCTTCACTAAGCCTCTTGGTCCTGATAAGTTTGTAAAATTCAGAGTGTCTATCGATGCTGTAAATAGATTGAGCATTAAGGGAGGGTATTAGAATAATGCTATTTAGTGATTAATGCTCATTCTTATTAGCTGTTTCTATTTTTATCTTTTTAGCAGTTTCTTAGAAGAAACTGGTTGTTTCTTTTTCGTAATAGAAACTTGATGTTTCTATTTCTGTAAATATCTCTGTATTACTTATTGAGCTTCATTTTGTTCATGTAAATAAATTCAATTCATTCATTGATTATGTAATGTAGTGAGATGTTCTTAGTAAGTTTTAAATTTAGTTAGGTTATCACTCGGAGTTAAGTGAATAAGGTTGAAAGATTGTTTGAATAAGTTTCAAAGTAACTCCCTTCCCTAGACCTTAACCTCGCTGAGCCTAGATCTTAGAGTAAGGAGACAATAGGGGATGGAAGGTCCCTAATTACTACTTCAACCAGTTAAGCTGGAGGTAGATTATTGCTCTAAGAATGAAATGAAAAATAAATATTTAGTCTAGGAAGTTGAAATATTTGAATGTAAAGTGAATTTGCAACTAAAGTAAATGATTACGCTGAATAGATATTAACATGAAATGGAAAGATGGCATAAGTAAAGAGAAGCAAATTAAACAAAATTGCATGAAGTAAATGGAATATCTTGCAAGTGAAGAATTAGATGCTCTTAGTGTTTAATCTACTCTACTTTAGTTGATAGATGACACAAAATTAGAACCACTCAGGGAACACACCAAATGGGAAGGCGATGCTAGGGGTAAAACCCCGTAACTCCCTAAACAAATTTTTTCCTTTATTAGATTAGATCCTCTTACATAAGGTGAGGGATAAAGAGTCTTGTTGGAAAAAGCTTATAAATGAGTCCCTCAAAAGGGGAATGTTGCTCTTTTCCAAATGTTATAAGGTATAAAATAATTACAAAGCGAATGCTACAGGGGATCACCTTTTAAAGAGGAAATTGCAAGTGTTAGAAAAAACCAAAATTACAATGAGTCTCTTAAAACTCCCTTATAGCAAATGGGAGATGCAAAATGATACTAAAGTGTTGAAATTTGGGGCAGCTTTGGGACGAATTTCCCCAAGAGAAATCCAGTTACCCCAAAAGAAACCCAACTACCCCAAGTAGAAGCCATCTTGCCCTAAGAGAATTTAAATTTGATTAAAGGGAAATTATTGTTTGTCTGCACTCCTCTCATTATTATTTGATGTGACAAATTTGTTTGGGCAAGCAATCATTAAGGCATGTGGTGAAATATATTTAACTATTATTAAGAGCAAATTGAAAGAGGTTTTTCCTCAATTCGACCTCACTAAGTAAAGGGTCATGTTGGCACACAAGCACCCTTTGGCTCCACTAATGCCTAATATAAATAAGAGATTTTGTGACCTCACAACAATGACACACTTATCACACATCCTTTGATTTGAGATTTTGGCGACAAAGGGAAGCTCTATTTAAGCATGCGAAGGAGGTTTATCTTAGCGTGTATCTACTGTGGTTTCTTTGGAGACATATGCTGCCTATTCTCCATGGATCTCTGCGGTCTATCCCTGTTCAAATGCGGCCTATTTTAGTGGAATTCATGCAGACTATTTCTGTTCTATTGCAGCCTTTCCTATGGAATCATATGCAACCTTTTCTGTGGTTCATATATGTTGAATTTGTAACTCTTGTCGGTCTCCATAATGTACTTTTGGTCACTTGATGTAATTATATTTATCATTGTAAACTTGTAAAGCATATTTATAAATGCTTGAGTCAAATAAAAATTATCGTTGCGGTCTATCCGTGTTCAAATGCGGCCTATTTTAGTGGAATTCATGTAGATCGACACTTGTTGGTTCGAAACTCGTCCGCCAAAATTTTCTCTTATGTGATTTCTACCGAAAGATTTTGCTTAATTCATTATGGATCATAGAAGCTTGAATACATAAAATATTTTTGTTCTATTGCAGCGTTTCCTATGGAATCATATGTGGCCTTTTCTGTGATTCATATATGTTGAATTTGTAACTATTGTCAGTCTCCATAATGTATTTTTGGTCGCTTGATGTAATTATATTTATCATTGTAAAGCATATTTATAAATGCTTGAGTCAAATAAAAATTATCGAGTCAAAGTCCCATTGCGACTTTTAAAAGATGTAAATTTGAATTTTTAACATGTAGTTTTTGGCTCCAAAAATTGACAAGTCGGCTTCCCTCCAAGTTAAGTCGGCCCTAACCAAGATACACGTTTATTCACCCTAGAAAGACCACTATATAAAGGCAACTCGAGTCCTCATTTGGGCAATTCACATTTCTCACTCAATACAACTTCTGGGCAAGCGAAGGAGCTCAAGAAGGATGAAGAAGGACAAAGAAAGAAGGCCGAGTATCTCACTCTCCTCTCTCATCAACTCGCATGTGTGGATAAAAGTCTGTCTTTGTGATTCGCATTGTTTCTGGCAATGTTGCTTGGGAGCGGGAGCGGGAGCGAAAACAGGAGCGGGAGCGACCATTTTCAGAAGCTCCCGGTTTGGGAGCGAATCTGGGAGTGATTTTTTAAAAATATATATATTTTTTATATTTTTTAATTTTTGATACATATATGTCAACAAAAACATGTAGAATGATGAATTAGACATAAAAAACATAAAAAAACATAGATTGATCGTTGAACCATATCACATCAATCATCTAGAAATTATAATCGTCATCAACCATGTCCACAAGTTAGTAAAATACATATTACAACTGCAACATATTGAGTCTCGTGAATCATGATTCATCAAATTCAATCTTAAAGTTTCAACTTCAAGCTTTCAAAATTGAAAATTCAATAACATTTATCATCATTGATCACCAAAGTTGTATTTGTACGCTAAGTAACTAAGTTTAACCATTACAAGAAGTAATATCTTAGATATTTCTAAGTCCTAACTTCTAACTGTTAACATGATATGAAATGTTATAAATTTATAAAATGAAACATGAATAATGAAATGAAATGAAACAACTTTAGTCTTTCACGAAGCATCATATTCATAATTCACAATCATTACCAATGAGTTATAATTGCCAAGGCCCAACTTCAAACTTCAAATTTTCATTGTCACAGTGATATATTGTTTACAAAAAATATCATTATGATATGAAAGAGTCAAGAGTCAAGAGTCAAGGACTCAAAACTCAACAGTTATGAAAACTAAAGTCCAATAGAAACTAAAAAAGACAAGTAAACTGTAAATCTACATGTGGCCCTTGCCACGAGAGTCTCCAGGAGTATGAGCAGGTCGTGGTGGTCTTCTAGGAGTCTCCCGCACAAACCGACGACCAGAACTAGAACCTCCACGTGAGGGTGTAGATGGAGGTGGTGACAGCAAAGGAACAAGACTCGGACCTCGAGCATTGCTACTGGATGGTGGAGGTGGAGGTGGCATGGCTGCTGCAGCTGCTTCATCTTCATCCCTTACAAGTTCCTCTTCCAGTTCTTCAAGATGTACAATGCCATCCTCCAAATTGTCATCCTCTAGGTGATTTTCCCAAATTTTATATGTGGGATCCTCATAAGCCCGATCACAGTAATGACTCAACAATCTCAAGTTGTAGTGCGCATAAACCAAGCTTTCTACTCAGTTTTCATTGAGTCTGTTTCTTTTCACATTATGTATGTAGCTGTAGGTGCTCCAACACCTCTCTGTAGAAGAAGTATTTACAACCTGTGAAAGAACTTTTTTTGCCAATTTTGGCAAAAGTCCCTGGCTGCCATATGTTTCCCACCATGTGAGAGTATCAAATCTATCTCTGTCGTCCATTGCATGGAAGTTACCATACAAACCAGTGCCACTGAAGTATCTGCCTATTTCAAGGCGCACAACTGCACATTCCTCCCTGTCAGGTACCAACTTTTCTAATGCTTCCAAATATCCTCTAGTTACCTCTGCATCTAAATAGGGTTTGGTCCTAACCCCACCCCCTGGTGTAGGTTAGCCCAACCAAGATGTAGAGTAGTATTTTGGCGTAAGGATATACGCCAAGCAATGTAGTGGAAGATTAAGTCTATTCCACCGTTCACAGACACAATCATGAATCAAATTGTACAAGTCGGGATCTCTGTTATGAACAATATCTTTTATTTCCCCCAACATGGTATCCATCTGCTCAGACACCTCGCCAATCACTGGTTTGTCTGTATCTGCAAACCGAATCATGTGATAAATGGGCTTGGTGAAATCCAATACTTGTCGCACACTTGTCCAAAACTGACCATCAAGAGCGGCCTTCTCCACCAGTTCAAAACCTCGCCTGTCAGCTGCATTTGTAGCCCTTTCCTTTAATACCTGCCAATTTGGACTTGATACCATGCTAGCCAATGACTCTCTTACCTTCAAAAGGCGCATGAAGGTGAGGTGAGTGGCTCGAGTGACTGCGGAAAAGGCCATGGGTATTGCTATGATTTGTAATAAATTTTATCATTTGTTTGCCTTTCTTATACAAATCACCAATCCATTGGTATTGTGCATTTTTGTTTTTGACAACATCATGCATCAGAAGGTTCAATGTGTGAACCAAACATGCAGACCAAAATATGTTGGGGTATTTATCCTCAATAATTGCTCCCGCTGCCTTACAATTAGGAGCATTATCAGTGATGACTTGGATGACATTGTATGGCCCAATACGGTCAATTGTTTCAAGTAATGCTTCTGCAATGTTGATGGCGGTCCTGAACTTGTTTGAGTAATCATGTGCAGTTAGAAAGATACAATGGTAATCACGTGGACCACTAACAGACACAGCAAGAACACTTATCAATGGCTTGCCTTTTACATTTGTCCATCCATCAGATACAATGGACACCCCATGGTCAGTCCAAGAACTTGTCATTCTATTCAAAGAATGTGATATTTTTGCTTTTTCATGATCAAGGCCAACGGTTCTTGCCTTGTCATACCCAGGGCTCTTGTATCCTTTAGGGGCATCATTTATGGCAGAAACCATTTCGTGCCAATAAGGTGAGCGAAGAACATTGAATGGTATCCCACATGCATAGAGAAACCTGTAAACCTTTGAATCCACATCATTCCTACACCCCTCATCAAGGAAATCTGATATGGTTCTACGCCTTAAAGCTGATGACCCTGTGCCTCCATATCCACTGCCTTGGGAGGATGCTGAAGGAGTTCTTTGTGATTGTGAGCTTGGTTCAAAGAAACCCCTTGATTTTTTTGATTTGTATTGGGCTTCCTCCTCTTCCCTTATGTATTTGGCTCTATCCGCTGCTGACACCGCTGGACAAGTTTTGATTCCTATTTGTTTGTCTCCATCCCATGGCCTTTTCCCACAGAGGTGTCTTCTAGCACGGGTGTATGAACCTGTGTAATCATTGTTGCAATGGGGGCAATGAAATTTAGTGGTTCCACCCCCTCTCCCTGTTTCAGCCCTGTTAACATATTTCCACAATGGGGTTTGGTCTTGTTTAGTTTTTTGAGGGTCATGTTCACCCTCCTCTAGCTCTTCCTCACCAGGGTTTTCATCAATTCGACTTTCTCCAGCTTCTTCATCCCCCTCTTCAGTTTGGCCCCTCCGTTTCCTACTCTCCACCACTATAATAACCATAAAAGGGACTAAGAAGAGGAAAATGCCAAGAAATATAGCCAGGTCCATGGTGTTTGATGTTTGTAGGGTTTTGAATCTGCAAATTAATTTAATTTATTGGGATTAATTAATTTAATTTAAATTCATGATTTTTAAACTAAATAAACTAAATAAACTTAATTAAATTAACTAAATTACTACCTAACTAAATTAAACTAACTAAATTACTAAGTTACTTACCTCTTTGCAGGCTTGCTCCTCGCTTCTCCTTGCTCCTTTGCTCTTGCTCTCCTAGAAACTCAATTCAATGAAGTGATAATGAATTTTTTTTAGGCCCATTGGGCTTTTAAAACATTTTTTTTCTTTTTTGGGTCCGTAGAATTTTTTTCCGTCGGATTGCTCTCGGCGCCGCCCGAAACGCTCCCAGAGCGATTTTTTTATGCTCGGGAGCGATCGCTCCCGGGCTTAAAATTTCGCTCCGGGAGCGATCGCTCCCTACAACGCTCCCGAAAATGGTAGGGAGCGTAAATTTTTTTATTGGGAGCGCGCTCCCGACCCGCTCTCGAGCCACTCCCACCTGGAGCGCGCTTCGGGAGCGGGTTCGGAGGGGGGGGGTGCTCCCCCGCAACTCTGGTTTCTGGGCATTCTGTTGCAGGGGGGCAAAAATTTTCTAGGTTACTAGGCAGTTTTTGGGGGTTGAAATTCTGGGCTACTAGACAGTTGATGGGAGGTTGAAATTTTTGGATCAGGCAAGTAGAACAAAGTGTAGGATCAATTTGGGTGACTTGACTTGGAGGAGAAGAATAGATTTGACCATAGGTCTAGGTGTGTCTTTTATTGAACATAAATAATTTCTCTATTGAAAAGGTTGTTGGGTTTTTCCTTGTAGTGGGTTTTCCTAGGGTAAATCTTGTCTTTCTTTTGTGCATTATGATCTCTACTGTTCTGTTATTGAATTTCTAAAGTATAATTTCTGAATGATGTATTGAAATAAGATAAAAGAAGATCTACATCAAAAGCAATTATCAGAATTTCGAAAATATTGTGCTAACCTTAATTGCACTAGAAAAATCAACATGGTATCAAAGCATTGGTGACAAAAGGAAGGTATATTGAGATCACTTTTGCAGAAACCCTAGAGAGGGCATCTTATTAAAGTCCTTGTATATTGGCTCGTATGGATTCCTCCTTGAAATCTGAAAAGAAGCTAGAGGGAGCATCAAACTTCAAAGCTTGGAAAGTTGGGATAGATTTTATTGTTGCCAAAAACAAAGTGTTGGATACTGTGACAGGAAATACTATTGAACCAAATGATGCAGCTCGAAAAGAGAAGTTCAAGGAGGATGATATTACTGCCATGAGTCTAATTGTGGACTACATTAGCGATCATTTCATTACCTACATTGCAAAGCATGATACCTCCAAAAAGATGTATGATGCCCTAATAAATCTCTACACTATCAATAATGTTGGTCAGTCCATGAGTTGGAAGAATGAGCTCCGAAATACAAGGATGACTAATGATGAAACCGTGGCTTCATACTTCAAAAGGATTTCACAAATCAAAGATCAAATTTAAGCTATTGGAGAAACCATCTATGATTAAGAACGTGTGACTACTGCACTCAATGGTCTCCCTAGATCATGGGATGCATTCGCAACAAGCATAAGCAATTGGAAAGAAGCTCCATCATTTGAGGAATTATGGACATCATGTGCTCAAGAAAATGCAAGATTGATGTCTAGAGATCGTTAAAATGAAGAAGTTCAAGCGCTTGCAGCTCGCTTCAAGAACAAGGGAAAGAAGAAGTTTTGACCTCAACACAAGAAGTCTGGAAAAGAGTCTTCTTACCCTAAGAAGAAGAAAGACTTATCTAAGATACAATGTTATGGCAGTCAAGAGTATAGACATATCAAGAGAGATTGTCCCAATAAGACTAACAAGAAAAGAAAAGGGAAGCAACATACTTCCGCAGTAGATGCTGAAGAAGATGAAAAACCAAAGAGTCAAGAGTATAGACATTTCAAGAGAGATTGTCCCAATAAGACTAACAAGAAAAGAAAAGGGAAGCAACATACTTCCGCAGCAGACGCTGAAGAAGATGAAAAACCAAAGAGATCCAAGGGTGACAAAGATTTCTTCTACTTTCTTGCTTGGACAAGTTCCTTTGCAGATGATGGTGACATGTGGTTGGTAGATAGTGGACCATCAAGACACATGAACGGAGAGCATAGGCGTATTTCAAGAATGACAAAAAAGAAGTTGTCTCAAAGGGTCGAATTGGTAGACAACAACAACTATGCGGTCAAAGGAATTGGGAAGGCATCCATAGAGCTGGAATTTGGTAATAACCAAAGAGTAACAAGAAAGATTGTCCTAATACAACTAACAAGAAAAGAAAAGGGAAGCAAGATACTTCCGCAGCAGAAGTTGAAGAAGATGAAAAAGAAAAGAGATCCAAGGGTGTCAAAGATTTCTTCTACTTTCCTCTGCTTGGACAAGTTCCTTTGCAGATGATGGTGATATGTGGTTGGTAGATAATGGATCATCAAGACACATGATCAGACAACGTAGGAGTATTTCAAGCATGACAAAAAAGAAGTTGTCTCAAAGGGTCGAATTGGGAGACAACAACAACTATGCGGTCAAAGGAATTGGGAAGGCATCCATAGAGCTAGAATCTGGTAATAACATTCATCTCAACAATGTCCTTTATGTACCAAGTTTGTGTTGAGAAATCTAGGGCAATCAAAGTTAACAATTTCTTTGCTTGATAATTGCTTGTGATGCACTTTTACTTGTAGTCTTTTGTTTGTTAGCATATTAATGTGTTATTTCATCAAGGCAATTACCAATATGCATAATAAAAGACAAGTGACACAGTGTGTAGGCTTCTCCAGCCAAGGCCAAAACCTCTCACCTTTTGAGAGGAAAACCCAATCAAAATTCTTCTTCTAGATCTTCAATTGATAAGTACCAAGACCATGACACAGACCCTTGACTCTAGTATCCTCCCAAGAATCTTGTCATTAACCTTGATGCTCTGCCTCTTCCTTCCTTCGCCTTTCTTCTTGATCTAAAACTGCTCTCCTCGGCTCCTTCTAGAGAAACTCGGTCTCTATCCTTCTTACTGCTCCTTCTCAGCTTTCCCTAGAGAATCTTGGTCTCTAGGTCTTCATTGGTTTCCTCTAGAGAAACTCGGTCTCTAGATCTTTACTTTGACCTCTCAAAAGAATCCTTCTCTTGCTGCCCCAGAAGAAACCTCTTCTTTTACTTGCCCAAAAGAAACTTTGCTTCCCAAAAGAAACTTCGCTGCCCTAACTTCGCACTGCCCAGAAGAAACTTTGCTGCCCTAACTAAGTATTGCCGAGAAGAAACTTCACTATACCCAGAAGATAGTCTCCCAAAAGAAACTTCGTACTTTTCTTCACAACTCCTTTGCACTCCTTTCCACCCTTTCTTCGCACTTCTTTCTAGACCGAATTCAGATCGAGTTACTTGCTTAGAATGGAGGTTGAGTTAGGCTATTTATACACCACTTCACATGATCTTTAGGCCAACTTGACAGCTGGAGTTAGGTTGACTTCATCTAGAGAGTTCCTTCATCGTTTGTAGGTCGACTTGAAGAGGTTAGGTGACAAGTTCTTGGAGGATACTTTACATAGACAAGATGACCTTTTTTAGAGTGTAACATGACTTCATTTACATGACAATGACTCTTAACATTTTATCATTAGATGACAAATAAATCCTAAAGACTCTCAGTGGGAGTCTTGACTCAAAAACAAAATATGCAACCCATGAAGCAAGTCAATGTAATAATTTTATTTTTCTTATTTACATCTCATTACTTAAAATCATAATTTCATTTCATTATGAAGACCAGACCTAGTTACAATTTTCAACACTCCCTCTTAACTAGGGAGGTATTCATAATGTTACTTGGACTTTCTCAATCTGAAGAATCTCTCATAAGAAGAATTCAGATTTGTAACTCATTTGTATAGCATCATATCAACCAACATTGTTATATAGCAAGGTCTTGACTAACAACTCTATCTCTCCACAAGATCAGGGCACAATGTTGGTGAGATTAATGATTTATGGACATACACATCATTGTCTCTCTCGAAACATACCCCACTCGTTCTCTCAGGATATGCTCCATGAGGACTATTATTTTATTGGACTCCCAAGTACCACAAAGAATATCAGTCCTCCATGACTACTCTTTCACGGGATGCCCTATCTCATCCCTTAAGAGTATCAGATGCCAAATGATTACACAATCCTCCATTCTGTCTTCCCAGGTGAAGACTAGAATGACAAGTCTATCTCTCCTTTTACAAACTAGGAGGACATATTCCATTGAAGGAATGTACTCATTCCTATCACAAAGGAATGTACCTAAGCTCTCTGCTTATGAATTTCCAAATTTTTTCCAAGTAAGAAACTTCTTTCAGGCTCCCTCTTAGCTAGGGACCTACCGTAACTCCTCATGTGGAGATCTTGGAACAATCATCTGCTTGAAGAGCTCCTTCCTTCGATGTCATGAATTTCTTCTTTGTCAAGGAGTCTTCATTTTTGGGAACTTTCTTCATAGGGCACAAATCATCCATCACTTTTATCCATGAGTTAGTCATGTCCTCAACTCATTAGAAAGTGATCCAACAGATTTTCCATCTGGCTTTGCCTAATGTCATTCTGCTTTCAAGCCATATTTTTCGGAGGGATATTACATCCTTCTATATGTTTCACTTGGAAGTGATCCACAGATTTCCCTTTGGCAGTCCTAGATAAGCCTATCCAGATATTAGTTAAAAAATAATCAATGAACGCTTGAACTGTCCCAATGGAATTCAAAGGGCATGCATCCAATGATATAGTGTGAAATGGGTCGAACAATGAGTCCATCACTCATCACCATGAAGTGCTTAGCATAGAAAACCATCTTCAAATGTAACTTACCTTGAGGGTTTATCCAAGTGACCTATAGAATTTATTCAACTTCTGTTTGGTTGATAATAGATGGCCAAGCACACACACAAGGAGTATCTGAATTAGGAAGTTGGTCCATCATAATACCAACCAGAGCACTGAGAGTTCGAGACTTTGATGTACCAAGACAAAGATCAAGCTGAAGGGCTAGTTGTTGCTAGCCAGTCTTAATAATCTTGTGGACTTGTGATTACGTTAATGCTTGTGGTTTCCCCAACAGAAGAATCTGCTATCCCTTTCCGTGGACTGGTTGTAGATGAGAAGGAACCTATGCTTCCAAACAAAGTAGAAGGCTGAATAGTCTAGGTCATCAAGATGGGTTGGAGTGGTGACCCAAGTGATGCACTACATCATGTGCAAACCCTCGTCGAAGAGTTAATTTTGTTAAGAGTTGCAATATGGGCGTTGGTTTAGTCAATGCAAGGGATTGAGGCGAGAGCACGGATTGGTGCGACCACAAGAGAAGTGAGGGTTCAAGGTGAGTAATAGTAGAGACACGAGGGTTAAAAATGAGCAGTAGCAAAGACATGTGGGTTCGTGACGAATAGAGACATGAGGGCTCATGGTGAGTAGAGATGCAAGGGTTCAAAGAGTATACTTGTCCAGAAGGGCTCACGGACACGGGAGGCTGCTGACATGCGGAAGGAGGTTGTGGAAAGGATGGAGCCAAGGTTGTGGCAGAGCATCCCTCTCGAATCCGCTCCTGAAGCACATTCAGCTCGGGAGCGGATCCAAAGTGACCTTAGGAGCGCGCTCCCTTAAAAAAAATCTGCTCCCTAGTTTTTTGGGAGAGAATTCTGGGAGCGTGCTCCCTTAAAAAAAATCGCTCCTTGGTTTTTTGGGAGCGATCATCAGAGCGGCCGGGGAGCGGTCACTCCCTAAATGCTCCCGTTCACTTTCAGAGCGATTTTTATTAAGTTGGGAGTGGTTAGGGAGCGATCACTCCCAAATTAAAAAAATTGCTTCCTGTGGGCGCGAACCGTGGCCATAAATTTTATTGGAGGGAGGGGAGGAGGGGCCAAAAGAAATAAAATTGCTCCTCCCCTGCCACAAATGCTCCATTTCTTTGTGTTGAGAGCAAGAAAGAGCAAGAGAGGCCCTGAGGGTAAGATTGAAAGGAGTAATTTGGGAGCTTGAGGAGCTTGAGGAGTTTGAAAGGGAGATTGGAGCTTGGGATTGAAGGCACCATTGGAGAGCCAAAGAGGTAGGGTCTAGACTCTAATCCCATTCTTTTTATCTTTCTATGTAGCATTTGTGTTCTTTTATATGTTCACTGTTAAATGAAAAATCTTTTCTTATCTCATTCCCATTCCCATTCCTCTTTTTTATTGCAGACAACATTCAAGAAACTAAGTAAATAGCTCCACCAAATTTCAAAACTTCAAACATCATGGCTATATGGGTTAGCATTCTCTTGATGTTGGTTCCTTTTTCTGTTATGACGGTGTTGGGAAGTAGAAGACGAAGGATTGATGAAGGGGGTGAAGAAGTGGGTAGTGGTGGATTTGAAAACCTTGGAGAGGAGGACTACCAAGAGGAAGAGGAGGAGGATAATGAGAGTGGAGATTCCGTTGAAAAGTGTAACTAGGTCCAGTCATCATAATTACATGTAATTATGATTTTATGTAATGAGATGTAAATAAGAAAAATAAAATATTTTATTGACTTGCTTCATGGGTTTCATGAGCAAGGGATTTTGTATTTGAGTCAAGACTCCCATTGAGAGTCTTTAGGATTTATTTGTCATCTAGTCATAAAATGTTAGAGTCATTGTCATGTAATGAAGTCATGTTACAATTTATAAAAGGTCAATATTGTCTATGTAAAGTATCCTCCAAGAACTTGTCATCTATCCTCTTCAAGTCGGCCTACAACAATGAAGGAACTCTCTAGAACAAGTCAGCTTACCTCCAGCAGACATGTCGGGCTAAAGGAAATGTGATGAGGTGTATATATACTCACGCTCGTGCTCCATTTGAGGACAAGCAACTCGACTTGCATTTGGACAAGAAGAAGTGCGAAAGAGAAGGGCCAATAGAAGTGTGAAGAAGAGAAGAAGCAGAAGTGCGAAGAAGGAGGAAAACATAAGTGCGAAAAAGGGAGAAAGAGGATTCTTCTCGGTAATGTGAAGTTAGGGTTTCTTCTTGATCAACAAAAAGGACTTTCTTCTGGGCAGTGCGAAGTTAAGTTTTTTCTGGGCAGTACGAAGATAGGTTTCTTCTGGGCAAGTGAAGGAGAAGGATTCTTCTCAGAGGTCGAGATAGAAATCTAGAGACTGAGTTTCTCTAGAAGAGACCAGTGAAGGCCTAGAGACCGAGATTCTCTAGAGGAAGTTGAGAAAGAGCAGTGTGAAGAATAGAGACCGAGTTTCTCTAGAAGGAGTTGAGGAAAGCAGTTCTAGATCAAGAAGAAAGACGAAGAAGGGAAGAGGCAGAGCATCAATGTTAATGACAAGGTTCTTGGGGGGATACTAGAGTCAAGGGTCTGTGTCATGGTCTTGGTAATTATCAATTGAAGATCTAGAAGAAGAGTATTTGATCGGGTTTTCCTCTCAAGAGGTGAGATGTTTTGGCCCTGGCTGGGAAGCCTACATACTGTGTCAATTGTATTTTATTGTGCGTATTGGTAACTGTCTTGATGAAGAAAACACATTAATAAGCTAACAAACAAAAGACTATAAGTAAAATTGCATCACAACCAATTATCAAGCAGAGAATTTGTTAACTTTGAATGCCCTAGATTTCTCAACATGGTATTAGAGCTTAGGTGCTGAAGACAATAAGGGGCAGTCAAAGCAAGCTGACAAACGAGAATCAATCTTCAAAGAAAGGCATCAAAGCAAGTCGAAGCTTATCAAGAAAGATCGAGATCTACATCAAAGAAAACCTAGGTCAAAGAAAGCAGGAAGAAAGACCAAAATCTTAGAAGCACTCCAAAAATCTTACATCACCAAGGAAGTGGAAGCTCTTCAAATCTAAGGAAGATTAGATCAAAAGACAATTCTTTCTCTATTGAAAAAAAGATATGATAGAAGGCAATCCTCCCTCACTGAAAGATTTGAAGTAAGAAGTAACAAGTTCATCATCAAGTTGAAGATTTGATCTTCACAAGTAACTTTTATTATAATACAATCTCGTAAAAAAGACTTCATGTTTCAAGGAAGACCAAAAGCTGGTTGGGATATCAAACTTCCTTGTATGGAAAAGAAGGATAGATATTGTACGTGAAGTAAATGAAGTCATTGATCATGTCCATGGGAAGGTCTCCAAGCCATTCGAAGAACAAGCATTATTTTATATATGGAAAGGGATCTCAAGGCTTAAAAGATTCTTAAGGAGTTTATCAAAGATCCACTCTTTTACTATGTAGCCAAGCTGGAGACATCTAAAGGAATATATGATGAGTTGGGAGAACTTTTCTCTAGAAGCACGATAGAAAAGATCTTATCACTTAGATCCAATCTTCATAAATTGAAGGTGTCGAAGGATGAAGGGATATCGTCATGTCTCTCTAAGGCATCTCAAATAAAAGGTCAATTGAAGGATCTAGGAGAGATGGTATTTGATAATGAAATAATCTCCGCTATTCTAAATGGATTAACTGATGAATAAGGTAACCTCATTTCTACTAGGGAAGAGGAAGCTATCCCATTCATCAGATTATGGTCTCTTTGCAAGGCAGAGGAAGACAATATGAAGAATGAAAGTGACGAAATATCAGATAGAAGGGAACAATTAGTGACAAGACATAAAGGAAAATTTGGAAAGTTTAGTATTACAAGGAAGAAAAGAAAGAACATGGCTAAGGAAAGATGCAATGGTTCTCAAAATCTTGGGCACTATAGAAGACACTGTCCTAAACGTAAGAGGGACAGGGAAGAAGACTATACGACTAAGGAAGTGAAAGAACATGAGTCAAAGAAGCTTAAGAAGGAAGAAACAAAACGATCTCTACTATGACTGAGATGATCTTCTTCACTAGGAGGCAATGTTATCAGAACCAAACTGGTGATCGAATTGAAAAGCCTTGTGGACCAGGAACCGGTCAGAACCAGACTGGAACTGGTAAAAAACCGGTTTACCAAAAACACATAAAATATTCATATTTTAAAGAAGAACATATATATTCATGTGCATCCATATGAATCCAAACCACTTATACACACATATGTAGTTCTCATTTACATAGCATGTAAGGGTGCACATAACCAAAATAGCATCGAGTGCAATCCATCTCTAAACCAAAAATAGATCAACAAATAGGCTCTAGATGGACTCTAGCATCCAAAAGAGATCATGCTAAAACAAACACCTACACATAATCAAAATCACTGTCTATATTGGGGTCTTCATCATCAATATAATCATTTAGGCATTAAAATAAGATAGAAGAAAACGTAACATGTCATGTTAAGATTTTGTTTGAGTGATGGGTACATTTTACGAGTCATGATAGAGGAGTTTGGCGTCCAATGCTACTAACATCAAAGTACATGGAGGGCTTGGTTCTCTTTATTGAATACTAGTTCCTTACCCTCATACATGATTAAATCCGAATGAAACGTTGCAATCCCCGAAATCCTGAAATCTTGAAAAACTGTTAAGTCTGTTGGATTTTGAGTGAAATCTAAAATTCTACTTTCTCCATATGAAATCCAATGAGGTTGGAACCACTCTCAAACATCCTAAGTCATTTCATGGTAATGTTAAAAATTTAAGTAAAAGGATGAAAATGAAAGATAAAGGAGAATGTCACTTTTACTTTAAGAATTTAACATTACCATGAATTGCATAGCAATACCAGGACCGTAGGTTTGATGATTAGGTTGAGGGCCATAGGCTTGAATACTAGGCTAGCTTAGGGGAGAATTAGAAGTGGGCCAAACAACTAAAAAAATTAAAAAATTAAAAACAAAGGCAATTTCTTATGCTGGCCTGCGTAGGTACATGAAACCGGTCCTGAACCGGTTGGTTCGGTACCGAACGAACTGGTTACGTTACAAAACCGGCCAGTTTGGTACCGAATCGGCCGGTTCCGTTACAAAACCGAAACGACCTATCTTGTTTTGGAGGCCTGATTCAGACTGGTTTTGGGCCAAAAACGACTGGACCAGCCGGTTCCACCAGTTTCTGTTTGGTCCTGATAACACTGCTAGGAGGTACCTTTCACTTGTAAAGTTATAGATATGATGCAGTACGAATAAGATAGAATGCAGCAAATTAGAAATAGCACCGTGATAGTAGCATTAGAAGTAAGAGCTTGTGACATGGGAAGCAAAAAATATGTCTAGTATAAATTCTACTGATTACAAAGAACGCGAGCTCTTGGAAACCTCATCAAATACGTATAGAAAGAAGCAGAGGTCATCATCGACTGGATCATCATAGTCAATAAAGAAAACATTTGCCAAGTGAGAATATGAAACATCTTCGAGTTTCTCTGATGGAATCCTATTCAAAGGATTCACTGATGTAGAAAGGAAAGCAAGGTTTTCATCAGGAATTCCAACTCGCGGACTCAAAAGTTGATGGAATGATGACATAACAGGAAAGCAGGATAAAGTCCTCTCGAATGAAGCTGCTACAGGAAATCTGGATGACCGAAGGAAAAAAATGATGTATGTATGCTTACATAGATAATTATGAAAGTCATGTCATATGGTTACAGATAATATGGATCACTATTTCCATCATGGGAAATATGATCAAGAGAAGAATGGATCTCCTCCGAAGGATTGCAGTAAAGAATAAGTCACACTAGATGAAATCAACATAATATGTTCTCATATGAATCATAAGGACGCTGACTACAATCAAGGAACTATGATTGGAAGCTCCTGGGAATGAAGTGTGAAAAGATAGGAAGAGGTCGTGATAATATGAAACAAAGGTAGAAGGTATTCAACATCCAAAGTCCAAGAAGATTTGACTAGAAGATCTCCCGGAAGAATGTGAAGATTCTGATGGATGTCAGAAAAAGATAGAGACCCTTGACAATGGATATCAGTGGGAGATGTGTCAATTTGCGTGCGAGATGCTGATACTTACAGGAAGATGTCATGGTGAAAGATCATCACAAAGGTAATTTTGATTTGAAGTGTTCATTGATTATTTTTGAACTAATATCTGGATGGGCTTATGTTGGAACGCCAAAGGGAAATCTGTGGATGACTTCCAAGAAGACCTTATAGAAGGTTGTAATGTCCTTCTGAAAAATATGGCAGGAAAGCAGAATGACATGAAGCAAAGCCAGATGGAAAATCTGATGGATCACTTTTTGATGAGTTAAGGACATGACTAACTCATGGATAAAAGTGATGGATGATCTATGCCCTATGTAGAAGTTCCCAAAGAAGAAGCCTCCTTAACAAAGAAGGAATTCATGACATCGAAGGAAGGAGCTCTTCAAGCAACTAGTTGTTTCAGGATCTCAAAATGAGGAGTTGGGATAGGTCCCTGCTTAAGAGGGAGCTTGAAAAGAAGTTTCTTACTTGGAAGAAACCTGGAAAATTCCTAAGCAGGGAGCTTAGGTACATTCCTTTGCGATAGGAATGAGTACATTCCTTTAATGGAATATGTCCTCCTGGTTTGAAAAGGAGAGATAGACATGTTGTTCTAGTCTTCACAGGAGAAGACAAAATGGAGGATTGTGTAATCATTTGGCATCCGATATTCTTAGAGGATGAGATAGGGTGTCCCATGTAAGAGTAAACGTGGATGACCGATATTCCTTGTGAGACTAGGGAGTCCAAGAAAAGAATAGTCCTCATGGAGAGACAATGATGAGTGTGTCTATAAATCATTGGTCTCGCCGACATTGTGCTTTGATCTTGTGGAGAAATAGAGCTGTTAGTCAAGGCCTTGCTATATAACAATGCTGGTTGATATGATGCTATACAAATGAGTTACAAATTTGAATTCTTCTTATGAGAGATTCTTTAGATTGAGAAAGTCCAAGTACTATTATGAATACCTCCCTAGTTAAGAGGGAGTGTTGAAAAGTGTAACTAGCTTTGATCTTCATAATGACATGTAATTATGATTTTATGTAATGAGATGTAAATAAGAAAAATAAAATTGTTTTATTGACTTGCTTCATGGGTTTCATGAGCAAGGGATTTTGTATTTGAGTCAAGACTCCCATTGAGAGTCTTTAGGATTTATTTGTCATCTAGTCATAAAATGTTAGAGTCATTGTCATGTAATGAAGTCATGTTACACTTTATAAAAGGTCAATATTGTCTATGTAAAGTATCCTCCAAGAACTTGTCATCTATCCTCTTCAAGTCAGCCTACAACAATGAAGGGACTCTCTAGAACAAGTCAACTTACCTCCAACAGACATGTCGGCCTAAAGGAAATGTGATGAGGTGTATATAGACTCACGCTCGTGCTCCATTTGAGGACAAGCCACTCGACTTGCATTTAGACAAGAAGAAGTGTGAAAGAGAAGGGCTAATAGAAGTGCAAAGAAGAGAAGAAGGGAAGAGGCAAAGGCAGAGCATCAAGGTTAGTGATAAGGTTCTTGGAGGATACTAGAGTCAAGGGTCTATGTCATGGTCTTGGTGCTTATCAATTGAAGATCTAGAAGAAGAATTTTTGATCGGGTTTTCCTCTCAAGAGGTCAGAGGTTTTGGCCCTGGCTGAGAAGCCTACACACTGTGTCACTTGTCTTTTATTGTGCATATTGGTAATTGTCTTGATGAAGAAAACACATTAATAAGATAACAAACAAAAGACTATAAGTAAAAGTGCATCATAAGCAATTATCAAGCAGAGAAATTGTTAACTTTGAATGCCCTAGATTTCTCAACAGATGATGAGGGAAAAAAAACCTAAGTAGACCAAACCCCCATGTGGAAATATGTTACTAAGCTTTTAGGAGGGATGTTGAGAAATCTAGGGCAGCTAGATTAGGGGATATTTCTCTTAACTTTGATAACTACTTGTGATATTATTTTACTTCAACTTGTGGTTCTTATGATTATTAGCTTCTTCTTCTAGTGTTATTATAATTTTCTAATCAGCAAACAACTAGCAATGGACACAAATGAACACAAGATGTAGGCTGCTAGCCAAGGCCAAAACCTCTACTACAGAGGAAAACCCACAAGAATTCTTCTCTTCTTATAGAATCTTTAAATGTAAAATTCGAAATACACACTCTAATAATAACAAAGAGAAGATTGTGCTAATAAGAAAATGTAAAAAGTGCCTCACAAATAGTTATCATCGAGAAGAAGAATCAATTAACTTGAATGCCCTAGATTCTTCAAAATAGTATCAGAGCTAAGGTGCTGAAGTCAAAGGAAGGGCAACAAAAATAGACATTCAAGGATCAAGTTTCAAGAAGGGCATCAAAGCAAGTTGAAGGTCATCAAAGAAAAGGGTCGAGATGTACATTGAATAATCAAACCTTGATTTTGATCAAACCCTAGATCAAAGAAGCAGTCTACAACAGAAAGAACTTTTGTCTCCATAGTCATCATTAAAAGGCCACCAAGGCTCTCTTCAAGTTGAATCCCTAGAAGCAGTCCTAATCTACACTACAAGAAAAGGCAATGTCATCTTCACAAGCAAGGATCATCTCTGTTAAAATTGGCAACTAGGGCCAAACTCCATGTGGGTCAGCTTATTATGGCAGCTGATATTTTCATTGGATCCCTCTCGTCGAGAGGTGTAGGATTGATCCTAAGATCATCCGATTCCGATAAGTATTTATGTAGATATGAATTTATTTTGATTATGTAATTATTATCAAGCCGACCAGCTCTTATGTAGGCTCTAGAAGTCCAAACGTCATGTCTATTCAACCTATACGTTTTTGGTATAAATAGATGAGGATTTGATGTCATTTGAAGACACATTCTTGAGTAATCTCCTCCTCTCCACGTATTGGGTTTTTGGAGAAGGAGTAAGACACCAAGACTAATATGTTGGCTTTATGGTGATGCCCTAGCCGCAGGTTGATCTACGCAGCAAAAAGAGACACCTAGCCACAATCAAGGGAGCTCCTATGTGGTTAAAGTGAGGCCTAATCTACGCTGTCTAGGAAGCCTCTATAACACAACTAAGAAAAGAATTATTGCGGTCAAGAACAGGCCCTAACATGCTGTCAAGAAGCCTCCCTAACACGCTGTCAAGAAGCCTTATACACTACGCTGTGCAGAAGTAAAACACAGTCAAAGGAAACATGTAACACTTGGCCTCCGAGTATAGTAGCCGCAGTCATAAAGGCATCTCAATGCAGTCAATGAAGCTATCTTACACGCTGTTCTTGAAGACACTTATATGCTGTTCATTATGGAATATTCTTATGCTAAACATGGAGACCTATATATAGTTCATGAAGAGAAAATATACGCTGTTCATCATAAGGATATTCCAATGTAAATAGAGACATATACGCTGATATATATAGTCACCTATTCTGCTGTAAATAGTAACACCTTATACGCAGGCAGAGGAAGGATTGTTGTAGGTAACAACATGACAAATCAGGTCTGCTGGCAGCATGATGTATGAATGGACTGCATGATGTATAATGATGCATGATGACATGGAGCATGGACAACATCATGATAAATGAGATCATGGACATGAAGGACAGCATGATGATGGATAAGATCATGGACATGGACAGCATGAAGTTGAATGAGAACATGGACATGACAGACAATAGCATGATGATGATGCACATCTGCAAGGGCAACAACATAATGATAATACACATCTGTAAGGACAACAGCATGATGATGACGCATATTAGTATAGGCAGCATGATAAGATCATGAACATGAAGGGCAGCATGATAAGATCATGGACATGGGCAGCATGAAGTTGAATGAGAACATGGACATGATGGGCAGCAACATGATGATGATGCACATCTGCAAGGGCAACAACATAATGATAATACACATCTGTAAGGACAGCAGCATGATGATGATGCATATTAGTATGGGCAGCATGATAAGATCATGAACATGAAGGGCAACATGATAAGATCATGGACATGGGCAACATGATGATTATCATGATTAACGCAGCATGGTGCAGTATGCAGTGGTGCAGCTAGAGGACCAGTTGCAGCACGATGATAGGTGAAGGAGTTGTTAGCTCTGCTATATAATTTGGATTTTCTAAAGCTGGAGGCCAACTTGGTCCTTGGTCGTGCTCGAAGAAAAGCCTATGGTGGTTGCCCTCACCTTCTCCTCTACCTCTCTCACCCCTCTTTTGTCTCCATTCTCCATGTTTTTCGTCGAAAATCATATAAAAGCCCCTTTTCAGGTCCCGGCCGTTAAACACGCAAAACCCTATAAAACCCGCGCCCATACGACCACGCGCCTCCATAAAATCTTCACCGTAGTCCCAATCGTTAATCTTCGTCACCCGACCTAACGGCTCCCGTTGCAGTAACTTGTGCGACCGTTTCCCCGCCGTCTGATCATCTCCGCTGCGATCGGACGACAATCGCTCTCCCTGCGCCTTCGAACTGCTAGGACGATAACGCGCGATGAAAAGTGGTTTCGTTCTTTCCCTGTCGCCACGCGTCACACTCTGAGTGGTATCGCACGACATTGTACGTTTACCGCCCAACCCCCAACGTCAGTGCGAGTAATACTGCCTACCGCCGAAACTGCTATTCCCTCCCGTTAGCTCCCGTGCGTCTCCTCCACCCGATGACCGTTGGATCTGTCCACCTGAGATCCAACGGCTCACGATCATCTTGCTACCGCTTCCTCCCGATACCCTCCGCCGAGCGATCCCCACCGTCCATCCGCTTGATCTGACAGCCAATTTTCCTTCTCTGTCCTGCTCGTACACTCTCCATGCAGTCCACTTACCCTGACCATTCCGTGCACCCGGTGGACAAAGACAACTGTTTATTAGTACCCGGTGCATTTGTTCCTCAATGACCGCATTCAACAAACAGTATGGCCAAGGAGGAAAAGGACAACGCCCGAGTAGGGGGATGCATTTAAAAGTTATGGAATTTCGTTCTACACGTTACTCCACCTGCCCGAGAAGGACAACGGAGCACCTGAAAGGACCGGGTTCACCCACTACAGCAAGCAATTGCACCAAAGACTCCATTAGTCAGTTAAAGTGGTTGGTGGTCAATTATGACCCCTCCATACTTAGAATGGCCGAGTGCCTTTGTACTCAAACTCTATATATACCTAGAAACAAGATGTAATCAAGGTTGATGGTTGTTGTTTGGATGTGAGGTTCAACTTCTGGAGACTGTAACTACTTTGATACTTGCAGCGTCTCGTCTTCATTTTCAGCTAATACAAGTTTCTTTTGACGTTAATTGCTCACTTTCCATTTCTATTCTGTTCTAGGCTGTGCTTGATATGCAGTTTTCTTGAACTCTTGATGTTTTAGCATTAGAGGAGCTGTCATCCTACCTCGTGTTAAAATCTTGTATGTATCAGTGAATGTGTTATTCGGGTTTCTTTTCACCTAGTGACAGAGAGCTGTCATCCTGTCTGTACATTAGGGAATTAGATTTGCGGACCTCTTTACTGGTTACAGCCGGCCATCACAAGGTCTTGTGCATCTGCTGGTGTGATCAATATTCTTCATATTCACTCAATCTCTGAATTGTGAGTAATTGGTGGTCTAAATCCTTGTAGTCTGGGGGTGTTCATGCATGTCTGGAGTTAAGCACAGTAGAAGTGGTTATCTGGCTTGAACAAGCATCATTCCTTTCATTCATCCATTTGCAACAATAAGTTGAATTTGTAATGTTCTCGAGCATCTCCGAGCTACAACCTAGGAGAGTTTCTTGGGGTGATAACATTAATTGGCGCCGTTGCTAGGGACTCGAAGATTGAAGCTCGACTTCCCTGGGAAAACGACACAGTTCCAACTTTGATTATAGACAAAGTCTGGACACATTTCTGGTTGTAATCATCTATCTGGCGACTCTACTGGAGGATCAACCTAGTGGTTACTTCACTTTGCAGTTCTGGCTCAGTGTGTTAGGCATACTCGAAGAAATCCTCAGAAATCACCAGCTGACCCAGTGCATGACCCTAAGAAGATTGTTAAGCAAAGGAAAACATCGCAGAAAGGAGCATCAGGATCAAGTAAGCCTAAAAAATCTTATGTATCTCTGTAAGAGGGTCCTGTAGCTGAGAATATACCGTTTGAAGATATAGAGCCTAGCATTGTTAGTGAAGAAACACCTTTAGAGATTCATAAAGCTCCTTGTTCATTTAGTTCCCCTTTGAATTTCAGTCCATAGAAAGTCTCCCATACAGTCCATCATATTCCTTTGTCCCTATCATCTATTTCGTTACTCCCCACCATCTAATCTGCCAGTATCCTTCCACCTACCCCAGTCATGGCAGGTCAGCAAGCTCCCACAAAGATGGAAAGAATCATAGCTGCTAGGTATGGACCCTTGGTCTTGCCTGTTCCTTTGAATGCCATGCCTGCAGGAGAATATCAGAAATACATGCCAAAATTCACTGGTACAGAAGGAGTAACAGCTGAAGAACACCTTGAGTCTTTCTACAGTTATGCTGATAATCTAGATATCAGTGAAGATGATGTGTGGATGAGAGTATTTGTTCAGAGCCTTGATGGAGAGGTTAGGAAGTGGTTCAGAGAACTAGCACCTAGGTCTATAACAGACATTGAAGCATTAGATGATGTATTTCTGAAACATTGGGGAGATAAAAAAGACTTGCTATATTACCACACTGAGTTTGGAAACTTGAAGAGGGAAAATGGGGAATCATTGCCTGATTTTAATAAAAGATTCAATTGTATGTATAGTAAGATACCAGCTGAAGTAAAGCCAACCCCCACCTCTGCCAAATTCACCTATGCCAATGCTTTTGACTCTGACTTCTGCTTGTTGTTGAGAGAAAGAAGATGTGCCACTCTAGCTGAAATGCAAGATGCAGCCCTAGAGGTGGAGTCTAACATTATGGCTGCAGAAAAGCTCAAGAGTCATGCTGATAGGAGGAGGTAGAGAGGCGAGGCTTCTTCTTCCTCTGCTTCATCTTCAGAACCTAAATTCGACAAAATGACTAAAATGATAGTCATTGGCTGCTGAGATATCTAAGCTAAAGGTTGAGCAAAATTCAGGGAAGGCAAGGTTTCAAAACACATTTGCTCCAAGAAATCCAAATCCATTCAGAAGAGCAAATGAGCAATTGAAGATCAGTCAGAGGGGTAAAGAGACAAATGAAGAACAAAAGGTTAAAGCTCCTTTCCAAAACATAGTCATGGAGGAGGAGCAGTTTGAAGATGAGGATGAAATTCATTGTATGGAAGACAAAGGCAATGCTGCCTTTTTGACATTGGCCGCATATGAAGAATCATTACTACAAGACCAAACTAGTGAAGAATGGGACAGAGAGGCTGTTCTGTAGACTGGCGAACAACAGAGATACAATCTGAGGTCAAAAGAAAACAATGTCAAGGAGAATCCTGTCCAAAGAGCTACTGTCCCCACAGAGCAACAGAATATCAGACAAAAGAAACTAACAACTGATTCGGTCATCCTCAAAGCACCACCTCAAGAGGTAAGAGGTCCTGACAAGTCCCTTTCCTCTTTCAACTTTGAATCAGAAGTCCAGAAGTTAAAAATATCTGTGCCTCTGATAAAACTTGCAAAGAGTGAAGTTTTTAGAAAGCCAATCCTTGATGCTCTTGAGCTAAAGGTTTCACAAACTTCCACCAACTATGTCAATTTGCAAAATGATAAGCCTGCAATTGTGCTTAGCCCAATGACTGAACCTGCTGATGATAATTCCCCATCATTCTATGCCTCCTTGACCATTCATGATAAGACCCTCCATAACTGCCTGCTAGACACAGGGGCCAGCCACAATTTGATGCCTAAAGCTGTCATGGAAGAGTTAGGCCTTGATGTCACTAGACCATATCATGACTTATTCTCATTTGATTCAAGAAAGGTAAAATGCCTAGGATTAATCAAAGACCTAGCCATTACCCTAACTCAGCTGCCCATGAAGAGCATGGTGATGGACATTGTGGTAGCAGATGTCCCTCCCATGTTTGGTATGCTGCTGTCCAGAGGGTGGATTAAGAGACTAGGTGGGACACTGCAAAATGATTTATCTTATGCCACTGTCCTAGTTTTTGGAGGGGAAAGCAGGAGATTGTACAGAGAAGCACATCTGCCTTACATCATCAGTGATGAGAGGAACCCTTTTAATCATCCCATATATGCTGTGGACACTGATTTTGGAGCTTGTATTCTCCAAATTGAAGAATCTCAGACGGCCTCAATGCAGATCAAGAAACCAGTGAACCAGGCCAAGAGAGAGACACGAAGTCAGGTTTGGGAAATGTTCTTTGATGGAGCATGTTCTATGGAAACTACAGGAGCAGGGGTGGTGCTGATATCTCCAGAACAAGAAAGCACACATCTATCTTTTAGGCTAGCTTTCCAAGTCACCGACAATATAGCAGAGTATGAGGCTTTGATACTCGGCCTTAATGCAGCTAAAGACAGAGGAATCAGGAACATAAAGATGTTCGGAGATGTTGATCTTATCATTCCGCAAGTAAACAAAACATTTCAAGCAATGCACCCAAGGCTGAAAGCATACAGAGATGAGGTATGGAGACTCAAAGATTCTTTTGATAATTTTTGTATCTCATATATCCCTAGAGTAAAAAATCAGCTTGCCGATTCACTTGCTGTGTCTGCTAGCATGTTTATTCCTCCCATGCCTCCCAGACTAGTTTATGAAATTCAGATGAAATACAGACCATCCTTGCCTGATAATGTCCAGCATTGGAATTTTTTTGAAGATGATGACGAAGTGAATAGGTTTATGCAAGTCATTGATGAATTTTCCGAAATGCAAATTGACCAAGAGAATGAAGCCTTGGAAGAAAATCCCCAATCCCAGCTTAGAAATAGAATTGGTAAAGATAACATTGTCCACCTGCCCAACAATCATATACCGAAAGGCCTAGTCTCATTAGAAAAGCTGTTTGACCAAAATGATGTGCCTTATAAGGCTGCCCAAAAAGAAGACCAATCCGCAGTCTGTAAGAATAACATAGGGAGTCTAGATCATCCAAGATACATAAATCTATGTCCACCCATCTATGTGCTACTCAAAGTGCTGAATACTGTAATTTAATGAAGCAATTTGCTGATGTCTTTGCCTGGGAATATAGTGACCTGAAAACATATGACAAAGAGATCATCCAGCATAAAATTACTTTAGAGAAAGATACCATCCCTTTCAAGCAGAAGCTGAGACCAATAAATCCGTTGCTCCTTCCTCTAATTGAAAAAGAAATCAAGAAGTTATTGGCTGCCAAAATCATAGTCCCTCCCAGATATTCAAAATGGGTAGCCAATTTGGTGTAGTGGTGAGGTAGAAAAGTGGAGAAATTAGGCTCTGCGTTGATTTCAGAAATTTAAACAAATGTTCTAAGAAAGACAATTATCCTCTACCCAAGATGGAGCATTTGCTGCAGAAGGTCTCAGGGGCCAAAGTAATGTCTTTCCTGGATGGATTTTCAGGGTATAATCAGGTTGCTGTACATCCATATGACCAAGAAAAGACTGCATTCACCACTCCTTGGGGCACTTTTATGTATTCCAAGATGCCTTTTGGGTTGATGAATGCTGGAGCCACCTTTCAAAGGGCTATGGATATAGCATTTGTAGGAGAGAAGGATAAGTTTGTCCTTATCTACCTAGACGATATAATAGTGTACTCCAGTAGCCATCATGACCATTTGCAACATTTGAAAAGGGTGTTCTTGAAGTGCAGAAGGTTTGGGATTTTAGTCAATCCTGAAAAGTCATAGTTTGCTTTAGAAGGAGGTAAGTTGATAGGACATGTTGTTTCTGCTGCAGGTGTCCGAATTGACCTAGAAAGAGTAAGAGCAATACAGACCTTGCCTGTCCCAAGATCAAAGAAAGATATCCAGTCCTTTCTGGGCAAGATAATTTTTGTAAGGAGGTTTATCCCAAATTTTCCAGAACTTGTAAAGCATATTACCTCCATGTTGAGAAAGGGGTCGGAGATCAAATGGACTGATGCAGCAAGAAGATCCTTTGAGTCCATTAAGAAAGCTATTATGGAAGCTCCCACTTTAAGAAGTCTAGATTACAGCAAGAAGTTCCATATATTTTCTTTTGCCTCTGATGACACCCTTGCAGCGGTTTTATTGCAAGTAGATGAAGAAGGTTCAAAGCATCCAGTAGCATTTTTCAGCGAAACTTTAAGGGATGCTGAGCTAAAGTATGATATCATTGAAAAACAAGCATATGCTCTTATCAAATCTTTGAAAGCTTTCAGAATTTACATTCTGCACTCCAAGATAATTGCATGTGTACCCTCTGCTTCAATAAAGGATGTCTTAACGCTACGTGATGCTGATGGAAAAAGGGCTAAATGGATTGCAAAGCTTATTGAATTCAATATAGAACTGAAGCCCACCAAGCTTGTCAAAGGTCAGGGCCTTGCCATATTGATGGCAGAAGAAAATTGCAGAACGCTGGACATAAATCTCATGAGCACGTTTCAGAGAATGGTCAGACAGAAGAAGAAACAGCTGAACCAGGGAAAAATCAGTCATTGGTAGAAAATTTAGCTTCTTGTGATTGGTACTCTGCAATAGCTCAATTTTTGCTGAAGCTAGAAATTCCTCCAGGCCTTAGTTCAAGCCAAGCTAGAACTGTTAAACTCAGGGCAGCCAAATATTGCATTCATGAAAATCTGCTTTACTGGAGGGATCCCTCTGGAATTTTGCTAAGGTGTTTGGACAAAGAATAATCCATTGAAGTCATGCAACAGTTTCATTCTAACATGTGTGGAGGGCATCATTATTGGAAAACTACAGCCCACAAGATTCTCAGAGCTGGATACTATTGGCCCACCTTATTTTCTGATGTCTTCTTATTTGTTAAATCCTGTGACAGGTGCCAAAGATTTGAAGGAAAGCAACAGTTGAAGTCCCTGCCCTTAAAACCCATTCAATCCACATTCCAGTGGCCAGCACAGGTGGATCTTAGTAGCCACAGATTACTTCACTAAATGGATTGAAGCAATCCCTACCAGAAAGGCTGATCATAATGTGGTCATGAGGTTCTTGACAGAGAATATCTTCACCAGATTTGGTTGTCCACATAAATTGATCACAGACAATGCAACAACCTTCAGGGCAAAAGAATTGGTGGACATGTGTGACTCAATGGGCATTAAGCTGGTTCATTCCACCTCATATTACCCTCAAGGCAATGGTCTAGCAGAATCTTCCAACAAGAGTCTGATAAGCATAACTAAGAAGCTATTGGAAGACAACAAGAAGGATTGGGATTCTAAGCTCTGTGGGCTGACAGAGTGACCACCGAGAAATCCACAGGGAATTCTCCATTCAAGCTAGTATATGGCACTGAAGCTGTATTCCCAATACAGTTGACCCTCCTTGTGGCAAAGTTCTTGCAAGAAAAGCGGAATGAGGAAGAGGACATGGCAAAAAGGATCACTGATTTAGCAGAGGTACATCAAATCAGAGAACAGTTGGTTGAAAGGTCTGCGACACATCAGAAGAAAATCAAAGAAACCTTTGACAGGAGGACAAAAACAAATAATTTTCAGATTGGAGACTTGGTTCTAAAGTGGGATGCTTTGAAAGAGAAGAAAGGCAACCATGGGAAGTTTGATGCTTTATGGACAGGGCCTTTTATCATTTCTCAGGTCCAAGGGAACAATACTTTCATACTGAAAAGTATGGAAGGGGAGACAGTTTTTGATGGCCCAGTTAATGGGTTTTTTTTTTTGTTTTCTTTCTGAAAATTTATGTTATTTAAGGCCTTTAGCCGTAAATTTGTAAATATGTTATTTTATCAATTTTAGTGTAGGTTCAGTTAGACTCCATGCCCAGTGGAACACTAGGGAATTTTTCTCATTTGGTTTTGACAGGAAAGGCATTGGTTTGCAAGTTCTTGGGACCTCACAGGGAGGATCTCATCCCCAGAAGGAGCCAGTGTTAGCTCTGCTATATAATCTGGATTTTGTAAAGCTGGAGGCCAACTTGGTCCTTGGTCGTGCTCGAAGAAAAGCCTATGGTGGGTGCCCTCACCTTCTCCTCTACCTCTCTCACCCCTCTTTTGTCTCTATTCCCTGTGTTTTTCGTCGAAAATCATATAAAAGCCCCTTTTCAGGTCCCGACCATTAAACACGCAAAACCCTATAACACCCGCGCCCATACGACCACGCACCTCCATAAAATCTTCACCGTAGCCCCAGTCGTTGATCTCCGTCACCCCGATCTAACAGCTCCTGTCGCAGTAACTTGCGCGATCGTTTCCCCACCGTTCGATCATCTCCGCCGTGATCGGACGGCAATCGCTCTCCTCGTGCCTTCGAATCGCTAGGACGATAACACGCGATGAAAAGTGGTTTCTTCCTTTCCTTGTCGCCACGCGTCGCACTTCGAGTGGTATCGCACACCATTGTACGTTTATCGCCCAACCCCCAACGCTGGTGCGAGCAATACCGCCTGCCGTCGAAACTGCTATTCTCGCCCGTTAGCTCCCGTGTGTCTCCTCCGCCTGATGATCATTGGATTTGTCCACCCAAGATCCAACGGCTCACGATCATCTTGCTCCTGCTTCCTCCTGATACCCTCCGCCAAGAGATCCACACCGTCCATCCGCTCGATCCGACGGCCGATTTTCCTTCTCCGTCCTGCTCATACACTCTCCATGCAATCCACTTATCCTGACCATTCCATGCACCCGATGGACGAAGACAACCGTTTATTAGTACCTAGTGCATTTGTTCCTCAACGACCGCATTCAACAAACATTATGGCCAAGGAGGAAAAGGACAGCGCCCGAGTAGGGGGATGCATTTAAAAGTTATGGAATTTCGTTCTACACGGCACTCCACCTGCCCGAGAAAGACAGCAGAGCATCTGAAAGGATCGGATTCACCTACTACAGCAAGCAATCGCACCAGAGACTCCATCAGTCAGTTAAAGCGGTTGGTGGTCAATTATGACCCCTCCATACTTAGAATGGCTGAGTGCCTTTGTACTCAAACTCTATATATACCCAGGAACAAGATGTAATCAGGGTTGATGGTTGTTGTTTGGATGTGAGGTTCAACTTCTAGAAACTGTAACTATTTTGATACTTGCAGCGTCTCGTCTTCATTTTTAGCTAATATAAGTTTTTTTTTGCCGTTAATTGCTCACTTTCCATTTTTATTCTATTCTAGGCTGTGCCCGATATGCAGTTTCCCTGAACTCTTGATGTTTTAGCATTACAGGAGCTGTCATCCTACCTCTGTGTTAAAATCTTGCATGTATCAGTGAATGTGTTATTCGGGTTTCTTTTCACCTAGTGACAGAGAGCTGTCATCCTATCTGTACATTAGGGAATTAGATTTGCGGACCTCTTTACTGGTTACAGCCGGCCATCACAAGGTCTTGTGCATCTGCTGGTGTGATCAGTATTCTCCATATTCACACAATCTCTGAACTGTGAGTAATTGGTGGTCTAAAGCCTTGTAGTCTGGGGGTGTTCACGCATGTTTGGAGTTAAGCACAGTAGAAGTGGTTATCTGGTTTGAACAAGCATCATTCCTTCCATTCATCCATTTGCAACAATAAGTTGAATTTGTAATGTTCCCGAGCATCTCCGAGGTACAACCTAAGAGAGTTTCTTAGGGTGATAAGAGTAGTCACCTTGAGAATCAGTTGAAGCAGAATGTCTTTAACTGATCTCATCATTATACGAAATGATCTATGCTAGATCTAGATAAGTCAAAGTGTTGATTTCTGTTGTAAATCTACTATCTCTCTCTCTCTCTCTTTCTCTGCCGAAGTTTGAAGAACATAAAAGAAGAATTGATCAAGGGTTTCCCCACATTGTGGGGTTTGTCCTTGGCTAGTGCCACATCCTGTGTCCTCTTGTCTTGGCTTGTCTTCTGCGATTTATATTTATGTTCTATCTGCAGTTTACTTTAATGCTGATGTGATTGCTAATCTGGAAAAGATGATGATCTAACTGTGAAAATTGAAACAAATTGCTCTAGCATTGAACATACCTAAAATTAACATGGTATCAGAGCTGAGGCGAAGACAATGCCCAAGCAAGAGTGAAAGAGCAATCACCAAAGACAATAGGGACAAGACAAAAGGATCAATGGGTTCCACATCTCTTTTCTAAAGTTCACAAAGGATGAAGCCGAAGCTTAGCATATTATCAGAATGGCATAGTAGAAGTCTCTGATGGCCCATCTAAAGATCACTTCATTGGGAAGTTTGGATCTAAGGATGGAAGAAAAGGTAGATGCCTTGGTTGCAGTCAGGTCGACCATCTTACGAAGGAGTGTCCGAATGGCAGAGACACATCTCTTGATGAAGATAACAATCATTCGAGGGACATCTTCTATAATCAAAGGAATGACTGGTAATGCAAGTCAACAAGGAAATGGTCGACTCTTCAAAGAAAGCAAGGAACCCCAGAATCTCTTTGATGTACTTGATAGCAAGAAGAACCTGGTGTCCATCTCGGAAATGGAAGTCAAAGGTTTCAGGGTGGCACTCATCGATGGAAAGATACGTGTTTGAAAATAGATTTTTGAAAGATGCTTTTGAGTTCAGGGTTGTATCAAGTTGCAGGAAGTCCACTGGGGACCATGTCCATTGACACAACACTGAAGATCTGTGAGTCAGATGGCGACAGAGATGCCTGAATTCAAAAAGAGAATGAAGGTACATGTCTGAGATGTACTGAAGGAAAATCTTACAAGGGGACCATTCCCCTCATGTAGTAGGTCCACAGGTTTGGAACAACCTGTGGAGTTTGAGAGTCATGAACGGGAATCTTATGTACACAGGTGGAAGAAAGCCCTCTATGGCTTGAAGCAAAACACCCCGGGCGTAGTATGAGAGAATTGATAGCTGTTTGATGAAGCTGAGATTCACTAGGAGTGAAACCAATCCAAACCATTACCCGAAGGTTGTGGATGATAGACCTCTCATACCAGCACCTTATGCGGACGAACTATTTCTGTCAGGTGCAAACCCTCTCATTTGCAGAAGTAAGAGGGAGTTGGATTCCAGACATATGTTTTGCAGTTAGCATGGTGAGCTCATATTTGGTTGAGCCTCACTGGATTGGTGCCAAGAATCTTCTAAGATATCTTCGAGGCACAATCTCTCATGGATTGAGATACATTGCTGAAAATATGAAAACTGCATGATTATTCTAATGCTGACTGGGCAGGCAGTGTGGAGGATCACTAGAGCACTTTTCTGTGCTAGTTCTCTTTGGATTCTGCTTTGATATCAAGGATGAGCAGGAAGCAGAAGTTGATTGTTATAAGTACCGCCGAGACCGGATACATAACTATGAGCATGACCTCGTATGAAGTTGCTTGGTTGTGGAAACTCTTCAGTGAGTACACATGATGAATACCACTATGATTCTCTGTGACAACCAGAGGTGGGATTCGATTATTGAGGAATCCCGTATTCGACGATTGCTCCAGCAGATAGACATCAGATACTACCTTATCTGGGATATGGTAAGTCGATGAGCAAGGAGGCTCCATTGCACTGAGATGATGTACAGGTCGCTAAAGCCCCGGGGGAAAGATCAAATCTGTGATTTTCCTGAATGACTTAGAGTCGTCAAGAGATCCTTGTACAAGGGTCCTGCATGTTGCATACATTGAGCTCTGGGGGCTTGCGGTTCTTATTGGAGCAACATACGACCACAGGGTGACTCACCCTCCCCTAGTGGTGTGCATTGGAACAAGATGATTCGCTCTCTTGTGGAACAAGATGATTCGCTCTCTTGTGGGACAGGATGATTCACTCTCCTGTGGACAAGATGATTCTCTCTCCTATGAACAAGATGATTCGCTCTCTTGTGGGACAAGATGATTTGCTCTCTTGTGGGACAGGATGATTCGCTCTCCTGTGTAGCAGGATGATTAGTTCTCCTGTGAGGCCTGGATGATGTGTTCTCCATGGCGATTGTGTAGCAGGATGATTAGTTCTCCTGTGAGGGCAGGATTGATTAAGTTCTCCTGTCAAGGCATCCTACCCATGCAGTCTGGGACTCATGGGAAGTACCTCTCATCTGATCAATGAGCAGGGAAATGAGGATAGGGACCATAGTAGTACCGATGGACGCATCGCTGTATCTACCGTACTTCCTATGCTAGGATGACCTTCATTGATATGGGATCAATGATACTGGTCTGGGACCAGTGGTAGGAGTTGTACCTACTATGATGTTGACTTCGGGTCGGTTGAGACTAGTCTGGGACTAGTGCTACATACTTTGAGACTGACTTTGGGTCAGTGGAGGATTGGTCTGGGACCAGTGGGAGGAGTGGTACCCACTATGACGTTGACTTTGGGTCGGTTGATATTGGTCTGGGACCACTGGTACGCACTCTGAGACTGACTTCGGGTCAGTGGAGAATGGTATGAGACATTCTCGATCAATTCTTCTTCTTCATAGTTCAGCAGAGCTAGCATAGCTGAGCAGAGCAGAGCTAGCATAGCTGAGCAGAGCAGAGCTGAGCAAAGCAGAGCCAGCAGAGCTAGTAGAGCCAACAGAGCTAAGCAGAGCAGAGTAGAGCCACCAGAGTTAGCAGAGCTGAGCAGAGCAGAGCAGAGCCAACAAAGCTGAGCAGAGCTAGGCAGAGCAGTGCAGGGCACTGATGGCAAAGATAGTACAGTCAGACATATGGATTAGCGGATGGAGTTCTCCCTCGTTGAGAGGGAGTGTTAAAATTGGCAACTAGGGCCAAACTCCATGTGGGTCAGCTTATTTATGGCAATTGATATTTTTATTGGATCCCTCTCGTCGAGAGGTGTAGGATTGATCCTAAGATTATCCAATTCTGATAAGTATTTATGGAGATATGAATTTATTTTGATTATGTAATTATTGTCAAGCTGACCAGCTCTTATGTAGTCTCTAGAAGCCCAAACGTCATGTCTATTCAATCTATACGTTTTTGGTATAAATAGATGAGGATTTGATGTCATTTGAACACACATTCTTGAGTGATCTCCTCCTCTCCACCTCTTGGGTTTTTGGAGGAGTGAGAAACCAAGGGTAATGCGCTGGCCTTATGTTGATGCCCTAGCTGCAGGTTGATCTATGCAGCAAACAGAGACACCTAGCCATGCCCTAGCCGCAGTCAAGGGAGCTCCTATGTGGTTAAAGTGAGGCCTAATCTACGCTGTCTAGGAAGCCTCTATAACGCAGCTAAGAAAAGAATTATTGCTGTCAAGAACAGGCCCTAACACGCTGTCAAGAAGCCTCCCTAACACGCTGTCAAGAAGCCTTATACACTACGCTGTCCAGAAGTAAAACACAGTCAAAGGAAACATGTAACACTTGGCCTCCGAGTATAGTAGCCGCAGTCATGAAGGCATCTCAATGCAGTCAATGAAGCTATCTTACACGCTGTTCTTGAAGACACTTATATGCTGTTCATTATGGAATATTCTTATGCTAATCATGGAGACCTATATATAGTTCATGAAGAGAAAATATACGCTGTTCATCATAAGGATATTCCAATGTAAATAGAGACATATACGCTGATATATATAGTCACCTATTCTGCTGTAAATAGTAACACCTTATACGCAGGCAGAGGAAGGATTGTTGTAGGTAACAGCATGACAAATTAGGTCTGCTGGCAGCATGATGTATGAATGGACTGCATGATGTATAATGATGCATGATGACATGGAGCATGGACAACATCATGATAAATGAGATCATGGACATGAAGGACAACATGATGATGGATAAGATCATGGACATGGGCAACATGAAGTTGAATGAGAACATGGACATGACGGACAACAGCATGATGATGATGCACATCTGCAAGGGCAACAACATAATGATAATACACATCTGTAAGGACAGCAGCATGATGATGATGCATATTAGCATAGGCAGCATGATAAGATCATGAACATGAAGGGCAGCATGATAAGATCATTGACATGGGCAACATGAAGTTGAATGAGAACATGGACATGATGGGCAGCAGCATGATGATGATGCACATCTGCAAGGGCAGCAACATAATGATTACACATCTGTAAGGACAACAACATGATGATGATGCATATTAATATGGGCAGCATGATAAGATCATGAACATGAAGGGCAGCATGATAAGATCATGGATATGGGCAGCATGATGATTATCATGATTAGTGCAGCATGATGCAATATGCAGTGGTGCAGCTAGAGGACCAAATGCAGCATGATGATAGGTGAAGGAGTCACCTTGAAAATCAGTTGAAGTAGAATGTCTTCAACTGATCTCATCGTTATACGAAATGATCTATGCTAGATCCAGATAAGTCAAAGTGTTGACTTCTGTTGTAAATCTACTATCTCTCTCTCTCTCTCTTTCTCTGCCGAACTTTGAAGAACATAAAAGAAGAATTGATCAAGGGTTTCCCCACATTGTGGGGTTTGTCCTTGGCTAGCACTACATCTTCTGTCCTCTTGTCTTGGCTTGTCTTCTGCGATTTATATATATGTTCTATCTGCAGTTTACTTTAACGCTGATGTGATTGCTAATCTGGAAAAGATAATGATCTAACTGTGAAAATTGAAATAAATTGCTCTAGCATAGAACATACCTAAAATTAACAATCTCCTTACCCCAGAAGAGATCCAAAGAAGCAACAAATCATCCTCATCATAAGGAGCAACCTTTTCTATTGAAGAAAGGCTTTTTCATCTGAAAGATCATCCAAGAGGAATCTCTAATCATCAAAGTGATCAAGTGGAAGAGTTCATCTTCACTTGTTAGGTAAGTATCTTTCATTTTATAATACAGTTTGGTTAAATGACTTAGTGTGTGCAAGGAGATCTATAAATCGGCTGGGTCATCGAAATTGCTCGCATAAGAAAGGAGGATAGATATACTCCCCGGAAGAGAAGTCATTGATGTCTATGGAAAGGTCTCTGAAGGTCAAACATTGTTTGAATGCATCGAGGGACTCATAGGGTTCTTATGAAATCAATCGAAGGTCCTCTCATCCCTATGTAGCAGGAGAGGAGACATAAAAGAGATATATGAAATACTAGAAGATATATTCTCTGAAAATGTAGTAAAGAAGATCATATCGCTTAGACCTGATCTACACAAAATTGAAGGTATCAAAGAATGAAGGTATATCCTCATGAGATCTCAATTCGGAGATCTGGGAAAGGAAAGGGAAGTTTGGTCATCAAAACAAGACAATACAATATAGCTAAGCTTCAATGCTATAGAAAGATTATGAAAAAAAACTCATATCGCCGGAAAGATGGAGGAAGCTGAAGAAAAGGGCCAAGGAAAGAGGGAGTAACAGATCTCTACTATGATTGAGATGGTATCCCTCACAAAAGGGTCTTATCATAAGCTCCTCAATCTTTTGATATGGCCATAACAAAAAGATGCATTGTGACATCATGGAAGCATTAGAAAGAAGAGCTCGTGACATCACCATGGGAATCATGAAGGACAAAATCCATGGCAGTCAAACATGAAGGATATAGCTCTTGGGAACCTCATTGAACATTGAAGGAAAGGATGAAGTAATCTAGGACAAGGCTCATCATACATCAAGGCAAAAAGGAAACACTTTCCAGATGGGGATATACAAGATCCTCAAGATTCTCTAATGGAATCCTCATCGGAGGGTTCACTAATCTAGAGAGGAAGCAAGTGTTTCATCAAAAACTCCAACTTGTGGAGTTTATGGGATGATGATATGATGACATGAGAGATGAAGCAAATCAAGGGGTTGAAGATCTTTTCAATCGAGGAAGCTACTAGAAGAAGCCGAGATGACCTAAAGGTAAAATGAGGTATGTATGCTTGTATTTGATATTATAAATTCATGTTGTATGGTTGTAGGTAACATGGATCACTACTTCTATCTTGAGAAGCATGATCAAAGGAAAGGGATCTCCTCCTTTGAAAAGATGTAGGAAGGCATAAGTCACATTAGATGAAATCAACATAATATGTTTTCATATGAAGTATGAGGTGGTTGACTACAATTAAGGAACTCTGATTGAAAGCTCCTGGGAATGGAATGTGTGAGTAAGGAAGAGATCGTGAGATATGCAACCAGGATGAAGGCGATCAACATGCAAAAGACCAAGAAGATTTGACTAGGAAATCTCCCAGAAAGATATGAAGACTTTGATGGAAGTCCGAGAAGTACCAAAAATAAAAATGGAGACCCTTGACAATGAATATCTTTGGGAGATGTGTCAACATGTATGACGGATGCTAATACCCACAGGAAGATGTCATGATAAAGAGCCATCTAGTAAGGTGCAATTTGATTTAATGTTATGTTTTGATTACTTGAATAATATCTGGACGAGTTCATGCAGGGCTACTGGAACAAGAGTTGTAAGTTCAAGTACGACTAACATTCATGTGGTGGATGGAAATTCCTGAAAGAAACATAATGAGGAAGAAGTAGCCATATGATGAAGGTTCCAAATATGTATCAAGAAGGCCACTTTCCATGAAGAAAGGAATGACATGACGAACCAAGAAGGAAAGTGATGGATGGCTAATGCCCTACAAAGAAGAAACTCAACTGAATTTCATGACATCAAGGAAAGAAGTTGATCAACCAGCTGAAGCACCCATGAAGAAGAAGCCGCTGATGAAAGGGAGAGTCCCTAGTTAAGAGTGAGCTCTGACAAGTCCCTAATTGAGAGGGTGCTTGGGCAAGTTCCTGGTCAGAAGGAACTTGGGTACATTCCTTTACGAGAATGGGCATATCTTCCCTAATTGAGAGGGAGAGATAGACACAACATTCTTGTCTTCACTTGTGAAGAAAGAATGGAAGACTCGGTAATCATCTGGCATCTGATGCTCTTTGAGGATGTGTAGGGCATCTGAGATAAGAGTAGGCAAGAGGACCGATATTCTTTGAGGGCTAGGAACCCAAGGTAAGAATAGTCCTAGAAGGTCATACTCCGTGAACACCCGTGTGGGTGTGTACCTTGAGAGACAATGATGAAAGTGTCTATAGTCATTGGTCTCGCCAACATTTTGCTCTGATCTAATGAGAGATAGAGCTGTCAGCCAAGGCCTTGCTGTGGAAACAATTTTGGTTACTATGATGCTATATAGATGGGTTCCCAATCCAATTCTTCTTATGAGAAATTCTTCAGATTGAGAAGGACCAAGTACCATTATGAATACCTCCCTGGTTAAGAGGGAGTGTTGAAGACAGTTTAACTAGGTTCGGTCTTCATAATGACATGATCTTTGTAACAATGAAATGAAAGAAATAAAATTATTTTTGTATGCTTTGCTGCATGGGTTTCATGAGAAAGAGGTTTATTTGTTAATGGCTCCCATTGAGAGCCTTATGATTTATTATTGAGTCAAAGAATCAATGTTATGTATGGAGAGCTCTTCTTGAGCATTTGTAAAATGTATATGAGTTAACCTATTGTCTAGAAAAACCCTCCTAAAAGACAAGAACAATCCTCTTGATGTCGGCCTGCAAAATGAATTGAATACACTCATGTCGGCTCACTTGAAGTGACACATCTCTTCGTTGGTTCAAAATGGCTAAATATGGAGGGAAAACTACTATATATACCCAGCCAGGGTCTGCACAAAAGTGGAGAACAGGAACTCGGATCCTCTGAAATCTTAGACAAGTATAGTGGCTCAGAAATCTCGGATGAGTATAGTAGTTTAGTGTTGTGGATGGAGAAGGATTTCTGTGTTTTTCGGTGATGTCTTGGCCTCCTATAAGCACTGTCTCAGCATACTAAGATGCAGTCCCAGTCTCGACTTAGTTAAAGGATCTCAGTGATACAATCTCGGCATAGTTGTGGCAGGGAAGATCTCGATGCAAGGGGAACACAGTCACAGTCTTGGTGAAGAAAATACAGTCATAGTCTTAGTGTTGAAGGTGATTTCAGGATCCCACAGTAGCACACACAATCTCGACATAATTATGATGAGAAGGTCTCATAGTAACACACTCTGTCTCGACATACTTCAAGGTGCAATCATGATCTTAGCATAGATATGGTCTCAATCTTAATGGAGACACAATCACAAGGTTATGATCTCAGTGAAGGTGCAACTATGGTGAAACAATCATGATCTCGGTGGATTTAGGTGAAGATCTCATCCATATATATGGAGATCTCATTGGTATGGTGAAGACCTCAGTGAAGGTGCAACAATGGTGTTGCAACAGTAATGAAGATCTTAGTGGTGCAGTAGTGATGGCCTTAGTGTTATCTCAGCAATGATGAAGAAGAGGATTGGTGTCTTGGTCTTGGAGTGGCTAAATAGGTTAAGGGTCATGGTCTTGGTATTCGTCAATTGGAATCTCTATAAGAAGAATTTTGTGCGGGTTTTCCTCTCAAAGAGTGAGAGGTTTTGGCCTTGGCAGAAAGCCAACATCTTGTGTTCTTGTCTCTTTTGTTTTGGTAGCTATTTGATGAAATAAGAAACACACACTCTAATAATAACAAAGAGAAGATTGTGCTAATAAGAAAAAGTAAAAATTGCCTCACAAATAGTTATCATCGAGAAGAAGAATCAATTATCTTGAATACCCTAGATTCTTCAACAATGACCTGAAAGGATACAAGAGCACTGGGTATGACAAGGCTAGAACCATGGGACTTGATCATGAAAAAGCCAAAATTGCAGATGCTTTGGGTAAAATGACAAATTCTTGGAATGGCTATGGTGTATCCATTGTATCTGATGGTTGGACAAATGTAAAAGGCAAGCCATTGATAAGTGTTCGTGGCGTGTCTGCTAGTGGTGCGATCTTCCTTTCAACATATGATTATTAAAAAAAGTTCAAGACCACCATCAACATTGCAGAATCATTACTTCAAACAATTGAAAGTTTTGGGCCATACAATGTCATCCAAGTCATCACTGATAATGCTTCTAATTGTAAGGCAGCGAAAGTAATCATTGAGGATAAATACCCAAACATATTTTGGTTTGGGTGTTTCGTTCACACAATGAACGTTTTGATGCATGATATTATAAAGAACAACAACCTCAATACAGATGGATTGGTGATTTGTAAAAATGAGGTAAGAGAGGGATACAATTTATTAGAAATCATAGCAATACCAATGGGCTTTTTCGTAGTCACTCAAGGTGGGAGCTGTTGAAGATTGCAAAGACTAGATTTGCTAGCTATTACCTCACCTTTAGGCTTCTTTTGAATGTAAGAGAGTCATTGGCTAGCATGGTATCAAGTTAACATTGATAGGTATTAAAGGACAAGGCTTCAACCACACCTGACAGGAAAGGTTTTGAAGAGGTGGAGGAGACCGCTCTTGATGGTTTGTTTTGGGCATGTGTGAGGGATGTTTTACAATACACCAAGCCCATTTATAACGTGATTCATTTTGCAGATACATACGCATCAATGTTTGGAGAGGTGTATGAGTAGATGGATAACATGTTGGGGCAAATAGAAGATATTGTTCAGTAAAAAAATCCCAACTTGTATGATATTATTCACAATTTTGTGTGTGCACGTTGGCATAAACTTAGTGTTCCACTACATGTCTTGGCGTACGTCCTTACGCCAAAATACTACTCTCCATCTTGGTTGGGAAAACCTGCACTTGGGGTTAGGGTTAGTACCAAACCCCATACAAATCCATAGGTAAAAATTGGGTATATGACAACATTAGACAAGCTAGTCCCTGATAGGGAGGAGTCTGCTAGATTGCGTCTTGAACTAGGCAAATACTTCACTAGCGTTGGAGCGTTTGGTTCTTTGCATGCAATGGAAGATAGGGACACATTTGACGCTGTCACATGGTGGGACATGTATGGTGTATAGGGACTTTTGGCAAAATTGGCAAAGAAAGTGCTTTCACAGGGTGTAAATACTTCTTCTGCTGAGAGGTGTTGGAGCACCTATAGCTTCATCCATAACGTGAGAAGAAACAACCTCAATAAAAACTGGGCAGAAAGCTTCGTTTATGTGCACTACAACGTGAGGTTGTTGACACATTATTGTGACCGGGCTTGTGATGATACATCAAATCTATATTAGGACGACAACCCAGAGGAAGATAATTTGGAGGATGAAGCTCTGCATCTAGAAGAATTGGAAAGGGATATGCTTCTGTTTATCAGATCGGGGATAAGGATTGTAGGGTTTTACAACCCTCTACTTCTCTAATATATATATATATATATATATACAAGGAAGGGGCAATAAATGAGAAGGGTGAATCAAGATCATATTTGTCTGTTATATAAGAATTGGAAAGGGAACTTTTGAAAGATGATGATGAAGCAACAACAACAACCATGCCACCCCCATCATCCATCACCTGTGCTTGAGTTCCACAATCTTTGCCTTTGTTGCCGCCACCTCCTTCGACATCTATATCCTCACATGGCGGTCATGTGCCTTCTGGTTTTGGTTCTGGACATGGTCGTCCGACTATGCTGGAGGAGACTCCTAGTAGACTACCACGAGTTTCTCAGAAATTAGACATTTCTCATGGCAAGGGCCACAAGAAGAAGTAGATAATAGATTTACTTGTCTTTTCTAGTTTCTAGTAGTTTTTATAACTTTTGACTCCTTCATATTTATTATGATATTTTTAGTAAACAATATGTGATAATTAAGTTTGAAGTTTGAAGTTGGCAATTATAACTCATTGGTAATGAATTATGAATATGATTCTTCGTGAAAGTTCAAAGTTGAAACATTCATTTCATGTTAGATATTCTTTGTTATAGTTTGGTTACTTGGTAATGGTAATGGTAATGGTTACAAGTACAACTTTAGTGATCAATGATGATAAATTTTATATATTGAATTTTGAAAGCTTGAAACTTTAAGGTTGATGAATCACGAGACTCGATATGTTGTATGTTACTAACTTGTGGACGTGGTTGATGAAGATTATAACTTCTAGATGCTTGATGCTATATGGTTCAATCCATGTTTTTATGTGTTTTATATCTAATTCATCATTCTACATGCTATGGTTTTGCCTCTGGCCCTTTGGAAAAACCAATGGTTGTGTATGATATTAGTCTATTAGAGGCATGAGGGCTCGGGGTAAGAAATAGCAGAGATTTGTTCACTAGACTAAGTCTCATCAGTTATGCAGGGTGAAAGTATCAGCCAAAATTGACTCCAATTTGATTTAGACATTGATAATAATATTGAATATGTCATCTCTATCTGCAATAATTTTGCGTATGTGGATGTATGTATTTGATAATACTGATAGCAAAATAAAATAAAGACTGAAGTTTTGGTTTTGTGGCAATGCTCTGATGTCCTATTAGTAGCCACATTGCTTTCCCAGAACAGCAGGAGCTGTGGGCTGCATTCATGTTTCTTTGTTTTAGATGAGAAGTGAATGATGCAAGTAAATTGTAACCATTTTAAAGTTTATTATGGATGGTCTATGCATTGTCGTTCAATTAGCTTGATGAAAGAAATATTGGACTTGCCTAAATGCTTTTTCATATATAATGCTGCCCACTAATGCTTATGAGAGTTGGTGTCTAAATGCTTTTTCATAAATAATGCTGCCCACTAATGCTTATGAGAGTTGGTGTCTGATGGATTAACACTTACCATTTTCTTTTGCAGACCACAATATATAACTTCATTATATCAACATGTGGGAAGAGCAAGAATTCGGACTGTGCTATTCAGGTCATTGTATATACAGTGAATGCAATGACAGATCATTAGATATTAGAGACTTTATCTATTGTATATTTATTTGAAATGTAGATCTTCCCTCACTATATTCTTTCAGGATTAGATAATGAACATAAAAATATGAAATATTATCTATCTTAAATTTACCACAGCATGCATCTGCATTTTGTTGGATAATTTATTTTCTTAGCAATTAATATTCACTTTCATTCTAACTAGTTAGAATGCCACACACACTACTACGTAGGGGCCTTAATCATTGGTGGAATTACCTAGATTGAGGAATTGAGGCCTAAACATACTTGGGAATGAGGATAGTAGTTTACCATGTTTATTGGTTTTCACTATATTATATCTTTGACAAATACTTTTATTTTTGGGTATATAAGATTTTGCTTTCTGATACAAAATTCAAAATGAAGGTTTTGGAGGAAATGAAGCGGTGTGGAGTAAGGCCAAGGGGACAAACATATATAGCACTTTTATGTGCTTGTGCATCTTGTGGGCGAGTTGATCGAGCGTATGTGGTTCAGCCAATCTACATGGATACATGCATTTAAATATATCTTTAGTATATATTTGTCTACTGGGTTCTTGATTTTATGCATGAAGGACCATGATCTAAACAAAAATTTCGAAGTTCTCTAACTATTTGCCTTGATGTGACGCTGTTGCTTATAAAATTACCATAGAGTGAATATCTAGCTCATTAGAAGAATGGTAACCATTTAGGGTGTAAATATGGATTTCATGTTTTCTAGAACCAAATGAGTATCTTAAATTGAAATGCTAAGCTTGATTGTATTTACTATTATGGAGATCTCTTGTCTTCTCAGTGATGTGTCTATGTAATATCTACCTATGCTAAGCAATTACAATGTTAAAAGATCGAATTATTTATAGATTGATAAAGGCCTTGTTGGTAACTTTGATTATATATTCTTAATCAGGGATCACATAAAGCTGATGATGTCTTTTATGATGTAACAAACTTATGTCTGCACCCTGTAGACAATCACTTTATTCTATCTTTACTTTTTGAGGGATTTAGAATTTCAGATGTTACATGGGGCCTTAATCATGTGAAATATGCCTAGTTTGAAAGAGTGAAGAATATCAAATTGAGACCTAAAATACCCTTTAAAGGAATAAGAGAGGTTCACAATTACTCTAAATGATATTCTGATTACATAAAGAAATAGGAAATGGAATCAAATGCCAGTCTTAGCAGAAAAAACATATTCAAACATGTCCAAGGCTGTGAACCTTTGTCAAATGATGTTTCGACAGAAAGCCTACTTGCAAGAAATGATACATTTGTTTTGCGATTGTTGTTTGCTGGGACATTGTGTGTAAACCCAAATTGAATCAGATGCAGGCATATGGTGTGATTAGTGCTGCTTAGTGACTAGTGTGATGGTGGCCAGTGCACTAATCCGTTATGCTCAAGCACCATTGTGTTGATTGGGTCCACTTGAAGCATGTGTAACATTGACTTATTGAGTTGTTAGGCTGAGTTATGTGGACATTGAGTGGCTTGTGGGAGCACTCTTGGGGTTTTGGTATTTGAACCTAAACCTATATATGAGAGGCTTTAGCGTCATTTCAATCAAGATGTAAGGCAAGCATCATGGTAAGATGATATTGTAAGGCTTGCTTTAGTTAAGTGATCTTGTGCTTATTGAATAATCGGGTATCAAGTATACCCAAACCTTATCTTTGGCTCTTGGCATTCTTGAGTTGGATTGTTTCTTGTTTTACTGTTGACGCTTTGGTTAGAGACTAATTCTATTATGAGATATCATTTTTGGGATTTTCTGCATAGAGTAAGTCATTAATCTATGACCTGTATCCATGAGTATTAATAACAATTGACGAATTTCTCATTATTTTGAATAGTCCACTTAGCAGTCATTGCATTGATTGATGCTCACAGAGTTGAAGAAGTGGGATTGAAACTAGTGAAACAGATTTTATAACATCAATCATCACCTTTGAGGTCCAGTTAGTAGTCATTGCATCGATTGATGCTCACAAGGCTGAAGAAGTGGGATTGAAACTAATGAAATGAATTTTATAACATTGATCATCACCTTCGAGTTCCACATAGCATTCATTGCATCGATTGATGCTCACATGGGTGATGAAGTGTGATTGAAACTAGTGAAACAAATTTTATAACATCAATCATCACCTTTGAGGCTTGTACTTGGTAACTAGGACTTCTTGAAAGGTCACCCACTCCAAGCCTCCTTAGGCTCAAGTGCTTAAGGTGCAATCCTTGCTAAGGTTTTGCAAATTGGGTAACAAGCTAAGTGGGTTTTGTTGACCCTGCCGCCTACACCTACCTACAGGTCAGTGAGAAAAGCCTTCAACCCCACAAGGTGTGGTTGGTGGCAGGGAACTCAGAGAAGGGGCTGTCACACTAATCCCAACTCTCTCCGTTTGAGCTATCTCCTAAGTTAGCTAAGGGGGGTGGTCCCTAATGGAAAGTTAAGTTAAAAAAAAAAACAAGGATGTGAGTTTCTAGGAGAATTGTTAGAACTAAATAGATTATTTATTTAAGATTTATAAGCAAGCCTGATATGAGCAATAACCATAAACACATAAGATAAGCATGAGATACATAAACAACCAGTGCCTTATAAGTATTGCTCTTTAAGAAATGAAAATTTTTATTTTATTTTTGCTTAGAATGAAGTCAAACGCTTTCAAATGAAAGACCAAATAACCTTGGACTTGGGTTTCCCAGCGGAAAAGGGTTACTTAGCTTATGCTTTAGCTTTCTTCTTTAAACTTGAATTGCTTCCAGGAACACCTGTAGGAAAGCAAGCAAAAGAGTTAGCGTGCAAAAAAAAATAAAATAAAAAATACAGCCTCCAATGCTAGATAAAACCAATATACACACAAATGAAAGAAGAAAATATGGGATAATTTTTCAAGATAGAAAATAAGCAAAGGGCTCAGGAAACTCCCTCTTAAATAAATCTTTTGATGTCTTATGAGATTGTTGGCTTGAACAACTTATGGGACCTTTGATATCCTTGGAGGTGACTATTCCAACCGAAGAAGTCCTCACACTCCAATAGAGTTGGCAACCTATCCTTTGAACACAAAAATGCCTGCAAACCAATTGTTAGCGCAAAAGAGACTTGGCATATAGAGACCAAGTTGAGCTTGTCATTCAACCGAAAATGACAAGCTACAACAAGAGTACAAAATATACCAAGCCCAAAGGAGATTTGAGATAGCTGCAAATCTCTCCTCCCTAGACAATAATGCCTTCAGGCAAATGCACAAAAAACAACTAGATAGCAATGTATAATCGAATGAATAATAACATCAAATGACACAGGTATACCTCATCAACCAAAGAATGCACCACAAGAGAAGCTAGTAACCCCAAAGACTTTGATTTATTTATATAAAAGTTGAGTACAAAATCCAGCAGAGTCTCCGCAAGCCCAACAGCTCATTCTATCCATCCAAATGAGAGCTCAAGACTCATATAAATAAGAAAATGGGAGATGATCCCAAGGAAAATTCCAATGACAAGTGGAGATGGATTGACAATCCCAATGTAGAAAATCAAATCACAAGTGGCAAGCTGACTGGCTGTAGGCTGCCAATGAACTGCTGTAGATCTCCATCAAAAATTTCTTTAAGCTGCCAGTGTATCCCCTTAACTGATATACGCATTACTTTGATTAGAAAATCATGAAACTTAGTGGGAGTAAGTAGGAAAAATATCCCACTCAACTAGCTGTTAACTCAAACATATGAAACGGTGATAAACACGTGTTAAATCTGGCTGCCTATAGGCTGGAGTAGACTGCTGCGTATCATCCTTTTTGGCTGGCAGCAACATATTGAAATAAATAAAATTATTTGAACTTTAGCCATATGTAATATTTCAACGTTGCCTCTTTAACTTATCGTTGGACCATTTGACTTGCCACTTGGAACTTTGACTGATTTTCCTCCATGTGGTGGGCCCCACATTGCTACTGCATCACCTTTGATATTCCTTTAACTTTCCATGTCAAAATTTGATTTATTTTGACTATGGAAAATTTCTAAATTTTTCCAATTATTCAATTTTTTGATTTTTTTCCTCATTTTTGCCACTGTCATTTGAAAAATCGACTTTTGAGGGGCTCTAAGTCATTCTTTGACCCCCCAAAGTGGGTCTTAGGATAATGCTGGGCCTCTGAAGATGAATTTCGAGTAGTCATACACCCCAGACATTTCCTAAGGCCACTTATTTACACCATTACATAGAAAATAATTAAAAAATCTCGTTTTGCGGGAAATTTTTAATTATTAAAAAATCCTACTTAGACCTAGCCAAATTCCACGAAACATTTTGTGTGATCTAGTATGGTAATATACATCGACTCTAGACACCAAGATGTGTCAGGGGCTCAATCTTCAAACCGTCACCCCGGCTTTGGGGTAAAACATGAGTGAAAAAATCCAGAAAATTATCCGCCTCTGAAAAAGAAGGGATAATTAACCGGATAAAAAAAAACACTCCAAGGTGTACTCGTTTGCTGATCGAGTCCCAACATCCTAGGCCTGTTACAAATTCAAAACTCATCATAACTAGTATCACTTATTACAATTCCCCGTAGGGTGTGGAATCTGGGTACAAGAAAGATGATGAGAAGATAGAAGTAGAGTTAAAAAACTCTGTTGACTGATGATATCTGATGGTACAAGTGTCCTCTGGATCATCCTTGGGCATGGAGTCTTCACATAATCATCAGGTGCCACTCCAGTGGTCAACAGGTTTGATTGTAGGGAAATCTCCATAGTTAAAGGCATTTCAGCTAGAGGAGTCTTGGAATGGGTTACTTCTCAGGAAGTCTTGGTTCCTAAGTTCAAGCCCTAAAATGAAGAATTTACACAACAATATTGGAGCAAGACAAGAATTTAATAATAATGCACATGAGCCAAGTCTTATTCAATATCAAAACACATAGTTATACATAAAAAACAAGCTCCTTGTGAAACAACTAGCCCCTATAATGATTCAACAAACATACCTAAAATTCACTCACAAATGATTATCTCAAAATTTAATTATCCCTACAAGATATGAGCACACTAGCAATTTCAACAAACCCTCTAATTTAGACTAATGATAATACAAATGAATCATTTGGGAAGATTGCAAGATCATTTCTAAATTTGTAGAACTTGTTCTTTTGTAGTGTCTCGGTGAAAATATTTTCAACTTGCTTTTCTGTACTGATGTACATTATCTCAAGCACACCTTCTTGAACCAAATTTCAAACAAAATGACACTGCATAACTATGTGCTTAGTTTTGTTGTAGAACACTAGATTCTTAGCCATCTTATTAGCACCTCGATTATCACAAATCAACTGTGTCGATTGTTCTTGCTACTCATGTAGATCTTGCAGAATTCTTCTTAACCAAATTGCTTCACATGTTGTTGTAGTTGCGGCTTTATACTCACTTTTTCCAAGTAAAGTGAAACTATAGGTTGCCTTTTAGTACTTGAAGCAATTGTTGTTCAACCTGTGTTGAATGGGATTTTTGTCATCCATACAACTTGCCCCATTTGAATCTATGGAGCTAGTCAAGGCAAAATCCTTTGTCGATCTGTATACCAAACCACAACCAATTGTATGATGTAGATACCTTAAAATGTATCTCCCTTAGTTATTTTCTAACATATCTCTCCAGGATTTGACATAAATCTTGAGACGATGCTGACGACAAAAGCTATGTCTAGTTGATCTATAGTTAGGTAGATCAAATTTCCAACCAATTGATGATATAAAGTATTATCAATTGGATTGGAGTTATCGTTCTTGTTTAACTCGAACTCAATTTTCAGTGGAGTTGTGAGTGGCTTGCCATTCATCATATTGAACTTCTTTAGAATATCCCAAATATATTTTTCAGGTGATATAATAATTGTTGGAAATGTAACTAGTGTCAGCCTTCATAATGTAATTCAAATGTACTATTGATGTATTAATTATATTAATTATTATTATTATTTTATTTCTAGTCAAATCATGTTCCTCATGCTTATTTATTGAGTCAAAACGAAAATTTATTGAGTCAAAATCTATTAAAATTGGCAACTAGGGCCAAATTCCTCTTTGGGACAACTCATTTGATGGAAATGATTCTTGCATTGAATTTCTCTTTTCGAGAAAACCAAAATCGACCTAAAGATCATCAAATTTGGATAAGTAGAAATGTGTTTTTGAATTTATGTCCTCACATGTGCAAATTGTCAAGGTCGGCCACATCATCATGTAGGCTTATAAGCCCAAGAGACATGTCACTTCACCCTCAATGATTTGTATAAATAAGAGAGACCTCCAACTTCATTTGGCACTTCACTCACTCACACAATCATCTCTCTCCTTCTCTGATTGTTTCATATAACTTATTGGGACAAATTGCAGTGGCAGTGGGACAAATTGCAAGACCAATTATGGGGTCGAAATTTCAGACATTGTTGCAGGTTTGATCAACGTTGACCAAGGGTGGTTTGATCTCCTTTGACTGCGGTTTTTGTGCCAGAATTTCGTTATTGGCAGGCCGCATCTGTTGGTACAGGAACCGAGGCATTTTGTTGACTTTGATCACAGACCAATTGCAGGGTTGACCATAGACTTGACTGTAGAGTTGACTGCAGAGTTTGACCACTATTTTCATGACTGTTTTGGGCTGCCTTTGACCACCTTTGAAGGATGAGTTTGACTAGGTATGACCAAGCTGCATTGAGGATAGTTTACTACTACTTTAACATGTTGTTGAATTTCTGGTTAGGGCAGATTTTGACTGCTGTTGATTGTAGTTTTGACAAGGCTGTTTTGACTTCGATTTGGCAAGTCAATTTTGACTTTTGTACTCTCTCTCTCTCTCTCTGCTAAGCATTTTGATATAATAATAAGAAGAATTGATCAACGGGTTTTCCCCATCTTGGGGTTTTTCCTTAGCATTCGCCAAAACTGATGTCCTCTTGTCTTGGCTTGTCTTTCGCATTTATGTTTGATGTTTTTTCATTAGTAACTGTCATACAATAATGGTTAATGTGATTGCTAATGGACTAATGGAATTAATAATGGGCTAAACATTAACATGGTATCAACGTTCAGGTGAGGACAAGCGCAAACAATAGTTAAAGCAATCACTAGAAGGTTTGTTGACAATTCTCTATGGCCTTCTTCCACTTCAAAGATCAGACATCTCAAAGTATTGATCTATGTTGCTAGTCCTAGCAAGGAAAGAAGATCACCACAATTCAAGGCTTCAGAGACCGAGCTCTTTGTCAAATTCTGGGCAGAATCACTGTGTCTAAGCTGAAATTTGAAGAGTAGGTGGATGTGCAAAATTCTCTTGCGAAATTTTATTTTTGCGACCATGACTAGTTGAGTGAGATCGAAGGGTTCTTTTCGGGGTCTCGGTTGGGTTCATATCAATGTTTTAAAACTCCGACTCCGGTTCGGAAATGGCCGAGGGTTGAATCCGACTTCGATTCAGTGTCGACTCGGTCGGTTTGATTTCAATGACTCGGTTGTTGTAAACAATACATTAAGTATTTATTTTTTTATAAAAAACATAATTTTATAGATTTTCATTCATGTTTCCAAACACAAAGCTTTAGAATATAGAGAGAAGACAACATATGATCAAAGTAGGCTCATGAATATATCCATTATATCAAAATGGCACCTAGTGCACTGTCCAATACAAAGTTCATACTTAGCCACCAATGCCAGGATTCTTTTCTGCCTCAGCCTAAGGACAATCACTAGACTACAACAAAAATAATACCAATTCTCTGCCCCTAATGAAGTATCAAAACCCTTGGTTTAATTCTGGTCAAGCTCCAGAACAATAAGAGGTAAATATGTATTTATTAGTCCATTGCTAGAACGTTTGCCTTTTTAAAAACATTGTATGGCTCAATGCATTGCTTCAATTTTCTAATTCATGCCACTAGGATAACCATACTTCGGTCTTGAAATTTTTAAAACTCTCATAGTGATAGATTACTTTAGGGCTATAAATATGTAATAAACAACAACCCAACCATTGATACGTAGGAGGCGGAACAACTTTTGACAAATGTGCTTTAGGATTTTTGTCAAAGAGCTGAGTGGGCCAAGTTGTTACCGAGCCCGCCGAGTCATTACCGAGTCTGCCGAGTTGTTACCGAATTGACCCTGGCCAGGCATTGGCCCGGTTTGACTCCGACTCCGCTATTTTTTAAAACAATGGTTCATATTTATTATTGGAAAAGTCATTTGGTCTCTTTGCAGCTATCGCACAAAGACTCTGAAATTATTTGCATGAGTTATCTTAGAAGCAGTCTACGGCCTTATGGAGCAACAAATTGAGGATTTATGTTGTCTTTTCTTTGTTTAGGATTTTGATATTGACTTGGCATTTGTTGTTTCATCCTACAGGAGTAAGGCTGTTTTGAGCCCTCCATTTTTATCAAAATGGATCCGATCTCTCTGAAATAAATCTCGGATCTCTGGGCATGCACAAATCAGATGTGGTGGCAAGGTTCTGAATTATTGGTTAAGGGTTCACTTGTGTTGATTTATTGTTGCAGATACCTTTCATCAATACATGAATCCTTTCATATGCTCTGCGATAAGATATAACTTGAGTGATTCATCCATTTGTTGTGATCCAAGCAAAGTTGTGAATGAAAAGTGAATTTGCATTCAAGGAAGAACATCGCTGGACAGTGCCACACCCAGATTTCATCTGCAAAGCATTCTCCGCAGTCTTTGTTCTTTGTAAGCTTGGTCACATTTATGAAGTTCGCTGGAATTTGATTGCTACAGAGACATTGACTGGCTCATTATACTTGCGGCCTTAATGACTAATCCTTGAAGGCGTGATATCTGCAGTTCGAAGTTGGTTTCAAAGTTGGATGATTGATGCAACCCTATTATGTGATATTCCCACTTAGCAATATTGCTAAGGAAAATATCAATCTTGCCCAATTTTGTCTTATTTCATGTTTTCACTTAGGAAATGTGGGTTCAGAGGTCCCACATGAATTTTGGGATTAAGTGGGGGCCCAAACATTAGGAAGGAAGGGAAATATTGTGGCTCTAGTGGAGCGTGGGGGCCACCCCATGGAGAATTACGATCCATGTGAAAGACACTCTCATTGGAGCAAAGTTGGTGGGGAAAGTCAAGCTGGGCACACATGGGCATCTTGGAGGCTATATGATAAATAGAGCAAGAGGCACTCTTTTTGGTCTTCGTTCATCTATACAGAAATTGTCTTTGACATAGCATGCTTGAGCTGAAACCAAGTCTGCAGTGTTGTTTAGAACACGAGTGTCTCCCTGCAGAGATCTCAACCCTTACTTCGGTGGACTTCGAGTGCTAGCCCAAGGAGGGGGCCCTACCTATACCAATTCGTACCAGCAGTAGGGAGTGCAAGCTTGTGGAGAGAATTGGCAACAACAATACAGGGACTGCGCAGCTCTTGGAGGAGGCATGCTTGGAGGTTGTGGAGTGAAGGGAGTTAGGGGCTGAAAGTTGAGGTGGAGTCTAGGGAAGTGTGTGGGGACTTTTCCAACATTTTGGTGGAGCAACAAACACAACGTTTGCTACAGGTTGCATCTTTTTCTTGTGGAGGAGGGCCAAGCATTGGGGGGTCAATTTTGGAACGTCAAGGAGAGGCCAAGATTAATTTGGCAAATTTGAGGGGTTAGATAGAGGTCCCAACTCAACCAACAGCTGGAGGAGCTAGGGGAAAATTGGGCCAAAATTCCAAGGTCAGCATTTGGCCAATTCCTTCGCGGGTTACTAGTGGAGATCCCGGGGTTAATTTCCCGGAAATTTCTGAGCACCTCATGAGGCCCTAGTAGCAATTCTTTGTAGCCAACAACGTATTTTCTGGGTAGTTTCAGTGCAGAGCCAGGAGAGAGCAGTAGCAGATTTGAGAGGGATTTCTTATTGTTCATTTGGGCTTTAGCTAGCTTGCCTTGAGCAAGCCCAAGTGCACTCTTTCCAACACCTCATTGTACCCTCTCCTTATTATAATAAAATGGCTTAGTAGTGAAAATTTTGGTGAAATTTTATGGTTTAACTTGTGTTTGATTTTCGTGGTTTAATGTCTATGTTTGCTTTGTTATTACTGTAAAAATTCCTTAGAAATATTACAATTGTATCATAGCCATAATCTTGCTTCAGCCTGTGGGAAACCCTTTGTTTTATGACAAGACCATAATAAAAAGCTAAGAAATCATGGGATTTAAAGAAAGATTAGAATCAAACAACATGGCAGTAACCTTGAATGAGGTGATTAGGATGCAACAAATGATGATTGATGTGGGGGAAAAGTTGATTAATTCTGCAAGTGGGAATCAGGACCATTCTCAATTATGCAACAAATCCACTATGCCCAAAATTATGGGTAATGCATCAAGATGAGAAGACATGATTGCAATTGATGTGGAGTTATTGGAAGCAAATTGGAGGGCATGCCAATCATTGGGTCATGGCATTCAGGCATCCCTTTCTTTTTGGGAGTTTTGTGAACTGAGAGGCATGCACAAACCAATGGAGATTCAGTGGAATTATGCTGGGATGATGAGGATGATTAAGGAAGAGGACGAGAGATTAGTTCAAGGGGCCATGGTTGGCAGTGAGACAGTTGAGCATACACTCGTTGATGAGATGCCATCCGTTGTTGAGGTATCCCGAGTTGTGACTGAGTTCTCAGGTGATAGTAGCGCACCACAAGTTTATGAGGTGTCGAGAGACATCTCCGTTGTTGATGAGGAGCCAATAGGTATAGAAGCATCTAGATCTATGATAGAGTTGTCGGATGACAGTCACGTACAACTGACTGGTGAGCATGTCTTGCATGTTGGGTTGTCTATGAAGGAGTAGTCAGTGGCTCGTGTTGAGTCCATGATGGAGGAGGATGTATAACCATCCTTTGGGCTAGCCATTCATGAGGGGCAGCATAGAGACCACACAATGGGATTTCAACACAGTTCGCTTCAAAGGCACACTGATGGGATCTACAACGTTATTAACCCACCCTTATGCATTGGGTTGAGGGAGGCAGGGTTGTCTAGACACACTGGAGGGGATGACTAGGTTAGCAACATTGTTGGGTCACCTTTGCCCATTGGAGAGAGGGAGACAGACCTACCTAGTCAGATCTCATGTGTTAACCTGGATAGCGGGATAAGACGATCGGAGTTGCACAAGGTACATCATCGCATGTCGGGGTTGGTTTATGTGCAGGAGTTCATGCATTCGATCCCTCTCTTGGGGTTGGATGGCGAGAGATTTTGAGTTGGTACCTGGTGGAGTGGATTGGACTCATGGAGATGGTCATAGTCTAGAGTAAAGCTCAGTGGGAGCTCTTCAACACCGAGGGCACTAAAGGAACAGGTTGGCATTGGGATTCAGGTGGAGCTCCCTATCTGATATCAAACATGCGGGATGGCTATGGCATTGATGAGGTACTCGACCCAGTGATGGAGCACATACATTCCCTAGGGGAATTCCAGTTGGTATTAGCGGACAAGTGGTTTGTGAGCAAGCTCCATGGATTGTATTGGCATGGTGGTTGTGCATGGGGTCACAAGATGATTAGTAGTCTCTAGCAGGAGCTGATAGGAGGAGGTGGCATGGGTAGGCCACCAGACCGGGCATTGTATGGAGATGATGTTCTCCCATTGGGGTATTGGGAACAAGAGTCACCGAGGTTCGACACAACAAAGATATCCCCTCCAGCAAGTGTGGTGTTAGGCCGCTCAGGTTTACTAGCGCAGATGAGGAGGTGTAGATCACTTCGTGGCAGGTATACTTAGAGCATGGTGGTTGCATGGGCACATATGGTATTCCCTATGGTACATGGGGGCATGGCATTGAGCGTTGGTAACCAAGGGTGCATGGAGTTATGCCACGGAGTTCAGTGCAATGCAAAGGTCTGTAGGGGTACGTACTTGTGTGTAACCGAGCAAGATGATGCACAACAGGTTGTTAGAGTATTGTCGCCAGAGAGATATCCTAACAAAGGCATTAGGCACACCACTGGGTTTGGCACACTCAGGGGTTTGGTTGGTTGATTAGACTCTCTGCTTCGTGGTGAGGGGGATTAGGATAGGGGATGACCTAGCTCACCCTTGGTTTGACATGTGGGGGAGCGTTGAGGCCTTGATCACAAGGTAAGGTTGGTTTTCCTTGTTATTGCTACAGATCAGGGTGAGTGTTGGATGGTAGGAGGTGACATCATGGAGGTGCTTGGTCTGGATGTGTTGGGACTCCATAGATGTTTTTCCGTTAGGTCCCAAGAGGGGTGGATACAACTTGAGCATGGGGGGCAGACTAACTGTTGATTTGGGTTAGCATCGGATGTGCTCTAGCCATGAAAATTGGTGGAGAAGCTAAAGCACATGAGATTTCCAAGACCCAAAAATCGTTTGGTGAAATTCCACCTAGTTAAGGAGATATTAAAATAATTAATATTTTTAATGGGTTCCTAAGTCTAAACTTATGAAAATAAAAATATTAATGGGTATTAATATAAAACTGGGTGAGAAGGTTCTAAATGACATGGATCAAGCCAAATCTAATCTTAGCCGTTGATTAGAGATGTAATCTCGGCCGTTGAAGACTTAACAAAAAAAGTATAAGAGGAGGCTTGAGGGTCAGCTGGAGATACACCAAGTTGATTAGTTAGTTTGATTTTCTAGAGCGGGGTTTGTTGAGAGAAATCGAACCAGTGATCAGAGTTGCAGCGAGGGGCAGTGAGTGCATAATAGAAAGGCATAGATAGTGCAAAAGACAAGCGTAGAGGTAGAGAGGCAGACGCAGAGCCTGCAGGAGCCACGCAGAGGGCTAGAGTGGTTGCGGAGAGGGACAAAGGGCCTACGTGGGTGGCGTAGAGGGCCAGGGAGCCAACACAAAGCATCTGTAGGCTGACGCAGGGGGTTCTAGGCTGACACAGAGGCCAGGAGGGCTGACATAGAGCCTCAGAGAGGCATTGGAGAGACTTTCGTGGAGCAGACTTCCCGAATATATGCTCCGAAGAGAGGTATTATTGCCAGATTGATTTCTCTATTGGGTGAGCCAGTTTGGCACCTAGTTGTACTCAAGAAAAGATGCTTAATAATAAAACCCTCATAAATGTTGCATTGGTTTTCCCAAGTTGGGTTTTTCCAGGGACGATTATCCAAAAATAATGGTGTCCCTTGTTTCTTGTCTATTTCTTTCAGTTGTTGATATGTAGATGGTTGAGACTGCACTTGTGTTTATTTTAAGTATTTATATGGTTAAATAACTTGTTAAGTAATTAAATAAGTAGGTGAAATAAACCAGATAGTGTAGGAAGAATTTCTAACGGGTTAGACTTAGAAATTCCAACACTACCATGATCAAAGTTGCGCAATGACAGCATAGTGGCACCCTTTTTAGACTAGCATGGGATCTGAGCATCATAGGACTTGGCAGTACGACTACCCTTGGGGATGAGCTGATTTCTACAGGGGAAGATCATTCAGATCTTCCATTGGGCTTTGGTGACTTGCTGATGGCATGGGGGACTTCATTAACATAGAAGGTGGGTCAACAGGATGATATCAGGAAAAGCTCACGTGAGCAAGACACTATCTCTGCAAGGATTGAGTGGTATCTTTGAGAGTATACACTTGTAGTGCATGGGATGGCCTACGTGGTAGGATAACTTCACGAGGAGTTGGGCATAGTGCCACATTATCATGATCCCCTACTCGTTGATGGTATGTAGGTTACTTCTGGTACTTATACCGGGCAGGATAATGGGTGGAGCAAGGGGAGCTTCACGTGGGACATGATGGCTTGGGATCCTGGTATTGAGGGATTCTTTCATGTTAGGACAATGCAGAGGTCAGGGATGAATCAGTGGCGCATCTGGACCCTAGCACTTTTTTGCAGTGACAATGGAGAGCAACAACTAGAGAGAGTTTTGTTGGGTAGTTGCTTGAGGACAAGTAATGTTTTGGCAGGGAGGACTATGATATTCCCACTTAGCAATATTGGTAAGGGAAATATCAATCTTGCTCAATTTTGTATTATTTCATGTTTGCACTTTGGAAATGTGGGTTCATAGGTCCCACATGAATTTTGGGATTAAATGGGGGCCCAAACATTAGGAAGGAAGGGAAATATTGTGGTTCTAGTGGAGCGTGGGGGCTACCCCATGGATAATTACGACCTACATGTGGAAGACACTCTCATTGGAGCAAAGTTGTTGGGGAAAGTCGAGCTGGGCCCACATGGGCATCTTGGAGTCTCTTTGATAAATAGAGCAAGAGGCACTCATTTTGGTCATTCATTCATCTATTCAGAAATTTTATCTTTAACATAGCACGCTTGGGCTAAAGCCAAGTCTATAGTGTTGTTTAGCGCATGAGTGTCTCCATGCAGAGATCTCAACCTTTACTTTGGTGGACTTTGAGTGCCAGCCCAAGGAGGGAGTCCTACCTATACCAATTCGTACCAGCAGTAGGGAGTGTGAGTTTGTGGAGAGAATTGGCAGCAACAATACAGGGACTGCGCAACTCTTGGAGAAGGCACGCTTGGAGGTTGTGGAGTGAAGGGAGTTAGGGGCTGAAACTTGAAGTGGGGTTCGGGGAAGTGTTGTGGGAGCTTTTCCAACATTTTGGTTGAGTAGCAAACACAACATTTGGTGGTCAATTTTGGAGCGTCAAAACTAGGACAAATCCGTTCTGAGGTTTTTTGGGTTTATTGAGGAGAGGCCAATATTAATTTGGCATAATTTTTTGGGCAGATTTGAGCAGTCAAACACGAGTCCCAACTCAACCAACAACTAGGGGGGCTGGGGGAAACATTTGGCCAATTCCAAGGTCAACATTTGGCCAATTCCTTTGTGGGTTTTTGTGGGTTATTGGTGGAGATCCTGGGGTTAAATTCCTGGAATTTTCTGAGCACTAGAGGAGGCCCTAATAGCAATTCTTTGCAGCCAACAACATATTTTTTGGGTAGTTTCAGCGCAAAGCCAGGAGAGAGCCGTAGCATATTTGAGAGGGATTTCTTATTGTTCATTTGGGCACTCTTTCAAGCAGCTCATTGTACCCTCTTGTTATTATAATAAAATGGCTCAACAATGCAGATTTTGGTGAAATTTCATGCTCTGACTCGTGTTTGATTTTCGTGGTTTAATGTCTACGTTTGCTTTGTTATTTACTGTAAAAATTCCCTAGGAATATTACATATTACAAGTAGAACTCTTGTGTAGAAAGGTTTGGGACAAATCTGGTGTTGATCTGCTTCCATATTATGGTTTGCATGAAAGTATAAGCTGTGAACGAGTGGATTATCATAGCGAGAGGAGGATCATTGTGTACCTATGCATGAATCTACAACATAATCTATATTCTAAACGAAGCCTATAGCCTGGAGGTGGTTTAAGTCCAGCATGAATGAACTTGCCCAATTTGAGGTCAATCCGTAAGGCACTTCTGAGCATTTTATATAAATTCTTTTATAGGGCATCATGGTTGTACATATGCTGTTTTAATCATACTCAGAACAGATCCAAGTCTGGTGCGACCTCTTCTTGTTAATACAAATGCTATTCTTAAACACCTAAAGTCATAAATTCTCAGGAGTTAAAGAAATACTGCCTTAAGGAGTTAAAGAACGCAGTGATCCTTGTAGCCATACTACTCACTAGCACTAGCTAGTGCTGGAAAGGTCAGATGCATATGCATAAGGTGCTTGCCAACCAATGAAGAGGTGTAAATCTTCTGGAGTAAAGGAACAAACTTGAGGGTGCTCTATGATGGTCTTGAAGTCTTGAATGCTAAAGCTCCTCTAACTTCAGCGTTGAGAAATGTCATTGAATTTTGTAGTGTCTTAAATCCCAATGGCACAATGATAAACCTAGTAGCAACCACCAATCCTAAATTAGTTATTGTTTTGAACTTTGCCTCATCTTCATTGGTTTTGTTTCCAATAAGTCTGGATCTCTTGAAGTGTCGTAACTGAGATATAATATGTGTTAATGTTGAATGTAAATGATATTTGTTGGTGTTTCCTTTGGAAAGGATTTCAGTGTTTTCCTAGTGAAGTTTACAACTCTACTCTGAGCTTTCTATAGATTAAAGTTTGAAGCCCTAATCAAAGGTCAAAAACAGTTAAAAGAACTCTCTTCAAAGAGGACTGTGTGAAGATGCCTAGCAACTGATGAAACCTTGTTGAAAAGATTAGTAACAGTCATTTATATCCTTATATAGCAGCTGAAGCAATGGAAGTTCATGTTGTCACCTTTGGGTACCCTTGGAAGTCTGACAATTGGGAGAAGAAGTGGATGATGCTTTGAAGCAGTTCCTTTTTACAACACTTATGAGCAAGAAGACAGAGGTGCCTTGAAGAAAGTGCATATCTTAACAAGCACGATAAGCAAAAGACCCTGTTTTTGGCATTTTCGAAAAATGATCTTGATGCCTGAATGCGAAATCATGGATTGGGTAATTCAATGCGTTGGTTGCAGTCATCTAGTAATGAAGGATAATGCAGATGTTTTGGGACAATCTCATGGGAGGATATCTTCACTCTGGTTGAAGGACCATGATAATTCTTCAAAGTTTACTCTTTGGTTTGAATCAAGCTTCCTAGAAGTTTGTTGTTAAGTCTCATCCCTTGCATGGGAAGCTCATGATTGAAATCTATATGATCACGTGAAGCGCGGTTTCAGAGGGAGCTATAGAATACCTGGCAATATGACCTGATGACTTTTCTTGCCCGATGCTTATTGATGAAGGCAAGTCATGGCAGCTGATTATGATTATGATGACTCTGATGATGCCTTGATATATCCCTGTTACTTGAGAGGCTGCATGGAAGCTGCATGATTATGATTGATGACTTTGGCACATGGACCTAAGGGTCTATAGCAGGAAAAGGGACAAGTTACAGGTGGCTCGATGATTATGTTTTGGCAAGGTCACTTTCTCTATATTTAGAGGGAGTTATGGACAAGCCATGTTGATTGGATTATAAAGATGCAGCTATTGATGATGTCTAATTGGTGACCCTCTCATTTATCAATGTAAGAGGGAGTTGACTTTTAAAGTCAGATGGAAGACCTAGCCCTAATGCACTATTTCATGCACTTAAAGGTCGGATGAGATGGGGATGTTGTTGGTCTGCATATGTATATCTCGCGGGATCCCTGGTGTTCTTGATAAACACCCTATCAATGATATGCCTCGCTATAAAGAGTCTGAGTCGACCTATGGATGAGCCTCATATATTGGATAACTGCTTATTGAGATATCTCTAATCTCTATGATTTTATTATCTATAATCTGAGGTACATTATTGGAATCTAAGATTCCATGAATATTGTGATGCTGGCACAGTTGGCAGTGTGATGGATGGAAAGAGCACATCTAGTGCTATATCTTTTGATTTGGTTGCTTTGGAAGCACTATTGAGGCCGAATGTATATAGCAGCATGGCTTATTATGAAGCCAGTTGGTTGAGGAAGCTCTTCAGTGAGCCATTTGAGCACGTGCTGGTAACCACCGTTGTATATTGCGATATTCTTGAGTGCGATTCATTTTTCAAAGAATCCGTGTTCCACGACAGCTTAGAGTATTGGGTACCATTTTATTTTGGAATGGTACAGTGTAGAGCTACCAAGCTCCATCATTGTTGGTTAGATAAGCAAATTAGTGTCATCCTTACATAGCCTCTTGGTATGGACAAGATTATCTTTGTTCAAAGAGAGGCTGGGAGTCGTGGATAGACCCTATTATGAGGGTCCCGGTTCAATATTGAGCTCTGGGAGCTCCTGGGGGCTTGGGGTACTTCTTGGAGCTATGTGCGACCATAGGGTGAGTGGTTCACCTTCCCCTATAGGTACACTGTGTACAGGGTGAGTGATTCACCTTCCCTTGTGATACTCCATGATGATATATGAGAGCATAGGGTGAGTGGTTCACCTTCCCCTATAGCTGATGATATATGCATAGGATGAGTGGTTCACCTTCTCCTATGGCATATAAGCAGGATGAGTGGTTCACCTTCTCTTGCGGATACCCAGTGAGCGATGCATATAGGCATCTGTCAGTTGTCACATGTGGACATTTCGGTCGGACGTGGTTCATCCCTTCCCCACTTGTAGGTTGCTCGTTCCCTACGATCGATGGTTGACATGTCGGTGGGACGTGGTTCTTCCTTTCCCCATATGTAGGATCTTTCCTAAGATTGTTGGTTAGCATGCATGTAAGACGTGGTTCATCCTTTCCCTATGATGGTTGTGACATGTGACTGTAGGATGTGGTTTATCCTTTCCCTACTTGTGGTTCTGAGGAGGATATGATTTATTCTTTCCCGGCTGTTGCCCCAGCATCATCCTACCCATGTAGACCAAGATACATGGGAAGTACCTCTCATTTGGCCAATGATTTTGGAAAAGTGGATAGGGACCATAACACTACAAATGGACGCATCGTGTACTGACGTACTCCCTATGTCTAGGATGCATGGTGTTCAACAACTTGATTTGGGACCAAGTTTGATTGGGGTTCTACCCTTGGACTGACTTTTATTAGTGGAGAGTGGCAAGGTCTTGTGACTCACTCTCGATCAATTCTTCTTCATTATTACATCATTGTTCAGCAGATTTGAGATGAGATGTAGAGATGGTTCATGATGACAGGATGGCATGATGGATTGGAAGGTGTAATTCTCCCTAGTTGAGAGGGAGTGTTAAAATTGGCAACTAGGGGAAAATTCCAATTTGGACAACTCATTTGATGGAGCTGATTATTGCATTGAATTCCTCTTTTCGAGAAGACCAAATCGACCTAAAGATCATCAAATTTGGAGAAGCAGAAATGTGTTTTTGAATTTATTCCCTCACATGTGAAAATTGTCAAGGTCGGCCACATCATCATGTAGGCTCATGAAGCCCAAGAGACATGTCACTTCACCCTCAACGATTTGTATAAATGAGAGAGCTCCAACCTCATTTGGCACTCACTCACTCACTCACACAATTATCTCTTTCATTCTCTGATTGGTTTGTACAACTTATTGGGCGTATCTTTTCCTCACACACGTGGCAACAAAAGGACAAATTGCAAGACGAATTACAGGGCCAAAATTGCAGAGACTGTTGCAAGTTTGACTAGCGTTGACCAGGGGTGGTTTTGTTGAGAAATCAATGCTAGGAGTATATAGGGTTTGATTCCTCTTTCTTGACAATGACTTGTGAATTATGTTGGCTTCTTTTACTTCTTAATTAATTTATCTTTCATCAAGAAATTACCAAATTATATGTGTGTGAAGGTCACAAGAAAAAGAGACACAAGATGTAGGCACTTAGCCAGGGCAAAATGCCTATAAGGGGAAAACCCAGTCACAAACTCTTCCTTTAGTAGATTCAAATCAAGATGAGACACTTCCAGACTTCTTAGACCTAGACAAAGATCTCCTCCAACCACCAAGTCAACCCTTCCTCCTTGTAGATGTCCTTTGCTCAACCTTCCAAGTGTCAGCTCTTCAAGGTGCAACGCCAAATCATAATTTTGGCCCCAGAAATGAATTTTTGGCACCTAGCTTCAAAACTTCAACCTTGCAACATAAAGAGAATTTTGACTCCAACTTCAATCCAGTATCTTCGCACGTGCGAGAGAAAGGTAGCCCAAAAAACTCAATTTTCTTCTTCCCAGCTTCTCTCCTCCTCCTTTAGCAACTTCGCACCCTTTTCCAACTACTGCTTCTTAGAGATTGAACTTGTTGATGATGCTCTCCAAATGAAGTCGAGTTGCTTAATAGATAGGCTTCTTGTGAGGTCGAATTGCCCTAATCCAAGCTGACTTGTTGAGGGCAGGGCCGACTTGTTGTGGAGGTGACAAATTACCTTTTTGACTCAAAATACAAAAGCCCAAGAAGGGTCTAATAGAAATGACAATGACTCTAATGAGTCAAGACAAAACATAGAAGCCTTCAATGGATGATTTGACCTAGAAAAAATTGACCCAATCATGAAACCCATGCTTTAATAAGTCAATTACATTAATAATAAAATTTATTTTTGATAAGTACAATTATGAAGACCAAAACTAGTTACATTCTTCAACACTCCCTCTTAATTAGGGAGGTATTCATAATTACATACATATAAGAGTAATGGAATATTTTCAAAATGAAATGAACTATTGAAATATTCATAATGGAAAATTTACAGTGATAACAAGCAAATATAGCGCATGCACACACAAAATTGAAACACATAAGTAAACACCCAAATTTTCTCCAAAAATTGCACCAAGCTGAGCCATTTTATTATAATGCAAAGGGAGTACAATGAGAATATGGTGTGAATGCACCTGGGCTTGCCAATGGCAAACTAGACAAATCCCAGGTGATAAAATGAGATGCTCGGATGATGGAATGTGCTCCCTCTTCCATGCCTTGCGCTATTGTGGAAGAACTTCACTGTTGGATGATATGAAACTGCTGTTTGACCCTATTCAAGTGCTCAGAAAATTTCTGAGAAATTAATCTCAGTCTCCCCTCAAATAACCTACCAAAACCCAAAAAGGTTTTGGCCTAGTTGTGGCCCCTGAAATTGATCCCAATTTCCACGTGCTCCTCCATTGGCTGGGTAATTCTACCCTCCTGGAAATGGCATTGCTCATTGCCTCCAAAATGATGCTAAATGTTGGTGAACTTTCCCTGCAGAAGGCTCCACTAATCTCGACTCAATCCAACACTAAATGTCCCCTCACTCAACTCCCACGTGCAGCGCAAAAGTAACTCTTGCATAGGCCCACACAGTTCTTGGAGTGATCTCTATGCTACAACAAAGGCTCCACAAAATTTTGCCAAGCTATCACACTGAATCTTCAACAATAAGAGGCCCAATGCTCCTCTGGAAGGCTTAATAAGTTTGCTTCTCCCCCACTAGCTCCCCCAGGAAATGTGTGTTCCTCTCCCACGTCTAGACTGCTGAAGAAAACCCCCACGAAATGCTTGATGCAACGCTGGAATTGACTCACAAATGGTATCGATCTCCCTCCTTGGGTTGGCACTCGAAGCCCACCAAAGGAAATTTGTGAGAAACTTGCTTGAGAATCTCGTGTGCTAAACGACACGTGCAGATTTGGCTCAACAATTCAAGCGTGTCGGGTAGGTTTGATAAAAAAGGGTTCAAAAGCCTCCAAATGGTGTATGCCTCTCCTATTTATCCTTGAGCTCCCTCCTGTCCAAGTGGGTTCCCGTGCATCGACCCTCTTGAGCCTCTCCCTCCAAAAGTGCGAGTTTGTCCAAGGGAGCGTATTTCCTCTTTGGGTGGCCCCCACCATCCACTTAGTATTTGATTTTCCTTATTTCCCCTATGTTGGGCCCTTCCTTAGCCAAAATTGAAAATGGGGTCCTCCAACCCACTTTTCCAAAGTTAACAACTCAAAATATCAAAATTGAGCAAAATTGTACTTTCAGTTAGCAATATTCGATAAGTGGGGATATCAAAGTCCTCCCCGCCTAAATGTTACTGCCAAGCAACTGCAAAGATGGTTGTTGGAGTACCTGCTCACCTTCCCAAGTGGCAGTGGGCAAATTCCTGCATCTGACCAAAAATCCTTTGATGACCCTGTTCTGCAACCGACTTTTCTTGTTGTCCAGAATAGCTTCAGGCTCCAAGACAAGTGCCCCTCATCATCCAGGGGTGGCAACTCTAAAGCCGCTGTCACCTGCTAACCCAATGCCTTTTTCAGGCAAGATACATGGAATATGTTATGGACCTTGCTTCTTGGAGGTAGCTCCAACTCATACACTACCTCTCCAACCCGCCTAGTGACCCGATATGGTGAGCGTGGATTATTAGTACTGATGGAGTCTCAAAAAAACCAAATCTCCGACCTCGAACTACCTCTCTACTCGATCCCTATCGACGTACAACTTTTGCTAGTTCTGTGTAGTCTACAAGTTATCATTGAGAGCCCAGAGGATGTCCTGACTCTCCTGTATCCAATCCTTGGCCCTAGGGGCCCTGCTATCTCCAGAAACCATGTCAACGAAAGTCAATGCATCGTAACTGTACAAGGCTCGAAATGGAGACATACCTATGGACATGTGGTAAGTCGTGTTGTAGCAATACTTGCCCAATGCAACCATCGTATCCATGCACGCTGCTGGCCCGTCACATGGTTGCATAAATAGCCCTCTAGCCACTTGTGCACAATCTCTGTCTGTTCGTCGCTCTGGGGGTGATAGCTAGTGCTCAGAGTAAGCTCAGTACCCACAAGCCGGAACAACTCCTGCCAAAACCCTCCCATAAATCTGATTTTGGAAATACTGAGAGGGGGGTGAATCAATATTTCTTTTCAATTGTTATTTTTACTGGTTAAGATCACTTATAATTAGAACACAAAATGAACAATGATCGAATAATAATTTTATTAATCAATGACAAGGACTCCAATCCTCTTTACAATAAATTGAGTACAATAATAATTAAGGCTCCAACTAAAGATGAAGACACCAATCTTCAATCCACCAGGCTTCAACCTGTACTGTGCCAAGCACCAACTTGGACTTCACGAGGCCCCAACCTCTAGGGCTCCAACCTGATCTTGTTGAGGGCTCCTATCCTCTAGGGCTCCAACCCACAACTTCAATTCGTCAAGATACGTTTAGTGATTCTTCACGGCTCCCAATATCTTCTGCAATGGGCCTTGAGAATATCTTCACTCTCAGTGCTGCCCTCAAATGATCTCCAAGGCAGTCAGCTCATCAATGACAACTTTGTCCTTTCAGAACGTGTCACCGCAGCTCTTCATGGTACCCAAACAAAATTCTCCAAGGTTACCTCATGAGGGCATCATTATGGTCTCCAGTAATATCTCCAAGACCAGCTTCTACAAGTCTTCCAAATATCTTCAAGTATCCTTCAAGGTGTCTTCAATAGGCTGCCCCAAGAAGTCTTCAATGTCTACTTTGAAAACAAGTCTACTCCAAAGTCCTGTCCAAGTTTAGTCTTCAAAAGGAATTAACCTCCTTTCCACAATGACTGCAACAGCTCTAAACTTTCAATGCTAAGCCCAAGGTCCACCACTAGAGTTCTGCAATTAAACAATCCGAGTTATCAAGGGTACGAGCTTCTGCACCTTTCCACAGATCCAGGACTAGATCGAGACTTATCCTTGTCCAACTGTCACTGCCCACTGTTCTGAGTTGTTATTTTCTGCACAGGTCTGAACCTTTTATGCTAAGTCCGAGCCTTAATAAGCCTCCAACAGGTGACTGCTTATATGCTCAAGCACTGTTCAGTAGTTCGAGGTCTATTTGCTACAGATCTGCAATATCTGAGCTCTTTTAGGTTCTGAAAGAAGGTCAAGTCCACAGGTACAGTTACTAACCGATATTCCAACTAGGTTTGTTTACTGGTCCGGGGTTTTCTCCACAGGTAGCTGCGCTACTCCGAGCTACCACAAACAGCTTAAATCATTAATTTCAGAGTGCCTCGTACTCACTGGTGTCCTAAAAAGATGTCCTTAATCCTCCCTTTGATTCTGCTCAAAAAATGTGATTTAATCTCCCTCACACACCTTCCAATTTCCCTTTCAATGGCTGCTTGAACAGGCGCAGAACAGGGTTCAATTTGTCTTGGATAGCTAATAGTTTCTCCTTCAAATTGACTTTGGAAAGCACAAGGAAAAATACACTTACAATCTTAGAAATACTACCTTAACACAGGTTGAGCAACTTCAAGATGTGGCCTAAGTCTGTCTTGAATTCTGTCTCACACTACCCCTCCTTCAGACTTGGATTTTCACAGATTTGGATGCCTCTGTCTCGTGGATATCTTGGATGATCTGCCTCAGAGGCTCGCAGGTCTGCTTCAGAGAGGCCGAATAGAAGCCTCAGGACCAGGTCTGTTCCAGGGATTAAATGTTTCAGGTCTGCGGTCAATACAGTCAGATTTTCACACTTGACTGCTCATGAAATTCACTTAGATGGGCTTCAAATAGACTGCGAATTGTCTTTAGATGGGGGCCACAAGAAGGCAAATCAGGCCTCTGTCAGTTTTGGATAGGGCCTCAATACAGGCCCTTGTTTCTCTGCAAATTTGACTCTAGATATCACAAAAAATATGCCCAGAAGACTTCCTTAATTAGAGATCTCGTTCTGCTTACAAAAGTTAGAAAAATACTCCTCTGTTTACCCTTGATCTCTCCCTTTTATTCTCCTTTGCCCTCTTTACAGCTTCTATACCTTTTCTGTCCTCCTCGGCTTTTTATCTCCTTCTGTGGTTCTTCAGACTTCTCTGGATTGATCACCGAAATGTGATGGTTAAAATGAGGTGTACGGACTTATATTTATACTGGTTTTTCCCTTTAATGAATAGACACGTCCCTTGGAGGAAGACATGTGAGTTCATGTTGGCCACAGCATAAAAAATTATTATATTTTAACTTAGAAAATCATTTTCTCGCAATCTAGGAGTTAGAGGGTGAGTGATAGCTTGTTAGAAAGGGAAAATTGTCCTCTACAAGATGGTGTCAATTTCATCCTTCAATGAGGTCATTTTCCCATCAAGAAAATTATATTTGTGAAACTGTCATCATTATTTCATTTATGGCAGCCTTTAGGATTTTATGTTTTGGACAGTGTTTAGGGCTTCTTTACTTGTGTTCTTCATTAGGATTAGGGCATCTTCAAAGGCATCATGGGCATGTCGCAGTTGGGCTGCATTCATTCATGCTAAGGATTTTAGGGCTTCATTGATTTATGCATGCATCATTCTAGGACAAACCATCTAAGGTTTCATGTAGCTAAGAAATGTGCCTAGGAGGGTTTCATGGAAAAGGCTCCTTCATTCATCATTAGATCATGCATCATTAGATTAAGGAATTGTCATGATATAGATAGGGGTATATAGCTAGGGAATTTGCATCATCTCATGCTTAGGGTTTTCTCCTACTGATTGCATGAGGTTAGGGCAACAAGGGTTATTCTTGTATCACAAGAATATTTGCCATCTCCAACAATGCCATATTGACATCAATGACAACTTTGACCAACATTTGCTATCTCAGTCATTGACAATGGTCTTTGGGAGGCCATGTAGTTGGAACACCTCTTTGAAGAATAGCTCGGCTAACTGTGAGGCTGAGGACCAAGCGGGAATGGAAAAGAAGTGGGTAAACTTGGTCAATTTGTTGACCACCGCATAGATGCAATCTTTTCCCTGTACTGCAAGCAACCTCGTGATGAAATTCATTGAAATACTCTCCCACTTCCCCTCAGGGATTGGAAGAGGCTGCAATAGTCCAGTAGGGTGTGTTTGTTCACCCTTGTTCCTCTGGCATGTGTCACACTCCTGGACGTGCCTCAAAACATCATCCTTGAGGCCCTTCCATGAGAAGCGCTCCCTGATAGCCCTGTATGTCTTGGTGAACCCCTGGTGTCCAGCCAATGGTGAGTCATGGGCGACCTGCATAATCTTCTCCCTCAGTTGGGAGTTGGGCACCAAATAGATCTGGTCCTTGTAGTAGATCACCTCGCTCATCACCCTATATCGGTCATCCGGGACTGTGCCATCAAGGACCTCGCATGCATGACGATCCTTGGAGTACTCCACTAGCAATTGTGCCCTCCAATCTGAGGTAATGCTCATAAGTGACATGGTAGCTAACCTCCTAGACAATGCATCTGCCACCACGTTCTGTCGGCCCTTGACATACTCAATGTCAAAATCATACGCCTGGATCTTGCTTACCCATTTTTGCTGCCTCTCCTGCAACTATTTCTGCTCTAGGAAAAATTTGAGGCTGTTGTGATTTGTCTTCACCTTGAACCTGTTGCCCACCAGGTACTGTCTAAACTTGGCCAACACATGCATGATGGCCATCATCTCTTTGTCGAAAATGGAATACAACCGCTCATGGGGAAGTAGCTTCCGGCTCTTGAAAGTAATCAGGTGCCCCCTTGCATTAATACCGCCCCTATGCCCTCCCTAGAGGCATCACACTCAAGCATGAATGGCTGTGTGAAATCTGGAAGTGCCAACACGGGCAGCTGCTCATCACCTGTTTGAGGCACTCAAAGGCCTCCTACGCCACGTATATCCACTCAAATGCACCCTTATTGGTTAGATCGGTGAGGGGTGCTGCCAACAGCGATAACCCCTTCACAAACTTCCTGTAATAGGTGCAAATGTCCAAGAGTCCTTGCAGCTCTTCACACTCCAGGGTGTAGGCTAGTCCAAAATGGCCCTGATCTTCTCCTGGTGCATCCACACCCGTCTCCTCCAATGATATGCCCCAAGTAGAGGATCTCTATTAGCCCAAACTCACACTTGGACAACTTCGCATAGAACTGTTGCCGCTCCAAGATATTGAACACCTCCTCTAGATGCTGCAAGTTCTCCTCCCATGTCCTGCTATAGATCAATATGTCGTCAAAGAAGACACGGACATAACGCCTCAACTGCCCACAGAACACATGGTTCATGCAGGACTGGAATGTGGCCGCATCAACAAAAACTCGAAATTCCCATAGTGGCAGCGAAAGGCCATCTTGGGAATGTCTTGCTCACGCATATGGTGGTAACCCGAACGCAGGTCTATCTTAGAGAAGTACTTGGCTCCTCTAAGTTCATCAATCAACTCGTCAATCCAGGGTATGGGGTACCACTTCTTCAATGTCTTCATGTTCAATGCCCGATAGTCAATGCACATCCACAATGTGCCATCCTTCTTCTTCACCAGAACGACTCATGAAGCGAAGGCATTGGAGCTGGGCCTGATGCGCCCCAATGCCAACAATTCTTGGATGGCTTGCTCAATCTTATCTCGATAGGCCTCGGGATGTCGGTAGGGGGTGGTGATGACTGCCTGTATCCCCGAGTCTAGCTCGATGGTATACTCGAATCCCCTATCAGGCGGTCGTCCCGGTGGAATCTCCCCAAAAACCGTCAGGTACCTGATTAGTATAGCTTGAATTTGTGGATGTGGTGGTTGCGGTTGGTCTCTTGCCCCTGAAACCCTCAGTTCTACGACCGACTCAATGTCCCCATGTCTTAAGTTGGCCTTCATCCTATGTGCTGAGACTGTTTGGGGAGGGTACGAATGCATTCTCCTTAACATAGCTAGCTTCCCATTTGGCCCCATAAACTCCATCTCCAGTTTCAGCCAATCTCTGGTGACCCTTCCCAAAGACTACAAGCATTAGATGCCCATCACCACATTGGTGTCTGGAACCTCGGCCACAAAGAAGTGGTCAGTTACCGAGTAGTTACCCATGGTCACAGTGAACGAGGGAACGTATCTGGTGCACTACATAGTCCTGTCCCTTGGCATGAGAACTGAAAACCCCTCAAAAGTCTCTATATGGATCCCCTCCTCTGTACCATCTAGGCATCGATGAAGTTGTGGGTGGCCCCACTGTCTAACAAAACTGAGACACACTACCCTTGCACAGTGCCTCTGATCCTCAAGGTCAAGTATCTAGGAACCCCATGTAATTAAGCAAGCACTCCCCTAGTGGGTGCGAAAGTTGCTCCTCCAGGCGGTGGTGGCGAAGGTGGTTCCCCTACTGCACACGACTCGCTGTCAACCCCATTTACCTCCTGCTCCACATCGTCCTGCTAGTCACTATCTGAGAAGACCTCAATATAATGGGCCTTGCCCGTGGTGCATCTGTGGCCCGGTGCCCAAGGCTCCTGGAAGGTGAAGCACAACTTCCTCCTCCGGAGGTCTCTCCTAGTCTACTGATCCAACTGCCCATGCCCCTAGATAGCTCTTTGTAGTGGGGGTCGAGCATCACAACCCCTTGGTGGAAAAGGAGCTCATGGTGGGATTGGTGCCCTCGCCTTAGGGATTGCGTCTCGTAGATCCCAGGCACAAGTCACCGCCTCCTGCAACGTAGTTGGTTTGCAAGATGTCACTAGCCCACACAAGGGCTCCTGCAAACTCTCCACAAAAGTGTAGACCCTCTTGGCATCAGATAGGTCCGGTACCATTACTGACACCCTCAAAATCTCTGATATATAATGTACGGGACTGCCAGTCTGCTTGAACTGAGTAAGCTTTGTAAATTACGCCTCTAGGTCCCTCCTGTGTGAAGTCCTCATAGGAGGTCACACCTTCATGTCCCAGCATGGTAAACCCATGGAACCACCAATCGTGGGTCTCCCCCTCCAAGTGCAAAGTAGCCATTTTGATGGCTTCCACCTCTGTCATCCGGCTAAGTTGGAAATATGTGTTGAGCTTCTCCACCCAAGTCCTAGCGGTACACTTGGAAGATCCATCAAATGCGGGGAGTTACATCCTCCTGATGGTGCGCTATAACTGCGAGTTCTGAGTGCCTGAACCCCCTGCACTCTTGCCCTTCTCATTTTGCTTGAGTTGGCAAAAATCCCAAAAAGATAGTGCAACCTTGAAATCTTCTCCCATGGATTGCCACTCCTAGAAATATTCTTCCATGGGCATCTGATCATCCAGTCCCGCTTGCTCACCTGGACTAGGCGAGTGTGATTTCCAATTCCCTTTCTCTGCTTCTGGACCTATGCCTTCGGAAGGTGATATTCTGTTTCTCTTCTGTGGTCATAAGAGGTATAACCCACGACTGAACCAAGACTAATGCTCTGATACCACTGAAATATTCCTAATGGAAAATTTACAGTGATAACAAGAAAATATAGTGCATGCACACACAAAATTTAAACACATAAGTAAACACCCAAAATTTCTCCAAAAATTGCACCAAGCTCAGCCATTTTATTATAATGCAAAGGGAGTACAATGAGAATATGGCGTGAATGCACCTAAGCTTGCCAATGGAAAACTAGACAAATCCCAAGTGATAAAATGAGATGCCCGAATGTTGGAATGTGCTCCCTCATCTATGCCCTTTGTTGCCTTGGATGAACTGCACTGCTGGCTGATATGAAACTGCTGTTTGACCCTTTTCAAGTGCTCAAAAAATTTCGAGAAATTAATCTCGGTCTCCCCTCTAGTAACCCACCAAAACCTAGAAAGGGTTTGGCCTAGTTCTGACCCCTGAAATTGACCCCAATTTCCACGTGCTCCTCCATTGGATGGGTAATTCGGCCCTCCTGGAAATGGCACTATTCAACGCCTCCAAAATGATGCTAAATGCTGGTGAACTTTCCGTCTAGAAGGCACCCTTAACCCCGACTCGAGCCCGCCCTAAATGTTCCCTCACTCAGCTCCCACGTGCAGCCCAGAAGTAACTCCTGCGCAGGCCCATGCAGTCCTTGGAGTGGTCTCTATGCTATAGCAAAGGCTCGCCAAAATTTGGCCGAGCTATCACACTGAACCTTCAACAATAAGAGGCCCAATGCTCCCCTGGAAGGCTCAATAAGTTTGTTTCTCCCCCACTATCTCCACCAGGAAATGCGCGTTCCTCTCCCACACCCAGACTGTTGAATAAAACCCCCACAAAATGCCTGATGCAATGCTGGAATTGGCTTACAAATGGTATTGATCTCCCTCCTTGTGTTGGCACTTGAAGTTGACTGAAGGAAAGGGGTGAGAAACTTGCTTGAGAATCTCGTGTGCTGAACAACACGTGCAGACTTGGCTCAACAGCTAAAGCTTGCCAGGTAGGTTTGATCAACAAAGGTTCAAAAGCCCCTAAATGATGTATGCGTCTCCTATTTATCCTTGAGCTACCTTCTCTCCATGTGGGTCCCATGCATCGAACCTCTTGAGCCTCTCCCTCCAAAAGTGCGAGTTTGTCCAATGGAGTGTATTTCCTCTTTAGGTGGCCCCCACCACCCACTTAGTATTCGATTTGCCATATTTCACCTATGTTGGGCCCCTTCCTTAGCCAAAATTGAAAGTGGGTTCCTCCAACCCACTTTTCCAAAGTTAACAACCCAAAATATAAAAATTGAGTAAAATTGAGCAAAAATGTATTTTCACTTAGGAATATTCTCTAAGTGGGGATATCACAACTACGAAAAGTTCTAGCACACTCGGTGCTTCGGACTAGATACTTGACCAGGGTAATTTATCTGGATGGGATTAAGATGGACTCAAGCTTTCAGCCACTCTAGGTACCATCAACATTACTAGCTAACCATCAACCCAAGGATCTAGGTTCGTATCCAAGGTCGGAGCTCCTTGACCAATGCCACCCTCGCTCTATAGGATCTAGACATCAAACACACAGGCCGACTAGATGTCCTCCAAAGCATACACCATTAGATGCTTCTTCTCTCCTTATCAACCAAATCTATAATGTCAACTAACCCAAGTAATAGTGCATAAGTCCCAAATCTTTCATTTTGAATTCGGCTGCATCTTCTTGCATTCTTGTATTCTGCACTCCACATCTATAATAAACAAATCATCCACATATAGTAGTATAATGACTGGTTCATTCTTCACCACCTTGATGTAGAGATTTGTATTTGCAGAACTTTTGACGAACCCAATTCTTGAGAGATATGCATCCATTCTTGCATACCATGCCCTAGGAGCTTGTTTCAAGCCATATAGGGTTTTCTTGAGTCTGTAAACATGTGTATCCCTGCTATATACTTCGAAACCTTCTGTTTGTTCAATGTACACTTCTTCATTAATGGTTCCATTTAGAAATTTTGTTTTGAGTCTTGACATCCATTTGATGGATATTCCATCCCATAGTAGCAGCTAGTGAAACCAAAGATCTTATAGTAGTATACTTGGCAGTAGGAGCAAAGGGTTCTTCATAGTCTATGCCTTCCTTTTGTGAGAAATCCCTTGCTACAAATCTCACTTTGTATTTGTCTATGCTTCCATCAATCACATGTTTAATTTTGTAAATCCATTCCGAAGTGACAACTGATTTGTCAGTTGGTCTAGGAACAATTTCCCAAACCCCATTCTTCACGATGGATTGATATTCTTCTTGCATTGCCTTCTTCCATTCTTCTTGATGAGCAACTTCTTCAAATGTAGTTGGTTCAACTTCTATCAATTTTGTCATATATGTTGCATATCCTGAATATCTCTTTGCTCTTTTGCTTTCTCTAAAGGTTCCTTTAGTAGATCCATGTTCTTCGGCATCTTCAAGTGTAGCTTTTAACCAATTTGGCCTCTTCCTTGTTTTGGGAATGATCACAGGTTGAATAGGCTCACTTGGTCCTTCTACTTCTTGTTCTTGGTTTGTTGTTGTCTTATCATGATGCTCTTCTTATTCAAATAGTGGGGTATCTTCGTCATCAGAATCGATTTGAATATCCTTGGATCTTTTGTAGGCATGATTCTCATCGTATGTAACATCCCTGCTCACTTCAATTTGTCTTCCATCTTTGATGTAGATTCTATATGCCTTTGAAGAAAGACTGTAGCCAACAAAGATCCTTTTAATGCTTGTAGAATCTAATTTCTTTTGCTTGTTCTTTGGAACATGGATGTATGCGGGACATCCAAAGATATGGCTTCTTCCCTGTGAATACTTCTTCAGGTGTCATATCTCAAGGATTATGTGGACTTCTATTTTGTATATATACTACTGCCATTGCTTCTTCTCTCCATATAAACTTTTGTAGATCTTGATCGAATATCATTGTTCGTATACATTCTTCAATTGTTCTATTTTTTCTTTCTGCAACTCCATTCTACTTGGGTTTGTACAGAACAATGAGCTCCCTCTTAATAGTAAATACTTGCTTCTTTACAGTATGCAATAAGTTCTTTTGAAGTGTATTCCCCACCATTGTCAGATTTCAAAGTCTTTATCTTTCTTTCGGTTAAGGTTTCCACTTCAGATCTAAACTCAAACTTTTCGAATACTTCGTCCTTTCTCTTGAGAAGGTAGGGCCATGTCTTTCTAGAATGATCATTAATGAAGGTCACATAATAAATATGGCCTCCATGAGATTTGTTAGACATTGGCCACACACATCGGAATGAATAAGGTCTAATATTTCTTTAGACCTTGTGTCAATACATGTAAAAGGTTTCCTTGTATTCTCTCCCAAAGCACATCCCTTACATACTCCTTCACGATCTTCTTTGATGTTAGGGATTCCATTTACCATTTGATTAAGAGAGGGAATGATCGTGTAGTAATAGTTAGATAGGATTGATCTCCATGTGAACCAAGGCTCGAGGAGATGGTGTTATAACTCTATAGAGCCTTCCTTCACGAACTCCAATAACTTTTGCCTTATCAATGCTTGATTCTTTTCCCCAAACCAGTACTTTACCATCTACAAAGGCAACCCTATCTCCTTTATCTTCTAAACAAGAAATTGAAAATAAGTTCTTTTTCAAACCTAGAACATAGAGTATATTGTTGAGGTGTAGCTTTGCTCCATTTTCGAGCTTCAATGTAGTAGATCCAAGGCCCTTGAATGCATAACTGTTGTTGTCTCCTAGCTCCACTGCATGAGATGAAGGTTCCTTTGATAGATTATGAAGTTGTCCACTTTCTCCAGTGATGTGTCTTGATGCTCCACTATCAATGATCCATGTGTCATTGTCAAGAGTATCTGTAAGTGTAGCCAAGAATCCTTTGCTTTTGACTTTCCTAGATAGGTTGTAGATGATCCTTCCCATCCATCTTCTTGCAATTCTTATGATATTGAATCCCATCTTCAAGTACCTTGTCATAGAGAGAGTAGCCTTTTCTTCCAAGCCAACAAAGTGATCTCCAATCTTCTTCGACCTTAGCTCTGATACCATGTTGAGAAACCAATGCTAGTAATATATAAGGTTTGATTCCTCTTTCTTGATAATTACTTGTGAATTATGTTGGCTTCTTTTACTTCTTAATTAGTTTATCTTTCATCAAGCAATTACCAAATTATATGTGTATGAAGATCACAAGAACAAGAGACACAAGATGTAGGCGCTCAGCCAGGGCAAAACCCTTATAAGGGGAAAACCCAGTCACAAACTCTTCCTTCAGTAGATTCAAATCAATATGAGACACTTCCAAACTTCTTATACCTAGACGAAGACCTCCCCCAACCACCAAGTCAGCCCTTCCTCCTTGTGGATGTTCTTTGCTCAGCCTTCCAAGTGTCAACTCTTGAACGTGCAACTTCAAATCAGAATTTCGGCCCTAGCAACAAATTTTCCGCCCCCAGCTTCAGAACTTTGACCTTGCAACAAAAACAAAATTCGGCCCCAGCTTTAGCCCATTCGCATTTGTGAGAGAAAGGTAAGCCCCAAAAACTCGATTTTCTTCTTCCGAGCTTCTCTCCTCCTTCTCCAGCGACTTCGCACTCTTTTCTAGCTACTGCTTCATAGAGATCGAACTTGTTGATGATGCTCTCCAAATGAAGTTGAGTTGCTTAATATATAGGTTTCTTGTTAGGTTGAATTGCCTAATCCAGGCCGACATGTTGAGGGCAGGGCTGACTTGGTGTGGAGGTGACAAATTACCTTTTTAACTCAAAAATAATTCTTTTTACATGATACAAAAGCCCAAGAAGGGTCTAATAAAAATGACAATTACTCTAATGACTCAAGACAAACCCTAGAAGCCTTCATTGGAGGATTTGACCTAGAAAACATTGACCCAAGCATGAAACCCATGCTTTAATAAGTCAATTACATTAATAATAAAATTTCTTTTTGATAAGTACAATTATGAAGACCGAAACTAGTTACATTCTTCAACAGGTTTGACCTCCTTTTATTGTGGTTTTTGTGCTAGAGTTTCGTTTTTGGCAGGCCGCATCTATTGGCACAGTAATCGAGGCGTTTTGTTGACTTTGATCGTAGATCAATCACAGGGTTGATCACAGACCTCACTATAGAGTTCACTGCAGTTTTGACCAAATTTGACCACTATTTTCACGACTGTTTTGGGCTGTCTTTGACCACCTTTGAAGGCAGAGTTTGATTGAGTTGCATTGAGGACAATTTGCTACTACTTTAACCTGCTGTTGACTTTCTAGTTAGGCCATATTTTGATTGCAGATTTGACGGGGCTGTTTTGACTTCGATTTGGCAAGTCAATTTTGACTCTTGTACTCTCTCTCTCTCTTTGCTGAACAGTTTGATATAATAATAAGAAGAATTGTTCAAAGGGCTTTCCCCATCTTGGGGTTTTTCCCTAGCATTCGCCAAAACTGGTGTCTCTTGTCTTGGCTTGTCTTCTGCATTTATGTTTGTTGTTCTTTCATCAATTACTGTCAAATGATAATGGTTAATATGATTGCTAATGGATTAATTGAATTAATAATGGGCTAATGGATTAATGAAGTAACTGACCTAAGCAAAGAACATGTTAACTCAAAAATTAACAAAGTTCCATTTGGACTTCTTGTAAGATTTTTTTCTAATCTCGAGTCAAAGTATCAAAATGTCATCCACAGACCAAGTTGGCCCTCCCTGGACAAGTCGGCCTAAAGGGGCAGATATTCGACCTCTTGAACATGTATAATTACAAGGAAATTCAACCTCATTCACTCACTCATCCATCACTTTGATTTTTGTGCAATCGAATAGGAAATTAATGAAAGTCAAAGGAGAGAGAGATTCTTGTTTTTTGCGCTTGTTTTTGTTCACACGTGTGAAATTCCTGCAATATCTATGGCTATTGCAGGGCCAAAATTCGACCATCACTGTGTTGAAAATTGTAACTAGGTTCGGTCTTCATAAAATGTATTTGTTAAAAGAATTTTTATTATTGTTACAATGACTTATTAAAGCATAAGTTTCATACTTGGGTCATCATTTTATTAGTCAAAGTCCCCATTGTGGATTCCTAGGATTAATAAATAACCATTAGAGTCATTGTATGTTTTATGAGACCCTTCTTGGGATTTCAAATGATGTTAAAAGAATTATTTTTGAATCAAAGATGAATTATGTAACCTCCACACCAAGTCGGCCTCAAGAAAGGTAATTCGACCTCATTGGAAGGCTATATATACAAGGCAGTTCGATTTCATTTGGAGCATCTCACTCTCTCACACATAGTTCGATATCTGAAGCTGGAAGCTGGGAAAAGCGCGAAGGTGAAGAAGGGGGCTAAAAGGAGTGCGAGTTTGGTCAAGAAGGGAGGGAAGGACAAAATCAAATTTTTGGTATCTCTCTTCCTCTCTCTTTCTCTCTCTCGTGTGGGCTAGTTTAGGAGATTGAAGTCTCCCTGTCAAAGTCGAAGTTGATGTTGATGCTGGAAGTTGCCAAGTTGAAGTTGCTAGGGTCAAAATGCTGCTGCTACTAGGTCGAAGGTTGGATTGAAGAAGGAGAGGTTGGCTTGGTGTGGAAGAGGCCTATGTCTAGGTTGAAGAGTCTCAAGGAAAACTATTGAAGGAAGAGATTTTGACTGGGTTTTCCCCTAGATAGAGGTTTTGCCCTGGCAGAGTGCCTACATCTCGTGTCTTGCGTTTTTGTGATCTTCATGCACACATTGAAATTCCTGCAATATCTATGGCTATTGCAGGGCCAAAATTCGACCATCACTGTGTTGAAAATTGTAACTAGGTTCGGTCTTCATAAAATGTATTTGTTAAAAGAATTTTTATTATTGTTACAATGACTTATTAAAGCATAAGTTTCATACTTGGGTCATCATTTTATTAGTCAAAGTCCCCATTGTGGATTCCTAGGATTAATAAATAACCATTAGAGTCATTGTATGTTTTATGAGACCCTTCTTGGGATTTCAAATGATGTTAAAAGAATTATTTTTGAATCAAAGATGAATTATGTAACCTCCACACCAAGTCGGCCTCAAGAAAGGTAATTCGACCTCATTGGAAGGCTATATATACAAGGCAGTTTGATTTCATTTGGAGCATCTCACTCTCTCACACATAGTTCGATATCTGAAGTTGGAAGCTGGGAAAAGCGCGAAGGTGAAGAAGGGGGCTAAAAGGAGTGCGAGTTTGGTCAAGGAGGGAGGGAAGGACAAAATCAAATTTTTGGTATCTCTCTTCCTCTCTCTTTCTCTCTCTCGTGTGGGCTAGTTTAGGAGATTGAAGTCTCCCTGTCAAAGTCGAAGTTGATGTTGATGCTGGAAGTTGCCAAGTTGAAGTTGCTAGGGTCAAAATGCTACTGCTACTAGGTCGAAGGTTGGATTGAAGAAGGAGAGGTTGGCTTGGTGTGGAAGAGGCCTATGTCTAGGTTGAAGAGTCTCAAGGAAAACTATTGAAGGAAGAGATTTTGACTGGGTTTTCCCCTAGATAGGGGTTTTGCCCTGGCAGAGTGCCTACATCTCGTGTCTTGCGTTTTTGTGATCTTCATGCACACATAATTTGGTAATTTCTTAATGAAAGATAATATAATAAATAAGTAAAAGAAGCCAACATAATTCACAAGTAATTATCTAGAACAAGAAATTTAACCCTAATTTCTACTAGCATTGTTTTTTCAACACACTGTAGGCCCAAAATTTTCAGAAGTTTAACCAGATTTCAGAGAAGTTTGACCAACATTGACTTTTTTGACTTTGACTTGGTTGGAGGTAACTTGGTGTAATGTCCCAAATTAAAAAAAATGGGAATTTATCGGATTTAAAAAAATGTTGCATATAAAATTATTGAGAAATCAAGGGGAAACTAGATTAGGTGATTTCTCTTTCTTTGATGATTGCTTGTGATGTATTTTTACTTAACTTTATTATCTTGTTTCACTTGATTATTATTAGTGTTCTTATCATCAAACAATTATCAAACATTGAAGATCAATGAGATAAGAGAACACAAGATGTAGGCTATAAGCGAGGGCCAAAACCTCTCCTCTTGTGAGAAAACCCACAAGAACTCTTCTCTTCTTATAGAACTTCAAATGACAAATTCCAAGACCTACGACCCTTGTCAAAGACCCCTCCAAGACCAAGTCAAATTTATTCTTGATGAACTTGTTTCTCACAAAGTCAACCCAAGTCAAAACTTGCCTTATAGCAGTTGCAACTTCTCCTTCAACCAAGATATCGGACCTGCAACTTTGACTACAATTTTTGGCCTCCTTGACTTACAACTTTCTGCGTCTTCTGCAGAAACCCTAGATGGGCACGTGTTGGAAAAGATGGAGAAATTTGTCTTCTTTTTTTTCGCTTGGAGAGTACTTTATTTCTTGATAATTCGTCTTCCAAAATAAGTCTTCTTGGCACGAAATGTAACTTATTGATGGCTATGCAATTTGGTCTTCCTGCAGTAAATAGATGCCCTAATTTACTTCGTACGTGTAAGAGGATTTAGCCCAAATAGTCCTAAAGAATTTTGGTTTCTTCTTCTTTCTAATCTCCTCCTTCTCTCTCCCTTCTAGTCTTCTTCTTGTCCTTGGTCGAACTTAATTAGTCCTTTTTCAAATGAGGTCGAGCTCTTAGATAAAGTCTCCTTGTGGTGGTTGAATAGCTGTCCATGAGGTGGACTTGTCACTTCTTGTAGGTCAACTTGTTCTTTGCATGTTGACAAGGTCTTGGAGGGTCAATATGACACTTTTGAGTTTACATAAATTTTCTTTGACATGATATAATGTGCCCAAAGGGGTCTTGCATGTATGACAATGTTATGAATAAAATATATATAAATAATATAAATATTAGTAATGAGGATAAAAAAATATATAAATAATATAAATATAAGTAATGAGGATAATTGTAATAATTATTAGCTAATTAGTCATTAGGCTGAAGAGTCATGTCTAAATGACTCTCCATGAAGACACGCTTGGTATATAAGCCAGCCTCTTGTTCTCATTGTAAATACATTCTTATTCTTATTCGTATATTTAATATATTTGTGTATCCTCAATGGATAACTTCATATTCCAAGTCTTTTGGAGTAATTAATTTGTAGAAGGAACTTTGTTCGCTTCGTTGGTATCAGAGCAGTCGATCTTTTGGCCGCTTCACTGCTGCACAGAGCTCGTTCTTCGGTCACTGGCCTTTGGCCATCAATCGTCATCAACTTTGTTGCTGTCATAATTCAAGCGTTTTGCTGCAATTTGGGAGTTTCTCCATCGTTCGTCAGAGGATATTAGGAAAAAAAATCAGGAAAAGAAAAAAGAAGAGACTATATCGATATGCATAAAAAAAAATATTAAAAAAAAAGAGATTTTTTTTTAAACAAAAATATTAAAACAATATATATAAAAACAAAAAAACAAAACCTATGGCCGCCCACGCTACCGAATAACGTGTTTTCGGGCAGACACACGAAGCACTGTGACACATCGACTAGGATTGATAGCCGCAACCGTTGGCATTCAAACTTTGTAGCCCAATTTGTGGCTTTGTCCTTTGAAACACTCTTGATTGCTGTCGGCCACAATAGTCTCTCATTGAACCGATCTCAATCCCATTCAACCGCGGTTCAATGCCACCAACAACCACTGTATTTTTTCTCTACACTGTTTGTCGCTACTAACGATATGTTTCCAAATAGAACCAACGACCATCGACCAACAAAACTTTTATAACATCGCATAGCTGTAATTGATCAACGATAAACTTTTGTAAAGCCACGACCAACAACCGAGTTGACCAAGATGTAATCGGTATCTATGTTAAAAAAAAGACGTGTTTGAATAGATATGTCTGTACATATTTGTTAAGTTATATAATTCCATAGCCATCCATATGGCCTATCCAATGTTCGTGCATTTTATCAACTGTCTTGGAAGGGGATAGTAGCCATTTGAAAGGATTGTGAGTCGTGACCCTTCTTGAACCATTTCGAAGGGTTTTGTATAAAAAAAAAATATTATTATATAAATAAAAATTAAGAAATTTTTTTTTATTAAAAAAAAGAGAGAAAAGAAAAAGGGTTTTATATTAAAAAAAATTATATTTAAAAAAAAAAGAAAAAGAAAAAGGAATAACAATAAAAAAAAATATTGAGAAAATTTTTTTATTAAAAAAAATATTAAAAAAAGGGAGAATATTTGAAATATATATATATATATATATATATATATATATATATATAATATAAAAGGGAGATAAAAGAAGTGAAAAAAATATGGAATCTCTAAGTAATGAACAAAAACAATTCCAAAGAGATGTAGAACAAGTAATCACAATACTTAAGCGACAACATGCTGAGGAGAAAAAGAGAATGGAATCCCTATTCCAAGTTGAACATCCATCATCACTCCCACAGAATGATGTAATTCGGTGTACCGAGAAAGTGCAGCTAAAAGATCAAGAGAATGGCAAAATAGCCAAAAGTCAACAAAACAAGAAAGTGTTAGAACACGAACATAAAGATCTTGTGGATATGCATTACAAAGAAATAATGGAAAATGACGAAGAAATTTCTTGTCTCAAGGACCACGCCGAAAAATTACTGGCGGAAGTGAAGAAGACTAAGGTCACAAAAAAAGAACTTGAGAAGCACTTATCAAAACAAGAAGGGGAAACTTTGCGTTTAAAGAGCCTTTATAAAAATTTATTAGAACAAATCAGAGATCTAAAAGATGAAAATCGTAAAATTCAAAACACTGAAAATAAGGTTGATAAATTAGAAATCAAAGAACTTTTACGTCTGAGAAACCATAATCAAAGTCTACTCACTCAAATTAAGAAACTTAAGGATCATAAGAAAGCATTAAAAGACAAGTTGGAACAATTCACTCAAGAAGTATCCAAATCTCCAGTCGCAACAGTTCAAGTTGAAAATAAGGGAACGAATACCGATCCAATGAATATGACAACTCAAGAAGACAAGTTAGTCGAAGAAATGACACACTTAGATGTTGTAGTTCAGACAATGAACTTCCCAAGCGAATGTTCCATAACCAATTGAACAACATCTTCGCCAGAAGAAAATATAAAAATTGCCACATGCCCAATAAGGGAAAGTCAAACCAAAAAAGTACCCTATCGGCATAGACAACTCAATCAAGCTACGTATATGTACCTTTCAGAACTAAAACAACAAACTGATGTTCTAGAGAATAAAGACATAATATCAATTTCATCTTATGCTGAAAAATTTACAAAATTCCAGTGATCAGAATACTACACAGAAGATTAATCTAGGTTGGTCTGATCCCTTCTCAGTGCGACAATTTTGTTTGTCACTTAAAAAATCATATAAGCTTGTATCAACGAAGATGATTGTTCTGAGAGAGAAAGTCATTTGAAGCCGAAAAGGAGGTCAAACCTTTTTCATTGACAAGCTTTGAGGGCAAAGCTTTTTGAGGAAGAAGGCAATGTTACGAATAAAATATATATAAATAATATAAATGTAAGTAATGAGGATAAAAATATATATAAATAATATAAATATAAGTAATTAGGATAATTGTAATAATTATTAGTTAATTAGTAATTAGGCTGAAGAGTCATATCTAAATGAGACATGACTCTCCATGAAGAGACACTTGCTTGGTATATAAGCCAACCTCTCGTTCTCACTGTAAACACATTCTTATTCTTATTCATATATTTAATATATTCGTGTATCCTCAATGGATAACTTCATATTCCAAGTCTTCTGGAGTAATTAATTTGTAGAAGGAACATTGTTCGCTTCAGACAATGACTCTTTTGACTTCATGACTTCATGATAAATTCCTAGAAGCACTCAATGGTTGCTTGACCTATAAATAAATTTATCTTGAGCGTGAAACCCATGCGTTAAGAATGACAATAATAAATTTCTTTCATCAAATACATAAAACTTGATTACATAAGACATTTGGAAAACCTCTTTTGGAATAAATGATATGTGATTATTTCGAAAAAGGTTTTCCAATCATTATGAGTCACGGTTTAATTTCAAAGATACATAAGACATTATGAAGACCGAACCTAGTTACACATTTCAGAACTCCCTCTTAACGAGGGAGGTTTTTATAATCCATACAAGGTACTTGGACATTCTCATACTGAAGAATTCTCATAAGAAGAGTCGGATTAGTAAGCCATCTCATAAGCTATCTTCTCAACTTATATCAATGCTTGTCAGCATATCAACCAACATTGTCAAATAGCAAGGCCTTGACTAACAACTCTATCTCTCCACAAGATTAGAGCACAATGCTGGGGAGACAATGACTAATAGACACCTACATCATTGTCTCTCAAGGCACATATCCCATCCGAATGTTCACAATGTATGTCTTTCTAGGACCATTCCTGTCTTGGATTAACACATCCTCAAGGAATTTCCTCTTCGATTACTCTTACCTATTGGATGCCCTACCACATCCTCAAAGAGTATCGAAATTCTGATGCTTACCTAATCTTCCATTCTTTCTTCATAACATGAAGACAAGAATGATATGTCTATCTCTCCCTCTCAACTAGGGAGGATCTAGACATTCCATAAAAGGAATATTTCAAAGCTCCCTTTTAACAAGGGACTTGTTGAAATATGTGTAACTAGGTTCGATCTTCATAAATATGAAATGTACTTTTGATTCTTGTATTTTGTAAAATGAAAAAAAATTATTGTTATTATTTTTGGAGCATGGGTTTTATGCTCAAGGTCTTTTATTTTAGAGGTCAAGCACCCATTGAGTGCTTCTAGGGTTTGTCCTAGGTCAAGAAGTCAAAATAGTCATTGTCATAAGTTTAAGAACCCATCGGGCACATTGTAACTTGTAAAGAAAATTATTTTTGTAATTAAAAATGTAAAAATACCCTATAAGACCAAGATGGCCTGACAGCTAAGAAGTTGAGCTATTTTGAGGAGCCACATCCACCTTGAGAAGCCTATATAAAGGAGGGAACTCGACCTCCTTGAGACACATTTACTCACTCATCTCATTTAAGCAAAGGAGGAGCAGAAAAGGGGTAGCGAAGAAGGAAGAGGACGAAGGAAGAAGTTTTTGTGCTAATTCTCTCTTACATGTGCGAAGAAGTGAAGTTAGGGTTTGCTGCTTCAAAGTTGAAATTCTCTATCTGTTGGAAGAGGATCAAAGTTGTTAGAAGAAAGGTCAATTAGGTCACGTACTAGCCTTAGACAAAGAAACAAGGCAAGCAAAGCTGTTGGGAGGCCTTGGAAGGCTAATTTTGCTCACAAGTGTGGATGTAGTAGCAGTTGCAGGAAGCCAAAAATTTCAGACTTGTAGTAGAGGTCTGAAGTTGGGGATCGAAGTTGTGATGCTAGAAAAGATTTGATTGGGTTTGACTTTGACAAAGGAAGCACATCATCAGGAGAGGTCGGACTTGGTCTTGGAAGGGTATTGTTCTTGGTCTAGAGGTCTTGGAATTCGTCAATTGAGTAATCTATAAGAAGAGAAGAAATTTATGGGTTTTCCTCTCAAGTGGATAGGTTTTGGCCCTGGCTTGCAGCCTACCATTGTTCTTCATGTTTTTGGTAGTTGTTTGATGATAAACGAACATAACAATAAGAGAAGAAGCTAATAAGTAAGAAAAATTATAAAGATATCATAAACAATTATCATAGAAAGAGAAATCATCCTAACTACTACCCTTTAGATTTCTCAACATGGTATCAGAGCCAAGTTGGCTAAGGGCATAATGAAGATCTCTACTACATTGAAGAAACTCTGAAAGAAATGTACAAAGGTAGCAAGTCATCTCAAGAAGGACATCAAGGGGATCTCTTATTTTCTCCTAAGAAGGAAGTGACCAAGACATCTACAAAGGATGAAGGATTATTCTTAGCACTCACTGGCACATTCCAAGATGAAAATATCTGGGTAATCGACAGTGGAGCATCAAGGCATATGACGGGTGAACACAAGCAACTAAAGACATTATCAAAATAAAAATCCTCTTACTCCATAGAGCTTGGTGACAATAAAAGTGTTACGAAAAAAATATATATAAATAATATAAATATAAGTAATGTGGATAATTGTAATAATTATTAGTTAATTAGTAATTAGGCTGAAGAGTCGTGTGTAAATGAGACATGACTCTCCATGAAGAGACAATTGCTTGGTATATAAGCCAACCTCTAGTTCTCATTGTAAATACATTCTTATTCTTATTTATATATTTAATATATTCGTGTATCCTCAATGGATAACTTCATATTCCAAGTCTTCTGGAGTAATTAATTTGTAGAAGGAACTTTGTTTGCTTCAAAAAGCTACCCTATGAGAGTAATTGGATTAACTTCACTTGAGCTGGAGAATGGAGGAAATATTCATCTCAACAATATCCTATTTGTTCAAGGTTTGCACAAGAATTTACTTTCCATTGCATGTCTTGAAGATAAGGGTTATAGAATTACTTTCACAGATGGAAAGGTTGTAGTATGGGGTAAAAAATCAAGCATAAAAGATGCAAGGATGATTGGGATTCGTGAAGGAAGACTTTACAGATTGTTAACTCCCCTCGTTGAAGCTTTGGTTCACATTGAAGTTAGCTGTTAAAATTGGAAACTAGGGCCAAACTCCATGTGGGTCTTCTTATTTATGGCAGTTGATATTTTTCTTGGATTCCTCTCGTTGAGAGGTGTAGGATCTAAAGATCATCCGATTCCAACATGTTTTCATGGAGATATGAATTTATTTGTGTTATGTGACAATTTGTCAAGGTTGGCCAGCAACCAAATTACCCCAACCTATCCTCAACGTTTTATTATAAATAGAAGAGGAATTCAAGTCATTTTGCACACACACATCTCTTGTGATCTCTCTTCATTTGTTTGGGTTTTGGTGAAAGAGAGATCTAGAGGGAGTGCCCTAGCCACAGTCATGGAGGAGTCTTATATGCTGTCCTAAAGGATGCTCTTCTATGCAGCAAGGAGAGGCTTCAATACGCTGTCCAAGGCTATTCACAGTGAAAGGAAGCTCTAAAAGAGCCCTAGCCGCAGTCAAGAGGAAGGGTTCTATTCACAGCTAGCCGCAGTCCTAAAAGGGAGGGATCTAGCCATACCCTAGCCGCAGCAAGGAAGAGTCATAGCCGCAGTTGGAGAGGCCCTAAGCAGCAGCAAATGAAGGCCTAAAGCCGTAGTCTCAAGAGGCTTCTATCTAGCCCTAACCGTAGTGAAGGAGGCCTATTCTCAGCTGAAGGAGAAGCCCTCATATGCAGCCCTACATACGCAGTTGAAAGAGGATCCTTATACGCTGTATAGAGGAGGCTTATCCAATATCTTAAAAGGCCCTAGACACAGTCCAAACAAGTGTCCTAGCTGCTGTTCAAGTGTGCCCTAGATGCAGTTGAATGGAGACCCTAGCACTGTGCAGAGAAGGGTTTAAGCAGCAGAAAGGAAGACTCCTATACACTGGCAGGAAAGGCCTTGTACACTGATGCCCTAGTTACTGTTTTTGAAGCCCTTTTTCAGCAACAAGAAGACACTTAAACACAGCAAGAAGGAGAGTCTTAGCAACTGTTATAAAACCTAATCTAGGCCGCAGTCAAGGAGGCATCATATGCAGGCCTAAACCACAGCAAGAAAAGGATGTTAGGGTCTCTACCTACAACCAGCAAGATAGCCCTTAAATGCAGCAAGAAAGTGACTTATCAGAGCGTTGAAATGCATGTATAATCAAGCGTGTTTGCTGTAGGTAAAGGAAGTTGGTATGAGCATGCTTTAAGGACTGTCTGCTAAATTGATAAGTCACTGTTATGCATTGAAGTCTACTCCTTTGTGTTGTTGCGTTAATGATGATTATGTAACTGTCTTAAGGGCATTTGCCTCAGAGTTGCTATGTCCTAGGCCATAGGCCATAGCATCATAGCAAAGGGGTTTTTTAGAGCTGCTCTGTTGGACTGGTTGGAGGATGTTTGGGTCTGCCTCAGGTGCCTTCATCAGATCTGCAACTTCTCACTGTCATGGGAGTTTAGGGCTGCATAGTGTGCTCTAACCAGAATTGCTGGAGCAGCCAGCAATTGGAGTAATGTTGCTCTAGGACATGTTGCTGTACTCCTCATGATTGAAGACTGTCATAATGATGTTCTTTCTACTGCTGTCATAAGATGAAGCGAACAAAGTTCCTTCTACAGATTAATTACTCCAAAAGACTTGGAATGTCAAGATATCCATGAGGATACAAATATTATATATTAAATAAAATGAATAAGAATAAGAATGATAATGATTTACAATGAGAACAAGAGGCTTGCTTATATATCACGCAAGCGTTTCTTCATGAAGAGTCATGTCCTATTAGACATGCCTCTTCAACCTAACTATTATTTTAACTTAACTATTATTTATGATTATTATCTTTTACATTATATTTATATTATTTATATATTTTATTCGTTACATTGCCTCCTTCCTCAAAAAGCTTTGTCCTCAAAGCTTGTCGATGAAAAAAAAACTTGATCTCTTTTTCGGCTTTGAAAGTCTTTCTGTTTTGGAAGTCATCCTCGTCGATACAAGTTGATATGATCTTCTTAGTGACAAACAAAATTGTCGCACCGAGAATAGATCAGACCATCCTAGATTAATCTTCTGTATAGCATTCTGATCACTAAAACTTTGTAATGACTTGTCCTCGTAGCACTGGGTTGAGGTTACATTACTCTTTTTTGGAACATTAGTTTTTTGTTTCGGTTCTGATTGGTTCAAATATGTAGCATAGTTGATTTGTCTGTTCTCATGATTTCGATGCTGATATGGAACCTTTTTTGTTTGATTTTTCCTTACTGGGCATGTGCCAATTTTTATATTTTCTTCTAGCGAAGATGTTGTTGAGTTGGTTATGAAACGTTCACTGGGGATGTTCATTGTTTGAACTGCAACATCCAAGCGCGTGTTTTCTTCAACTTGCTCATCTTCTTCCTGAGTTGTGACATTCACTGAATCGATATTTGTTGTTTTGTCATCTACTTGAATTCCTACATTTGATGCTTCCTTCTTGATAAGTTGTTGGACCTGGCTTTCTAATGACTTCTTATCCTTCTTAAGTTTCTTAATTTGTGTCAGCAATTTTTCACTATGGTTTTTAAATCGAGAAACTTCTTCATTTTTGTCAACATTGATTTTGTCAATTTCTTTTTGCATATTTTGTAATACCTTTTTACCTTCTTGAGACATTACTTTTGAAATATCTAAGATATCTTCTAGTGTTACTGAATTTGGTTTTAGTGTAAAATCTTGGAGCGTTATTTTCTTCTTCTTGTAAGAAAATGTTAAAAACTTTTTCTTAGTATTTAGAATAAAGGAACCTAAAGTTTCCATCCAAGGTAAACCCAAAATAATGTCCCCTTGATTGTTCCATAGGGTCTGAACTGAGAATTGTGATACAAATGTATAATCTTCAATGTTTAACGGTAAATTGGCTATGTCATATATTTTATTGCGAAAAAGGTCTAATTCTAATTTTTCAGTTATATTTGACTCTGGAATCACTAGTTGGTTTGCGATTTTAGGTGTTATATAATTTGCATCTTCTGCCGGAGAAATAGAAATAATAACATCTTTTCCTGCGAGAGTTCCTTTAATGTTAAATAACGCTTTACCATCTCTGGGTGCGGTTTCTGGGAATCTTATGGCCTTCATTTTTGTATTAGACTCTATTTTTGCTTCTTGAATATTAAATATTTTTTTTTTAAATTATTTTTTTTTTAATAATTTTTTTTCAAGAATTTATTTATTTATTTTTTTCTATTATTTATTTTTTATTATGATATATTCTCTCTCCTTTTTTTTTCCCTTTCTTTTTATATAATTTCTTCTTTTTTTTTTGGTATATATCAGTGAAACAGGAATCGCCGATTCCTGCGATTAATCGCGACTTTGGATCGGCTCGGCGGCAGAAAGACTCGATTCGAAACTCTGCGTGTCAACTCGCGTTGACCGAGTTTCACTCGTGGTCAACGCGAGTTTGACTCGCGATTCCTCCGATTTTCCCGACTCTGCGATTTGTTAGCGAGTCCCGCCAATTTCAAATAGGGTTTTCGCCGTTCGGTTCCGGTTTTGCGTTTATAAAATGCGTCGATTGTTTAACGGTGACCGTGATACATTGGTTGATAGCGCGTTGGTGATACATTGGTTTGGAATCTTGGATAGCGCAGACTCCAGAGGCAGAGCCGCAGAGTGAGCACAATAAGCACAGCATTCGACCGCAGCACGGGCACCACAGAGCAGCATCCACCGCAGCACGGGCACCACAGAGCAGCATCCACCGCAGCACGGGCACCACAGAGCAGGCTGCAGCATTCGAACTTGGAAGCCGCAGAGCCTGCGTCACGCGTGAGCCTTCAGCGGCCAGGCTTGACGGTCACGTAACAAAGACTCAAGAGGTAGCTCGGGTTCCCGGTTTTCTGAGTTCTCAAATCATATTGATATTTGATATTCGACGTAAATTTTAAAGGCAGAGGCAAGATATGTGAAAGATTAATGTTCACGGTATCACTCGAGTTATGGCTTCCCTCCATGCACTGACAACACTACATAGCACTTGAGAAAATAACGTGGCAGTTTACATTCTTATTCTCTGATAGTTCTAGTAAGCTTGCCAATGGCCATCACTCGGAAATGAGACTCTTGAGTCTTAACATCAAATTGATAATTAATGCAGAGTCACCAATTACTTCAAGAATCAAAATACCTTAACCCTGCCCACAACTACCAGTCTAGCATCAATGTAGATCATCTCTTGTTGACATGAAACATCTGTTTGAAATAGGAGTCTTGTAAGTTTCAGGTCTTTACAATTGGAGTTTTCCAGTCAAAAAGGTAAATAGAGCACTTATATATGGTATCACAGTCATATTTTGCTGCTCAAGAGTCAAGATCATCGTATGCTTTAAAAACTGATACATGGAACTCCAGACTTAAGCTTGCATGGCATAACCAATGTGGTTACGATTTCTAACCACTTGATTAAATTGTGAAATTGAACTTTATCATGCCTTGCTCAGTTTTGAAACTGATGAACACCCAATCTTATCAATTCCATGTGTATTAATTGGGGCCAAGCCATGAAGTCATGTTTAAAAGCAAAATCCACTTCTTTGAAATGGCTAAAGCCTCAAACTCCCGAAACATCTTTGAGATGGAGTTTTTATAAATTGCAGGTCTTTGCAATTGGAGTTGTTCAGTCAAAGGGGTAGTTAAAAGTTGTTGTTCACTCATTTTATATATAAATTTGCAGATAATAGATATATCTGTTTATTTGTAACAGCACTCAAAGTGCTTCTAAGTTCTTATAGATTTGCTTATTAAGTTATTTCCACAATCTTGATTCTTGACAGACTTTGTTGCTGTTGATGTCTTGAGTCTTGACAGCATTGATGTCTTGAATCTTGATGTCTTGATCTGCTTAAGCCTTCTTTAGCTAATCAAAACAGTTCATATCCTCTTCATGAATGTGCCCTGTGTATAAGGTTTAAGCAACTTTTCGCTGCTTGTTTCAATGGTCTCCCTAGTTCCTGCAAGACAACATGTTAATGGGCCTCCCTAACACCAGATCCATACACTGCTGATTCAACAGAGACCATATTTCTACCAGCAAAACCTGAAATTTGAATACTGTACAAGCCTACAAGGCTTCTTTCATGACTTTCTTTGGACGTTACCTGATGGCAGGAACTGGCAGCATAAATCCCTGTGTTTTCTTTTGGGGGCAGACCAAATTGATGGCATTGGTCCAGCAGAAAGGAAAAAGAGGGGTTCTGTCTTCATTTAATTTTTTAAATTTCTAGCATATTTTAAATTTTTGGATAATTTTTAAATTTGATTTTTTGTTGTCTTTCACAGGAGCCACAAATAAAATAGAAGCCAGACTCCAGAGTCCAAATCTTAACAGAAGCCACAAATTAAACACAAGTTCAAAGCAACAACAATGCCGAGAGAGAAGGACTTTGCTTGGGCTTATTGTGACAGGATTCCCGGAGACCCCAGGCTCCTTTGTAAATTTTGCAAAGCAAAATGTAGTGGAGGCATTTATAGATTCAAGTTCCACCTTGCACAAATACCTGGCCATGATATAGGTATTTGCAGCAAGGTTGACGACAATGTCAAACACCAAGCAGCCTTGGCCCTTGAGATGTTAGAGCAACATAATGCCAAGAAAGCAAAGCAAAATGCTGAAATAGGAATTGTTGGAGTTGATAATTTTTCTGCCACTAGCCCCATGTCACCTCAATCTATTGAATCCTCAATGCCATTTCCAAGTTTTCCACACATGCCAAGTCAAACTCAAAGCCATGCGAGTCCTTCAACTCCTTCCTTCAACACTGGAGGTGGAAACATAAACACCTTTTTTGCTCCCCGCACAAAACCCGGTTCCCAACCTACCTTGGATGGCACTGGTTGGAAAAAAAATATCTATAGTCAGGCAAGGAAGGCCATTGCTAACTTTTGGTACTATTCTGACATACCTTTCCATTGTGCCAGAAGTCCTTATTGGCAAGCTATGATTGATGCAATTGCTGCTGCAGGTCCAGGGTTCAAAGCCCCCACATCAGAGAGCCTTAGGACAGATATGTTGTTAGAGAGTGTTGAAGATGTCATGCTTGTGCTAGCTGAGTTTCGTTCATCATGGGTAGAAACAGGGTGCACGATCATGAGTGATGGATGGACAGATCAGAGGAATAGAACTTTAATAAATTTCCTTGTATCTTGTCCCGCAGGCACAATGTTTCTCAAATCAGTGGATGCTTCAGACAAGGTTAAGACTGCCCAACTTATCTGTGAAATGATGGAGGAAGTCGTTCAAGAAGTGGGAGAAGAACATGTTGTACAAATTGTCACCGATAATGCAGCGAATTATATGGCTGCTGGTAGACTTTTTGAGATGAGGCACCCCACTATTTTTTGGACCTCTTGTGCTGCCCATTGCATAGATTTAATGCTTGAGGACATTGGTAAGCTTCATTGGATACATGAGGTTGTGGAGAAGGCAAAATCCATAACCAAATACCTATACAACCACACTATTGTCCTAAACGCTATGAGAATATACACTGAAGGTAAAGAAATTGTTCGTCCTGCAGTGACTAGATTTGCAACAAATTTCATATCTTTGCAATCTGTGGTTGAGCAAAAGATAAATCTGAAGAGGATGTTCTTGGGACCTGAGTGGATGGGATCTAAACATTCCAAGACCACTGAAGGCATCGAAATTGCTGCACTTGTGTTTAATGATGGCTTCTGGAAAGATGCTGAAGAGATTATTGCTGTGACGGAGTCCCTTGTTAGAGTTCTCAGGTACTTTTAGTCTTTTAACTTTTTCATTTTTTAAATTTCATTTCAAGCTTCTTTTTATTTACAATGTTTCATATTTCTTTAAATTTGAATGCTTGAACTTTCAGGATGGTTGATGGTGACAAACCCGCTATGGGTTACATTTATGAGGCGATGGATCTCACAAAGGAGGCCATCAAAAGAAGATATGGGGATGATGAGACAAAGTATATGCCTCTTTGGGACATTATAGATGCACGTTGGGATAGGCAATTGCATTCCCCCTTACATGCTGCTGGGTACTTCTTAAACCCACAATATTTTTATGATAAGAGCAAATTTAATGAGGATGGGGAGGTTGGCAGAGGACTTATGACATGCTTGGAAAGGTGCTTCCCTGATCCAGAACAACAAAGTCGTGTCTTTTCCCAACTACAAGATTATAGGACACCATCTAAATTGTTTGCCTATACCAGTGCTATAAGACAAAGGTCAAAGATGTTGCCAGGTACCCAGCTTGAAGGCTTCATCAATTCATTAAATTTGTTTAAACTTTATTTTGTATGTTAAATGTTTTATTAAATTTTCTTTTCTTTTTAAGTTTTTACTATTTACTAATTTGGTACTTCTAGTCTTCTACTCACAAACCCTTACCACTTGCTAGGTCTTTGGTGGCAAAACTTTGGTAGTGATACGCCAGATTTGAAGAGATTTTCCATTCGAATCTTAAACCAAGCATGCAGTGCTTCAGGTTGTGAACGCAACTGGAGCATGTTTGAGAAAATACATTCTAAGAAGCGCAACCGATTGACACAAAAGCGCTTGAATGACCTTGTATTTGTCCATTACAATCTACGACTTCGCAACAAACAAATACAAGGTGAGATTCGAGAGCTTGAATTTGAAGGTTTCATAATCTAGTTCGTACTTTAAAAGTTTAAAGTTCAAACTTCAAAGTGAAATTTTAATTCACATTTCAATGTCTCATGATAATGACAGGTATTGATCATTCACCAATCGACCTTGAAGAGTTAGATTTGCAAGCTACAAATGCGGCAGAATGGGTTCAATTAGATGAGCCTCCTCTTTTCAGCCTTCATGACTTGGAGAACTTTGAGAGTCAAGCAAGCGAAGGAGTGGGAGGAATCGCTTCTAGTTCTCACTCTTAAGAGTCTTAGACTCTTAGTTGCTGATTTTTTTCTGATTAGTATGCAGTTTTTAACTTTTAGTTTTTTGTAAACTTTTAGAAGCATATGCTTCTAAGGACTCAAGACTCAGTGCTTTGGATCATGTGTGGACTCATAACATATATGAGATACTTATTTATTCATGATATTTTGGACATCTATTGATATTATGCATTGTTTGGACATACCTTTACCCAATATTAATGAAAAATGGTTTTTTTAATTCAATATATGTGTATATTTTTATTTAATGAATTTGCCGATTTTTTCCCGATTTTTTCCTGATCCGATTAAAACTCTTAGCTCTTTTGCCTCGCCGATTTATTGCCGATTCCGAGTCTGGTAACATTGGTATATATTCTTTTAATATATAAAATATATTTCCACTTCTCTCTTATAAAAATCTAATATATATATATTTCAAATATTCTCCTCTTCTTCTTCTTCTTTTTTTGTTCACTCTATTAATAAAATTTTATATAACAATAGTTTTTTTTTAATATATATAATTATAAATTATATGTATTATATAATTTTAATTTATATATATTATAAAATTATAATTATATAAAACCATACATACTTTTTTGAGACCCACTTTTCCTTTTATATGTAACTATATAAGGCTTATATAGTATTTTTTTTATAATTATAATAATATTTTCTTTTTTCCAAAATTTGGATGAGTCGTGACTAATTTGGATGAGACGTGTACCAAGACGTGACTCTTGGTACAGTCACAATCTTTAGATTTGAACGATTTAAATTATTTAGATCACACCTTTTTTCTTCAATGTTATCAAAATATCTTTTACTTTTAAAATACCATGGGACATTGGGTTGTTTTTAAAACCTCCTGTAAAAAGTAATATTTACGTTTCACGTAAGAGCTTTCGTATTCTTGTTTCTTTAACTTTTAAAATACCATGGGACATTGGGTTGTTTTTAAAACCTCCTGTAAAAAGTAATATTTACCTTTCACGTAAGAGCTTTCGTATTCTTGTTTCTTTAACTTTTAAAATACCATGGGCTATTACCATGGGTTGTTTTTGAAACCTCCGTTAAAATGTTCTCCACGTAAAAAGTAAAACGTATTCCTTTTGTTTTTTGTTTTTGTTTTTTTTCCTTTAACTTTTTAAAATACCATGGGCAATTACCATGGGTTGTTTTTAAAAACACGGGCTTCTCCACGTAAAAAGCTTTAAATATACTTGGTATGAGATTTTGTATCCGTTTTGTTTTTTGTTTTTTTTACTTTTTATTTATTTATTTTTAATTTATTTACTTATATTTTTTTTTGGTTAAATTTTTTCAATGGCCAAAGGCCTAAAAAATGGAGAATCTCCCAATATATAGCAAAACGCTTCAATTATGACAGCAACAAGGTTGATGATAGGTTGATAGCCAAAGGCTTGGTGATCAACCAAACGTGGCTCTGATACCAAATGAAGCGAACAAAGTTCCTTCTACAGATTAATTACTCCAAATGAGAACAAGAGGCTTGCTTATATATCACGCAAGCATCTCTTCATGAAGAGTCATGTCCTATTAGACATGCCTCTTCAACCTAATTATTATCTTAACTTAACTATTATTTATGATTATTATCTTTTACATTATATTTATATTATTTATATATTTTATTCGTTACATAAGATATCAGATGTGTGTATTTGTACTATCTCTCTCTTCGCTGAACTATTGAAGAATATAAGAAGAATTGATCAAGAGTTTCCCCACATTGGGGTTTGTACCTGGCTGGTGCCACATCTTGTGTCCTGTTGTCTTGGCTTGTCTTCTGCTGTTTATGTTTATGTTCTATGTGCACTTTACTATCATGTTGATGTGATTGCTAATCTGGAATTGATATTGAGCTAATATGAAAAAATTGAAGTAAATTGCTCTAAGCATAGAACATACCAAAATTTAACATGGAATCAGAGCTGAGGTGAAGACAAAGCCCAAGCAAGAGTGAAAGAGCAATCACCGAAGACAGTTGGACAAGGTCAAAGGCTCAATGGGTTCCTCATCCCACTTCCTAGCTGAATTGGAAGAGCAAGAAGTCAAAAGAGTCATTGTCATAAGTTTAAGAACCCATCGGGCACATTGTAACTTGTAAAGAAAATTATTTTTGTAATTAAAAATGTCAAAATACCCTTCAAGACCAAGTTGGCCTGACAGCTAAGAAGTTGAGCGATTTTGAGGAGCCACGTCCACCTTGAGAAGCCTATATAAAGGAGGGAACTCGACCTCCTTGAGACACATTTACTCACTCATCTCATTTAAGCAAAGGAGGAGCAGAAAAGGGGTAGCGAAGAAGGAAGAGGACGAAGGAAGAAGTTTTTATGCTAATTCTCTCTTACATGTGCGAAGAAGTGAAGTTAGGGTTTTCTGCTTCAAAGTTGAAATTCTCTATCTGTTGGAAAAGGATCAAAGTTGTTAGAAGAAAGGTCAATTAGGTCACGTACTAGCCTTAGACAAAGAAACAAGGCAAGCAAAGTTGCTGGGAGGCCTTGGAAGGCTAATTTTGCTCACACGTGTGGATGTAGTAGCAGTTGCAGGAAGCCAAAAATTTCAGACTTGTAGTAGATGTCAAAATTCCGAAGTTGGGGATCGAAGTTGTGATGCTGGAAAAGATTTGATTGGGTTTGAATTCGACAAAGGAAGCACATCATCAAGAGAGGTCGGACTTGGTCTTGGAAGGGTATTGTTCTTAGTCTAGAGGCCTTGGAATTCGTCAATTGAGTAATCTATAAGAAGAGAAGAGATTTACGGGTTTTCCTCTCAAGTGGAGAGGTTTTGGCCTTGGATTGCAGCCTATATCCTGTGTACCATTTTTCTTCATGTTTTTGGTAGTTGTTTGATGATAAACGAACATAACAATAAGAGAAGAAGCTAATAAGTAAGAAAAATTATAAAGATATCATAAACAATTATCATAGAAAGAGAAATCATCCTAACTACTACCCTTTAGATTTCTCAACATGGTATGAGAGCCAAGTTGGCTAAGGGCATAATGAAGATCTCTACTACATTGAAGAAGTTCTGAAAGAAATGTACAAAGGTAGCAAGTCATCTCAAGAAGGACATCAAGGGGATCTCTTATTTTCTCCTAAGAAGGAAGTGACCAAGACATCTACAAAGGATGAAGGACTATTCTCAGCACTCACTGGCACATTCCAAGATGAAAATATCTGGGTAATCGACAGTGGAGCATCAAGGCATATGACGGGTGAACACAAGCAACTAAAGACATTATCAAAATAAAAATTCTCTTACTTCGTAGAGCTTGGTGACAATAAAAGCTACCCTGTGAGAGTAATTGGATTAACTTCACTTGAGTTGGAGAATGAAGGAAATATTCATCTCCAACAATATCCTGTTTGTTCAAGGTTTGCACAAGAATTTACTTATCATTTCATGTCTTGAAGATAAGGGTTATAGAATTGTTTTCACAGATGGAAAGGTTGTAGTATGGGGTAAAAAATCAAGCATAGAAGATGCAAGGATGATTGGGATCCGTGAAGGAAGACTTTACGGATTGTTAACTCCCCTCGTTCAAGCTTTGGTTCACATTGCAGTTAGCTATTAAAATTGGAAACTAGGGCCAAACTCCATGTGGGTCTTCTTATTTATGGCAGCTGATATTTTTCTTGGATTCCTCTTGTCGAGAGGTGTAGGATTGATCTAAAGATCATTCAATTCGATATGTTTTCATGGAGATATGAATTTATTTGTGCTATGTGACAATTCGTCAAAGTTGGCCAGCAATTAAATTACCCCAACCTATCCTCAACGTTTTATTATAAATAGAAGAGGACTTCAAGTCATTTTGCACACACACATCTCTTGTGATCTCTATTCATTTGTTTGGGTTTTGGTGAAAGAGAGATCTAGAGGGAGTGCCCTAGCCACAGTCATGGAGGAGTCTTATATGCTGTCCTAAAGGATGCTCTTCTATGCAGTAAGGAGAGGCTTCAATACGCTGTCCAAGGGAGCTTCTATTCACAGTGAAAAGAAGCTCTAAAAGAGCCCTAGCCGCAGTCTTAAAAGGGAGGGATCTAGCCTTACCCTAGCCGCAGTCCTAAAACGGAGGGATCTAGCCTTACCCTAGCCGCAGTAAGGAAGAGTCATAGCCGCAGTTGGAGAGGCCCTAATCAGCAGCAAATGAAGGCCTAAAGCCGCAGTCTCAAGAGGCTTCTATCTAGCCCTAACTGCAGTGAAGGAGGCCTATTCTCAGCTGAAGGAGAAGCCCTCATATGCAGCCCTATAGACACAGTTGAAGGAGGATCCTTATGCGCTGTATAGAGGAGGCTTATCCGATATCTTAGAAGGCCCTAGACGCAGTCCAAACAAGTGTCCTAGCTGCTGTTCAAGTGTGCCCTAGATGCAGTTGAATGTAGACCCTAGCACTGTACAGAGAAGGGTTTAAGAAGCAGAAAGGAAGACTCCTATACGGTGGCAGGAAAGGCCTTATACACTGATGCCCTAGTCACTGTTTATGAAGCCCTTCCTCAGCAGCAAGAAGACACTTAACACAGCAAGAAGGAGAGCCTTAGCAGTTGTTATAAAGCCTAGTCTAGGCCGCAGTCAAGGAGGCATCATATGCAGGCCTAAACCGAAGCAAGAAAAGCATGTTAGGGTCTCCACCTACAGCCAGCAAGATAGCCCTTAAACGCAGCAAGAAAGTGACTTATCAGAGCGTTGAAATGCATGTATAAACAAGCGTGTTTGCTGTAGGTAAAGGAAGCTGGTATGAGCATGCCTTAAGGACTGTCTGCTAAATTGATAAGTCACTGTTATGCATTGAAGGAATGCATTGAAGTCTACTCCTTTGTGTTGCTGCGTTAATGATGATTATGTAACTGTTTTAAGGACGTTTGCTTCAGAGTTGCTATGTGCTAGGCCATAGGCCATAGCATCATAGCAAAGGGGTTTCTTAGAGCTGCTCTGTTGGACTGTTTGGAGGAAGTTTAGGTCTGCCTCAGGTGTCTTCATCACATCTGCAACTTCTCACAGTCATGGGAGTTTAGGGCTGCATATTGTGCCCTAACCAGAATTGCTGGAGCAGCTAGCAATTGGAGTAATGTTGCACCAGGACATGCTGCAGTACTCTTCATGATTGAAGACTGTCATAATGATGTACTTTCTACTGCTGTCATAAAATCTCAGATTTGTGTATTTGTACTATCTCTCTCTCTGCTGAACTATTAAAGAATATAAGAAGAATTGATCAAGAGTTTCCCCACATTGGGGTTTGTCCCTGGCTGGAGCCACATCTTGTGTCCTCTTGTCTTGGCTTGTCTTCTGCTGTTTATGTTTATGTTCTATGTGCACTTTACTATCATGTTGATGTGATTGCTAATCTGAGATTGATGTTGAGCTAATATGAAAAAAATTGAAGGAAATTGCTCTAAGCATAGAACATACCAAAATTTAACATGGAATTAGAGCTGAGGTGAAGACAAAGCCCAAGCAAGAGTGAAAGAGCAATCACCGAAGACAGTTGGACAAGGTCAAAGGCTCAATGGGTTCCTCATCCCACTTCCCGGCTGAATTGGAAGAGCAAGAAGTGGTGGATTACATGAAGGGTAAAATCCCTGAGCCTCCATCAAATGCACCGGCCACTCCAAAGATCAAATACACCAAGGGTGAAGTCGAAGTTAAAAATGTAAAGGGGAGATTTAAGCCAGTCAATTGACCGGTGCAAATATCCTGCTAGTCAATACTTTTTGCATCAAAAGTCTTTCAACCATTCAAAGTGTCTTAGAAATTATTAGCAAGCATGCAATTGAAGAAGAGGTGCCTGAAACTTCCTACTTTGTGATCAAACCCACAGTATAACTTTCTGGTATTATACCCCAAAATTTCTTGACTAGTTTTGAACTTGTTCAAAAATATTGACCATCAAAAGAAAGGAGAATAAATTTTTTTGCCCTAAATAGTTGGCATAATTTTTCTTAAGCCTATCCCTCCAAACTCTGTACCAGTTAAAATTCCCCAATAAGTTGTTTACTCTCCACATCCATTAGTTTATTAACCAGAAGATCAGAGATGGAAGAGACAGATTGCAATGGATTAAATTATTATGACACACAATATGATATATCTGCAGAGATTTATATAGAATCCCAGCTGAATTTCTGTACTCAACAAACGTTTTGGACTATGAAGCTGAGTCCATCATCAGGAGAAAGAAATATCAAGGGAAAATGAAAAAATGGCGATCCATAAATACACTTAAAGCCATGATAACCAGCTGAGGCTGGCTGGCTTTGGCTTGATTACTAATGATCTAGTAATTAGTTATCACGAAGAGTGACCACAGACTGTGACTAATTGTTAGTTATCGTTAATTTATTCTTAAGGGTGAAATTGTAGCAAAATGATTCCGAAAATCTCTTGGAAAATGCAATCCTTGTATTGAGCATGAAAAATTAAAAGTTAGACTACCATTTATATATGCTATTTAGATGAAAAATGAAATTCACTTCTTCCCAAGATAGTAATGTTAAACCTATCCATCGAAAATGCTGTGCCCATCAATTCTCCCCAAAAGTAGTTTAGTAACTAGCTTACCTACATACACTAGTTTATAAATGGGGAGATTAGAGATATAGCAGATGGTTTGCTACAACATATTAATCCTGTTAGTACAGCCAATCTGATCCCATTTATTTTTCCATAACTCAAACCTTGAACTTGAGAGCACCAACAGTTAACAGTTTAAGAAACTACCATAAAAGTCTTTGTATTTGTGTCGTTCAGACGAAAAGTAAATTTCAGTTCCTCCTAAGATAACCAAGCATCATTTAAAATGGAGCAAAGATGAGCAAAGTCTCCAACACACCTTTTTGTATCATTTGAAAGTAGAATTTTTTTTCTAATTTTGATCAGGGTGGAACTATCATCAGTAAATACCACAATTCTACCTGATGTGTCTTGCAAAACCACATGGTTTGGTCATTTGTATTGAATATAGGAGTTGTGACAAACTGCTTGGAAAGGAGACCAACATTTTTATGTAGATTTGTAAATGGAGAACCTTCAACTTCAACCCCACGGTATTGACATAAAAGGTCAACTAAGGAACACCTTTCCATCTGCTGTTCTTTCTTGGGAACCCCCTTTTTATAATTTATCTGACCAAGATGATATTTTAATGGATCAGTCTCATTTTCCCTGAAACATGTTCTTGACATTAATGCTATATATAGTAGCATGTAAATTGCAGCCACTTGACCATTCTAGCCTTGTTAAATTGAGCCAAACTATTCTTGTAAAGTTCTACTGCGTTCTTTGCCAAGCAATAAGGGTCAGCATGGCTGAAGGAAAGGTCCTGATAGACTGTATATGTCCTCTTTTGGTTCAGCTGCCAACTACTGCGGTATATCTAGGGAAGCTAAACCACATGTTCAACACTGTCATCTCCCTCAATGGACACACTGGATAGTGGCATAAATCTCTATGCCCTGGTATTCAATGTTTTGTTACGTGAATACAGTTAGACAACTACTTTTGAAGGTCAGCATAATTTACAAGCATTTTTGTGATTCAATAATGTTATCGCTTCAATAATGAATCAGAAACCATGGAAATTCTGTTTGCCTGTACAAGGAAAGGTTTCTGTACATCTTTTCAATTAGAGACTGGATAGGGTTTTGAGGAGTGCCAGTTTATTGTTAAGAAATGATGAATGTCCACATACAGGGATTTAGAGAATTGCATGCAAATAGGTCTTTTGTCCAGCCTCAAAAATGTAATGAAGGAACTCAACCCATCAACAATGGAGAGTGGGCATATCTGAAGTTTTCCTTCGGATGAGTCTACTACATACTGAAACAAATTTAGAGATTTTCTGTTCAAGCTGTAGATGTTAAAATTACCTGTATGACTGGGACCAATTCGCTCACAACTTTTTTGAGATTGATTCCAGTAAAGGTATTTCTGTAGTTTCCATGAACACTTATATACAGAGGTGATTTTACGAGTTTTGCCTCATCTGCAACCTCACTGCATGCTTATAGTTGCATGCGCCAGGACAATGGAACATAAATCTTAATAGATATGTAACTGAGTCTAACCATTTTGATTCTTTGGAGCAGAGCTTCGACATTGATTGTAGTGTAGTTTAGTTAGTGTCCTTGTGAGCTGGAAAAATCCGTTTGGATGTTTATTCTGTTTGGCCTTTAATATTACTACAAGTTCTTGGGAACTCTAGCTGAGTGAATATCTCCTTATCATTATGCAATAAGATGATCAGATTAATGAACAAATTTATTCAATGAAAGTAAATGTTCTATGGAGTCCAATATAAGCGAAGATTCTCATAATCATCTTACGTGTGAATTTGTTACAGGTATGCAATTGTCCGTGATATGACTGCTGCCGGTCTTGGTTTGAATAAGTACTGTTATGCTGGTCTAATAACTGCATTCAAGAACAGGGAACCTGTAACAGAAGAGACCACATCTAAGGTGATCCTATTTCCTTGGATGTTGAGAGATAAGGCACTTTTCCTTCGTAGGTTGTTTTATCAAAATGATTTTTTATACACCCTTCTAACTTTTATATTTGTCAATGCATTTGGTAAGATTATTGAACTAGTGAAGCAGTCAAAAGGTTGGTCATCTGTGGAGGCGTCCAGTGGCAGCGGAGATTCTGGAATGTTTGGTGTGACCGAGGAAGAACTCTACAACATTCCTACTGCTGAGATTGTACGGCGAAATTACTTTAATAGACAATTAACTGTTTATCATACTGCTCTTCATGCTTGTGCTGATCTGGGAAGTAAAGAGGTATGCCATCTTTTTCCTAGAATGTTTATGTGGTGGGGGGAGTTGTTGAGACAAATATATGAAGTGTCTTGATTAAATGCCATCCATTTTGGTACTAGGCTAGTGTGGAATGTAACCAACTTATACAATTGACATTCTGATAAAATGCCCACGGAGAATAGAATATTTAGAATATGTGACACACAAAATAAAAGATGAGTAACACATAATTCCGAGGTATTCTATGCCTTGCTTGCAATAAAATTTGGTGCAAATTCTACGTACATGATAGAACTTTTATGCAGCCACATTGTGGGCTAAAAATATCATATAATTGGGACCTGATACTACTAGATCATGCAAACGTTTGAAGATAATGGAGCATTGTGACACATTGATGCGTATCCTTCATTATGGTGACTTGTGATGCATGTTCACATTCTCCAAGAGCTATTTGCATATTTGGAGGCATGATCATCTTCATGGGCACCTTTCACATCTCTTGAGACAAGTTCTACATATTTGGAGGCATTATTTGGAATGTTGGCAATCTGGCATGGCTGTTTAATGGAATTCTCCTCATCTAATGAGGACTTGTGGCATATTAGAACCATTATAAGGATGATTGAACTGAAATTAGGGAGCCATCCAGCTATTCTGGGGTATATTCATTTTATAAAGTTATAATTTATTGAGGTTGTTCATCATGTTGGCACATCTATTCATTAAAATATTATTGCGGGAAGGCTTGAAGCCATAGCATGGGAAGTGGCCTTGTTACACACCCTTATGTATGATCCTTGGGAGAATTTTTTTCTCCTATGTCATAGTTTACTAGCTACCAGCTTCATGACAATCCACAGATGGCCGACCTCAGATGCCTCACATCCAGTCTCCGGTTATTGCTTTCTTTCATCTAGCCTTCTCATCCGATGATGGTGTGTCATCTATTGTGAGGTACATTAACCATTTTCGTATTCAAGTTCTTTTGTTTAATGTTTAATGGCATGTATGGATCACAGGTTGAATTGGATGATAGACTGCTATTGGTTGTACACGTGTTCCCTTGCTTCTTTGTGGTGGTTATCACTTGCCCCTAGTTCAATGTGACCTTCCATGAGGCCTTTTTTTCATTTCCTAGGAGGGGCACAAATAGGGGGCTTTGATGATGGTAGCATTCCATGATATCCATACTTAACATGTTTCATTATTCCTTGTTTTCGTTGTCTTATCTTTTGATTGGTTTTTGTTAGTTGCTTGTGCTGGACAATGTTTTACAACTCGGACTCGGACTCGGACTCGGCCGAGGATCGACTCCGACTCGGACTCCGACTCGGTAATGACTCGGCTGGCTCGATTTCAATGACTCGGTCGTTGTAAAAAATACATTAAATATTTATTTTTTTTATAAAAAAACATAATTTTAAATATTTTAAACATAATTTTAAAGATTTTCATTCAAGTTTCCAAATACACAACATTATAATATACATGGAAGACAACATATGATCAAAGTAGGCTCATGAACCAATCCATTATATCAAAATGGTACGGTGGTACCCAATGGCAATAGTAAATACATAGTCAACTGTAGTCTGTCATACATGATCAAAGACTCAAGAGTCAAAACAAAATACAAATAACCAAGGAGGCTAGTAGCTACTGCCAGAGGAGCCAAGATCATCTCGACCAATCTCTGGATCATCATCATCAGAGTCAGACAAGGGGCCCCATCAATGACCAGTACTGGCTACTGCTAGAGTTGCCAACATCATCTAGCTCAGTGTTACTTGGGAGCAGGACGGAAGTGGGGAGCGAGAGCGAAAACGGGAGCAGAAGCGACATTTTCAGAAGCTCCAGGTTTGAGAGCGAATCCCAGAGGAGTTCAACAACCAATGTCACTAACATCAAGGTACACAGAGGGATTGGTGCTCTTGATTAAATACGAGTTCCATACCCTAATACATGACAAAATTCAATGGAAACATTGCAATCCTCCAATCCTAAAACCCTGAAAAAATGATAAGTCTGCTGGATTTTGAATGAAATCTAAAATTCTACTTTCTCCATATGAAATCCAATGAGGCTGGAACCACTCTTAAACATCCTGAGTCATTTCATGGTAATGTTAAAAATTTAAGTAAAAGGATGAAAATGAAGATTAAGGAGAATGTCACTTTTACTTTAAGAATTTAACATTACCATGAAATTTGAACATCATATCAATACTAGGAGAGGGGAATGGACCCCAAATAGCACTTAACCAATTTAGAAAACACCTTGGAGTCCCCAACAATCAGCCAAATGTTAAAAAATAAAAAAAAAATAGAAAAATCGTTGTTTCTTTGGGTGACTGGCTGAATTTAATGACTCGGCCGAGTAGATGTGCAAAACGGCCGGGTTGACCGAGTCATGACTGACTCGGCCGAGTCATGCAATAACTCGGCCGAGTCAGTCATGACTCGGCCTCCCGGACTGGTTTTCCTACCGGGTCACTCCTCAAGGCTTCAACTCGGTTCGACTCGGCCGTTTCGGTTTCGAAACGGTCGGTTTGTAAAACAATGGTGCTGGACCATTGTTGACCTTGTCCTATGAGAAGAAGGGGTTGTATATACCTGAGGTTGATGGAGTTGTAGAGAGAAAGTGAGAATATGAGCCAAATGCTAAGATGCAAAAGGATGGCAAGGGGCATAAGGCAAGTATAGCTTGTGCTCTACCCCCTCTTATATTGGCAGTTGTCCTGAGAGTATCCATGCATATCATATCTATCAAAGTAAAAGGATCTATCTATGGACTTTCAAACCCTAATGAAGCGATCTAAATTACACAACTTAGGTTCGAGTTTGGGTGTGGCAATGATTAGGTTCAGTTTAATTCTGAATTTTTCGATGAGGTTCGGATGAAGTTTGCCATTAGGTTTGTCTATATACATTTTCTATATATATATTATACAATGAAATTTAAAATGATATATAGCGTAGAATAGTAGGAAATCAACATCAATAAACATAAAAAAATGTTATCATGGGTTTGGAAACTACAAGTATAAATTACAAACTTGAGTTGTGACATGAGCTTGAACTTTGGACTTGGTCAATGGCCATGAAGTTTGATGACATTTGCCAAACCTCAAAATTTCTTTTAGGTTCTCCGAATTTTGAACCTCAATGTTGAAGTTCGGGGAACTTTGTGACGTAGGAAGTGATATACTGTCCATTAGAAGAGAAGGAGGTTATTCCATTATTATATGGTAATCACATTAAAGGAAATTTCAGCCTAAAAGTGGCCTCCTAAGGAAAAATCAAGAAATTAATAAAAAATACCATGTAGACATTTTTTTAAAATTATTTTAATTTTATCTATGTTCCACAATATTTATTAGCATCCGATTATTAATTTTTTTTTAATATACTATTTTTTATTTTTATAGAATTCCCTCGATATATGGCACTTTTATTAAAATAAATGTATATATATATTTTATATTTAAATTTAATTGTCTTTATTTATATTTTTATATTTTACTGTCTATATATTTTATATTTTACTATTTTTTTGGTGATTTTTTATGATATTGTCTACTGAGGCCACGATTTTGCCCAAAATATATTTTTTGGCTGGAATCTTGTAATTTGTCGTTTATGGAATACATTTTTTACCTATTTGAACTATTTTATATTTAACTATATATTTTATATTTTTGATGGGAATCTGGTAATTTGTCCTTTCTGGAATACGTTTTTTAACTATTTAAGTATTTTATATTTAACTATATTTAACTATTTAACTATATATTTTATATTTTTGGCTAGAATCCAATAATTTCTCTTTTCTGGAATACATTTTTTTAACTATTTAACTATTTTATATTTAGCTATTTTTTGTGTTTATTTTATTTTTTTTTAACTATTTTATATTTAACTTAATTATATTTTATTTTAGCTATTTAAATATTTTATATTTAACTATTTCTAGTTTTTTGGTTTTTTTTTGGGGTGTGGTTATGAATGTCAAATGGGCTTGCATTTTTAATTTATATTTTTTCACTAATATCAATATTTACGTTGCATTAATAACTTTTTTGACATTCTAATTCATGTGGGTAAGGTAGGTAAATAATATTAATAAAATATTTTACGGATACTCAAATTAATAATAAAATATTTCACCGATACCCAAATTAATAATAAAATATTTCAAGGGTACCCAAACTAATAATAAAATATTTCACTGATACCCAAATTAATAATAAAATATTTCAAGGGTACCCAAATTAATAAATTAAATAGTTTAAAACTATTTAAGACATGTACCTATTTTAAATTTAAAGGATTTTGATTGTTTGACATATTATGACATGGAAATTACGTGAAAATCTCATGGGCACTTTTAGGATGAAATTTCCTCTAATGATCAACCTATCTAAAGAAAAGTAAAAGAAAATATGGAGGCTTGGAAAAACAAAGGCATGGAAGGTAACTTAGGCATTGCTAGGCATGCCCTCTACAAAGGTGCTCATGGAAAAATAGGTCGATATAACCTAGCATAAGACTATGACTCTACTCGTAAAGTAAACCCCATATCATAACATTGATCCTTCCTTGCAACTCGATCTTTGTGTCTTCTTGATACTTTAGCACCTTAGCTTCGATACCATGTTGAGAAATCTAGGGCATCAATGGTTAAGTGATTTCTCTGCTTATGATAACTGCTTGTGATAGTCTTTTGAATCTTAATTAGAAATCTTCTCCTTTCTTGTACTTATTATTGTGTTATTTTCATCAAGACAATTACCATTTCGTGAACACAATAGAGAGATGAGACACAATATATAGGCTTGTTAGCTAGGGCCAAAACCTCTCACTCTTTGAGAGGAAAACCCAGACGAAACTCTTCTTCCAGATCTTCAATTGATGAACACCAAGACCATGACAATGACCCTTGACACTAGAGTCCTCCCAAGACCAAGTCACTAGCCTCCAACACTTGCCCTTCTTCTTCGTGCTCTTCTCAACTTCCTTTAGAATCTCGGTCTTCCTCTTCTCAACTACCTTGAGGATCTCGGTCTCCTTGAGAATCTCGGTTTCCTTGAGGTCTCAAGAGAGAGACCTAATGTACTTCTTCTTGGCCCTTTCTAGCAAGGTCCTCTTCTCGACTTATGATCACTTTGATGCAGCTGCAAACACTTCGACCTACTTTTGGTGCCTTTGTATCTTCTGCCTTCGCATATGGGAGGATGTAATACCCAGAACAATTCACAAATTAACTTCGCTTCTCTTCCTTTTTGTCTTGCTAAGATAGAGGCTTCTTGTCATATGTTTTTCACACTTCCTTGTAGACTTGCTTGACCGAATGACATGCTTTCAAGTGAGGCCGAGTACTTGTATATATACATGTTTGCCCATGTCCTTTAGGCCGACATGATCTCAGGAATAGGCCGACTTTACCTTGGAGAGAAGCCAACTTCATCTTCTTGATTCTTCCTTCGTTGTAGGCCGATTTCATGAGGGCTAGTGACAAGGTCTTGGAGGATGACTTTACATAGACAAGTGTGACTCTTTACAATGTGTAACATGTCTTCATTACATGACAATGACTCTTTATACTTTTATGACTTAGATGAAAAAAGTCCTAAGATCTCTCAATGGTAGCCTATACTAAAAATAAAATTTCTTGCTCACAAAACCCATGATGCAAGCATTACAATAATTTTTTTTTTCTTCTTTACATCTCTTACATAAAATCCTATTTACATGTCATTATGAAGACCGAACCTAATTACACTTTACAACATAATGAAGCCTTCCTTCGAAGAAGTCCAAAACCCTTGGATTGATCCACCTACAAGTAAGATCAAACAAGTAGAAGGAACCTTAATCACTTGTCTCCATGTAGCATATGTTGTAAAACCACCTACAAGCTGATTTTCCCTTGTAGGACTTTTGTCAAACACTTAGCCAAACTTTGAGCCCTGTCTCCAATAAAAGTTTCCAAAATAATGCATTTAAACTTAGACACATGCAATATGATTTTTATGTATAGAAATACAAATGACTAGAATCTGAATTGAGGCAACGGAAAATAATAGTAGGCAACCACACATTTGACATAGAAATTTTGGGCAATGCCCCTGGAAAAACCCCGAAGGGAAAACCAGTGAGAAGAGGAATTTATTATTGAGCTCACAGAAAATTTCTGAGTTTACAACAGGTGAAATTTCCAGCAATACAAAGTTGTACTTATCTCGTAAATCATGCCAAACAGTGCTTGAATTTTCCATTGCTGAACATACCTCGATTCTTGTGCTCTATGGCCTAGATTTGCTGTTGTATGACTTGCTATAAATGTAGCTGAACAAACCTTGAAATTCATGTTGTACTTGCCTCAAATTTCATGCCAAATATTTTTGTTACTTCACTCGAAAATCGTGCCCAAATGTAGCCTAGAAAGTCGTGCCATTGTTGCCTTGATTTTTGTGTAGAGATAACCTATATGGGACAACTATAAATGCATTGATTTCTATGTTGTTCTTTGGCTAGAAAGTCATGTCCATACTTAGCTATAAGACTTGCTTAATGGATGAAAACTTTTCCTAGAAATGCATGCCCAATCTGGAGACTTCTCTCCTTGGGATCCGTGACATTCTTCCCCTTGCAATAACTACCCTATTTTTCTCCTCAACTCCTCTTCCTCTCTTCTCAAAAAGTGTGCCTCTTCACTGCCCCTTCTTTTATTTCTCTTTAATGACCAAAATCCCTAACCCTATATATCAATGGCTGAGATTAAATCTCACCATTTCAAGATCAGGTCATGACTTAATGTCATATTGGGCCCACTTAAATCACTTAAGTGATCCAACTTTATAAAGTTTTACTCACTTTATAAAAAGTCACTTTTTAGTTGTAATGTCCCAAATGAGAATTTGAACAGTAGACATGAGAAATAAACTTGAACATCAAAATAAACGTAAATAGACACACATCCAACAAATAATACACAAATAGATGGTGATAAAATCACTAAGCCATTTTATTAATCGACTGAAAGAGTACATCAACAAAAAGATGCCAAGCAAGCGGAGCAAAACCGAGAAAAAGATCTCTAACCCAACTGATGAATGACTCTGTCAATGATGTAGATTGCTTGAAGAGAAGACTGTTGCAAATTTGCTATGACAAAACTGCTCTCTCCAAACTCCATTGAAGCATTGCGAATTTTCTGAGTGAAATCTCCTCGAGAGTGCTGGGTTTTCGTCCAACACCCACTAGCACCCTTGAGGGTTTCCGTTGTGGGGCTACCAATGAAGTAGAGAACTGGGTTCTCAACCTCTCATATAAGAATTAATATCAAATCAAAGATGTCCTCCAATTGCCGCCTCTTCTTTTATAGATTTGATGGACTCTTATTTTATTATTATTTTAATCATGGAGCACATTGCCCTCTTTTATTTCAATTAAAATATTCTTTTTAATGCGGAAAAATAGTATAATGGCCACCATGTCTTCTCAAATCGCTGAAACTCACATCTAACCATCCCATCCTATAGATATTCTCGTTTCAGTTCCAATGAGCTATTACACTAAGGCATTTTGGCAAGTATTCCTCCCAGAATGCCACCTTAAGCGTAATTAGTTGAGTCAGGCCCAATAATAACTCTATTTTTTGAAAGTTGCCAGAATGCATCGGAACGAAAGGAAAATTGTACGAATGATGGAATATCCCAAGTGGATGCCATCGAACCTGTGACCTGTCTGCCCCCAACTCTGAAAATTCATCCTAACCATGTCATAAGGAACCCCAAAAGAAGTAACATTACAAATCCTCCTGCCCCAAGATTGATTGCGCTCAAGTAATCCAAACTCGTGGACCAATCTGGTGGCCAAATGCAACTGAGAGACAATGCTCGGATCCCATACGAACCACTGGGTGATGCTCTACCTCTGTGTCAATGCCCAGATCCCAAACTGATCTTTGACTGTACAAGTCATAAACCAATCCTCCTGGATACCAATGCCACCATGGCCAATCATCACCCAAGTCTCATGGCTCAGACTGTGCTCTGTCTCCAGATATCGCTGCTGCTTCATAAAGCGAATACCAACTCATCAACTCTCTCTAATCCCATCTCTGGCATAGGTCGAGGTCAATCCCACTCTATTGATGCTGGGTTAGTGCTACTGAAATACTGATGAATTGTTGGTCCACATCCCACTGCCCATTGAAACACGTAGTAACCCTCTCATCTAAGCACCCCTCCTGTACTCTGCCCTGGAGTAAGGTTGATACTCCATAAAAAGGATACCAACTCATGATCCCTCGCCAATCCAATGCATGGACACCTGTGTAAGGAACTAGTCTACTAGGTTGATATGGGTCCTTGCTCAACTGACGATGCTCTATTTGGTCAATCAACCAAATCTGTCTACAGAAACCTTCCCCTCTCACTATAATAGGCAAAAGTGGGGTAGATGTGTTACAAGCCCTGTCCATGTACTCCTGGTGAGGGTTGCGTCTTGGAAATACTACAACTCTACTGGCTGCCACTGCACCTATTTGCACCGCATCAATGTGTAGGCCCAAAGATGGATGCACCACCATCTGCAAAAAATCCTCCTTCTAATCGGAAACTCTACGCTCCTGCTCTCTGCTAGCGTCCTGCAAAACTACCCTGTTAGCCTCCAACACCTCCAAAGGACAAGTGTTTGAAAATACTGCCACCCTACTAGGTGTCTATATATCTATCTACTCCTCATCAATGGCTGACCCTAAGCGTGGCTGCTCATCCTTCTCCATCACACGCTCAATATGAACCTCCCACTGGCTTGCCCCAAAAGGCTCATCAGGGATACTGTGCACATCATCCTCCTCGACCGATTCATGCTCCACCATATGCTGCTCATGCTGAATCATCACTGGTGGCTCATCATCTTGAATGTGTCCCATAGGGTCCACTGATTGCTCACCATACACACCTGAATATATATCTGGCCTGTTGTCAACAACTCCACATGACTCATGCTCCTCAAAGGAATCCTCGAATGAATCCATGGACTCGTCCAAAGAAGAATCCTCACCCTGAGAATCTGGAGCAGAAAACTTAAGATACGCAGAAATATATATATAAATATTTTATTAAAAAGATGGATAGACAGATGATGTCGATTACAAATGGGGTTCCTGGCTTATATACTGCCATGGACACCCTTTGGGGAAAGGGCATGATCTTATGATCTTGCCCTTTCGTCTAATTTAACTAAAAATTAAATAATAAACCTAAACTAACTAATTTTTACATAACATTGCCTTCCTCTCGAAAGAATGCTTTGTCCTCAAAGCATAAGTACGATGGATGTTGTTGAAAAATGATTCATTCTCCCAAGAAACGTCTTCTTCGGCAAGTCCTTCCACTTGATTATATATTCCAAGATGATCAAGGTCCCACACTTTAAAAGGTCTTGGATTAATCTCTCAATTTCCATTTTTCGGAGATGTGGATATCGGTATGGCTTGATGTTGATGGGGTCTGATCTTACCTTGACTTCTATTGTATGCTCAATTTCCTTATTAGGCGGCATCTTCATAGGTAGGTCTTGAAATACTTTTTCATGCTTCCGAATCATATCTTGTATCTCTGGTGACTCTTCTCTGGTCATATTTGCAGATAACATTTCTAACTGGTGACATTGTATTGCATAAGCAGGTGCTCTTCTTCGACTCAGCTTCATCATCTGAGATGATGATACAACTTGATTTTCGGGTGCTTGGAATCCGTGTAGTTTGTACTTCTGACCTCCCCATTTGAATTTTATAAATTGTACTTGATGGTTGGCAGCATAAGTACCTAAAGTTCGTAGCCATTGGATACCTAAGACTACATCTACTCCTCCTAACGGTACCGTGAAGAATGGAGACTCTAGATTAAAGTCTTGAATCTGCAAATTGACCTTATGGCATTTCCCTACCTTTTCAATCTTCTTACCATTAGCTACCATCACTTTCATGATTGGTAGGGGAAATGAAAAAATATTGAGTCTCCTTGCCAGTTGCATCTAAAAAATTGTGTGTGCTACCCGAGTCAATGAGAACCACTACGTTGTTCTTCTTTATGTGTCCTTTTAGCTTTAAAGTCTGAGGTTGTGATATACCTGTCATAGCTGATAATGACACTTGCGGAATACTTCCGTCATCTAATTCTGGTGAGAATTCTGGGGTGTCTTCTGTGTCTTCTATGTCATAATCTTCACTGTTTGAATCATTGGTTGCTTCACAATTATATAGGTTCTTTGGTTCTTTTCCTTTAGCACATCTATGTTTGGGGTCCCATTTCTCACCACAACGTTTACATTTACCCTCTTTTATCCTTTGCATTTCCACATTAGATTTTTCATCTTCACGACGATGTGGTGGAACATATCTTGTATTATTTGAGTCCACATACTGGGGTATCCTTCGTCTTGCATAGTTTTTTCTGTTTTTGACCAAAATATTGGTTCGGATTTCTTTTCGGCTGTTTTTGCTTTTCGTCTTGCTACTTCTATAGATGTAATGTCATGCATCTCAGGTTTTGCTTGTAAATGGGTTTTGAGTCCCGAGATGTATGACTGAATTATACGAGATTCTGATAACCCAGGTACTCGTGTTACTAAGGTCTCCCATTCTTGAGTGTATTCGTCCACACTTCCTTTTTGTCGTAACTTGATGAGTTTTGAAAAGAACTCTTCTTCTCTTACACCTTGGAATCTTTTAAAGCATGCATCTTTAAATTTTCTCCAGCTAATGACATGTGTTGTTTTTTTTCCACCACATATACCAGTTATATGCTTCTCCTTCCATTTTCATGGATGCATGCCTCAGCTTTTCGTCATCGTCATTGATGTCATATATGTTAAAGTATTCTTCTGCTTTATTTATCCATGCAACATTGTTTTTTTCGTTTCCATCGAATTTAGGCATCTCGACTTTTGCCCTTCGCTGGTATGTTGCTACTGGTTGAGCGAAAAAAGGGTGTTGATTGGTAAAGTTATCCCAGAGTTGCTTGTTTGTAAAGGCCGTGTTACTCGCTTCTTGGTGGGGTGTCGCTATTTTTTTGGGGATTCAAATTTTTCATGAGTCCGTTGACTTTGTTGAATCTGATAAGATGTGTTCTTGATTCTCTTCACCTTCTTTTAGTAGTTGTTTGGGTGTACAATTCGACCTTTTACACAGAATTTTCAGCATTGTTAAAACCTCTCTGATGCCTGCTTCTGTCTGAACATGGTAATTTTCCATCTTTATTTCTATTCGATTTGTCGTATCGTGAAGATTTTTGATTTCATCAGCTTGCTCCCCAAGCTTGATCTGGAATTCATTTAATCTTTTATTGACCTCATCGTGGTTGCTATTATCTTATGCTTTGCATCCAACAATTTTTTTTGAAAATCCGCCATTGTCATTGTCGACATTGAGTGAGTTTGCGGGGGCGTGTATTTATTTGCCAGCTAAAATATTTTTCCTCCCTCTTTTTTTTTAGCTAAAATAAATTTTATACATATAAATTCTAATTAATTAAAATAAATTTAATTAATTAAATTAACATATATATATATATATATTTAATTAATTAAAATAAATTTAATTAATTAAATTAACTTTTTATATATATATATATAATTTTTTATTAATTAAAATAAATTAATTAAATTATCTGTATTATATATAATATATAATATAACTATATATATGTTATATATATTATATGTCATGTTATATATATTATATATATATGTTATATAATATATAACTATTTAATATAGTTTAGTTATATATATTATAACTATATAATGAAAAAATCGAATTTATTTTCTGAAGGAAATATCGAATTTAGAATGTTCAATTGGAATGAAACGGTGCGTCCGAGAGTCAATGGCCACGATGTTTGATGGCAGACGTGGCAGAAGGTTAAGGGATGAGTCGGACGGCGGACAACGGATGGTGTGGGCTTGTGGATAGGGCGGATGGGAACAACAGTCGGACAGGCGTAGAGTGGACAGCAGACGCGGGGAAACACAGTGTATGGTCAGCGGACGACAGGGACGCAGTGCGGTTGACTGGAGCGCCCAGAGAGGGCCGTGAAGCGGCAAGCCCATCGGAGACGGGAGGCGGCAGTTAATACGACGCAGGAAGAGAGGTTTGGGTAGCGGATGATAGGTTCTGTGCAGCGTCTTGCCGGAGAACCGAACAGGCTCTGATACCAATGGAGCAGAAAACTTAAGATACACAGAAATTTATATAGAAATATTTATTAAAAAGATGAATAGATAGATGATGTCGATTACAAATGGGGTTCCTAGCTTATATACTGCCATGGACACCCTTTGGGGAAAGGGCATGATCTTATGATCGTGCCCTTTCGTCTAATTTAACTAAAAATTAAATAATAAACCTAAACTAACTAATTTTTACATAACAGAATCAAAAGGAATCTCCTCTTGTTCTACCTCTATCATCTCCTCAGTGTCACTCAAGCATGAGTGATTAGGTCCCCAAGGTCCCTTGTAAATGAAGCAGAGACCCTTCCTCCTCAGCTCATTCTTGCTGTGTGATCCACTAAACCTGAGCAACTCCTCCCTAGTCAACTGTTTCTTGAACAACCCAATGTTTTGCTCAACCAACCTATCGACCAGTTCATAAACAATAGGTGAAACCAACTGTTCTCTCCTCAAAATGGTCAATAATCTAGCCCGCAACTTCCTGCAAATGGCATCACGATCTCCCATAACTGAAGACAAAATGGACAACATGTTTGCTTTGACCGTGTCAGGGTGATGTTTGTTGAAGAATGTAACTAGGTTCGGTTTTCATAATTGTACTTGAAGTCAAAATGTAATATACTTGTCAAACGAAAAGCAAAAAGAATTTTATTATTATTGAAATTGACTTATTAAGGCATGGGTTTCATGCTTGGGTCATTTGTCTTAGGTCAAGCCTCCATTGTAGGCGTTAGGTTATTGTCAACGTCAATTTGTTTATTGGTTAAAGACTCCTCCATCAAAGTCTCCTTGATCATCATCAAGTCAACCTCCTCAAAGTCTCCTTGAGTCAGCGTCAAAGGAATAGTCATGAAATGAACTCATGTCGGCCTACAACAAAGACACATCTCTTCATAACATCATGTTGGCGCATTTATGATGGACGAACCACTATATATACCAACATAAGTACTTCGCATAAATCACAGAAAGGAACTTGGATTTCAGAGATGTATTTCGGTAATCTCAGACAAAATTTTGGTGATAACAGAGAAGACAAGTTCGGATTTCAGTGAGACAAGTTCGGATTTCAGAGAGATATGTTTGGATTTTAGAGAAAAATGTTTATCTGCTATTATTGTGAAACAAGATGATTTTGGTGCAGTGACAAGATCTAAATGCTATCACAGTGAAGATGGTTTCGGTGCTGCCACAGTGACAAGGTCTAGATGCAGTGAAGATGGTTTTGATGTTGCCACAGTGATAAGGACTCGGTGGTCTCACAGTTACAAGGATGACTTGATGGAGGATGTCTTGGGTCTCGATTGTAAGGGTCTTGGTCGTCTCATCGTGAATCTACTGAAGGAAGAATTTTGATTGGGTTTTCCCCAAGAGTGGGGTTTTGCCCTGACTGTGTTCCTACATCTTGTGTTCTCTTCTATTTGTTGCTTGGCATTAGTATTGATGATAAGAAAAAATAATTAAAAGGATCTAATAATAATTATGAAAAACATCACAAGTTAATGTCATAATAAGAGAAATCGTTTAACTACCACTCTATGGATTTCTCAACATGGTATCAGAGCTATGGTCATGATCGAAGGTAGTTTGAAGATCACTTGGGTGCATTTATATTGAAGATCAGTTGGGTACATTTGTTGAGTATTGAAGATCAAGTCAAGAAGGATTCAAAGCCATCTTGTAGGACTAATTTCAAAAGGTTCAAATCATAATAAGACAGTTCGTTCATTTCAGAGATACAAGTTCAGATCAGTTTCAGAACGATGATGCAGATTACAGTTAGGTGTCATCACAGGAGTTCATTGTAGTCTTGTGTCATCACAATATAAAAGTTATATGCTATTGAAGTTCGGAGCTATTGCATAATAAAGATCGGTGCAATATTGTTAATTTTAAATAACAATGGTATGTTCTATGCTTTAGCGCAATTTACTTCAATGTTCCTTTAGTAGACAAATGACAATTTCCAATTATATCCAGTATCAATCACATTAACTTAAGGACATTGATAGTACATGCAGATAGAACATTAAATAAGTGCAAAAGACAAGCCAAGACAAGAGGACACAAGATATGGCAGATGCCGGGGACAAACCCCAATGTGGGGAAACCCTTGATCAAATATTCTTATTATTCTTCAATAGTTCAGTAGAGAGAGTACAAATATCAAATTAACTTGCCCAAAACAGTGTTGACAAATCAATAGTCAACTGCAACCCTAACCCGAAAGTCAACAGTGGTCAAAGTAGCCCCAAAATGGCCTCCAGGTAGCTCGATCAACAACAGAAGAATTTAGCCTTCCAAGAGAGTCAAAGTCAACCCAAAATAGATTGGTCAAACTAGTCAAAGGAGAGATAAAACCCTCCTATAAATTCTGCAAGTGAATCAGAAAGTCAACACTGAAGTCAACTCGGTCAAACTGTCCCGAACACCTTGAAAAACATGCTAGTCATTATGGCCTTCAGAAATCGGAATTTTGCCCTCTAGATCGAAGTCAAGGCATGGTCAAATAGTCCAAGTCAATGTTGGTCAACGCTGCCTTGTTCCTTGAAATTTTCGGCCTCCAAAACAGTGCAGAAATTCGGCCTCCTTTCACACGTGCAAAGAAGAGAGGTTTCCATTCAGCTGTACGAACCAATCAAGAGAGGAGAGAGATGATGCGATGTGTTGAGATGATGTCCAAATGAGATAGAGGTCACTCCTATTTATACACTTTGTTGAGGGTGAGGAAACACATCCATTGGGCTTCATGAGCCTACATTTGACTTAGCCCAACCTTGACAATTGTGCATGAGAAAGAATAAATTCAAAATTCAATTTTTGCTTGTCAGAATGAGATGATCTGAAAAGAGGAATCCAATGCAATAACCATCTCCATCATATGAGATATCCTAAGGTGGAATTTGGCCCTAGTTGCCAATTTTTAGCAAATATCAATTATACAAATTTAGTGCAACCTCAAAAATCAAGTGACAGACTACAAGAAGACAAACTCGAATCCACTTCAATGATAAATTTGTGAAGTTCAATATAAATCACAATCATGATTTTAGAGTTAGTGATCCATGGTTAAAAAGGGCTGAAGCATTGCTATGACATATATAAGATTGAAACAGTGAGAAATTTCGGTTTATTACAGTGAAGAAAACTCAGTCATCACAGGACCGAAGGTTTGTGAGTATGGAAAATCATTGTTTGGGCTATATCCACAGTACCATTCTACAATGTCATCATTAAAGAATTGTGTCAGTCCTTCTACAATAACAAATATTAGGATGATACTACAAGTTTATGGACATTATTCCTATGTGCCCATGACCCATACAGAACCAAAGTATAAGGCACCTTAATGAGCTGTGTCGTCACATAAAGAATCCAAAGTTTGTCCTATGGAAAATGAAATTGATAGTCCAAGGAACCAGCTTGAAGAAAGGACTCTGTGAGGATCTGAGTGCAAGGAACCAAGTAAGTATTGTTAGTACAACAAGTCTAATAAGATGTTCATAAGTTTTTAGATTTGCAATATATCTAATAATAAATGGTTCGTGCTTATAGCTAGTCTAGTGTAAATATTTTAATCCCTAGATAACATGCATCCTTATCTTCTAGAGTTTACATGTAATCTGGGATGTCAAATAAAAGGTCCTACCGATGATTTAAAGAATGAACAACCTATCATAGGATTCCATCCCCCATGATTATGTAGAAGATCTAACTTGAGAAATTAAATATGTCCTTGGTATCACATGTTGTGCTTGTAAGTCCTGTCGATGATTTAAAGAATGAACAACCTATAAGAGGATTCCATCCTCCATGATTTTGTAGAAGATCTAACTTGAGAAATTAAATTATGTCCTTGGTATCACATGTTGTGCTTGTAAGTATGTACTATAGGTATAAAAAATGATGGCTTAATACAAAGAGAACACTTCAAGGAATCCTTACCAGGTTTTCCAAGGAACATCTATAGGTATGTCTCAAACTATACTCCTTACAAGACTCTCTTAAAAGTATGATGATCTTATTTTTTGAAGTTTGCATTACATTGCTAACATTGCTATTTCTAGCTACCTTGAATCATAAATATTATTGTTTTGGGTGATTCATCATTTGATAATTCTACCCTCCGTACATCCTTGATTGCTCTTATAGAACGCTAGACAGGTTCTTTGGGAAACCCTAAGGGTATGTTGAAAATGAATGCAACCCTATTCTACTTAGGGTTATTGATAGAGTCTAAAGAAATTACTATTATGTTTGAAATATTGATGATGTCATGTTTGGGGTTTTGGTATGATCATGAAAACCCTAACTTGTTAGGGTTGAATGATGTTGTTTGGAATTCCGCACCTTTGAAATTTTGATATAGTAGGGTTTTCTTTGCTATGTTATGAAACCCTAGATTGTTAGGGTTTGGTTAGGTATGTAAGCAAAACCCTTGTTATGTATTTAGAGTCCTAGGAATGAAACCCTAGGTATGTGTCCATTTGGTTGAAACCCTAGCCTGTTCTAGGTCGGTATATGTCTAACATATTAATATTGCGTGACATATGATGTGCTTATGATATGCTAGTGAATTCCTATATATATGTGTTGACCTAAGTGTTAATGGTCATGAGTCCTAGGATTTGGAAACAAGCCCTAGTCAAAGTTTAATGGTCTAGGATGATGTTGTTTGGAAAATCTAAGGTTTAGCAACAAAACCCTAGTAGTAGTTAAATTCTCTATGTATAACCATATGGAATTTATGAATCTATATAGTGATTGCTGAGAATTTATAGATGGAAATCTAGGTTTTACATTAAACCCTAGTAGATGCTAGTCATGATGTTGATTAAGCTATGATTGGTTTTGATTATTGAAGCTCATGTATGAAATCTAGGATGTGTATGAAATCTTGGTGAGGAATCTAACATATGAATTTTGATAATTGTTAGACACATTACTTGTTTATTTCTAGGGTTTGCTATATGAAAGAACTTGTCATCTCGTTGAAAGAATATTGAAACCCTAGATGAATATAATATTTTGAGCTTTGGATGTGATTTAGGGTTTGTAACAAAACCTGGGCAAGAAGTTGAAGTATGGTTTCTTGCTGATTACGTCTGAAAAGTCTAATGCTTTCGTTATTATAAGATTTTGATATGGCTAACTTCATGCTTCTATAATTTTGGTTGTACTTGTTATATAAGTTGCGCAGGTACATCATTTTCAAGATGGTGAAGATGATCGTAAGTAAAGTTGATGTGATAAGCATGATAATAACTCTGATGAGATGAATGAAAGCCATGAAAGATTCTTCGATGTCGTAAAGAAGAAGTAGAACTTTTCTTCCCTAAGTTAAGAAGGAGTGTGGATGAAATCTCCCTAGATTAAGAGGGAGCTTAAATGAAAAGAATCTCCCTAGGATAAGAGGATGTACATAAATGATTAGATTCTCTCTGATTAAGAGGGAGTGACAGATATGGTTATCTACTTCATGTGTCATGCATTAGACTAGGACTACAACCGTAAGTTTTAGTGAAGGCCATGAGTGAGAGAAAGAAATTGGAGAATGCATTTTGGAGTGTTATTGAAAGAAGGAAAGTTGGATCCGATTGAAGAATATGTTGCTGCATGTGAATTAGGAAAGGAAAGTATATGATTGAGGAATCTTTTGTCAAAGGTTCGGTTGATAGTCCTATCGAGTTGAGAAGCAACATCTATAACGACCCTGAAGGTTTGTATTTGTGAAAGTATATTATTGATTGGGGTTGTGTATGTCCAAGTAAATCTCTCAAAGGTTTTGATAGCATGCTTGTTACCGATCAGTCTAATCGAGAGAGATTTGTTGTCCTTGATCTACCAGATCAAGGGGTGTTGAGGCTTTGTGAGTGAAGCATTGCTTGGGGGGACATTTGGCGGACACTTTGTGTTGATGTCTAGGTGCCGAAGTTGGAAAGGTGGCATTGGTCATTGAGCTCTGACACGCAGCTGGATCTCTGGGTTGATGGTTAGCAATTAAGCCTGACGTTACCTAGAGAGGCTGAAAGGTTGAGTCCATCTTAGTCCCACTCGGATAGATTGCCCTGGTCAGGAATCTAGTCCGTGGCATTGCGGTGCCTAAATTGTTGAGAGACCAATGGATAGATTTCCTTAGTCCGGAATCTAGTCCATGGCATTGTCGTGCCTAAACTTCATTGTAGATGATGTGTTTTGAGATCTTCCATGTACGTCTGTGATTATATGTAAATATGAATGCCTCCCTAGTTAAGAGGGAGTGTTGAAGAATGTAACTAGGTTCGGTTTTTGTAATTGTACTTGAAGTCAAAATGTAATATACTTGTCAAAAGAAAAGCAAAAAGAATTTTTATTATTATTATTGAAATTGACTTATTAAAGCATGGGCTTCATGCTTGGGTCATTTGTCTTAGGTCAAGCCTCCATTCTAGGCTTTAGGTTATTCTCAAAGTCAATTTGTTTATTGGTCAAAGACTCCTCCATCAAAGTCTCCTTGATCATCATCAAGTCAACCTCCTCAAAGTCTCCTTCAAGTCAGCCTCAAAGGAATAATCATCAAAGGAACTCATGTCAGCCTACAACGAAGACACATCTCTTCATAATATCATGTTGGCTTATTTATGATGGACGAACCACTATATATACCGACATAAGTACTTCACATAAATTACGGAATGGAACTTGGATTTCAAAGATGTATTTCGGTAATCTCAGACAAAATTTCGGTGAGAGTTTTTCGGCGATCACAGAGAAGACAAGTTCGGATTTCAGTGAGACAAGTTCGGATTTCAGAGAGACATGTTCGGATTTTAGAGAAAAAGGTTTCTGTGTTATTACTGTGAGACAAGATGATTTCGGTGCAGTGACAAGATCTAAATCCTATCACAGTGAAGATGGTTTCGGTGCTGCCACAGTGACAAAGTCTAGATGCAGTGAAGATGGTTTTGATAATGCCACAGTGATAAGGACTCGGTGGTCTCACAGTTACAAGGATGACTTGATGGAGGATGTCTTGGGTCTTGATTGTAAAGTTCTTGGTTGTCTCATCTTGAATCTACTGAAGGAAGAATTTTGACTGGGCTTTTGCCTTGGCAATGTGCCTACATCTTGTGTTCTCTTCTATTTGTTGGTTGGCATTAATCTTGATGATAAGAAAATATAATTCAAAGCATCTAATAATAATTATGAAAGACAACGCAAGTTAATGTCATAATAAGAGAAATCGTTTAATTGCCACTCTATGGATTTCTCAACAATGTTTCTTAATGCTAAAGAAACATTGGAACATCTAATGGATCAAGTCATCACACCCCAAATCAAGCATGATGTCATAAGATCTAACAAGGGCCATGGATTTTAGAATCTCAAGCTTCTTCCCAAAAGTAGGACCCTCACTATTATCTAAATCTCGAAAGGTCTCTACTATCAATCTGAAAAGTCTTCTTGTAACATCATCATTTTAAGGAGGTATGGGTGTGGTCAACCTCATAATGTTACTGAGACATGATGCAATAGGAAGTTTGACCCCTTCACAACTTTCCTCCAAGAAATTGTGTTGTATGAGACTAAGCATAACTGGTTTTAGAGCCCAAATTAGTTTCTTCCCCTCTAACTGGTTCACTTCAGAAAGGAGTGCATCCAGTTTTTCTAGTTTGGAAAGAGCTCTCACCGTGACCTTCTTGTGTTTCAAATCTATCCCAAGTTTAAAGATCTTGTGCCCCAACTCATGCTCTTCTTGTGGCTGCCCCAGCCATAGCAAAGTGAGTATCTCCCTGGAAAAGGATTTGTTGATTGTTGTCCCTAGTTTGCTAAGGGAGTTTATGAAGGTTTGATGATTGATCCATGATTAAGCTGAAGAATGACAAGCACATCAAGCTTAGATACACTCAACTAGGGTTGATAACTCCCCATGGGGAATGACTAATACATGCCCAACAATACAATGGTTATGACCAAACAACAACAATTTAATTTTGTCATAGACAACAACTTCGCTCAAATCATAGGCATCAACATATAGTTGACACTGGTAATTCAAAACTGTCCCAAGTTTAAAGATCTTGTGCCCCAACTCATGCTCTTCTTGTGGCTGCCCCCGCCGTAGCTAAGTGAGTATCTCTGTGGAAGAGGATTTGTTGATTGTTGTCCCTAGTTTGTTAAGGGAGTTTATGATTAAGCTGAAGAATGACAAGCACATCAAGCATAGATACACTCAACTAGGACTGATAACTCCCCATGGGGAATGACTAATACATGCCCAACAATATGATGGTTATGACCAAACAAAAACAATTTAATTTTGTCATAGACAACAACTTCGCTCAAATCATAGGCATCAACATATAGTTGACACTGGTATGGGTGTGGTCAACCTCATAATGTTACTTAGACATGATGCAACGGGAAGTCTAACCCCTTCACAAGGTTCCTCCAAGAACTTGTGTTGTATGAGAGCAAGCATAACTGGTTTTAGAGCTCAAATTAGTTTCTTCCCCTCTAACTGGTTCACTTCAGAAAGGAGTGCATCCAGTTCTTCTAGTTTGGAAAGAGCTCTCACCGTGACCTTCTTGTGTTTCAAATCTATCCCAAGTTTAAAAATCTTGTGCCCCAACTCATGCTCTTCTTGTGGCTGCCCCTGCCGTAGCAAAGTGAGTATCTCCCTGGAAAAGGATTTGTTGATTGTTGTCCCTAGTTTGCTAAGGGAGTTTATGAAGGTTTGATCCATGATTAAGCTGAAGAATGACAAGCACATCAAGCTTAGATACACTCAACTAGGACTGATAACTCCCCATGGGGAATGCCTAATACATGCCCAACAATACGATGGTTATGACCAAACAACAACAATTTAATTTTGTCATAGACAACAACTTCGCTCAAATCATAGGCATCAACATATAGTTGACACTGGTAATTCAAAACACATAATCCCTATATTTGAATCATACTTAGACTCAAACATATGACCAACTAAATGTCAGTGTTCCACAGGGACGCGTCCCCCAGGGTCGGGTGTGCGCACCCCTCGCACCCCACACACCCGGGACGGGGAGTCTCTTGGGGATGCGTTTTCCCACGCACCCTTTTTGGGGAGTCTCGGGGAGACACAAGGGGGTGCGTTTCCCCAGTGTGGGAGTCTAGACTCCCCAAGACTCCCCAAAAAGGGTGCTTCTGGGCGTCCCCCTTCAGTGTGGGAGTCTAGACTCCCCAAAAAGGGTGCGCCTGGGCGTCCCCCTTTAAATTTGTCTAATAAGACATAAAAATTAAAAATTAAAAATCAAAAATTCAAAAATCAAAACCATTAATTTTTTTTTTTAAACTAAAATTAAAACTAAATAACTAAAACTTAAAAGTCTAAAAAAAATTAAAATTAAAACTAAATAACTAAAACTTAAAAGCCTAAACCTAAAAGTCATGAAAGGCAAAACTTAAAGTTAAAAGCTCATTTCATTTCAATCCAAAGTCATTTCCATTTCCACCCAGAGGCATTCCCAGACAGCGCTGAAATACCATTTCCACGCACAGTTGAAAGCGTGAACAGTGAACACGCCCAGCCAACCTCCCTGCCGCCGTTGATGAGCCAAGACTCTAAGCCCGTCGCCTTGCATTGCTCCAGCCCGCTGTTTGCCTGAACATTGAGACGCTAAGCTGAGGGACGGTGAGCCGAGTCATTGTTGTAGAATGATGAACCATTGAATGATGAATGATATCGATCAATGTATTTGAATATTTTATTACTGATTTTTATTTTTGTTTTTTGAATCTCATGGTATGTATGAATAATAATTAATTCAATATTGAGACTTGTCACTTGAGTATGTCATATGAATGATGTATGTATCAAAATGAATGATGAGGATGGATCAATGATTCAAATTTCAATTGTCTATTTAATATTTTTATGCTTTCATTATTGAACAGTGGACAATGAATATGAACTTGAATTATAATATATATATATATATATATATATATATATATATGTATACACCTTGACGACTCCCCGCACCCCTGAAATTTCCCTTAAATTTGAGGGTACTCCCACACGTCCCCCCTGTGCGTCTCCCCGCACCCGCGTCTCCCTGCACCGGAGTCTTGGTGAAACATTGCTATATGTCAAGACAACACATTCTCTACCCAACTGAATACCATTGACTCAACCAATAAACAATTGTCCTACAAGGCAATGCTATAAATGACAGTTGATAATGGTTCATGCCCAAAATTCATACAATAATGACATAAGTCTGCATATCGAAAGACTTGAACGAAACAAATATTTCATGGACTAGACACAGTAGCATTTAGTAAATATTTTGGAGCAGAAGAACTTGGCATGAGTTTAGTATGCAGACTTCAACATTCAGGCACTGATCCCACAGTGTAATCTTTAGGCTTAAAGGCTGAACACTCGACGTCCTATCACAGCTTCTTACAAATCAACATATACGCACAACAACTATAGGCCATTAAATCCAACTCTTGGTTTGCTTAGCTACCAGGGATTTCAACCTCCATCCACTGCAATCTTGTCCAGGGAAACATGGTCTAAGAGAAGGATGGTATTCGGCTAGTTTGTAAACTCAGTCTTCCTCAAGCTTGGAATGACCCTCCAGAATGTTACCCTGATCTGATAAACAAGGTCACCTCTGTGTATATCTCAGGTGCTCAAATTTAATAAGGAGAGACACTATTCCTATGCACAGATGAATAGATGACTTGGTGAATACGCTGCATAGCAAGAGATAACCACCCTCTGAAAATGTAAGCAGTTTTCAACTCTGGTGTATTACATGACATATAGGTGACAACCCCACCATCTAGCAGTTCAATTGATCCAATAGGTTTATGAGAAATGCTTCCTCTGCATGAATTCCTTGAGCTCGACCTCAATTAGAATGGCGCTATCACTTTGTACAAGATGGGCCAAATGAAAGAGGTTTTACGTCTAGCAATGGGATTAACTTTGGCCAAGAGAAAATTCGTCCAAATAAATGAGAATCTCATATGGCTTTAAGAACAGAGGTCTGGTTCCATTCAATGCTCTAACCCATTAGTAAGTATACATAGAAAGTCGTCCCCTTCTTCCAGACGAGAAAAAAGACCAAACCATTGGAAACACTATAGATCGATTTCTTTTCAATGAGAAAACTACTGCATGTTGATCTGTGATCTTATAACATAGATTCAATCCCAGTTATATGGGAGAATCATGCCGGACAGAATGTGCCCAAGTGAGGAATGAGTACCCAGACTCATAAATATGCGCCCAGGTATGGAGAAATGCGCCAGCAATTGTTACACAATATCTGTAAAATTCCAGTTGGCCCACTAAAGTCAACTCGAGCCCAGCACAATCACGGTGATCTCCACTTATCGTTTATGATTTTGGATTAGTTGTTGTCCCGGTTATGCCCTCAGCTAGATGGTAACTCGATGCAAATGAATTCAGCCTCAGCGAGTCTGGATGCGTCGCTGACCAGTCAGTTCAGAATTGCTTTCTTTCCCAGGAGAAAAGGATTCGCTCTGTAATGGGAAATAAATTTGGCTTGCAAACAATTCGGGTGGACCTCTGAATGATCTCAAACCTTGGATGAAATCTTTGATTATAGTTTGATCCGATTATTAAGTCAGCCCTCATAAAACAATGCAATTCGACTTTGAGATTGAACAATGCAATTAGGCTTTGAGATTGAACAATTCGACTATGCCACCAAATTTATTCAGTCCTTTGATTTCAGAGGAAAGCGACCTTTACAAAATGGAGTCGGTTCCTTGAATGTAGTTCGACTTTGCTTCAATCTTGAAATAAACCCTACTACTTCAAAATGTGCAACACAAGCCTCTAAATTCGTTCACAGCTCCTTATAGAATTCTCATGGGAATGAAATTTGGGCTTAAATCAAATATAGACTTGGCTTGATAATTTAATATATGGCACTTTTATGTATTTAGTTCTAATATTCGACCTTCATGATTTAATATGGCTTCACAAAGACAAGGAGTCGGCTCCTTTCACAAAAATTCCACAACCCCACTTTAAAAGAAAAAATCATATGCTCTTTGAAATGAGACACCCGACCCCCAGATTAATAAAATCTAGTATGAGTTTGTGAAAGAGCAACAAGAAATGTTAAAAATAACATGAAGAAAGAACTTGATTTAATTTGTCCTTGAATTAAATTAGGAATAAAATTGTAAGTCCACGTCTCATAACAACTTGTAATAGTTAACTAAGTTAATTTGACTTAGTTGGCTTAGTTAATTCAAGTTGAAGATCTAACTAGAGTCATGTAGTGTGGTGCTGCCTGCAGTCGAGTGTGGTGTTGCCTGAAGTGTAGTGTGGTGCTGCATGTAGTGGAGTGTGGTGCTGCTTGCAGTGATCAACCAATAAACAGAAGATTCGCTCATAATTGACTCATGCTTATCTGATCAGAGAAAGACCTAGTTGAGATTGGAGTTTAGGGACAGTGTATTATCAATTGTAAAATAACCTAAATTAAACTGATGGTGCATGCAGTCAAAAGAAGGCCTAAATTAAATCATTTCTTAATTAGAAAACTCACTAATTTTAACCATTTGAATTGCCTTTAAAAACATGAATGAAGGCAAAAGCTTAATCATTGCTTTGGTGAGCACGAGTTGGTGAGACCAAGCAATAGGAAGCACAAGTTTGTGTGTGGAGCTTGTGAGGGCAAGGAGATAGGAGCTTGGAGGCTTGGAAATTTGTCTAAGTATTGGCCAAAGGCAGTTAGTCAAGCAGATAGAAAATACTTGTGCAGGTTGAGCTCAAGGTTGAGCAGATCATATTGTATTCATCCAAGGCTTGTCTAGGAAGCAGTGAGATAGATAGAGATAGTGCAGAGATTGCTCGGGCTTGAGCAAAGCATTGTAATCTTCCCGTATTTTCTATCTAATGCACTATATAGATAGAAAGGGTTTTTAGAAATCATTGTGTAATGTTTTGATTGAATTCTTTCTCTTGTATGCTTCGTGATTTCGCAATCGTTTAATTGTTTCTGCTAATGATGAGTAGAGTAGATTCAATTCTTTTGTTTTAGTAAATTAGAATTAGCAGTTTGAATCTACAAAGAATCTCTACATGGTATCAAAGCTAGATTTGTAGAAATTTCTACATGAGCCCCCTCAAAGATTTTAGGCTCTCAGAAAATTTGAGCTTATATACGGCCTTTCCACCCTATTTTAAGATAAGCCTCAACTTCATAATGTTCGCCGACTCCATGAATAATCGATACTTTCTATAATTAAATTATATTGGGCCAAATGATTTGACCAAAATATAATGCTCCCATCTTAAGAAAAAATTTGATCCACGACCCTTACAAAATTATAAATTTAGATGCTCTAATTTGTTGAACGCCTAGAACAATTTGTTGCTCATTCAATAAGAAAATTTGTTGAACCCTTTAATAAATTTTCATTTTGCTGCTAGAACCGGGCTTTTGAATTCTTCGGCAACACCCCCCCAACAATAATCATTGCAATTGGAAACTGGAAAACCCACTGGTTGAGCCAAGTCCAAGGCTCTAATACCACTGTAATGTCCCAAATGGGAATTTGAACAATACACACCAGGAATAAACTTGAACAACAAAATAGACGTAAATAGTCACAAAGATCCTACCTGAAATGCTCTCATTCATTGACTTGCCTAATGAAACAAGCAATTTAGCGACCCAGAGGAGGCCATATAGACTTTTGGAACTTGAAACGCCATGCAGCTAAGTTTTTTTTACGAAATCTTTCATCTTTTGATTCGCCCGCTTCGCCAACCAACAAATAATACACAAATAGATGCCGATAAAATCACTAAGCCATTTTATTGAACCATTGAAAGAGTACATCGACATGAAGGAATAATGGAACCTGAGTGTGCCAAGCAAGCAGAGCAAAACCCAGAAAAAGATCTCTGACCCAACTGATGAATGGTTCTGGGAATGATGTAGATGGCTCAGTGAGAAGACCGCTGCAAATCATCTATGGCAAAACTGCTCTCTACAAACTCCATTGAAGCACCTTAAGATTTCTGAGTGAAATCTCCTCAAGAGTGTTGGGTTTTCGTCTAACACCCACTAACACACCCAAGGGTTTTTGTCCTGGGGCTACCAATGAAGTAGAGAACCAGGTGTTGAGAATCCAATAGGGTAGTAAGTAGGTTAATTCTCTTAACTTGATAACTATTTGTGTTACCTTTTTTACTTATTAGCTTTTTTCCTTATTATTACAATGTGCGATACATCAAAAAACTACCAAAACAATAAGAACAGTGACATAGTATATACGCTGGAAGCCAAGGCCAGTACCCCTCGTATTGAAGGGAAAACCCGTAAATCTCTTCTCTTCTTATAGATTCTTCAATTGACGAATACCATTACCTAGTGACTCAAACAAATACCCTCCAAGATCAAGATCAACTCAGCCTCCAGCTGTGGTGACTTTGACCTCCCATTGTAGATCCGAAATTTTGGCTCACGACAACTGCTGCAACTGCTATTGCTTCTCTTGGAGACTTTGATCTCCCTTGAATATCCTTCTCCTCCCTTCGCTTGCCTTTCCTTGAGTCTTAGGGCTAATAAGACACCTTAAGAGACCTTCGCTTGCCATTCTTTCTCTTCCTCTTCCTCTTCCAAGATCGAACTAGAGATAGTCCCAACGTAGAAACCCTAATTTCAATCTTCTCAAGGGAGAGAGATCTAGCCCAAGCACTTCAACTTCTTTGACTTCCTCTTGTTCGTACCCTCTTCTTTGACTTCTTCTCTTCCTCTTCTTCGCATAGAATGATATGAGTGAATGTGTAGAATGGAGGACGAGTTCCTTTCTATATATAGGCTCTTCCAAGGGGGAGATGTGGCTCTTCATGTAGGCCGACTTGACAACTCATTAGATCGACTTGATCTTGGAGGTATTTCGACACTTTAAAGACAAAATGAATTTTTCTTTACAAGATACAATGTGCCCATAAGGTCTTCAATATATTACAATAACTCTTTAACCTAGGACAAACCCTAGAAGCACTCAGTGGGTGCTTGAACTATAAAATAAAAGAACTTGAGCATGAAACCCATGCTCCAATAATAATTTCTTTTCATTTTATTATTTACAAGAATACATTTCATACTTATGAAGACTGAACCTAGTTACACATTCTTCAACACCGGGTTCTCAACCTCATACAATAAGTAATATCAAATCCAAGTTGTGCTCCAATGGCCTCCACCTCCTCTTTTATAGATTTGATGGACTCCTATTTTATTATTATTTTAACATGGAGCACTTTTCCCTCTTTTATTTCAATTAAAATATGTTTTTTAATGCGGGAAAAGGGTAAAGTGGCCACCATGTCTCCTTAGGTCACTGAAACTCACATCTAACCATCCCATGCTATAGATCTTCTCGTTCCAGTTCCAACGAGCTATTACACTATGGCGTTCTGTCTAGTATTCCTCCCACAATGCCACCTTAAGCGTAATTAATTGAGTCAGACCCAATAATAACTCTGTTTTTTGAAAGTTGTTGGAATGCACTAGAACAAAAGGAAAACTGTGTGGATGATGGAATATACCAAGCGGATGTCGTCAGACCTCATAAAAACTCCTCAAAACCCCTCCAAAACGCATACAACTGGTATTATCACAACATATCATTGTAGGGTTCATCAGTTCTTCAAACAGATCGGATAGAAACTTCCTCAACCATACTGCTTCTCTGATTACTTCATAGGCTGCAACATATTCAACTTCAGCACTACTCAAAGCGATTGAGTCTTGCGTTCTGCTCATCCATGAGACCATGGAGCATTCCAGACTAAAACATCCTCCTGTAGTGCTTCTTCCATCTTGCTCATTGCCTCCCCAGTCAGAATCTATATATACAACTAATTGGACATCATTCCTTCTATCATACTCTAGACAGTAGTGGATGGTTCCTTGTGGATATCTCAAAATATGTTTTGCTGCTACCCAATGATCATGCGTCGTCTCCACTTGGATTTGGCTGGGTACATTTACTGTAAAGGACATGTCTGGTCGAGTATTCACCAAGTACATCAATGAACCAATGAGTTGCCTATACTTGGAAGGATCCACAGGGCTAGATTCAGAACTCCTCAGTCTCTTCAAGTTTGTAATCATCGGAGTAGTCTAGGTTTGTAGTCCATCATGTCAAACCTTTTCAGTAACTTGATCAGGTACTTTCCTTGTCTCAAATAAACTTCATTAGGTCCTAGCCAAACTTCTAGTCCAAATAGTAATGCATCAGCCCAAGATCCTTCATGTAAAATTCTGTTGCTAGTTGCTTCTTACATTCTTCAATTCGACCTTCTACACTTGTCAAGAGAAGATCATCTACATACCAAAGAATGATTACAGGTTGATTATCTACAACCTTAATGTAAAGGTTGGAATCAACAGAGCTTTTTGTGAAGTCTATCCTTTGATGGTATGCATCCATCTTAGAGAAGTACTTGGCTCCTCTAAGTTCGTCCATCAACTCATCAATACGCGGAATGCGATATTGGTTCTTCAGTGTGTTCTTGTTGAGGGCCCTGTAGTCAATGCACATGCGGAGAGTCCCATCCTTCCTTTTCACTAGCACAACTGAAGAAGCGAACAGACTAGAACTCGGTCTGATGTGGCCCAATTCCAATAGCTCCCCGAGGGCCCTCTCGATCTCATCCTTATAGGCTTTGGGATGCCTATAGGGTGTAGTAATAACTGCCTACACACCAGGCTCCAACTCTATAGTGTGCTCGAACACCCTTGTCAAGTGGTTGTCGCTGTGGTATGTCTCCAAAAACTATTGGATATCTATCAAGTATCGCATGTATGTCTGGATGTGGTGGCTTGGCCTTCTCCCCAGTGTTTGAAATCCTCAGCTCTACTGCCCATGCTATGTCCCCATGCCTCAAATCAACCTCCACCCTGTGGGCCGAAATTGTCTGTGGAGGATACAAATGCATGCCCCAAAGAACCACCTGCTTACCATCCGACCTAGTAAACTCCATCACTAGCTGCTTCTAATCGGTGGTAACTTGGCCAAGGGAATACAACCATTGGACACCCATCACCACATTGGTGTTCAATACTACCACCACGAAGAAGTGGTCCATCATCGAATAGTTCCCCATTGTCACTATCAGAGAGGGAACATAGGGAGTGCATTGCATAACTCTGTCTCCTGGTACTAGAACTAAAAACCCTTCAAACTCTGTAGTGGTGATGCCCCTCAACTGGACCATCTGAGCATCAATAAAATTGTGGGTAGCTCCACTGTTTACTAAAACTGAGACACGTTGCCTCTGCACTGTATCTTTGATCCTCATGGTAAAAAATTTGGGAATCTTGTACAAAGAAGCTAGGACTCCCCCAACTGGTGCAAAAGATGCTCCCCCATGTGGTGGTGGTCCCCTCTCTATTGGATCCTCGCTGTCTCCTCCACAAAGCTCCAGCTCCACCTCATTCTCCTCATCGCTATCCGAGAAGACCTAAATGTAATGAGCTTTGCTTGCTGTGCACTGATGGCCTGGTGCCCAAGGCTCTCGACATGTAAAACACAACTTCCTGCTCCTGAGGTCTCCCCTGGTCTCATCCAACTGTCCTTGCCCTTGGGCTTCTCTCTGTGTTGTGGTTGCCCTAGGGTCACTTCCCTTCTAAGGGTAGGGAGTGCGTGGAGGAAAGGGTGTCCGGGTCTTGGGGATGGCCCCTTGCAAATCTCTCAGACAAGTCACTGCCTCTAGAAGAGTAGATGGTTTTCGTGACTTCACCAGTCCCCGCAGTGGCTCTGTCAACTCTTCCACAAATGTGTATACTGTCCTAGTATCTAACAAATCTGGCACCATGATTGAGACCCTCAGGAATTCTGAAATATAACGCTGGGGATATCCTGTTTGCTTGAGTTGGCTCAACTCCCTGAAGTGAGCCTTTGGATCCCTCCGATCTAAACGCTCAACTACTCTCCGTGCGAAGTCCTCATAGGTCGCGTTGGCATGCCCCAGAGTGGACAAGCCATGAAACCACCAGTTGTGTGCCTCCCCCTCCAAAAGTAATGTGGCCATTTTAATGGCCTCTACCTCCATCATCCCGTTGAGCTGAAAATATGTGTCTAGCTTATCCACCCAAGCACGTATTGTGCACTTGGTAGTGCCATCGTAGGTGGGAAAGCACATCCTTCCAATGGCGCACTGCAACTCATAGTTTTACATGTCATGGGTTTCGTAGCCCTTCCCCTTCTCATTCTATATGAGCTAGCAAAAGTCTCTAAAAGATAGTGACTCCTTGAAGTATGCTCCCATGGACTGCCACTCTCTGAAATGCTTCCCCACAGGTGATTGATCCTCAACTCTACTCGGTTCACCTTGTGCCAAAGGTAAGAAAGATGGTAGAGTGGCTCGAGTTGGTCCACTCGATGATGGAGGCTGCACAATGGGTGAAAGATGATCAAGCTGTTGAGAGGCCCCCGAAGTCTCTCCAAATAGAAACTCCCGATGAGTGCTTCACTCCCAGTTTTTCATTTTGATCTCATCCAACATCTCCTTCTGCCACTTTTCCAAATCGCTCAGAGCCTTTAAGTGACTATCAAGGACAATCTCTTCTTTGCTCTTGGGCTCCCCCATGTCTTCTGTTACCAATGTCTTCCCACAGTCCTCTGTGTCTGGAGTGATCTCCAACTCCCTCTCCCTACTCTGATACCTTTGCCATTTGTAAGTAATATTTTGTTGGTCCTCCTCACTCATCGGAAAATCCCCACGACTGAGCTAGGATCTGAGCTTTGATACCACGTTAATGTTCCAAACTTGGGTAAACAATGATATATAAAGAAAAATCGATTTACAACACAAAAATTTTAAACATTCAGCAAATACTCATAAAAAATCAAGAAGTAAGAACCAATTGAGCCATTTTATTAATCCAATGGAGCAAGTACAATAGTATGGAGAAATGCACTTGGGCTTGTGTCAATGGAAAGTGTGACAAAACCCAGGTGATAAGACAATGATATCAAATGCTAACTATGACTACTCCTCTAATGCTCCGTACTGCCCATAAAACTACAGTGTTGGCTGGAAAGGAACTACTAGAAACCCCACCTCCGTTGCTCAGAAAATGTTGCAAAATTAACCCCAAGCTCCTTGACCAAAGTCCACAAAAAGCCAGAAAGGGTTTGGTCTGAATCCAACCTCCCAAAATCGATCTCTAAGAGGCTCTAAGCCCTCAAAGACTGCTCAAGAACACGACCTGCAAAGATACCAACAAAATCCTCTTCCAAGGCTTTGGAAAAGTAGCAATCTCCTCCACGAGTGCTTCCCTTAACTCTTCTGACAAAGATCAACCTCAATAGCTAAGACTCCACCTCCCACGTGTGCAAAATATGCTGCCTCTGTGCTGACCCAAGAAGTGTGAAAGTCACACTGAATAGGAGCTCTCTCCTCCATCTCCAAAACTCACCAAAATGGCAGCCAAACACCTATGCCTCCTTTCCGGAATTTGTCCATGCGAGAGCTCCTCTGGAATATGTCACAATCACAACTCGGCCTCCCTTCACTACATCCTCTAGAAATATGCACCACTTGGAGATGATGAATGCGATTGCTGAAAATCACAATGAAATCCTCCTCCGAAAGAGTGAAGATGAACGTCTCTAGGGTGGCACTCGAAGTCCCCCGAAGAAAGGTTGAGCTCTTCGCTTGAAGAACTCTTTCTAAACAACAAGTGACTCGGCTAAGGAGCTCGAGCAACCACAAAAAAATTCGATATGCCAAAGATAATGAAATGAGGAGAGCTGCCTTCCTTTTGTATATCTCGTGGAGCACTTTTCCCTCCATCATGGGCTCTTCACTTAACCATTGACTTCCCCTCTCATGCAATTCGAACTAGGGAGTACGTATTCTCCTAGTGTGTGTGGCCCCCACGTATAACTTATCCACACCAAAATAACTTCTAGTAAAGTCTAAGCCTCCTAATAAAATTGAATGGGCCTGATCACCTCCAAAATTGGCCCCAAAATGTAGTGATTTGTTCTGTTCCAAATTAATTTAGGAAGGGACATTACAGTCCTACCCTCGCATATGTGGTTTTTCCCCAAGCAACTTCAATGCTGGATGCTCAAGTATGTGCTCACCCTCCCAAGTAGCATCTTCATTTGGTGAGCTTTTCCAACGCACCAAGTATTCTCTGATTATCCTGCTTCTGAGTTTCCTTTCCTTGGTCTCGAAGATGTCCTCTGGTTTTTTGAAGAAATTTCAACCCCCACTTTGGTTATTAGTTTTCCTTATCACTCCATGCATTTAGTTTTAAATCCAAGCATGATAAAAATTCTAAAATCTGGAAATGACAATAATTTTCTGAAAACACAAATTTAGAGATTTTACAACTGTTGAAATTGCCGAAATAAAACACAACAAAATTATGACAGCTACACAAAAAATAAAATAGTGATTTTTGGTCAATGTGACCCTGGAAAAAACCCCTTACAAGTCTTGGGGAAAACCAGTTTGAGAGCTCTTCTTTATTTCTGAAAATGCTTTTATAGAGAAACTGAAATACACAGTAAAAATTCCAGCAACCACAAATTACAACTTATCTCGATTTTCATGCTTGAACTCCGCCTCAAAAATCATCCCAATTAACAAATAGCCAAAACAGAAATTTTCCAGCAATAAAACAACATTAAATGTTGTATGGTTAGCCTTGAAAAACATGCCCAGAACTTGTTGTACGGACTGTAGAGATTTTAGCAGTACGACTGCTTCGAAATTCGTGCCCTTGTTGCTGTCCCTCTTCCTTGATTTTTGTGCTGTCCCTCTTCCTCGATATCTGTGCCTTTCTCTTGTTGTACAGTTTTGCCTTGGGATGCATGCCAATAAACGCTGTTGCCCGAATTTGTTGAAATGTCTTCTTGCTGCTCTCCTTCACTTCTTCACTACTAAGAAATTTTCTCTTTGCTCTCTCTTCTCTTTCTCTCAAATGCTCATGAAAGAATGAATTATATTTTTCTCTCCTCTTCTCCTTTTATTCTCTAAATGACCTTTTGTGTTACCCTAAGATCTAATGGCTGAGATTCATTTAGATCTAGGGATGAGAATAAATGTGCATTTAATTCTCACTTTCTATTTTTTAACTCACCCACTTAACCTTTTATTTCCATAGTCACTTTTTCACTTTCTAATTCTTCATTGACTTTAATAAAGTCACCTTTAAATTAGAATGTAACTTTACCACTTATAAAGTCACTTTTAAATTAGAATGTAGCTTTACCACTTATAAAGTCACTTTTAAATTAAATTGACTTTACCACTTATAAAGTCACTTTAGGACAAAAGTAAAAAATAAATTTGGACACTTTTCCCTAGGCCAAAGATCAAAGCCTTAGGGAACTTGTCCTCTGGTACCCAAATTTTAACACTCCCTCTTACCGAGGAAAGTGTTCCTCACCACTCCCATCTTGTCTTTGAAGTATACATGCTTGCCCCGTGGTAAGACTTTGGTGAAAATGCCTGCTACTTGCTCATTTGTGGAAATGTACTCAAGCTTGACAACTATCTTTTGGACATAGTCTCTAACGAAGTGATACTTGATCTCAATATGCTTTGACCTATCATGAAAAACTGGATTCTCCGTGAGTTTTATGCAACTCTAATTAGCACAGTAAATTATTGAAGGTCTCAATGCCTGACCAAATAGACCAAACAACATCTTGCAAAGCCATATGGCCTCACAACTAGCCAAACTAGCAGCCATATGCTCTGCCTTCGCTGAGCTCAATGCAACTGACTGTTGTTTCCCGCTGATCCACGACACAACTGTCGAACCCAACCCAAAACAACACCCGAAAGTACTCTTCCTATCTGAAGCACAACTTGCCCAATCTGAATCTGTGTACCCTACCAGTCTCACTCCATCACCTTGTCTATAATCCAGACCAATATTCACAGTCCCCTGCAAGTAACGAAGAATGTGTTTTGTAGCCACCCAGTGCACTCTCCCAGGCTCACACATGAACTGACTCATAGTGTTAACTGCAAAACATATATCTAGTCGAGTGTTGACCAAATACATCAAACAACCAATCAACTGTCTGTATAGAGTAGGATCCACCAACTCGGAATCAGAAGCGTGAAGCTTCTTCCAGTTAGTGATCATAGGTGTAGACATGAGCTCGCAGTTCTCCATGTGAAATTTTCTAAGAATATCCACAATGTACTTCCCTTGTCCCAGGAAAAAATGCCCCTCCTCCTGCCACACCTCTAATCCCAGAAAATAATGCATCAAGCCGATATCCTTTATCTCAAATTCTAAAGCAAGATCTCTCTTGCAACGCTCAATGAGTCTCTTTGTACTAGTGATACAACACCAGAATGAGAGGCTCCTCACCCACCACAATGAAGATGGCTTCGGATCAACCTCACTCTTTGTGAAACCCAACTGTTGCAAGTATGTATCAATCTTAGAGTACCATGCTTTATGAGCTTGCTTCAAGCCATAGAGTGCCTTTTTCAATCTGCATACATGGGACTCCTTCCCATGCACCTCAAAGCCCTATGGTTGCTCAATATAAACCTCCTCCTGAATGAAGCCATTGAGAAATGCGGTCTTCACATGCATCTGGTGGATCTTCCAACTGAACTCTGCTGCAATCGATATAATGGAGCGAATAGATGTATACCGAGCTACGGGAGCGAAGGTCTCCTCATAGTCAACTCCCTCTACCTGTGAGAACCCTCTCGCCACAAATCGAGCCTTGAACTTCTCGATGCTGCCATCTTCAGCATGCTTTATCTTGTAGAGCCATCTGGAAGTAACAACTGATTTACCTTCAGGTGTCGGCACTACCTCCCAAACATCGTTCTTCATAATAGAAGAATACTCCTCCATCATGGCCTCTCTCCAGGCCTGTAGTCTAGCTGCCTCCTCATAACTAGAAGACTCGGAGTCAACAATGCTTGTTACCAATGCCATGTAACTACATAACTACTCAAGTGGTTTACTCTCTCTAACCTATCTCTTTGGCCTAACAACTGATGTGGCCTCGCGCAAGGTATCTTGAAGCCACTTGGGCTTACTCTTCCTTGAGCAAACTTCTCCCACTGGAGTGAAAGAATCCTCATCATCATCAGAAGCCTAAACTCCTGAAGCCTGCCAACTGACGTCATGCCTGAATATGTGCCTGTAGATGTTGAAGTACCGTGCGGACTGTCCATTAGTGGACTACACTGTGAACTACTTTGTGGACTGCCCTTCATGCTGCCCGAAGAACTACCCACTTGACTCTGAGAGCCACTGCTCACTGATGGACCTGACTGCTCACTGATGGACCTGACACTGTAATCGATGTACCTCCTGATCCCTGACCACTGGATCTCTGTGACTAACTCAACTGCTCTTGAGGGTCTGGTGACTCTGTATACTCTAACTTCCGTGACCTCCTGAAAGCTCTCTCCTCCTTGAACTTCACGTCCCGCCTGACAACCACTTTCCTTTGCGCAGGAATATAAATCTGAAAAGGTTTCGAGGTCTTGCTATAAGCCACAAATATGCCCTTGTCTGCAGTGGGCTCTTGCTTGGTCCTGTTCCCCTTGGGGACATAGGAATATGTAAGGCACCCAAAGATATGAAAGTGCCCAACATTAGGCTTCTTCCAAGAAAAAGCCTCCTTCGGAGTCACATTCGCGAAGGCACGATGTGGACTCGTATTCTACAAGTACACAACAGTGTTGTAGGGCTCTGCCCACAAAATAAAGGTAACCCTTGATCATGAAGCATGGCTTTGGTAGCCCCTGCAATGGATCTGTTCTTTCTCTTTGCAACCCCATTCTGTTGGGGGTTGTAAGGAACTATGAACTCCCTTCTAATGTCTACCTCAGCACAAAAATCAACAAACTCACCAAGGGTATACTCCCCTCCATTGTTCGACCTAAGGACCTTGATCTTCCTACCTGTCTAGGTGTCCACAAGAGCTTTGAACTCTTGAAACCACTTGAAGACCTCACTCTTGGTCTTCAAGAAATAAATCCAGGTCTTCCTGGAGTGGTCATCATTGAACAAAACATAGTACTCATAGCCACTCAATAATACATGAGACATCCGACCACTCACATCGGTATGTATCAAGTCAAGGATCCTAGTCGCTTTGCTGTCACTATTCGGAAAAGGGGATCTGGCAAACTTCCCCATAGCACATCCTCTGCATACATCTAGGTGATCAAAACTGAAATCTGGCACACCAGTGGTGATCTCCCGCAATGTATTCAAGGCCCCATGATACATGTGCCCCATCCTGCAGTGCTAAATCTCACACAAATCTGAACTGCTAGACTGCTGTCGATTCTGTCTCGGGTGCTGCTACTCAATGCCATCAGGGGCTAGAATGAGAACTTGTACACCTTGGCATGGCGCACACCAATCTCTCTAGCTAAAGAAGTTGGAGTTCCCCTAGGATATATAAGCACCTGCCCTCTCCTGAACAACAAATCATACCCTCTTCCTCAAGTACTGAGACGGATATTAGGTTCTTCTTCATTCCAGGCACATATAGAACATCTGACACTTTCAAGAGAGGTTTGGGTCCCCTATCAAATGTCAATGTCCCCACACTGACTGCTCTAACAATGCTGTTATCACCAAATACTACCTCCATATCAGTATCACCCTCTGAAAGCTCTGAGAAGTACTCTTTGACTCCTATCATGTGGCAGGAAGCGCCACTGTCAACATACCAAATACTAGAAGATGATTTGCTAGTAGTGGGGAATGCACACTCCCTCTGAACTTGTATGGCAGGTGATCCTGCACTAGTGGCCTCACAAGATATGAATCAAAACTCTCGACCAAAGCTCTCTGAGAAGCTCTCTATCTCTGCAGACGCTGCCATGGGTTTGTCTTTCCCTTTTTTGTTCTTCTTCTCTGGGTACACAACAACATAGTGTCCCAACTTTTGACAATTCCAACATTTGACTTTGGAATAGTCCTTCTCCTTATTCTATTGCTTGCCTTTACCTTTTCCTTTGCCTCCACTGTTTGAAGCCTGCTTCTTTGCTCTGCCCTTCTTGCCTCTTGCTAACAATGCCACATTGTCATCCTCGTCCACCTGTTTGGCTGCCCCAAGATGGTTCTTTCTGATCTCATTTTGAATGTAATCATCCCACAACCTCTCCCAATTGGGAAGGTTTTCCCATGCAACAATGCCATCCACAAAATTCTCCCAAGTCTTGGGAAGACCATTCAAAGCAATCCTCACCAACTCAGTAGGTGCAATGATCTCACCTAAGGCTGCCATCTCATCTCTCACTGAAGTGATCTTTGTGAGGTATGTTGTAGCACTGTCAGCCTTAGCCATTTTAATGGCCTTCAGTTTCTCCTTTAGGACGATTTTTCTATTTTCATTTGAGCTCTAGTAAACACTGGTCAAGGCTGTCCACATCTCATGTGCATAGGTCTTTCTTTTCACATGAGGCATGACATGGTCTTTGATTCCTTTCAGAATCAATCTTTTTGCCTTAGCATTCTTTTTGTTAAACTCTGCCAACTTTATAGGATCAACAGGTACTACTATTGGGTTCTATGTGGTATTTACCATAATGCCCCAGACTTTTGTTTCTTCAAAGATGCTCTGGATTCTCTCCTTTCATGCACTGTAGTTGTTCTGCCCATCCAACCTGTCTTCAACTCTTAAACCCAAAGACATGTTTCATTGTCCTACCAAGCTAAAATTTTCAAATTTGTAGTAAATGTTTCTGTTTTTTGTGTAAAAATAAGCTTGCTGTAATTTTCAATTTGCTGTTCCAAACTGCGCTTTTCAGCCAACCAAACTCTAATACCATGAAAAAATTTCAACCCTCACTCCGGTTATCAGATTTCCTTATCACTCCATGAATTTAGTTTTAAATTCAAACATGATAAAAATTCTAAAATCTAGAAATAACAATAATTTTCTGAAAACACAAATTTAGAGATTTCACAACTACTGAAATTGCAGAAATAAAACACAACAAAATTATGACAGCCACACACAGGAAATAACATAGTGATTTTTGGTCAATATGACCCTGGAAAAAACCCCTACAACTCTTGGGGAAAACCAGTTTGAGAGCTCTTTTTTATTTCTGAAAATGCTTTTACAGAGAAACTGAAATACACAATAAAAATTACAGCAACCACAAATTACAACTTATCTTGATTTTCGTGCTTGAACTCTGCCTCGAAAATCATGCCAATCAGCAAATAGCCAAAACATAAATTTTCTAGCAATAAAACAACATTAAATGTTGTATGGCCAGCCTTGAAAAACATGCCTAGAACTTCTTGTACGGATTGTATGGATTTCGGCTGTATGGTTGCCTCGAAATTCATGCCCAAATTTGCCTTGAAATTCATGCCCTTTTGCTGTCCCTCTTCCTTGAATTCTGTGCTATTCCTCTTCCTCGATATCTGCACCTTTCTCTTGCTGTACGGTTTTTCCTTGGGATGCGTGCCAATGAATGCTGCTACCCAGATTTGCTGAAATGTCTTCTTGCTGCTCTCCTTCACTTCCTCACTGCTCAAAAATTCTCCTTTCTCTCTCTTCTCTTTCTCTCAAATGCTCATGAAAGAATGAATTGATCTTTTCCTCTTCTTTTCTCCTTTTATTCTCTAAATGACCTTTTGGGTTACCCTAAGATCTAATGGCTGAGATTCATTTAGATCTAGGGATGAGAATAAATGTGCATTTAATTCTCATTTTCTATTTTTTTAACTCACCCACTTAAATAAAGACCCACTTAGCCTTTTATTTCCATAGTCACTTTGTCACTTTCTAATTCTTCATTGACTTTAATAAAGTCACCTTTAAATTAGAATGTAACTTTACCACTTATAAAGTCACTTTTAAATTAGAATGTAACTTTACCACTTATAAAGTCGCTTTTAAATTAAACTGACTTTACCACTTATAAAGTCACTTTAGGAGAAAAGTAAAAAATAAATTTGGACACTTTTCCTTAGGCCAAAGATCAAAGCCTTAGGGAACCACTTGTCCTCTGGTACCCAAATTTTAACAGTTTTAAAACTAGGTGCCCCTCATCATCAAGTGGAGGCAACTCCACTGCTGCTGTAACCTGTTGCCCCAACACCCTCTTGAGGCATGAAACATGGAAAATATTGTGGATCGTGCTTTTTGTTGGTAGCTCCAACTCGTAAGCCACCTCTCCAACCCTCTTGATCACCCTGTAAGGCACAAAAAATCTCGGTTGCAGCACAAAATATCTCGTTTGCAGCTTTTCGGCCCCCTTTTGCTTAAAAGTGCACTGTCGGTATGGTTGCAATGGAAGGTACACCAAGCCCCCTTCCTTGAAATGCCTTTCAAGTTTCCACTTGATGCCTATCAAGATACATCTTCTATTGATTTTGAGCTGTCTGCAAGTTATTCTTAAGATCCTTGGGGATATCTTGCCTTTCTAGGATCCAATCTTTGGCCTTTGGGGCCCGAGTTTCTCCAAACACAATGTTAGCAAAAGACAAAGCATCATAACCATATAAAGCACAAAAGGGAGTTATACCAATGGACATATGATGTGTCGTGTTGTAACAATACTCTCCGAAATGCAGCCATCGAATCCAAGCCCTCTGCTTCCCTGTCACATAGTTCCTGAGATAGCCCTCTAACCCTTGGTTCACCCTCTCTGTCTAGCTGTCGGTCTGTGGATGATATCTGGTGTTCGGGGTGAGCTCCTTGCCGACTAGTGCGAAAAGTTCCTGCCAAAATCCCCCCATGAATCGGTTATCTCGGTCACTGACTATAGTGTTAGGGAGTCCGTGTAGGCGAAAGACCTCCCTAAAGAACAACTCTGTCACCTGTGAAGCTAACTATCGTGTCAAGATGGCAAAGAAATGTGCAAACTTGGTCAACCGGTCGACCACCACAAATATACTATCTTCCCTTGTATCGAGGGAAGTTCGGTGATGAAGTCTATAGAGAGACTCTCCCATTTCCCCTCAGGGTGGGAAGAGGCTGCAATAGCCTTTGCTGGATGGGTCAACTCCCCTTTGTTCCTCTGACAAGCCTCACACTCCTGCACATTCCTCAAGATGTCCCCTTTGAGGCCCTTCCAGGTGAATCACTCTCTCACTGCCATGTAGGTCTATCTGAACCCCTGGTGTTGACACAAAGGAGAGTCATGATTTGCATGATGGATGCGCTCCCTCAATTGGGACCTCGAAACCAAGAATATGCGCCCTTTGTAGTATATAAACTCATCCATCACCCTATAGCGCTCATTTGCATAGCTACCCTCCAAGATCTCACATGCTTGACGATCCTTGGAGTATTCTACTAATAGTTGTGCCTTCCAATCATGGAAAATGATCATGAGTGAAAGTCCTGCGGGTCTCCTGGATAGTGCATCTGCCACCACGTTGTGCTTTCCTCGCACATACTCAATATCGAAATCATACTCCTGCACCTTGCTGAACCATTTTTGCTGTCTATCATTGAGGCCCTGTTGCCCCAAGAAATGGTGAACACTGTTCTGATCCGTCTTTACGCGAAACCGGTTGCCCACCAAGTACTGTTTAAACTTGGCCAATACATGCATTATGGCCAACATCTCCTTGTCATATATGGAATACAACCTCTCATGTGGTAGGAGCTTTCGGTTCTCAAAAGCAATGGGGTGCCTTCCTTGGGACAAGACTACCCTAATCCCCTCACCTGATGCATTGCACTCCAATGTGAAAGGCTTTGTGAAATCCGAGAGTGCTAATATTGGGAAACAACTCATCACCTCCTTGAGGTGGTTGAATGTTGCTTGAGCCCCATTTGTCGATGCGAAATTCCCCTTCTTAGTCAGATCAGTAAGGGGTGCCGCCAACTGTGAGAAGCCCTTAATGTACTTCCGATAATAAGTACAAATGCCCAAGAATCCTCTCAGCGCTATCACATCTCTAGGCTCTGTCCAATCTCGAATGACCCTGATCTTCTCCTCGTGCACCTTGACCCTATCTACGCCTATGATGTGTCCCAAGTAGAGCATTTTTGTCAGCGCAAACTCGTACTTGGACATCTTGGCATAGAACTGCTGCTCCTTCAGGATACGCAACACTGTCTCTAGATGCTGCAGGTGCTCCTCCCATGCCCTGCTGTAGATCAAGATGTCATCAAACAACACTAGTACAAATGTCCTCAGCTGACCTCTAAACACATGGTTCATGCATGATTGAAAGGTAGCAGGTACGTTAGTCAACCCAAAAGGCATGACCAAGAACTCGAAATGCCCATAATGACACCTAAAGGTTGTCTTCGGAATATCCTGCTCCCTCACCCGAATCTGATGATACCCAGACCGCAAAACTATCCTAGAGAAGTACTTGGCTCCTCTAAGTTCATCCATCAACTCATCGATACGCGGAATGGGATACTGGTTCAGTAGTGTCTTCTTGTTGAGGGCCCTGTAGTTAATGCACATGCAGAAAGTCCCATCCTTCTTTTTCACTAGCACAATTGAAGAAGCGAATGGACTAGAACTCGGTCTGATCTGGCCCAATGTTAATAGCAACCTGATGGCCCTCTCGATCTCATCCTTATAGGCTTTGAGATGCCAATAGGGTGTAGTAATGACTGCCTGCACACCAAAAACTACCGGATATCTATATAGTATTGGCTGTATGTCTAGATGTGGTGGCTTGGCCTTTCCCCCAGCCTTTGAAATCCTCAGCTCTACTGCCCATGCTATGTCTCCATGCCTCAAATCATCCTCCATCTTGTGGGCCGAAACTGTCTGTGGAGGATATGAATGCATGCCCCGAAGAACCACCTACTTACTGTCTGGCCTAGTAAACTCCATCACTAGTTGCTTCCAATCAGTGGTAACTCGGCCAAGGGAATACAACCATTGGACACTCATCACGACATTGGTGTCTGGTACATCCACCACGAAGAAGTGGTCTGTCATCGAATAGATCCCCATGGTCACTGTCAGAGCGGGAACATATCGAGTGCACTGCATAGCCCTGTCTCCTGGTACTAGAATTGAAAACCCCTCAAACTCCGTAGTGATGATGCCCCTCCTCTGGATCATCTGAGCATCAAGAAAATTGTGGGTGGCCCCATTGTCTACTAAAATTGAGACATGCTGCCCTTGCACTGTACCTCTGATCCTCATGGTCAAAAAATTGGGAATCCTGGACAAAGAAGCTAGGACTCCCCCAACTGGTGCAAAGGATGCTCCCCCATGTGGTGGTGGTGGTGGTGGTCCCCTCTCTGCTAGATCCTTGCTCTCTCCCCCATCAAGCTCCAACTCCACCTCATCCTCTCGTTCGTATCCGAGAAGACCTCGATGTAATGAGCCTTGCTTGCTGTGCACCGATGGCTTGGTGCCCAAGGCTCTCGCCATGTAAAACACAACTTCCTACTCCTGAGGTCTCTCCTGGTCTCATCATCCAACTGTCCCTGCCCTTGGGCTGCTCTTTGCATTGTGGGTGCTCTAGTGTCACTTCCCTTTTAAGTGTAGGGAGTGCATGGAGGAAAGGGTACCCGGGTCTTGGGGATGCCCCCCCTACAAAGCTCTCATACAAGTCACCCCCTCCAGAAGAGTAGATGGTCTGCATGACTTCACCAGTCCCCGCAATGGCTTTGTCAACCCCTCCACAAATGTGTATACTCTCCTAGCATCTGACAAATTTGGCACCATGACTAAGACCATCAGGAATTCTGAAATATAATGCTCTGGATGTCTTGTCTGCCAAAGTTGGGTCAACACCCTGAAGTGAGCCTCTGGATCCCACTGATCAAAATGCTCGTCTACTCTTCGTGTGAAGTCCTCATAAGAGGTCACATTGGCATACCCTAGAGTGGACAAGCCATGAAACCACCAGTCGTGTGCCTCCCCCTCCAAATGCAATGTGGCCATTTTAATGGCCTATTATGAATATAATTCATAACAAGTAAATAAATAAAACAAATATAAATATTAAATAATCAAATATTAATTAGGTTAATTAGTCATTAAGTTAAGTGAAAAGGCATGTTTAAAAGACATGCCCATTCATGAAAGGACACCTGCTTAGGTATATAACTGCGGGTCCTCATTGTAACATTCATCATTTATACATTTTATATATTAATAAATTATTATTTACAAATACCTTTTGTGTATTTTTACATTCAAGTCTACAAGCTATCAGTTTTTATGCTTTAGTGGTATTAGAGCTATGGCGCACAATATAATCATGCAGGTCTTTGAACGTTGTTCGCCGCACAATGTGCCATTATGTTCACATCTTGAATGCGTTGAACAATTTAGTAAAATTCAAGAAGCATTTTAGTGACTAGAAAAATCATGTGCGGAATTTACAGCATGTCTAAAGAAAAGTTGTGCAAAGGAAGACGATAGCAATTGTGAAGAAACGAAACAAGGTGAAGCAGAAAAAGAAGTTTATATGGATACCCAACTTGCAGAGTCTGATGAAGATGCTACGGAAGAAGCTGATGATGCCCCTAATGCAATGGGTGAAATTGTGGCAATTAAATCTCAAAAGGCTCACAATCAAAATGATAAGCTATATGATGGAGAAGGTATCTTCAATCCGCATGTAGCCAAGTCAGAGAAAAAATAGAGTAAAAAAGATGGGAAACCAGTAAAATTTGATTCCATCTCTGTAGAAATTAGAGAAGTGCTGTGCCCCTCTCACTATCAGAATTTCAATAAGTCTCAGTTAATTACAGTCACAATGTCTTCACCTCCTACATCGCCCAGGGATGAAGTGACGTATAAACTTGAAAAGTTAACGTTGTCCTCAACTCCAGTGAAGTCTTCTAATTCAGTACTATTATCCACTCCATCAACGTCACCTTCAATCTTACTGCGTCCTTCAACTCCATCCACCTCCACTTCTTCGCTATCACTTTCTCTTCCAACTCCAACTCCTTTGAGGTCTCCTTCCATATTGTATTCTCCTTCCACCCCATCGGGAGCCCGGTTGATAAAACCCTTTCCTCTTTCTTTAACCCCATTATCCTCCTCTTCTCCTTCAACTCCATTCACCTCCTCCTCCTTACCGCACGTCAACGTCGATGGTGATTACAAATATGATGAAGAAATAACGCATCACACTCCCTCCTCCAGGAACACAACTCCAACTCCAAATGCTACAGGAACTCCTATGGTTCTTTCCAAGGTTCGTACTATTACTTTTAACGTTTCTCTTCCACAAGAAAATACAGGGTACGACCTATCGACACTGACTATACCTCCATCGCCTGCTTTGGTGTGGGAGTCAGAGTCGAAGGAACCAGAGACTCCGAAAAAGGAAAGCAATGATGTTGAAGGCTCTTATTATGCAGTTGCTTGTAGAAAGGGAAAGTGGAAAGGAAAAGGAAAATCGATTATTGAAGACACCCACAAGGTCATGACATTGACTCTCAATGTTCTTCATCCGACTGATAATGACAGTTTGGATGATTCGAAAGTGGAGTTTGAGGATGAGGTATAGGATGTCCCCTTTCTTGGTGTATTTGATGGTCATGGCAGTCGCAAAGCTGCAGATTTTGCTGCTGAAAATATTGGAAAGAATATTGTCAACGCTTTGCTGCGGGCAACGAAAGATAAATTATTACAAACAACAACAAATGATGAAGACTATGAGTATGGAAATATGCAGCACATGCCCTCCTTAAGGCGAACCTTCTACATCTGCAGAAGTATTTTTCTTTTTATGTTTTTGCAGGAACCTATAGCAGTGCCTACAACTCCCCCACATCTGCACTAGTTAGCAGCGTCGCGGGTCTTCTTAGCACGAAGACAATCGCAGGCACGGTGTTGGATGCGTGGGTTACGTTGCAAGAGTCGTCGAAGACTGAGACGTCTAGCCACGGTCAACGATCAACCAGCCTGATTGACGACTCTGCAGGCCTTTCCGCACATGTAACCGCTGCTCCTGTTTTCGACCACTAGAGATCACAACATGCTGGTGTGTCCTCGCTGCCCTGTCCTCAGTCCCCGCTGGCCACCATTTTCCGCTCCACGTTTCTCTTGCAGGCCGATGATTTCTGATGCATATATTCTGCACAGTCCAAAAGAGGTGACGGTTGGGTCAAACAATACGTGGTTATATATATATATATATATATATATATATATACGAAAAAAAACTTTACGGAAAATATATATATATATATATATATATATATATTTTCCGTAAAGTTTTTTTTCGTAAATATATATATATATATATATATATTTATTATATAAATTTATATTTGTAATTAATATATTATAATTATAATTTAATTAGTTAAATTATTATTTAAAAAAAGGAAAGACAACCTTGGACTCAAAATAGAGTTACTAGCGAGTCACCAGTGACGGAGACCTTCCACCTTCCATATGCCGAGACGACAACAACAAAGACAATTGCCAACAATATAGCTTTGAGGACAAAGCTTCTGAAGGAAGGGGCTATGTTATGAATATAATTCATAACAAGTAAATAAATAAAATAAATATAAATATTAAATAATCAAATATTAATTAGGTTAAATAGTCATTAAGTTAAGTGAAAAGGCATGTCTAAAAGACATGCCCATTCATGAAAGGACACCTGCTTAGGTATATAAATGCGGGTCCTCATTGTAACATTCATCACTTATACATTTTATATATTAATAAATTATTATTTACAAATACCTTTTGTGTATTTTTACATTCAAGTCTTCAAGCTATCAGTTTTTATGCTTCATGGCCTTTACCTTCGTCATTGTGTTGAGCTGGAAATATGTGTCCAACTTCTCCACCCAAGCACGTGCTGTGCACTTGGTAGTGCCATTGTAGGTGGGAAAGTACATCTTCGCAATGGTGCACTGCAACTCATAGTTATGCATACCATGGGCTCCATAGCCCTTCCCCTTCTCATTCTATTTGAGTTAGCAAAAGTCTTTGAAAGATAGTGCCTCCCTGAATTCTGCTTCCATGGATTGCCACTCCATGAAATGCTCCCCCATAGGTGATTGATCCTCAACTCCACCCAGTTCACCTTGTGCCAAAGGTAAGAAAGACAGTAGAGTGGCTCGAGTTGGCCCACTTGATGATGGAGGCTGCACAATGGGTGAAAGATGATCAAGCTGTTGAGAGGCCCCCGAAATCTCTCCAAATGGAAACTCCCAGTGAGTGCTTCTCTCGGTTCTGCATTTTGATCTCATCCAACATCTCCTTCTAGCCCTTTGCCAAATCGCTCAGAGCCTTAAAGAGACCGTCAAAGGCAATCTCTTCTCTACTCTTGGGCTCCTCCATGTCTTCTGTTACCATTGCCTTCCCACGGTCCTCTATGTCTGGAGTGATGTCCAACTCCCTCTCCTGCTCTGGTACCTTTGCCTCCTATAAGTAATATTCTTTCGGTCCTCCTCACTGATAGGAAAATCCCCATGGTTGAGCTAGGAATTGATCTATGATACCACTGTAATGTTCCAAACTTGGATAAATAGTAGTGATATATAAAGCAAAATCGATTTACAACACACAAGTTTTAAACATTCAACAAATACTCATAAAAACTCAAGAAGTAAGAACCGACTGAGGTCAGTGCCAAGGTTCAAGGCATAAATCATCAAAACAAGATTGAGACTGCCCAGAGATGGGAAACCATTCCAATCCAAAAAATGAATTTGCAAAAATGAACTTGATGCCCGCGCAGGGGAAACCAGCAAATGAAAAAAGTAGCTAGCATAATTTTCAAAAATGCACAAAATAATCCTATTGACGTGATTTTCAAAACCCTGAAACCCTAAGACGCTTGGTGAGTCATGTGTCATGCTGTGTTGGCGAGTCATGTGTCATGCGGTGCTGATGGGTGTTCTTCAATGATGAAAGTCCTGTATGCATCCATGTCATCCTCTTCCTGTTGCAACGCACCCGTGTCGCCCTTCGCCTAAGGATCGCTATTCTTCTCCTCCACAGTAGTCTTGTCCTGAGGATTATCCCTCTTCTCCTTTGTGCAATGTGGGCGTCCATCGTCGCTGGCTGGCTCCTCGCAGGGTGGGCGTCCATCTTCGTTGGCTGGCTCCTCCTGGAAGGTAATTGATATGGTGGCTTTTATGAGTGGTTGGTTCAGGGAGCAGTGATAGATGAACTGGGTCGAGTGAAAGGGTTGCTGTGAGAGGCCTCTGCCATTGCGAGTGTTTGGATAGCGGTCTGAGACATAATGAGCCGAGGGGGAGGAGGAATTTGAGGCTGGTGATGGTGGAGAGCTAGGCAGTCTGCCTCTGCTACTCCCTCTTCTGCTTCACATTCTATGGCGAAGCCGGGGCATGATGACGCGGGGATGAAGAGAATTTTTGCGAGAAGTCGGCATTGAGAATTGAGAGGGCTCAGCAGGTTCAGAGGTCGGCTTAGAGGTGGAATGTTCAACAGGCTCAGAATGGAGAATAAGGTTGCAGATAAAACTCTGCGAATAATGATTACCCGAACCAAATTCAATGCAGCATAGAATGCTGCAGCGCTTGCCCGTATCAGTGCGTGAACTTGGTTCCATTGCGGCCAGGGGACAATGGCAGTTCAGAGGCATAGGATTAGAGACAGAGGAGGTGGAATGTAAATTAACTGAGGGCACCATTGTGCAAAGCCGAGGTTGGTAGATGCGGGCGAGTTGATTAGAGTGCCAACTGAAATGCCATTTACTGCTGCTGTAAATTAGTTTTATGGCTTTGTGTGGGGGTTTACGGATGGCCATGTGGCAAAGCCACTTGCCGTCCCATTCCCCTGCCAGCAGTTCAATTCCGATGTACACCCACATCCGGGAGACTGAGCTATTTTATTAATCCAATGGAGCAAGTACAATAGTATGGAGAAATGCACCTGGGCTTGCCTCAATGGAAAGCGTGATAGAACCGAGGTGATAAGACAATTATATCAAATGATGATAATGACTGCTCCTCTAATGCTCTGCGTTGCCCAGAAAACTACACTGCTGGTTGGAATGGAACTGCTAGAAACCCCACCTTCAGTGCTTAGAAAATGCTGCAAAATTAACCTCAAGCTCCAAGACCAAAACCCACAAAAAGCCAAAAAGGGTTTGGTCTGAATCCAACCTCCCAAAATCAACATCCAAGAGGCCGTACGCTCTCTAAGACTGCTCAAGAACACAACTTGCAAAGATACCAACAAAATCCTCTTCCATTGCTCCAGAAAAGTAGCAATCTCCTCCACGAGTTCTTCCCTTAACTCTCCTGGCAAAGATTAGCCTCAATAGCTGAGAGTCGAGACTCCACCTCCCACATTTGCACAATATGCTGCCTTTGCGCTGACCCAAGAAGTGCGAATGTCACACTGAATAGAAGCTCTCTCCTCCAGTTCCAAAACTCACCAAAATGGAAGCCAAACAACTATGCCTCCTTTCCGAAATTTCTCCCAGGCAAGTCTCCTCTGGAAGACATCACAATCACAACTCGACCTCCCTTCACCGTGTCCTCCAAAAATACGCACCACTTAGAGATGATGAATGTAATTGCTCGAAATCACAATGAAATCCTCCTCCGAAAGAATGTAGATGAATCTCTCTAGGGTGGCACTCGAAGTCCCTCGAAGAAAGGGTGAGCTCTCCTCTTGAAGAATCTTGGTAAACAATAAGTGACTCGGGTAAGCAGCTCGAGCAACCAAAGAGAAATTCGATATGCCAAATATGATGAAATGAGGAGAGCTGCCTTCCTTTTATAGATTTCGTGGTGCGGTTTTCCCTCAATTTTCCCTCCATCATGGGCCCCTCACTTAACCATTGACTTCCCCTCATGCTATTTGAACGAGGGAGTGCGTATTCTCATAGTGTGGGTGCCCCCACGTTTAACCTAACCGCACCAAAATAACTTCTACTAAAGTCTAAGCCTCCTAATAAAATCGAATGGGCCCCATCACCTCCAAAATTAGCCCCAAAATGTAGTGATTAATTCTGTTCCAAATTAATTTAGTAAGGGACATTATAGGCATGATCTCCCAGACTCCGTTCTTCATTATAGATTGATACTTTTCATTCATGGCATCCTTCCATTCCCGATTATTTACAACCTCTTCAAGGGAGGATGGTTATGCTTCTATCGTTTTTGTCATGCATGCAACATATCCAGAATATCTCTTCGGTTTCTTGCTTTCTCTAAATGAGCCTATCACTGCTGCATGACCTTCTGTATCAAGTAGTGTAGATTTCAACCAATTTGGTCTTTTTCTTGACTCAAGGATGACCATAGGTTGAACAGGGTCACAGGGACCTTCTTCTTCATGGTTTGATTCTTCTTTTCCTTGGTCAACTTCCTCCTCAAATATCGGAAGTTCTCCATCATCGGAATCTATGGAAAGTTCCTTTGATCTCCTGAATGCTATGCTCTCATCAAATATGACATCATGAATGACTTCTATGTGATGTCCATCTATCATGTCGATCCTATAAGCCTTTGATGAGTTGCTATACCCAACAAATATTCCCTTCATGCCTGAAGGATCTAGCTTCTTTCTTTTGTCTTTTGGTATATGGACATATACAGGACACCCAAAGATCTGAAGATGATCTACAAATGGCTTCTTTCCAGTGAATACTTCTTCTAGAGTTTTGTTGTCTAGGGATTTGTGGGGACTTCAATTCTGAATGTAGACAACTGTCTTCGTGGTTTCTCCCCACAGAAACTTAGGTAGATCCTGATTGTGTAGCTTTGCTTTTACACTTTCTTCAATGGATCTATTCTTTCTTTCTGCAACTCCATTTTGTTTAGGATTATAAGTGGACTATCAACTCCCTCTTAATCCCAGACTCCTTAAAGAGTGCTATAATCTCTTGTGATGTATATTCTCCTCCATTATCAGATCTTAGTATCTTGATTCTTCTTTCTGTAAGGTTCTCCATTTCAACTTTGAATTCTTGAAATTTTGTAAATAATTCATCCTTGGTTTTCATTAAGTAAACCCAGGTCTTTCTTGAATGATCATCTATAAATCTGACATACTATAGATGACCTCCAAGTGATTTAGAAGTTGTAGGACCACATAAATCATAGTGAATGAGATCCAAGATTTCTTTTGATCGTGAAGCATTGCTTCCAAATTTCTTACCCAATGCACATCCTTTACAGACACCTTCATGATCATCTTTCAGATTAAGAATTCCATCTACTATGGAACTTAGGGTTGGAAGGATTTTGAAATGTAGATGACCAAATCTTCGATGCCAAAGTTCACATGGGCTAATTTCAATGTGAACTAGGGCTTGAGCCACAAGAGACATTAATCTGTAGAGTCTTCCTTCTCGAATGCCTATAACTCTACGTTGATCTATACTTGAGCCTTTTCCCCATACAACGAACTTTCCATCAATGAAGTCTATTCTATCACCCTTATCTTCTAGACTTTAAATAGAAAGTAAATTCTTGTGCAAACTTGGAACAAAGAGAATGTTGTTGAGGTGGATGTTGCTTCTGTCTCCCAACCTTATGGAGGTTGATCCAATACCTTTTACGTGATAGCTCTTGTTGTCTCGAAGTTCCACTCAATAAACAAACTTTCCTTTTGATAAGGTCTTCAATGTATTGGAGTGACCAGTGATGTGCCTTGATGCACCACTGTCAATTACGCAAATGCCTTCATCTTGAAATGTGCCAGAGAGAGCCGAGAAGAGACCTTCATCCCTTCCTTTGATTGATACCTCCTTTGTAGAGAATAAGAAATTCCATGCTTCGTTATTACCTTTCTTGAGATGGCTTGCAACCTTCTTGATGAACTTCTTCACTGTAGAGGAGATCTTCATGATGCCCTTAGATAACCTTAACTCCGATACCATGTTGAGAATCCAATAGGGCAGTAAGTAGGTTTATTCTCTTAACTTGATAACTGTTTGTGTTACCTTTTTACTTATTAGCTTTTTTCCTTATTAGCTTTTTTCCTTATTATGACAATGTGCGATACATCAAACAACTACCAAAACAATAAAAACAATGACATAGTATATAGGATGCAAGCCAAGGCCAAAACCCCTCTTGAGGGGAAAACCCGTAAATCTCTTCTCTTCTTATAAATTCTTCAATTGACGAATACCATTACCTAGTGACTCAGACAAATACCCTGCAAGATCAAGATCAACTCGGCCTCCAGCTGTGGTGACTTCGACCTCCCACTGTAGATCCAAAATTTTGGCTCACGACAACTGTTGCTATTTCTCTTGGAGACTTCGATCTCCCTCGAATATCCTTCTCCTCCCTTCGCTTGCCTTTCCTTGAGTCTTAGGGCTAATAAGACACCCTAAGAGACCTTCGCTGGCCATTCTTTCTCTTCCTCTTCCTCTTCAAAGATCGAACTAGAGACAGTCCCAACGTAGAAAACCTAATTTCGATCTTCTCAAGAGAGAGAGAGATCTAGCTCAAGCACTTTGACTTCTTTAACTTCCTCTTGTTCATACCCTCTTCTTTGACTTCTTCTCTTCCTCTTCTTCGCATAGAATGAGAGGAGTGAATGTGTAGAATGAAGGATGAGTTCCTCTCTATAGATAGGCTCTTCCAAGGGGGAGACGTGGCTCTTCATGTAGGCCAACTTGAGAGCTCATTAGGCCGATTGATCTTGGAGGTATTTCGACACTTTAAAGGCAAAATAAAATTATCTTTACAAGATACAATGTTGCCCATAGTGTCTTCAATATATGACAATGACTCTTTAACCTAGGACAAACCCTAGAAGCATTCAATGGGTGCTTGACCTATAAAATAAAAGAACGTGAGCATGAAAGCCATGCTCCAATAATAATTTCTTTTCATTTTATTATTTACAAGAATACATTTCATACTTATGAAGGTCAAACCTAGTTACACATTCTTCAACACCGGGTTCTCAACCTCTCATACAAGAAGTAATATCGAATCCAAGATGTGCTCCAATGGCCTCCTCCTCCTCTTTTATAGATTTGATGGACTCCTATTTTATTATTATTTTAATCATGGAGCGCTTTTCCCTCTTTTATTTCAATTAAAATATGTTTTTTAAATGCGGGAAAAGGGTAAAGTGGCCACCATGTCTCCTTAGGTCACTGAAACTCACATCTAACCATCCCATCCTATAGATCTTCTCATTCTAGTGCCAACGAGCTATTACACTAAGGCGTTTTGTCAAGTATTCCTCCTAGAATGCCACTTTAAGCGTAATTAATTGAGTCAGACCCAATAATAACTTCGTTTTTTGAAAGTTGTCGGAATGCACCCAAACGAAAGGAAAATTGTGTGGATGATGGAATATACCAAGTGGATGCCTACAGTTCTCATAAAAGCGCCTCAAAACCCCTCCAAATGCCCTTGGGCCCGCTGATGACACCAACCTGCACTTGTGGCCTATTTGCCCCCAACTCTGAAAGTCCATCCTAACCATGTCACAAGGAACACTAAAAAAATGAACATTACATTAGTTATTAAATATAAGAAGTAATTTTCTAACATTATAAAATCACTTTATAAAGTAAAGTGGCTAGAGAGTGAAATATGCTCGGTCGCTTCTGCATGCAAAGCATTGCCAATGGAAAAGTACCTCCCAAGCTGCAAAACTAACAACATATTAACTCCTCAATGGTAAAGATTATTAGTCATTGGATAGATTCTCTTATATGCGAAAATAAGTTAGATTTTTTACAAATTATTCCCAATAACCATAATGATAACAAGAAAAAGTACAAAGATGAAAACCATCCGACAATTATATATAATTACAAGTGTTTGCAAAAATGAGCTCTTTATTTTTGGTAGCACTTGTCTGAAATGATCAACAACGATTACAATGGTGGTGAGTCCAACCTTTCATAGAAGAATTTCTAACAGTTAGTTATTGATTAGTTGACTTCTCCTCATCAAAATATTGCTAGTCTTCCACAATCCGAGACACAACAAATTTTTAATTTTCTTAAATATTACAAAATGGCATGAATTTCCCCAAGAGTGTCGAATTTTCCCATATAGCTGAAAATAATTCACGATTTCCCTTTGAAAATGGTCTTCAATGGTAAAAAAGTGAAGTAGTACCAAGATCCCCACAATGTCTAGCATTTTTGGTCCATGAGTGAGTCAATTTGTCCACATAAAAGAGCGTGAATTGACCAAAAGAAAACAATTTTGCCCCTTTAGAAAAAAAATAGTTGTAATGGCTAGTAGATAGGTTCGCGTTCTAACTTTTCTATCCAATTTGGTTACAATGGCTAGTAGATTTTTCTCCAACGGCTAGATTTAACCCCATAACCATTTTTAACTTTGACATGGAATCAAATATTTTCTTAACAAGTCGACTTGGGCCCAGAGTGGTATATCTCCAATGCCTTAGTCTTCATGGAGAGGTTGGAAGCTGGGTTTTGCTTAGCATGTCTTGATTTGTACTGGGTCTATCTCTCTTCTCTCATATTTGCTAGGACATTGCCACATCACCACCTTGACTTCCATGTCATACTTCCTTTGTGCGTGATATCCAACACCACTGTTGATCTCAAAGTTCTAGCACCCGGGTTTTGCTCATCTTGTCGAGTTGATCAATTTTGACATAATACATGTATGATTTTACCCAATGCTCTGCCCAAAAATCCATTGGAAACATTTATTGTACTGTTGACCAAGTTTGATCAGAATGTAACTAGCCATCAAATGCTTTGATTGAGAAAATTTTATGTGCCATGGAATCCTCTAGTCATGCTCTACAATTTGAGCCTGGGTTGATATTTTGACCACATGGACCATTTTGCATTGGGAAACAGGAACTGCCATGGAAAACGTGAAAGTTGAGAAGTGAGACTGCTATGTTGTGAGAGTTGTAATGGGAAATACTGCATGAAGGCCAAGGTAACCTACAAACTCTATAGACACAAAACTGTATTGAATGACATAGGTGCAACTTAAGACAAGCCAGATTGGTCCATACACTGATGATCAACCCTACAAGGACAAGGCTCCCATAGAACCATGAGTCTCATGAAAAACCTCCCAAGGTCCTCCAATCTGGTTAGGGCTGAGATTGCCAAGATGAAGTTCTCAAGGGATGATGCATGGTCCGACCAATCATAATGAATAGAAACTCAAAAGTCAAGACACCAGGTTTGGAATGTCTAATACATGGCCTCACATGGTTTTTTTCAAGGCTTTGATTTGTGACCTTGGGCTTACAATGGTGGTGAATGATCTTCTTAAAAAAATCTATGTACACCCATTGATAGAGGGATAACAATGCAAACCAGTGTTATCACGAAGCTTTGAGGACAAATCTTTTTGAAGGGGAAGGCAATGTAACAAACTAAATTTATATAAAAATAAACACAAATAATGTAAAAGACAACAAATAAGATTAATGATTAATTAGTTGGCAATTAATGAAAAGGTATGTCCCTAAGGACATACTTGTTAGTGAAAAGGTGCTTACCTGGATATATATACATGACCCTTATTCTCATTTGTATCATCCTACATCAATTCTTTTATACAATATACAATTTACAATTACTGTCCTACGATGGATGTCTTTGTCTACAAAGTATTTTAATATTTCTGCTGCGTATATGACTTTTGGTCGTTACATTGGTATTATAGCTACGTCTGATTCGGCCTTTGGCCATCAACCTATCGTCAACCTTGTTGTCGTCATGATTTAAGCGTTTTGCTACACCAGTCTTGGATATTCTCCATTCCATTAGATTCGCCATCAAGCCTTTGGCCATTATAAAAAAATAAAAATAAAAATTATGTATAAAAACAAAGATAAAAAAGATAGTCAAAGAAAAAAAAGAGAAAAGGAAAAAAAATACATACAAAGATTAAAATAAAAAAATTTAAGAAAAATATCATATAAAAATATACTATTAAAAAAAAGATATATATAGTTTGGTGTAAATTTTGAAGGAGAACATTCATATATATAAAAAGGTTCTACATTATTGATAAAAAGTGCATGATAAAATTAAAAGAGAATGTTACCAAATATCTTTAAAGCTATACGTAAGAGAAGGAAGAGTAGATAATATTATCTTGATTCTTCATTAATTGGTTTACAAGCTCGTGGTGTTAGCAACCCATGGTATTTTCAAGGTAAAAGAAAAACAAAAGGAATACAAAATCTCTTTATGTGAATGGCAAGTTTTACTTTTTATGTGGAGAAAATTAACATAGTCAAAACCACATAAGTGGACATATATTTTATACTATACCCCAAAGATGCGAATAGCCATGTTTCACTAGGGTTGTAACTTTTCAAAAAGAAAAAAAAATTATAAATAAAAGATATATAAAAAGAAGTATTATATTATAAGGGGTATTTAAAGAAAAGTTAAAGTTATAAAATTATTGAAAATATATAAGTACAAAGTGGGTATTATTATAAAAGGTTACATAAGGAGAAAATATCAGTTAAGAGTTTACGTTAAAGTGAAGTTGAATTAAAGTTTAAAGAGTTATATGAAATTTAAAAAATAAATACAAAGGACAATAAGATACTTAAAAGAAGCCAATTGAAACAATATTTAAATATTCTTTTTAAACTACAAAAGGAAAAAAATGGTAAGTAGAATTATATAAAAAGAATAAAAAGGAGTTTTGAAATATTAAGGATAATATGAAATAGGATTAAAAGAGTTTTGAAGAATTATATATATATATATATATATATATATATAAAAAGACATTTTTAAAGGAGGTTTGAAGTACAAAGTCCAAAGGAACTTTAAATATAATACCTTAAGTCATCTCGACAAAGCAAATGGGGTCAATCATTGAAAAAAAATGATGGATTTCAATTCTAAAATGATGAAGGAAGAAAGGTTTTCCTATAATGGTATTTTAGTTACAGACCACAGAGTAATTACATTAAAAGGAAGTATCCAAGGAAGATAAGTTAATGTCGCCATCAGCCCAAGCAATGATAAAAATTATATCGGCATCAACTTGGAAAATCAACTATTAATTCCAGAGCCAAGCATTGGCGTAAAGAAAAATATTTTTGACCAAAACAAGTATAAAATTAGTGATCTACAAGTGACAATAGGTCATTATGACTACATATCTCAATTTCATGTTGTAAGAATGGATAAAAACACTGACATCATACTCGGTCAACCCAGGTTTAAGGATTTGGGTACATTCATGTTAAACATATAGAAACAAGTTTTGACGTTTCCTTATAAAGGGAAGATGGTCACATTTCGAGACATAACAAGTAAATCGAAATCAATAAAATCTTCATTAGAAGACCTTAAGGATATCTCATGCTTGAAGTTTCAAGATAACGAAAAAACTATGTCAAAGAAGCAAAAAGACCTTGAAGAAATCATTTGCAGCAAAGACAAATAAATTTCGCGCCCCAGAGATCACCAAGAAAAGCTACTCGAACAAGTCAAGAAAACTAAAGCATCAAAAAAGGAACTCAAGGAGTGTTTATTAGAACAAGAAGAAGAAAATTTACATTTAAAGAGCCTTAACCAAACATTAGTAGAAAAAATCAAGTGTCTAAAAGATGAGAAGTGTGAAGGCCAAAATAAAATTGACTCACAGAATGAGGAATGCTTATAATCAAAATCAAAATCTGCTCAAACAGATTAAAAAACTTGAGGACGAAAATAAATCATTGACGAATAGGTTCAAAGAACTTGTCGCAAAGGAAGCATCAAAATCTCCAGATGTAGTAGTGCAAACAGAAGAAGCAAACATCAATACCACTAATCTCGTAGTTCAGGCAAATCCAAACCCTATTGAAGTAAAAAAGTACTCAGAGGTTGTCATTCAGACAGAGGACACCCCAAATAAGGATTCAATAGTTAAGTCAACAACAAAAATGCTTGATGGAAATAGGGAAACTGCCATAAAAACATTTAAGTTCAAACAAGAAAAATTCCTTATCTACATCCGAATCACAAGAGTAGGTGCCTTAATAAATCTACAAATCTATATCACGCAGAACATAAACAAAAAACTTATGTTTCGAAGAACACTGAAGTGAGCTCAATTCAGTCATATGATAACTATTCACCTTACAGCTCCAAGGATCGAAAGATTTCCAAGAAGATTAAACTAGGATGGTCTAATCCATTTTCAGTACGACAAATCTTTCTATTGCTCAGAACATCATATCGTCTTGTATCAACAAAGATGAAAGCTTAGAAATAAGAAGATATGCCGTTCAACAGAAGAGAACCGATCCTTCATCAGTAAGCTTTGAGGACAAAGCTTTTTGAAGGGGAAGGCAATGTAACAAACTAAATTTATATAAAAATAAACACAAATAATGTAAAAGACAACAAATAAGATAAGTGATTAATTAGTTAGCATTTAATGAAAAGGTATGTCCATAAGGACATACCCGTTAGTGAAAGGGTACTTACCTGGATATATACACATGACCCTCATTCTTATTTGTATCATCCTACATCAATTCTTTTATACAATATACAATTTAGAATTACTGTCCTACGATGGATGTCTTTGTTTACGAAGTATTTTAATATTTTCGTTGCGTATACGACTTTTGGTCGTTACATGTATATATAGCCACACTTGACCTCCATTGAAGGCAAGCAACTCGACAAGCTTTCAGTGAAGCAAAAGTGCGAAGGAAAGGTGAAGGAGGAGTGTGAAGAAGAGGCTGCAAAGAGAAGTGCGAAGGAAGGACAAGAGGGTTTCTTCTGGGCAGTGTGAAGGAAAGGTTTCTTTTGGGGCAATGAAGGAAGTTTCTTCTGGGCAACGAAAGAAAGGTTTCTTTTGGGTGATCGAGATCTAGAGACTGAGTTTCTTTAGAGGAGACCAGTGAAAGCCTAGAGAGCAAGATTCTCTAGGGAAGCCGTGAAGAAACAGTGTGAAGGATAGAGACCGAGTTTCTCTAAGGAGTCGAGGAGTGCAATTCCAAATCAAGAAGGAAGTCAGAGGGAAGAGGCAGAGCATCAAGGTTCTTGGGAGGATACTAGAGTCAAGGGTATGTGTCATGGTCTTGGTACTCATCAATTGAAGATATAAAAGAAGAATTTTGATCCGGTTTTCCTCTCAAGAGGTGAGATGTTTTGGCCCTGGCTGAGAAGCCTACATACTATGTCACTTGTCTTTTATTATTGGTAATTGTCTTGATGAAAATAACACAATAATAACATAACAAAGAAAAGATCATAAGCTAAGAATTAAAAGTATATCACAAGCAATTATCAAGTAGAGAAATCTTTTAACTCTGAATGCCCTAGATTTCTAAACATGGTATCAGAGCTTAGGTGCTGAAGTCAAGAAGGGGCATTCAAGCAAGTAAACACAGGAGAATCAAGCTTCAAAGAAGGATCGTAGAAAATCCAAGGGCTACCAAGGGCAAACCTTAGATCGAAGAAATCTACACCAACAAGAGTCTTGAAATCTTCTACAAGAAGGAAGCAGGTAGAAAGACCGAAACCCTAGAAGCACTCTAGAAATCATACATCACCAAAGAAGTTGAAGCTCTTCACATCTAAGTAAGGTTAGATGGAAAGGCAATCTTCTCTCTGTTAAAGCAATGATCTCACTTGAAAGGGAATATCTGAAGCAACAAGTTCGTGATCAAGTTGAAGATTCTATCTTCACAAGTACCTTTTATTATAAGCTAATCTAGTAAAAATGACTTCATGTTTCAAGGAGAACCAAACGCTGGTTGGGATATCAACATTCCTTGTATGGAAAAGAAGGATAGATATAGTCCCCAAAGTAAATAAAGTCATTGATCATGTCCATGGAAAGGTCTCCAAGCCATCCAAAGAACAAGCATTATATTAGAATTTAAATTCTAAATTGCTGTAGACTTATAATAAAAGACCAGATAAATTCTGAATGTAATATATATATATATATATATATATATATATATATATATATATATATATGGAATGATGTTTACAAGGTTGAGGTGGTGCTCCTTAAATAGGAGTTGACTAGCCATGCCTAATCAGAGAGACATGTCCCTTGGGGACTGATGTCTCTTCATTTAACTAATTATTTGCTAATTAATTGATTATAATTAATAATTTATTTATTTAAATAATATTTTAATGTTTTAATATTTATTTAGTTGGTATTACTTTAAGTTCATAACATTGCCTTCCCCTTAAGATGCTTTGTCCTCAAAGCATAGGTCGGCCTGGGTGTTGATGCACAAAACATTCTGATTCCCAAGACGAATCTTCCTCTGGTAACCTCTTCCATTTGATGAGGTATTCCTTTATTGTCTTAGATCATAAAACCTTTTCTCGGGTAGCGAGTATACCTTCAGGTTCAAGGACTATTCTTCCTTCTTCATCGGTCTCTAGTATTTCTGTTTGTGCTATTTGGTTTTTCCCTAATACTCTTTTGAGACTTGATACGTGAAAGGTATTATGGATTCGATAGTTGTCTGGTAACTTTAACCCATAAGCTACACTACTTATCTTTTTGATTATCTGATACGGTTCATAATATTTAGGTGGCAATTTATTCTTCCCTTGCTGGTTTAGTGATAATTGCTTATAAGGTTGGAGTCTAACAAAGACCCAATCTCCCTCCTCGAACTCTCTCTCAGAGCAATGTTGGTTAGCTTGTTGTTTCATTCTATTACGAGCCATGGTTAGATTTTCTTTTAGTAAGTTGATGATCCTTTGACTTTCTCCTAAGTGGTCTTTAACTGCTGGTACCCTAGAATCAAGGAGTGCAAAGTCCTTCCACCTGGGTGGCTCGTAACCATATAAGGCTTGGAAGGGTGTCATCTTGGTTGACGTGTGGTATGTAGTATTATACCACCATTCTGTTAGGTGTAGCCAATGTGTCCATCTGTTTTGTTTGTCTGTAACGAAACAACGAAGATATGTTTCCAAGCATTTATTAACGATTTTGGTTTTCCCATCTGTTTGGGGGTGATAGGCCGAACTCATATTGAGGGATATTCCTGCTTGATGGCAGAATTCCTTCCAAAAGTTTCCTTTAAACCTTACATCTCTATCACTGGCTATGACCTTAGGAAACTCGTGTAGTTTGTAAATATTTTTACAAAACACATCAGCGATTTGTTTAGTTGTGTCAGTCTTTTTAATAGCCATAAAGTGGGCATATTTTGTGAGCTTGTCGACTACTACAAATATTTTATCCTTTTTGTTAGATGTAGGTAGTCCTTCAATAAAATCCATCGAAATATCCTCCCACTTCTGATTTGGAATGTGTAGTGGATGTAGCAATCCTAGAGTTGGAACATTTTCGCTCTTGCTTCTTTGACAAATATCACATTCTGCAACATATTTATGAATTTCCTTGCTCATACCCTTCCAATAGAATGACTGTCAGATGTTGTAGTAAGTCTTGTAGAATCTGACATGTCCGACTGTTGGCGAATTGTGAGACTCCTTTAGTATTTTTACCTTAAATTTGGATGCGGGTGTTAGTTAAATTCTAAATTTCTACCCTTGTACCATAAGATGTCATTTTTCCACTCAAAGTTGGTATACTGACTAATATTGTTAATCATGGAGTCATAATCCTTATCCTTGGCATATTCGGCTTGTATTTCGTCCAACCATTCCAGAACAACTATCATGGCAGCACATGTTGTGTGATCGTCATCTTTACGTGAGAGTGCATCAGCTACAACATTCTCCTTTCCCTTCTTGTGTAATATTTCTAAATCAAAAGCTGAAAACTTCTCCATCCACTTTTGTTGTTCTATTGATAATGTCTTTTGCTGAAGTAAGAATTGAAGACTGTTGTGGTCGGTTCGAATTGAAAATTTACTTCCAAGCAAATATTGGCGCCATTTCGTCAAAGCGTGTATGATGGCGAGCATCTCCTTTTGGTATGTTGATTTTAAGCCTTCTCGTTTATTAAGTTTCCTGCTCTCAAATGCTATAGGGTGGTTGTCTTGCATTAATACAGCTTCGATTCCGAACCCAGAAGCATCACATTCAACTACGAACGGTTTGGAGAAGTCAAGAGTTGCTAGTACTGGTGTGGTTGACATCACTTCCTTTAATTTCTCAAAACACTTGTTTGCTTGGTCATCCCACTTAAAAGCATTTTTCTTTAACAAATTCGTCAGGGGTGCTATCAGATGTGCGTAGTTTTTTATAAATCTTCTGTAATACCCTGTTAAACCTAAAAATCCCCTCAACTTAGATATGTTCTTGGGTTTGGGCCATTCTTTGATTGCCTTGATTTTGTTGGGATCCACTTGGACTCCTTCCCTTGATATAATATGTCCTAGGTATTCAACTTCCTTCTGCCCAAACGTACATTTTGATAGCTTGGCGTAAAACTGGTTCTTTTCCAAAACAGACAACACTTCTTCTAGATGTTTGAGATGTTCTTTCCACGTCTTACTGTAGACTAGAATATCATCGAAGAAAACTAATACAAACTTCCAAAGATAAGGGTGAAAGAGCTCATTCATGGTTGCTTGGAAGGTGGCTGGTGCATTTGTTAATCCAAATGGCATGACCTTGAACTCGTAATGCCCTTCATGAGTCCTGAATGCTGTCTTTTCGATGTCTTCTAACCTTACTCATATTTGGTAGTAGCCTGATCTTAGATCTAACTTGGAAAAATATTTTGCACCGTGTAATTCATCTAGCATTTCATCAATGAACGGAATCAGAAACTTATGTTTAATAGTGATTTTGTTTAAGCCTTTGTAATCTATACATAATCAGAAGGATTCATCTTTCTTTTTGACCAATACTGCAGGTGCAACATATGGACTTCTACTCTTCGTAATGATTCCATGCTTTAGCAGGTCTTGTATTAAGCGTTCTATTTCTGTCTTGTGGTGATGGGGATAACGATATGGCTTAACATTAATTGGATTTGAGTCTGGTTTGACTTCGATAATGTGTTCAATTTGCCTTTTCGGGGGTAACTTCATTGGTAGATCTTGGAAAACCTTCTCGTATCTCTGGATCAAGGATGAAATCTCTGATGGTTGATGAGTCCCTTCTATCGATAATAATTCCAAGTGTTGACATTGTGCAACAAATGCTGGTGCCCCCTTGCGAATAAGCTTCTTCATTTGTTGAGCGAAGATGACTTGTGTTGGTGGTGCTTGAAACTCTAATAACTGATATTTCCTTCCATCCCATTTGAATCTAATGAACTGTTTTATGTGATTTGCTGAATATGTGCCTAGTGTTCTTAACCATTGTACTCCCAAAACAACATCTACTCCTTCTAGGGGAATCGTATAAAAATTGGACTCCATTGCATAGTCGTTTAATTGCAACTTAACTTTATGGCACTTGCCCACTCCATCTATACGCTTTCCAGTTGCTACCATAACTTTTAAGTCTGCTACTGGGTACGCAAAGATGTTCAGTCTTTTTGCAACATTGACATCTACAAAGTTGTGCGTACTTCTTGAGTCCAATAGAACAATAACGCTTTGCTTCTTGATGTGACCTTTAAGCTTCAGTGTTTGTGGTTGAGCTATTCTTGTGATGGCTGCTATGGAAATTCGTGGCATATCGTCTTTTGATTTTGGACTAGGGTTTGCATTTTCTTCATTTTCCTCTTCATTAGAGCTGTCTTTTGAGGATTCTTCTTCTTGTTCAGCTTCACAGTTGTACAATTTTTCTGTTGCGCATTTGCGTCCTGCATAATACTTGTCTCTACACTTCCAACATTTGCCATCCTTTTTTCTTTCGACATTAGATTGTTGATTTCCTTCACTTCGTAATGGTGGTGGAACATACTTACTAGTATTTTTTGACGAGGGTTTACCTGCCTTTCCCTTGGAATAACTGTTAGTCCTGTCGTTACTGGCATATGGTGCTTTGTGAAGTTTATATTTTCGCTCGATAATTATGGTTGCATGTTTGGCCTCCTCAATAGTTTTGGGTTTATGCAATTTTAATTCTTCGCGAATGTAATCTTTAAGGCCACAATGATACATTTTTAGCAGCTCCTCATCTGAAAACCCTCTCTGCCTTACTGCTAATACTTCCCATTCGTGAGTGTATTCACTCACTGATCCTTTTTGCTTCAGGTGAACAAATCTCTCGTAGACATCATCCTCCTCCTTGTCATGAAACCTTTTTAATAGAGTGTTTTTAAGGTTTTGCCAATTGAACGAGCAACCCGTGCATTTAGACAACCACCACAAAAACCAATCACACGCTTCTGCTTCTAAGTAGTTGGACGCAGTCACGACTTTTTCCTGTTCGCTGAGTGGAGGGTTTGCTAAATAAATTGCATCCATCTTATTTACCCATACGACAAAGCCTTTAAAGTTCTTACCATCATACTTCGGTAATTCATTTTTGATTTTAAGATGGTTCCTTTCGGAATATTGAGTATAATATTGGCTTCCTTTGAAGTGAATTTGGGGTATTTGTTGCTTCTCACGTCTCAGGAAGTCATGCTCTAGAGAAGTCTCCCCTTCTGGAGTCTTGGGACTTTGTGTAGCTGAAGGTGGATCGGTCTCTCCGAAGCGCCGACCCATCAAGATTTTAAAGTAAGATATTGTTGGCCATCTGTTCCTGCTTATTAACTGACTTCTCGATATTATCCAGGCGTTTATTCAGCTTGCTGATGTCCTCTTGAAACTTTTTCATATTGTCATTGTTGTTGACTACCATTTTATTTTGTTTTTTTCTTGAAGACCCAATTTTTTTTTTTTTAATATTAATAATATACTTTTTTAATTAATTAATTAAACTTTAGTGCTTATATGATATATATATATATATATATATATATATATATATATATATATATATATATATAATCGATTTATTTTTTTAAGTGGATAGGCGTCACGGCTCAGGTCACGTCCGTTTACCCCATACATGACCCCATAACTTCACCCCGTTTAATATTGTGGCCCTTCCTGTCCGATTGTAGTGTTGACCAACGAACACGATGCAGTGTTTTCCATAGTGGCCATTGTTAAAACTGCAGACGCCCGACTGTGTATCACCGCGGTGTAAACGTCAGCACGACAACTGTCACAGGGTTGTACGTCGGTCCTGCCCCCGTCATGCCCGTGGATCTGCAGAGAGCACCTGCGGTCAGATCTTATGTGTGCTTAGTCGATCGCAGAGAAGGTTCCTCCCCACACTGCTCTCCTTCCATGCCGCACATCACGTGGACTCTACTCCTTCGATAATTATTGCAACAGCACAACCGTAGATCAGGCCAAGGATGGGAGGCCTGTAGGGCCTGACGGCCAACGAAACGTCTTGGGTGTCACTAGACGGTTTTTGGCTTTGATACCACTGTTAGAATTTAAATTCTAAATTGTTGTAGACTTATAATAAAACACCAGATAAATTCCGAATGTCATATATCTATATATATATATATATATATATATATATATATATAAATTAAATGATGTTTACAAGGTTGAGGCGGTGCTCCTTAAATAGGAGTTGACTGGCCATGCCTAATCAGAGAGACATGTCCCTTGGGGACTGATGTCTCTTCATTTAACTAATTATTTGCTAATTAATTGATTATAATTAATAATTTATTTATTTAAATAATATTTAAATATTTATTTAATTGTTATGACTTTAAGTTCATAACACATTATCCGAATACATGGAAAGGGATCTCAAGGCTCAAAAGATTCTTAAGGAGTCTATCGAAGATCCTCTCATTTCCTATGTAGCTGAGCTGGAGACATCTAAAGAAATATATGATAAGATGATAGAACTTTTCTCTAAGAGCACGATAGAAAATATCATATCACTTAGATGTGATCTATATAAATTGAAGGTGTCAAAGGATGAAGGGGTATTGTCATGTCTTTCAAAAGCATCTCAAATAAAAGGGCAACTGCAGGATCTTGGAGAGGTGGTATCTGACAACGGAATAATCGCCATTATTCTAAATGCTTTGACTAATGAGCAAGGTAACTTCATATCTACTAGTGAAGAGGAAGCTATCCCATTCATCAAATTATGGTCTCTCTGCAAGGCAGAAGAAGACAGGCTGAAGAAAGAAAGTAAAAGCTCAGATAGAAGGGATCAATCAGTAACAAGAAGAAAAGGGAAATTTGGAAAGTTTGATCGTCCAAAGAAAAAGAAGAACTTGGCTAAGGAAAGATGCTATGGTTGTCAGAAACTTGGGCATTATAGAAGAGATTGTCCTAAACGCAAGGGGGACATCGAAGAAGCCCATGTTAAGGAAGTGAAAGAACCTGAGACAAAGAAGCTTAAGAAGGAAGAAGCAAAAAGATCTCTACTATGACTAAGATGATCTTCTTCACTAGGAGTTACTTTTCACTTGTAAATTATAGATAGGAAGCAATGTATATAAGATAGGATGCATCAGATTAGAAAATAGCATTGTGTTAGAAGCATTAGAAGTAAGAGCTCGTGACATGGGAAGAAAAAATAATGTGTTGAATCAATTCTATTGTTTACAAAGAATGAGAGCTCTTGGAAACCTCAAGTGATACTTATAGAAATAAGTAGAGGTCATCGTAGACTAGGATCATCATACATTAGAAAGAAACATCTACCAGGTGAGGATATGAAAGATCCTCAAGTTTCTCTGATGGAACCCTTATCAAAGGATTCACCGATTTAGGAAGGAAGCAAGAGTTTCATCAGGAATTCCAACTCATGGGATTCAAGAGATGATGGTATGATGACATATCAGGAAAGTAGGTCTAAAGGATATAGTTCTTTCGCTCAAATGAAGCTACTACAAGAAGTTTGGATGATTGAAAGGAAAGATGAGGTATGTATGCAAAGATGAGATTATTATGAAAGTCATGTCATATGGTTGCAGATAATATGGATCACTATTTCTGTCTTGGGAAATATGATCATGAGAAGAAGGGATCTCCTCCTCCAAAAGATTGTAGTAAGGCATAAGTCACACTAGATGAAATCAACATAATATGTTCTCATATGAATCTTGAGGAAGCTGATTACAATTGAGCGACTATAATTGGAAGCTCCTATGAAGTGTGCAAAAGAAAGGAAGAGATCGTGACAATATGCAACAAAGGTAAAAGGCATTCAACATCCGAGTTTAAGAGGAGTTGACTAGAATATCTCCTAGAAAGATATGAAGGCTGTGATAGGAGTCGAAAAAAGATGGAGACCCTTGACAAAGGATATCTTTGGGAAATGTGTCAATCTGCATGCAGTATGCTGATTCCCATAGGAAGATGTCATGATGAAAGACCATCACAATGGTAATTTGGTTTAAGTGTTCATTTCTTATTTTTGAACTAATAACTGGATGGGCTTATGTAGGACTGCCAAAGGGGAGATTTGTGGATGACTTCCAAGAAGACCATATTGAAGGATATAAGATCCTTCTGGAAAATATGGCATGTAGGCAAAATAACATAAAGCGAAGGCCAGGAAGAAAATCTGATGGATCACTTGCTGATGAGATGAGGACATGACTAACTCATGGATGAAAGTGATGGATGGTCTGTGCCCTGTGAAGGTGACCCAAAAGATGAAGACTCCATGACAAAAGAAATTAATGGCATTGAAGAAGAAAGGAGTTCGTTAGGTAGCCTGTTGTTCCACATCAGGGGCTGTTGTAGGTCCCTAGTTAAGAGGGAGCCTCAAAAGAAGTTTCTTACTTGGAAGAAACTTGGAAATTACTAAGCAAAGAGGAAGCTTAGGTACATTTGTTTTTGGTAGGAATGAGTACATTCCTTAGTGGAATATGGCGTCCTTATTTGAGAGGGAGAGACAGACATGACATTCTGGTCTTCACCTGGGAAGACAGAATGGAGGATTGGGTAATTACTTGGCATCCGATACTCTTCGGGGATGAGGTAGGGCATCCAATGAAAGAGTAGTCGTGGAGAACCGATATTCTTTGAGGGTCGGGGAGTCCAAGATAAGAATAGTCCTCATGGAACATACTCTGAGAGAACCTGGGTGGGGTATGTTCTGAGAGAGACAATGATGAGGGTGTCTATAAATCATTGGTCTCGCCAGCATTGAGCTCAGATCTTGGGAGATAAGGAGCTGTTAGTCAAGGCTCTATGTAACAATGCTGGTTGATATGATGCTATACAAATGAGTTACCAATCCGAATTCTTCTTATGAGAAATTCTTCAGATTGAGAAAGTCCAAGTACCATTATGAACACCTCCCTAGTTAAGAGGGAGTGTTGAAAAGTGTAACTAGGTTTGGTCTTGACTCTTCATAATGACATGTAATTATGATTTTATGTAATGAGATGTAAAGAAGAAAAATAAAATTACTGTATTGACTTGCTACATGGGTTTCATGAGCAAGAGATTTTGTTTTTGAAGTCAAGACTCCCATTGAGAGTCTTTAGGATTTATGTGTCATATAGTCATAAAATGATAGAGTCATTTTCATGTAATGAAGTCATGTTACACTTTGTAAAAGGTCAATATTTTCTATGTAAAGTATCCTCCAAGAACTTGTCACTTATCCTCTTCAAGTCGGCCTACAAACGATGGAAGAACATGCTAGAAGAGGCCAACCTAACCTCTAGTGATCATGTTAGCCTAAAGGACATATGTGGAGGTGTATATATAGCCACACTCGACCTCCATTGAAGGCAAGCAACTCGACAAGATTTCGGTCAAGCAGAAGTGCGAAGGAAGGGTGAAGAAGGAGTGCGAAGAAGGGGCTGCAAAGAGAAGTGCGAAGGAAGGACAAGAAGGTTTCTTCTAGGCATAGTGAAGAGAGATTCTTTTGGATCAGCGAAGAAAGATTTTCTTTTGGGCAGTGCAAAGGAAAGGTTTCTTCTATGGCAACGAAGGAAGTTTCTTTTGGGGCAACGAAGGAAAGGTTTCTTCTGGGCAAGCAAAGGAGGGTTTCTTCTGGGGTAGCAAGAGAAGGATTCTTCTGGGTGACCAAGATGTAGAGATCGAGTTTCTCTAGAGGAGACCAGTGAAAGCCTAGAGACTGAGATTATCTAGGGAAGCCGTGAAGAAGCAGTGTGAAGGATAGAGACATAGTTTCTTTAAGGAGCCGAGGGGAGTAGTTCCAGATCAAGAAGGAAGTCGAAGGGAAGAGGCAGAGCATCAAGGTTAGTGACAAGGTTCTTGGGAGGATACTAGAGTCAATGGTCTGTGTCATGGTCTTGGTACTCATCAATTGAAGACCCAGAAGAAGAATTTTGATCGGGTTTTCCTCTCAAGAGGTGAGAGGTTTTGGTCTTGGTTGAGAAGCCTACATATTGTGTCACTTGTCTTTTATTATTGGTAATTATCTTGATGAAAAGAACACAAAAATAACATAACGAAGGAAAGATCATAAGCTAAGAAGTAAAAGTATATCACAAGCAATTATCAAGTAGAGAAATATTTTAACTTTGAATGCCCTAAATTTCTCAACAAACCCCTTGGTTGATGGATTTCCAGCACTGTCAACATATCCCAATGCCGATGTTTGCAACATTGATGTAAACAATACAAAGGAACCTATCCAAGACTCAAGGCATGAACAAAGGCAGTCCTAAGAACAAGTAAACTTCATTTCACCACATAAATGTGCTCAACTAGAGAGAATCCTATTTACTATGCCTTGAGGACAAAGCATTTGTTAAGAGGGTGGTAATGTTGTAAACATAATAATAAAAATATAGTAAATATTTAATCATAATAATATAATTAGTTTAATGAAAAATCAAAGGGCACATACCCTTTTGCCTCGTGACCAATTATTGCATGTAAGTAGAGCATCATGAGGCTCATTGTAATCGTCATTCATTCATAACATAAATCATTTATCATTCTATATACATTCTATATTCATTTATTACAGTGGATGATTTGACTTGCACAGTTAATTTCTCCAAGTCAATGAGAATACAAATATTTTATAATTTTATAATTCCTTTTCCATTTGGTGTAAACAATATGCATATAATCTCTTCCAGGCCTACTTCATGGTATATGGTTCCCACACTAGTGGGTCAAATATGGTAATGGAGTACATAAATATTTGACATTATTTAGTGATTGTATAAATGTTATAGGCGGTAGAAACAATTTCGGAGATGCTGAAGCAAGATGGTTATGCACCTGATCTCTTTTGTGTGACACAAGTAATGAGGTGAGTCATCTGATTCTCTATTGAAATTTCACATAATGTCACTCCTTGAAAGGTGGGATATGAATTGCCTTAATATTTTTGGGAAACACACATGCTTATGATATTGTGTTATTGATGAAAGACTAGTGATATGCAACTTCAGGTTAATCTCTAAATTTTCTTCCAATATGGTTCTGTTCTTGTGATCTAACCTTCAATCTTGCTAGGTGAAATATGACATGGTGATATGCAGCTTATTTTGAGAGGGTACCCCGTGTTGGTTTGTTTCTAGCTGTAATTTCAGGTTCTTGTATGATGTTCCTGGAGTGTGTATAGTGTTCACATATCATACCAAAAAATTGTTGGTTCTGTTACATAATTTTGATGTGATTTGATAATTTTGTTGTAAGGTTTACAGTGTTACTTTCATTTGTCACTAGGCAATAGTTGCAGATGGTGAGAAGGTTCCATTATTGGAAACGATTGGTTTTCTGGTAAAATGACCTATTTTTTGTATAATGCTTGCTTTTATTGGATCAATACAACAACACAGAACTTATATTATTTTAGAAAATTCTGATTACTGATAGTGTTCTCTTAAATTGAAGATATTGCGCGTTATCATAAACATGGTGGTGAAAGAGCAAAAGGACAACATGTATTTATCCCCTTTTAATGTTGTATATATCATTTTTCTTGTAGAATAATAAGCAATGTTAACCCAAGTTTATAAATAGACTGTGCGATAGACCTAGCTATAAAGTGAATGCGATGTTGGATTAGCTAATGAAGCACATTTGAGAAGGGATTAAAATTTAACACTTGATCTTGAGATTTTGAAAGCTATTTGGTTATGTGTAAATCAATGTACATAAAGTTGACTTCCTTGAGTAAATAATTATTTTGCTAAAGTCGTCCTTCTTGATAAAAGAATCATCTTGCAGTGCGCATATGCTTTGATCTCTTTGCAAGTTTGCCCAACATGGTATGAAAAGAAAAAGAGGTCCAGGGCTTGTGATGTCAGAGGTCATCTTGGATTGGAATCTGATACTATGAAGGGGATTGAGATCCAAATAGGAGATCAAGAATGCCATTAAAGAATAGAAATTGTACAACTCTATGAGATAGAAATCTCATCTTGTGATAAGATACAAGGTAATTTTATTAGTGTCAAACAGTGGACCACAAATAGGTCATTGCCACTGTGAAATACAATAGTGTCAATACAGTGTGGGAGCACAAAGGGCCACTCCTATGTAAAAGACTGAAAGCAGATCTAATTTAAGATCTAAAATCTAATAGAGAAGGAAGACAATATTGCTGGAAAAAAGTAGAGTGATACATGAACTGTCTAGGGCTACAAATCAAATGCCTTGGAGGGATGCCTCAGAAGAGGGCGTTACTCCTATGGGCCATTTACCTCTGTATGTGTGCCTTTTCCAGTGGTTTCACCTGTGCATGCTCAGGACTCAATGTCAGCTGATAGCAGGACTGGCATATCATTTTTGTGCAATATCCAAGTCTGGAGAATCATCTGAAGGGGTAGGACTGTTGTGGCTCTTGCTTTATTTGCTGTTTTCCATTGTTGCAGTCCTTATTTAGGTTCTGGGTAAGGAAAATACAGCATTTGGCAATTTGGAAGTCATTAAACGCAGATGGGAGTCACCAGGGGGGATCTAACAGCTTGTATGTGTGATGGCATATCTATCAGTAGTGATTGCGTTGATGTATTAGCAGTCATTGGCTTGCTTTGGGACTCATTCCATGGACCATCAATTCTGAAACGAGTCCTTAAAAATATATAATGTGTGTGGAATATTCACTGTAATAGTTGCGGATCTGAAGCATCCTTTTAAATTAGCATGACTGTCCTGATAGGAAAGATAGAAAGGATGAACACCCTACATAATTTGATGACATGAGGGGAATCCAGAAACCCCTCTCAAAGGTTGGGGGGGGGGTTATTATGAATAGAACACTCCAGAATGCTTGCATGGCAGCTGTAATACTAGGACGTGAAGTTCAGTTACAATGGGGAGAAGGAATAATTAAAGGGGATCCACATTTGAAGCCTATTTTATCATTATTTTAGGTTAGTTCCAAGATGAAAGGTCGAACAGCAATTTTTTAGGAGAGCATCCATCATGTGAAAGGGGACATTTCACTGAACAAAGCGCATTTTGTAGATTGACGAATTCTGTTCCATCATCAAGCAGCAGTTGTGAATGGGGCAAAATGCTTGGGAAGTTCTTTTGGAGATTTTTCTTTGGTAGTAGTCTGTGTTCCGTGTTTGGGCAAAGGGGGTTAACTTCCCAGAACTCTACCATTCTACCTAAGCAAGTCAAGCAGATAATAAAGGTTTGATGGAGCGACCTGAGTATATATATACAAAATTATATGGCCGACCCATGTTGAGATTTGTGCTGACAAGTATTTATATACGAGTTTGGGACATTATTTTTGTTATCCAGAGCAAGGTCGCATCGTTGCAGCCCCTTAAACTAGAAATGAAAGCATATGTCTATGAGAGGGCATTCCCAGATTGGGATAATGTATTAGGGTGCATTACTTCTACTATGTATAACATTTTCTTAAGCCTGTATATCCCTTGGCCAACAGATGAGGCATTGCCAGTGGACAGAGGACATGTCTGAGCCTTAAGTTTGTTCTGCTAATGAAAACATCCAACCAGTCCTCTATTGACTGGCAGAAGCACAAGAGTACAGTAACCATAAGCCCAATTTTTGGCAAAAGTTTGCCTCTTGTACCAGCTGGAAATGAAGAGAGGAATGGTTGATTGAAGTACCAGCCAAGGAAGCTTAACATGACAACAGTTTATGCTTTAAAGGAAGAAAATCAGCAAACTCCATTTGAGAGGTTAGACAGCAAGGAGGCTCAAGGCAGCATTCTCAGGATGGACTCAGTACATTGTACTGTGTTGGAACTTGGACTGACTTGGTCCAAGCCACAATTGAAGGAGGAAGCATCCACTTTGGAAGAAACGTATACTATAACCACTTATTTTGGTTTATTATTGTTTGATTTGTCTAAAGAGGATGTTAGGATGTCCTTTTATTATATTGTTATAAAACTGATATTTATGTTTGGAAATTACTGAGAGGGGGGTTGAATCAGTTATTTTAAAACTTAATTTTTTGTTTTGTTTTTTAAACTTAACTTTCTTCTTATGCAGCTCATGATTTATGTATATACTCAATTATTAATGATTTCCTTTTACAGTTACTGGAGAGAGACATTTGCAGATATACTTATTCAGAATTCAAGAGTATTCACACAATATTCAATAAACAACACATGAAGACACCAGATATAAGTGGAAAGCCATAAGGGAGAAAACCACGAATTTTTGGCTGAAAGTGATGTGAAGGCAAGCTCCTACTTCCTCATTACATCAGATTTTTGTAGGCTCCAACCTACAAGATGCTCTTACCTCAAAAGAAACTCCAACTCCCACAAATTTCTATAGGCTACAACCTATAGGAGGCTTCTACCTCAACATGCTACAACCTATTCTTTATCAAGCTACAACTTGAAAAGAGATTACAATCTCTCAATCACAATACTAAGTCAAGAGTTCTGGTTACTTGATATAAATTTCTGCAGTCAAGTCTACTGCACATCTTCTCAACTTCTCTTCAATTCTGTTCCTCTTCTGTTGCCCTCACAAACCGCTTAACATCAAAAGTCCTATTTCCATTCAACAATGTATATTTTATAAGCAGGTCTTATTGGCTGTTTGTATTCTCTGCAGGAATATGAATTGAGACAATGTCTCCTGGTCTTCTAAAACTGTTCGCAAGCCTGTCTCCTCATTTTCAGACTTGAAAAACATAATTTGTAATATAAAATAGGGTTGAAATAAAACAACTCAACAATAATTATTACAAGAGACGAATCATATTTGTATTAACTATATTTTCCTAGCTTGTACCATACATTTTTCTATTTAATGAAAATATATGCTTTCCAGCTTTGTGTCTCAATATGTCCTGTCCCATTTTTTCATCAAAATAACCAATCAACATGTTTGTTTAAGAGTGTTCAACCTTCACATTAATTATTGTAGCCTTTGAACTTCACATCCCTTTTAGCCTTTGCTCCAATCAACCTTGGAACGATGGCATTCAACTGCAATTAATGATCTTAACATGATCATTTGACATCAATGCAAACATTATCAACATTCTCCCCCTTTGGCATTGATGAAAACACCACAATCCCTTCTCTTGATTTTCTTGGACACCATCACCTCTTCTTCTACCTTCATTTTGTCTCCATGCCTCTACTTACGTCCCCCTTTGACATCAACGACAAGCGGTTTAGCTCTACCATGACAAGGTATTAATGCACTATCAATGTTGGACAATATAGTATTTTGTACTCGTAATTGCTCCAAAAACTATTCAATAAAAAACACTCACAAAACCTGTCTTTGTATGTGGATACCAGAGCACAAAACCCTAATTTATTAAACTACTCCTAAGTGATTCCTTCTAGCACCAACTGCAAGATATATTCTGTAGATGATACTAGTACTGACAATATGGTTGCATTGTATATTCCAAGACAACAACTATGTGGATGGAAAGGCTTTAAATATTTCATATATGTAGTAAAGTTGACTTAAATTAATTTCAACGCACACCCCAAGCCAAAGATCCAAGACCGTGAATTGTTGACATACAAATATAAACCCATATACCACTGTGATGCAATATTAACGCATTATTGTAATGAAATAATATGATATACACTAATCACATCAATGCATTAATATTTTTACTATAGAACCCTGTGATAATCTCCAAGATCAATGAAAATTGAGTATGCATGGCCAACAAAATATTACTACCGCAATTCAACACTTGCTCTATAATTTTTGTTCACAGGGCTACAATTCCAATGCTTGGCACTCGTGGAAATGGAGGTAGAATCCTTCCCTTACATCTATCTACTTCTCCTTCTCTACAAACTCCTGATTCACTCAATCAAGAGTCCATCAACTCGATCTTCTAACCGAATCCCTGACTATCTACAATGCCGCTTTGAAGAGGTCTTATGTCCTAAATTAGTTATGGTCTCTTTATATGCCTTTGCACTGCTAGCTACCAATATGTTTTTACTCCGTGGTACCTGTCAACAACCACCATCTTTACCACTATCCTGCCTGTTGACAACTATATTCAATCGAAAAACTCCCATTCACCAAGCTTCCCATCTTCAATTGCTCCATTCATGTCCACTCATCGCATATGATCCAATGAACATTGCACTTGCTTTGGTTAGTGCAATATTAAATATATTAATGTAATGCTAAGCACCATCCAGACACGTATAAATCAGGAGCATCGATTGAGAGACACTGAAAGCACACCTAACAGTTGTGAGAAAACCAAGAGGCTTCACCTTAGGAGCACATAATAACAAAGCGATGACAGAGTGAGAGTTGGTTAGAGGGACAAAATAAGTCACAAGCTCGTTAGTTAGACCAACCTAAGTCGGACAACGCCTTCTGGACCCAAGATGGGCAAGAACCATTGTATCTTACATATGCAAATATGAATCGTGGTTCCTGTTGTTGCGAGGTTGATGGATGAACTTACTACATTCATCCATATTGCACTTCTCATCACACCCCATATTTATCCAGGACGAATGGAGGTAATAAACCACAGGGGTACTGGACGATTCCACCGACATTCAGTGCGGTCCATTCAAACTCAGTCCATTGAAACACAACATTCAATACAGATAGTCCATTCAACATAGTGCATTTAAACGAAGTATTTTAATATACAATGTTGCTTAGATTAGGGCATAAAACCCTAATAGAATTAAAAGATGGAACTTGAAACTCATGATTGCAAGCATTAAGAGTCCACTCTCAAACAAAACGCGTCTCCCAAAGAATTGTGCTGTGAAGTGATGTTTCTCTCAGGCACATGGTAGGAAAATTGAACTAGACTGGTACACGGTATCAATGCTTCCAAGAGCATTTTCAGATAAGGAAATCAATAGGACTGGGTCTGCATATTCCTTGGTTGAGAAAAGCCAAACATTCGACAAAATCATTGCAAGAAATATTATTGGGGCACAGTAAATATATTAATGCATGCCAAAACATATTAATGATGAAGCCACTCTCAACACATCTCGAAAATTCAATGCATATCAAATTATAATCACCCCATTAATAACAATTGCTCCAACACATTTGAAAATGAATAGTGGTATAATTGCTTCAACCCATATGGAACGCTCTAACATCAGTTGCACAATAATGCTCATGAAATAATGTTGTGCTAGAGGTTGTGCCAGACAAATAATAATGAGGCTCCAGAAAAATAATAATGAATCTGCCAAGACCTATGCCAAACATTGAAACAATAATGTTGTGCCAGTTGTAATATGCTATTGCACGCTGAAGTATGATAATAAATAAAATTATTAAATGAGATAATCAATGGGGTAATGATAAATAATATGGTCAATGCACATATGTAGAGCTAACGTACAGTCAATTCCAATGCACAATCAATAATATATTTTTGCTGGGGCTATCCATATTAGAATAATGCTATTTAGTGTTTAATGCTCATTCTTATTAGCTGTTTCTATTTTTATCTTTTTAGCAGTTTCTTAGAAGAAACTGGTTCTTTCTATTTCCTAATAGAAACTTGATGTTTCTATTTCTGTAAATATCTCTGTATTACTTATTGAGCTTCATTTGCTCATGTAAATCAATTCAATTCATTCATTGATTATGGTATTAGAGCTTAGGTATTTTTTTTTAGGATAGTAAATTGATCTATTGAAGTCAAAAGAAGTACAAGTGCATATCTAAACAATCGATGCAAAAAGGGTACAAAGAGTTATCAAACCCCAAAGCCCTTGAAAAACAAGGACGCATACAACAACTCATTCCATGTATCAGACACGCCTGATAAACACCAATGACTACAATCTTTGAATTGATTCGGATCCTTTCTCTGACCTCCCTTGAAGTCAGTATTTTAAACTGAAGGGTGACCATCCTTGCGAAACTCTAACAATCCTGTGATGTCCAGAAATGTAACTGGAAACTTTGTCATATGGAGAACTTGCTTTGCCATGGGCACCTGAGCAGGCATTGGAGGTCGGTATCCTGCAGATTGCACCAGATCCTTCTGGTTGTAGCATCAATGCCCATTTGGCTCATTCCATTGGCTAATTCAATGAAATGATGTATTATACTAGCAATCTAGATGACCGCAAGCACTTTACTCGCCCATATCAAGAACCTTTACTTGATGTAGAAAGCTTCAATACGAGCGTTTAATAAATTTGTTATAGCAATGCACTAGACGACTCAGACCGAAAGTTGATCTTCTTGTTCACTTCAGAGGATTCGATGGTTGGAGATGCATCGACTTCATTGAATCTAATGGCCATGGTGGCTGTGTAATAATTAATGACGTGGAGGTCATTGTTTGCATGCTCGAGGTGAATGGCAGTGGGTGTTGAATTCGAGTGGCCGTCCAATGCAAAGATAAGCCGACACTACAATATTTGCAATGCTTGTAGCTAAAAACCATGCGGGTTCAACTCCGGATGAAATGTAATTCTCGGCCACTTAACCGCGTGGGCATTTTCGTATGCATCATTTTGGGCGCTGTTTCCTTTTTGCATTGTTATTGCTCACCAAAACGGAGAGATGTTGTAACATCACTTAGAAGAAACAATGACGGGTGCTGATCAAGCGTCGAGGGGCCATCCGGACTGCGCAATGATCGGAGGAGTGTCAAATACAGAAGTCGAGTACACACTGCAATAGAATCTTCTTTGGTGACTTTGATTCCTGCGTAGACTGTGCGTACACGGTGATTCCTGTAGACTGTGCGTACACGGTGATTCCTGCATAAACGGTGATTCCTCCAATTTTTTTAATACAAATTTTTAGACTGTGCGAAAACAAAAATTGGCTTGAATTCTGGTTTAACAGCAACTACAGGATAGGGAAATATTTTGTGAGTATAGTTTTCGAGTGCAGCATTCTGACAAATTTTTGTCTGCGAGGGTTCGAGGAATCTCGAAATCTTCACAAGCTATTTCTGGGCAACTTTTAAGGATTAGCCGACATCTGCATTTGAAATCTATGCCAGACTCCTTTCTTGTTTTCTATGTCTTGGGAAACGTGTAGATGACCTCGCTAACCAATCTGATGTTAGAAGGCAGTCAGTGCTTTAATGGCACCAACTATAACATCTGGAAACAAAGAATGTTGACCATTTTTGAATATAGGCATCTTGACTAGCTCGTCTTGAACAAAGAGCTCCATCCTGGTATAGCTGGCACCGATCAAGATAAGTTTGATGATTGAAATAGAGAGGACGTTATGCTTGTCAAGCTCTCTGTGACTGATGATCAGTTACCACAGATTCCTTCTGGCAAGACAGCTACCGAGATCTAGCAACATTTGAAGGAACTGTACGAAACATCCGACAAGAGAAGAGCTTTCTTTCTCAAGAATCAGTGATTCTCCATCATGATGGATGAACATATGTCTTTACAGGGACATCTTAACAAGATTAAAGACATTCAAGATTAGCTCGAAGCCATTGGTCGAACCATGGAGGAAGAAGATATGGACATCACTCTGAAAAGTCTACCAAAATCTTATGAGCACTTCATAGAAACACTCAACATTACCTCCACTAGTGTTGATCTGAAGTTTCCTGAGTTATGCACCAAACTCATGCAGCAGGATCGTTGGAAACAATAGTTTGGTAGTGGTGCTTCATTAGCCACTTCAGAAAATGCTTTTGCTGCCAAATATCAGTCCTCTCAGTCCTTTCAGCAGAAAGGTTCTTCTCAGTTTTTTGATCCTGATAGGAAGAAAAATGTGCAGTGTAATTACTGTCACAGATTCGACCACATGAAGAAAGATTGCCGACAGAGGATTGCTTCTGAACAGAAGAAACAGGGAGGGCCTCATTAGACAGCGAATGTTGCAGAACATTCTGAGCAGACAAAATCTGCTTTTTACGCCTTTATGGCTAAAAGGTCTTTAGATCATGTCCCGTCTTCGGCCTAGTACATTGACTTTGGTGCATCACGCTATTTCTCTCATAGGCGTGACTGGTTTACTGACTTCTCACCTTTCAGTGATTCAGTAGTATTCAACGGAAGTGAAGAGTACACAGTGGTTGGCAAAGGTGCACTTCAGATCCAGTCTGGTGGGTGCACACTCATCTTCCTGAATGTGTACTATGTTCCTGGTATGGAAATTAATTTGTTGTCTGTCAGCCAGATTATGAGGAACTCTCCTCAGCTTGATGTAGTGTTCAGTGCGCACAAGTGCTCCATTATTGACAGGGACACTAGTCTTACGGTTGCTGTTGGCCTAGAGGATCATGGTCTATACAGGCTTCTTGACACTAGAGATTCTCCAGAAGTAGCTCTAGCAGCTCGTGTTTCTCTCATCAACACTCTATGGCATCAGCGATATGGGCATCTAAACATGTAGCATCTCTCTCAGCTCTCTCGGGAGGGACTTGTGTCAGGGTTACCTGATATTCAGACTCGGCAGTTGGGAGTATGCGGCGCCTGTCTAGCTGGCAAGCAACATCGGTCTTCATTCACGAATGGAGAATCTTGGCGCGCATCTAAGGTACTCCAGTTAATTCATGCTGATATTTGTGGTCCTATGCATACATCTTCTATTACTGGTTGCAAATATTTTTTGCTTATTGTAGATGATTTCAGTAGAAAGATGTGGGTGTATTTTCTAAAATATAAATATGATGTATTTAGTATCTTTCAAAAGTTTAAATCCTTAGTTGAAAAAGAGTCTGGCTGTAATATCATAACTCTTAGGACAGATAACGGGGGGGGCGGGGGGGGGGGGGGAATTTTGTTCTTTTGCTTTCTCCAATTTCTGTGATACTCATGGCATCAAACATCAGTTAGCTACACCCTACACTTCTCAGCAGAACAGTGTTGTCGAACGCCGCAACTGTACGGTTGTTGAAATGGCTCGTTCCATGTTACAACACAGGAATGTTCCGAACAAATTCTGAGCTGAAGCAGTATTTACTGTTGTCTATCTTCTTAACCGATCACCTACTCAGGCTATTAAGGGGAAGACTCCTAAAGAGGTTCGGTTTGGCCGTAAGCCTAAGATCAGTCACCTCAAAGTATTTGTTTCAGTTGCATATGTTTGGATTCCAGCTGCTAAGCGCTCTAAGTTGGATTCCAAAAGCCAGAAACTCACGATGACAAGGTACAGTGATCATCACAAGGCCTATAGGTTGATAGATGTAGCCATTGGTCGTCTTAGCTTCAGTCGTGATGTAGTATTTGATGAAGACAGAGGATTCTTTCAGTCTCCTCCTTTTGAGCAGTGTTTTGAGGATCAACCTCACAATGTTCTTCTTCCGGTAAGTCCACCTGATGGGAGGGATGATGCAGCATCAGTATTTGATGATGCACTACCTGAGCTTCCTCCGGAAAATAACCCTCGTCTTGCTACTCCTATTGTTCCTGAGCCTTCTCCATCTCCTCCTGATATTGGTTCCTCTACTCTCCGGCCTAAATGGTGGGCTAAAACCATTGGTGATCTCCGGGATAATGAGCTCCTTGAAGGTAGAACTTCTAGACATAAGGGCAAACAACAGTCTACAATAATTTTTTCTCTTATGGCTAACCTGCATAGTATTTTTGAGCCTCAAACCTATTCAGAGGCTAAGGGTACACCTGAGTGGGAACAGGCTATGGAAGCTGAATTCCAGAGTCTTCAGAAGAATCATACTTGGACCCTTTCTGATCTTCATGTAGGGAAAAAGCCCATTAGCTGCAAATGGGTGTATAAAGTGAAATACAAAGCAGATGGAACCCTAGACAAGTATAAAGCTTGCCTTGTTGCTTGAGGGTTCTCACAGAAGGAAGGCATTGACTATGAGGAGACCTTTGCTCCTACAGCCAAGATGAGTACCATACGGCTTGTCCTTGCCTTAGCAGCTTAGTTCAATTGGAAAGTCCATCAGATGGATGTAAAGAGTGCTTTTCTGAATGGTGACTTAAAGGAAGAAGTCTACATGACGCAGTCTCCAGAATTCAAGGTTGCTGGTCAAGAACAGAAAGTCTATAGATTAGTCAAAGCACTCTATGGTCTGAAACAAGCTCCTCGGGCTTGGTACATGAAAATTGATCAGTACCTCACAGATCATGGTTTTCAGTGGAGTCCATCTGATGCAAACCTGTATATCAAGCATACTGGTCATGATATTTTGTTTGTGGTTGTCTATGTGGATGACCTTATCATTACTGGCAGCTCAACACATTTGATCCATGGGATCAAACAGGATTTGTGCAGCGCTTTTGATATGACAGATTTAGACTTCTTCATTACTGTTTGGGGGTTGAAGTCTGGCAGACTGAGAACAACATCTTTCTCTCTCAGTCCAAGTATGCCAGAAATCTTTTGGACAGATTTAGGATGCAGGATTGCGAACCTGCCACGATTGCTATGGAACCAGGGCTCAAACTTTCAGCTTAGTCATCCTCCCCCCTTGTGGATGAAACTTTATTCAAGCAATTAGTGGGCAGCCTCATCTGCCTTACTGCCACTAGACCTGACATCAGTTTTGCAGTGAACTACATTTCCTGCTTCATGTCAGCTCCTAACGCTGATCATTGGATAGCAACGAAGCGTGTGCTGCGTTATGTGCGTGGCACTCCTGATTATGGACTTCTGTACACTTGAAGTTTCGATCCTATACTCAGTGGTTACATAGATTCAGATTGGGCCGGTTCGGTTGATGACCGTAAATCTACAACTAGCTATGTGTTTAATCTATAGGATCCGGTGCTGTCACCTGGACTAGTAAGAAGCAACAGGTAGTGGCTCTCTCCTCAACAGAAGCAGAGTATCGGGGAGCAGTTAAGGCATCTTGTGAGGTTGTTTGGCTTTGACGTATGCTTGCGGATATGCATGTTTTTCAGACAGGTCCTACTCCCTTGTTCTGTGATAATCAAGGAGTGCTCAAACTTGCCAAGAATCCAATATTTCATGAACGAACAAAGCATGCAGAAACCTATTGTCACTACATTCGCCAGCTTGTTGAAGACGGATCCGTTCAGTTGTGATATGTTGCCACAACGGAGCAACCCACCGACATCTTCACTAAACCTCTTGGTCCTGATAAGTTTGTAAAATTCAGAGGGTCTATCGGTGTTGTAAATAGATTGAGCATTAAGGGAGGGTGTTAGGATAATGCTATTTAGTGTTTAATGCTCATTCTTATTAGCTGTTTCTATTTTTATCTTTTTAGCAGTTTCTTAGAAGAAACTGGTTGTTTCTATTTCCTAATAGAAACTTGATGTTTCTATTTCTGTAAATATCTCTGTACCACTTATTGAGCTTCATTTGCTCATGTAAATCAATTCAATTCATTCATTGATTAATCCATACTTATTATCCTTCTGTCTCCTCCCATCCCGCTCTCATTTTGTCTCCTGTCATTCTGTGCCTATCATCATCATATTCCTGACCACATAGTCATTACTTTTTCCTTGCATTACTTTTCCTTCAACAATTCATTCTTTCCATTACAAATGAGAATTACCTTGAGCGCTCAATTCTGTTTGGGCTTCCATTTCTTTCTTTGAGATGCTTGCTTGATCTTTTAGAGTTTGGTTTTAGTTATTCAATCTTGGTGATGCCTTTTTCAATGGCATTCACTAGCGAAGAGAAGTGATTGTAGAGAATATGTTCTGCAACCTTGAATGATTGTCCATTTGCTTCATTTTTCTTTTGTAGCTTTTGAATGTACACAATTATTCAATTGTTGAATGTATCAATGCTAGTGATGTCCCTTTTTAATGGCATGCACTGGTAAAATTTGTTCTCTCCTCTTTTATTTTTTTTCTTCATACATTCTAGTTTGCTAGTGAAATGTCCTTGCAATATTCTGCTTCATGGTAAGCTTTAGATTCCTGCAATAGCTCATGAACTATCATTTTCATTTAGATCTCTATTTTCTCTCTTCTTCTTTTTCTTTTAAAAATCTACTAAACACATTGTGTCAGGGATAACTAAGAATACCACATGTTGCAAAAGCAATTCAAGGAATTTCTTTTCCAATACCTCCAACATTCATCTTTTGTATCCATTCAGATTCCTGCATTCTAATATAGCATAGCATACGAATATTTGCTTTCATGATACGCAATTGAAATATTTAGAGAAGACCTTGTGATGCTATGGAATGTAGCATTGTAGTTTAATTACTTGTTGGCTTTTTGATTGCAGAGCCTTTTTCATTTCAATAGCTATCTTCACATGGATGTAGATCATGATGAAAGCTTCTATAAAAAAAATGTATAGAATTTGATGCTCTGCTTGATGGCCATACATTTGATTTTGCTTACATGCATATATATTTGAATTGAATAAGATTAACTTGAATACATGATTTATGCATTGATGCATTCCATAGACATATTTAAATTCAACAAAAGCTAAAGAATTTTGAGGAAATATTAATGATGCCAATATACAATGAGCTAGACTCATCTTTCAACATGGTTTGTCTAGATATTCAAATGTCTAACTTGACTATGTACATTTGAGAATGTCTATTTCCATGCTTATATACAAAATATACAAGTATATACAATTAAAAAAAATATTCTTGAATCAAGAATGGGTCTCTGAATGAAGAAACTGATTGATGTTGCTAGTTTATAAAGAAGATTTCTTGATCAATTTGATGATAGTCCTTTGCTCTTGTTGCTTCTTGACTGCTTCAAATTCCACACACAATCATATGCTTCTTGTTCTTGTAGTCTCTGTTATGAAACCAGCTCAAGAAAAGATAGAAAAGATAGATCAACGCCTTAGAATTCAGCCTCTTCGAGGGGGCAACCTCCTTTACATTACATAAATGAACAATTCTTGGATGATTCAAATGACAAAACCTCCTTTCTATATATAGGAGTCTAAGGAGTCACAATATAATCCAGCCGACCTAACAATAATAATATAAAGCCACAAAAATAACAATAGAGGGATTCTATGGGGCACAAAAATAACAATAAGGGGGTAATAGGGGCACAACAATATAAATAAGGGGTATAACTATAATAGTAATGGGGTAATCACTAGTATTATAGGGACCCAACATGCTCCTCTCCTTCAAAAAAGTGTTGTCCTCAACGCTTGAGTAATTCTGGATACTTTTGCATAAAATTCTCATCCTCCCATGTGGAATCTTCAGCGGATAAGTTCTTCCACTTGATAAGATACTCTGAAATTGATCGATTTCGTAGCTGTCGAGTTCTTGTTTCTGTGACTGCTTCCGGTTCCAATATAATTTTTCCTTCCTCGTCAAGTTCTGGCAATATTGTTTGATTTGGGAGCTTGTTGCCTATAACCTTCTTTAAACATGAAACATGGAAAACTGGGTGCAATCGAGAAGCTGCAGGAAGCTCCAATTTGTATGCCATAGTACCAATCTTTTGCAACACCTTGTACGGACCATAATACTTTGGTGATAATTTATTATCCTTCTTAGCTTGCTTTAGGGACATTTGCTTATATGGTTGTAGCCGTAGGAATACCCAATCACCTACATCAAAACTTCTTTCACTGCGATGTTGATATGCCTGTTGTTTCATTCTATTTTGTGCCAACACGAGGTTATCCTTTAAGAGTTGGAGGACTTGTTGTTGATGTTCGATGTGATGTTCCACTGCCTGAACCTTAGAATTTTCTCTTAAATATGATGTGATGGATGGTGGTTGATACCCATAAAGTGCCATAAATGGGGTCATTTTTGTTGCTGTATGGAAGGAAGTGTTATACCACCATTCAGCCAGAGGCAACCATTTGACCCATTGTGTCTGTTTATCAGATACAAAGCAACGAAGATATCCTTCCAAACATTTGTTTACTATCTCAGTTTGCCCATCAGATTGAGGATGATAAGATGAGCTATGAGCTAACTGAGTACCAAGACAAGAAAATAATTCTGTCCAAAAATTTCCAGTGAAAATGGGATCTCTGTCACTTACAATAATCTTTGGGTTTCCATGTAGCTTTTGAACTGTTTCCATAAATGCAGTAGAAACTGTACTGGCTTTAAATGGATGTGATAATGCACAAAAGTGTGCATACTTGGTAAGTCTGTCAACTACCACCATGATGACACTCTTTCCCTCAGACTTGGGTAAACCTGTGATAAAATCCATTGAAACCTCCTCCCAACGTTGGCTTGGAATGGATAAAGGTTGTAATAGACCCGGTGTCTTAATTGTTTCAACTTTATTTTGTTGGCAAACCAAACATTCCGCCACAAACTTTTGAATATCTGATTTAAGGCCATCCCAAAAAAATTCCTTCTTAACCCTGTGGTAAGTTTTTAAAAATCCTGAGTGCCCTCCTAAGGGAGAAGTGTGCAATTCCATAAGAATCTTTTGTTTTAGCTGGGAATTCTTACAGAGGTATAAGCGATCTTTGTACCATAATGAATCATTTTGCCAGCTAAATGTATCAGAAGTACTGAAATCTTGTTGTAGCTTTCGAATAAGTGCCCACACTTCTTCATCATTCTTCCATTCCTCCCTTGCTTCGTTTATCCAATCTGGTTGGATAATAGAAATGGCACACAACAATGCTTCCACATCCTCATCCTTTCTTGAGAGTGCATCTGCCACCACATTTTGCTTCCCTTTTTTGTAGATGATTTCAAAGTCATAACCCAACATCTTTGTGACCCACTTTTGTTGCTCTTCAGAGGATAATCTTTGTTCTAAAAAGTATTTAAGGCTATCATGATCTGTTTTTACCTTGAAGTGTCTTCCCATTAGGTAGGGTCGCCATTTCTTAAGTGCATGGAGTATTGCCAACATTTCCTTCTCATAAATAGCTTTGCTTAAAAACTTTCCCTTGATTGGACGACTTTCAAAAGCAATGGGTCTTTCATCTTGCATTAGAACAGCACCAATTCCATTTCCTGAAGCATCACATTCCACAATAAAGGTTTTTGTGAAGTCCGGTGTAGCTAAGACCGGTGCTTGGCACATTGCCTCTTTAAGATGTTCAAAGGCCTTTGTTGCTTCCGGAGTCCATGAAAATGAATCTTTCTTCAATAATGTTGTTAGAGGTGCTGCTATTCTCCCATAATTCTTAACAAACTTGCGATAATACCCTGTCAACCCAAGAAATCCTCGCAGATGCTTTATGGATGTGGGGATTTTCCATTCCTTAATGGCTTTAATTTTGCTAGGGTCTACCTTAACTCCTTCATGAGATACAATATGACCCAAATATTCCACCTCCTGGACTCCAAAGAAACATTTGGATCTTTTTGCATATAATTGTTTCTCCTCCAATAGTTGTAGCACCCTGTCAACATGTTCAACATGATCCTTCCAAGACTTGCTGTAGATTAGTATATCATCAAAAAATACTAACACAAATTTTCTAAGGAATGGTTTGAAAATTGAATTCATCAAACCTTGAAATGTTGAAGGTGCATTGGTAAGGCCAAAAGGCATGACCAAAAATTCATAATGACCCTCATGAGTTCTAAATGCCGTTTTTGGAATGTCTTCAATCTTCATTCTGATTTGATGATATCCCGAACGAAGATCCAACTTGGTGAAGTAAATTGATCCATGCAATTCATCCAGTAATTCATCAATGACAGGAATGGGGAACTTATCTTTAATAGTGAGCTTGTTGAGCTCCCTATAATCCGGACACATGCGCCATGATCCATCCTTCTTGTGCACCAATACTACTGGAGCCGAGAAAGAACTTTGACTCGGTTGAATTATACCAGCCTCTAGCATTTCTGCAACCATACGTTCAATTTCACTTTTTTGGACATAGGGATATCTGTACGGCCTGATGTTTGGAGGAACACTTCCTGGAATCAGATGAATAGCATGATCATGATCACGCATAGGTGGGAGACCTTTGGGAGTCTCAAATACCTTGGAATGATTGTCCAGGACTTTTTGGAGATCTGGAGAAATAGATGATTCCAATGTGGAAACATCTAGCGAACATAATTGTGCAATTACACCTCTTTGCTCCTTTTTTAGAAGCTTTGTCATGCCATTAGAGCTGATTATCTTTCTTGGTTTCCCTGCAATACCCCTTAATTCAACTTCCTTTCCTTCCACAGAAAATTTCATGAAAAGTTCTTGAAAATTAAAAGCTATTGTACCCAAGGATTGTAGCCATTGGACTCCTAGTACAACATCGACACTTCCCATTGGAATGGAAAGCATTGGGCTAGTCAATACATATTCTCCCATGGATAGCTTGATATTATGGCACTTTCCAGAGCAATTTATTGTTCCTCCATTTGCAATCATCACTTGACACTCTGGTGCTGGATATAGGAAGCAATTCAATTCTTTTGCTACCCTACAATGAATAAAATTGTGGGTGCTTCCTGAATCAATCAACACTATTACCTTTTTCTTCTTGATTTGTCCTTCTATCTTGATGGTTTGAGGAGTGGTAATTCCCGCCAATGCATTACAAGATATGGTCGGATTTATTTGTTCTTCATCTAGGCTTTGTTCCTGGAATATATCCTTTTCTTTTGACCTTTCTTGCTCCTTTTCTTCTTCCTCTTCACAATCTATGTAGAATAATTTCTTCTCAGCACACTTATGACCTTTTGTGTATTTGCTATCACAATTGTAACAAAGCCCTTTTGCTCTTTTTTCTTCCAATTGTTGTGGTGTCAACCTTGTAGGTTGTGGAAGACTAGGGGCAACAACACTTCTGTCTTTATAGTTGTGAGTGGTATGCTTCCTAGTTGCCATAATTTTGCTTTCCATTTTTTTTGCTAACCTAAATGCCTTCTCTAATGAATCAGGTTTCCAAAGGCGAACATCATGTTGGATATTATCCTTTAAAGACCCTATGAACACATCAATCCTATGCTCCTCTGGAATATCTTTTACCCTTATGTTCAATTTTTGGAACTCCTCAATGTGCTCCATTATTGAACCCTTTTGTTTGAGACTTATCAATTGGCTAAAAAAAGTGTTGCTTTTTGTATCCTCATAATGTGCTATCAATTCTTCCGTAAAAATTGCCCAAGTGATAAATTGTTTACGAGAAAAAAGCCATTGATACCATACAAACTGATTTGGTTCCAAATATACAGTTGCCATACGTACCTTTTGTGTGTTTTGCACATTATTGAGATCAAAGAATTGCTCCATCTGTAATATCCATGTGGCGGGATCCTTGCCATCAAACTTCCTCATATCGATTTTTGGAATATGGTGATTCTTCGATCCAACATTAGCGTCTATGGAATCATGATTAACATTTCTTTTGTTCTCATCATGAGTTTCCTTTACTACCTTTTCACCATTAGTAAGTATTTCTTGTAGAAAATTTGTCAAATCTGTCTTCAAATCTGCCATGCCTGTCTTCAAATTTGTGTTCAAATCTATCTTCAAATTGTCCATCTTAGCTTCCATGCCATTCATCTTAGCTTCCACGCCATTTATCTTAGCATCTGTTAACTTTTGTGAGCGTGACATTTGTTGCACTTGTTCTTGTAATTTTGATATATCATGTAGCATTTCTTCCTCTTCTTCATGAGTCATGCTAGAGCTTTCAGGTTCTTTACTAGGTGTTTGCATTTTCTTTCCTCGGGGCATCAGTTACCGATAATAATGCTCTACTATGCCCTTTGAATTTCTTCGAAATAAATTTTCAAACCAAGCTTAAGCAAAAATTTAAAAAAATCTACACATCTTTTTTCACTTTGTAGGAGCTCGATATTGCCTCTGATGTATCTCTGTACTTTCCAATCATCTAGTTCTGAATTTGTGACCTGTAGTAGCTCTCTGTGTCCTCTTTCCAATGCCACCAGTCTGATCCAAATTGGATTCTCCAAGAAAGAGTTATGCATAATCTCCCAAGATGACCTGATTATAGGCCTTTCCAGAAGAGCGAAGTTGTATGAAGTGCCACGTGTACAATTTTCGATATTTGATTCTGAAAAAGATATACAAGAAACTGCAGTCCGTCCTCTTTCTGTACCTTCTTACGAAATTTCAATCTGATTCCCAGAGTGAAAGTTATGACAATTTTCCCCAGGTCACCTGTTTTGAATGTAATTCAGGAGTCTGCAAAAAGATCAACTTCTTCAGATCATATCTCCGAAAATATCGCGCGAAAAGCTCTGAAATTCGGACCCAAGGTTCAGCGTGGTTTCTTCTCAAATGGGTTTTTTTTGCGACTTCTGAAACGTCACAGAAAAAAAGTTATAGCGAAAATGCTACGATGACCTGTTTGGAGCAACGAAACCCTAGAATCCAAAGCTCTGATACCAAATGTTATGAAACCAGCTCAAGAAAAGATAGAAAAGATAGATCAACGCCTTAGAATTCAGCCTCTTCGAGGGGGCAACCTCCTTTACATTACATAAATGAACAATTCTTGGGTGATTCAAATGACAAAACCTCTTTTCTATATATAAGAGTCTAAGGAGTCACAATATAATCCAACCGACCTAACAATAATAATATAAAGCCACAAAAATAACAATAGAGGGATTCTATGGGGCACAGAAATAACAATAAGGGGGTAATAGGGGCACAACAATATAAATAAGGCGTATAACTATAATAGTAATGGGGTAATCATTAGTATTATAGGGACCCAACAATCTCCCCCTTAGATAGTGCACTCAATCCCATATTTCTATAATGATTTTGATTCTTCTTTTGAAGTCATATTAACGAGAAGAATTTGCAGGAGTTATCCCTAATTTGTTTCTTAGATATTCAAAAGGCATTCTAGCAAGAGGCTTTGTAAATATATCTTCTATTTTTTCTTTTGTGGGTATGTACTCCATCTTCATTGTTTACTCAACTACTTGTTATATGAGGAAGTGGCACTTTATAGGAATATGTTTGGTCTTTAAATGCAGCGTGGGATTTTTCGAAATGCTTATTGCACTTGTATTGTTGCACTTGAGAGATATAGGTTCACTAAAATTGACCTTCATATCCTGTAGTGTTTGTTTCATCCACAACACTTGTGTGCAACAAGTGACAACTACTATGTATTCAACTTCTGTTGTAGACAGATAAACTGATGACTATTTCTTGCTTAACCATGCAACGAGAGACTCTCCTAAGTAGAATACACCACCAGTTGTACTTTTTCTGTTATCCATTTTAGGGTCCTATATTATAGGAATCTTACTCAACTACTTGTTTTATGAGGAAGTGGTACTTTATGGGAATACGTTTGGTCTTTAAATGCAGTGCAGGATTTTTCGAAATGCTTGTTGCACTTGTATTGTCGCACTTGATAGATATAGGTTCACTGAAATTTACCTTCATATCCTGTAGTGTTTGTTTCATCCACAACACTTGTGTGCAACAAGAGACGACTACTATGTATTCATCTTCTGTTGGAGATAGAGGAACTGATGACTGTTTCTTGCTTAACCATGCAATGAGAGACTCTCTTAAGTAGAATGCACCACCAGTTGTACTTTTTCTGTCATCCATGTTAGGGTCCTATATTATAGGAATCTTAGTCATTTCTGTCTTACTATTCATTTGAGGTCATTTTTGTAAATATCAGTCTTGGTTTCATGAGTGATATGGTCTAGAGGGGTCTATTTGTCATAATTCAAAGTGTAATGTCATGAGGGATCATCATTAAAAGGGTAATCATAAGGGGTCAAGTTAAATAGGTATAGTGGTCAAGTTGCATGAAGGTAGTTATGAGAAAGATTGTGATGCCATGCTTTGTCATCTTGGGTACATAATTATAGGTGTTTTGTGTCAGTTCGTGTGTCAAATCATGATTGGTCATGACATCAGCAAGGGTACAATGGTCAGGAGTACATGAGCTGCGTTTTTGCCAAAGTGTTGTGCTTTTGTTTTCCAAATTCAAAATCGTGATTATCGCCATCAACTCCACTCTTGATCATCGTGGGAGGTTATTTGCATGATTACCTTCATCCAAGATCTCTCAGCTCTTTATCATTCTCATCAGAAGCTCGATGTGTGGTCATTCTTGTTCGCTGCACAAAGGAGGCAGGGGAGGCGCCGCGCTTTTGCTCCAAGAAGAAGGTTTGGGGTTTGAAGGTTTGCATTTGGCCTAGGAGCATTCTCACAAGTTTAAAACGTTGAATGGGTCATTCCATGCCATCCCAGTACCCTTAGCATGTCAGATGATGGTCGAAGATAGTATAAGCTTGGAGAACTACGCTTTCACATAATCACCATATTTTCACCATATCTCTTACACCATGTACTCGTTTTCCATGAAATTATTTCAGTAGATGCATGGGGGTGAAATGAATATGCCCACTTAATTTCAGGTCAAAATGCTTCACGGTTTTTGAGAAACAAGCCACCGTCATCTACAACCATTTTTGCATTTTCTCGAAATCCGTGAGTTGGATTTGGATCAAATTTTTTGTAAAGAAGGGTTATGATGATATCAACCTATTGTCAAAAAAACAACTCAATCCAGCTTAATGTTTAGGAGATATTAAAAAAATATCAGTCACTGTCCTTCTCTACTGCGTTTTTGGGTGTGGAGATGAATGTTTGGTATTTTTTATGAAGAAAGGCTTGAAGGAGGTATGTGATATGATCATTGTAGTGTCAACATCATCATCCAAGTGTGAAGCTTGTATAAAAACATCACTGACCACTCAAACTATGAAAAGGATGGCGCTGCGTTTTCACATAGTGCTGCATTTCTCCTAACCCAATGATCGAATCTCTCTCACAGGCGCAAATTCAAGTTTGTTTCAGTTTCTTGCTTTTTAATAGTTCAAAATTACGTGCACGGGCTGAGAAATAACATCGAAAGAGTGCTAGATACCTAATTGTGCGATCGTTGTGTTTTCAATCACATAAGAGTTTGTTGAAGTTTGAGTTGTATAATAAGTAAATAATTCCAAAGGGGAAAGTATCTATATGCAGGCTTGTTTACATGTGTTGGAGGCATCAATCAACTCAGGAGAAGATTAGAGGCATCACAACCATCAAGCGCTGCATTTCTACATTTCTGGAAATTTAAGAGGTTGCAGATCGCCAGGCACTGTGTTTCCAGACAGACTTGTTGCACAATCAGACAGTCAAATCAAGTTTCATTTCAATTTTCTTGATAAAAATTTCAGTTATGCCAAGTGCCATCCAACATTTTTGGGATTCAAGGCTCATCTTTGTGGAGGATTTAATCTATTATGTCTAAAACTTTCATGTAATTAATACTAGTCAAAACCTATGTCACAAGGTTCGTCGAACTTTAACCTTGAGGTTCGAATTTTGGCGAACCTCAAAAATGTTTTGAGGTTCGACGAACCTCATCGAACCTCATAGCCAATGACCAAGTCCATAGATCAAAACTCATAACTTCATGTCACAACTCAAGCTTGTATTTTAGCCTTGTAATTTCCAAGTTTGTGATAGCATATTTTATGTTTATTGATGTTGATTTGTTACTATTTTATCCTATAATTCATTTTAAATTAATATATGTTTATATATATAGACGAACCTAATAGCGAACCTCATCAAAAAATTTGTACTCAAACCGAACCCAATCATTGTCGAACCAGAACTCGAACCCGAACCATGTGACATTGGTCAAAACTGCTTCATGGTTTTTAGTAAACAATTCTAGATTCGCTGCTTAGCTTAGCGAACAATTTTCTTTCTGGGAAAAATTATGGAATTTGGTTTGTGGAGGTGGAAACATATTCATTTGAGTCTATTTTATGATGTAATTGCAATGAAGCAAAAGGTTGGTCAGATTGGAGAGAAAGGGACTTGTGTATGTGATATCTTTTTTGAAATTTTCGCTAGTGAATGAAAGACAAAAGGTGATTTGCAGGGATTCCTGTGTCAAATCTTGATGGTGTTGTGCTTCTTTCATGTTGTAAGTTTGTCTTATGTTATTTTCATCTCTTGAATGTATGTCTTCATGCTTGGATGAACTAGAAGTTTAGCTCAAAATTCATCTAAAGGGTGCTTTGACTTAGTTTTACCAAGTGATATATGTTTTCTTCTTAAAACAACATTCAAAATTTATCTATAGTTCGATACTCTTTGTGTTGTTTCCATATTTTCTCACACTCACCCTCCTACAACGAATTAATTCCATCACCAAGACTGCCTACCTTGCCTTTGTAGAAGACTCCTCTTTTTTCATCCTATCACTGGACAAATAATAAATTTGACATGACTCCATGCCCAATGGATCTGTCTCCTTTCTTACCATCAAACCTTTGAAAATCATACCCTATTGAGCATTATACCTAGCCTAACATCAGAGTAGCTGAACATCTTGACAGAGAGAGCCCTCTCTAAAGCTAGAAGGGCTAGATTCTAGCTTACAAGTGCTTTTCTGGTTACCTCTCGAATTTCTCTCCTCACCCTAGGGAAATTTACGGAGTGCTAACAATCCACACAACTGGCCCAATCTGCGTCTGTGTATGCTATCAATGTGAAGTTCTTACCTTTTGGCTATGATAGTCCATAATCTGTAGTCTCTTTCAAATATCTGAATGTCTTCTTTGTTGCTAATAGATGGCTTTGCTTAGGTGCTGATTGATATCTTGCCACTAATCCCACTACCAGCATTATATCTGGTCTAGAAGCTGTTAGGTATAGCAGACTTCCTATCATAGATCTGTAAAGATTTCGATCCACATCAGGTGATTCATCATTGCACATAGCTTGCATCCAGTTGCCATGGGGGTTGAGACATGTTTGCAGTCTTCCTTTTGGAACATTTTCAACATATCTCTTAGGTATTTCTCTTGAGAAATGAATATACCTCCAGACTTTTGTAGGATTTGTAGCCCTAGATCTAAGTTGCACGAAACGGGGAAACGCGAAAGTGAAACGAAACGGGGAAGCGAAACGAAACGCGACCTCCCCAAATTTTGGAAACGGGGAAACACGAATATATATATATATATATATATATATATATATATATATATATATATATATATAGATATATTAAAAACATTTAAAAATTATTAATATATATATGTGCAATCATAAAGCATTAATGATACATTTACTTAAACATTTTAACTGTAACATTAAGATTAAATTTACATCACATTTACTCATGAGTCATCACATAATGAAAATAAAAATATAGGAACTGGAAAATCCAAAATCAGCCTTTATTTATATTAGTATATGACGCTGCAAGTACAATAAAGACTATAAGGCTGCAAGAACTATAGAGACAAGTCACAAAAGACTAATCCTCATCATAACAATCCTCATCAAAAATAGAAGCAGCAGAATGCTCAACAGTGGATGGTGGTGCTGAAGAAGATGATGCACCAATTCCACTTCCAGAATCGTCCTCAATATTTAGGGCAGCAAGAGAGAGATCCAAATCAGGATTTTCTGCATCCACATCCCATTCTTTAGAAGGACCACTGTTGTATTCTGGACCCCTACGAGATGCAAGGCGAAGGTTGGAGTACACATAAACAAGATCCTCTGCTTTCTGTGAGCCCAACCTATTGCGCTTCACAGAATGAATAAAACCATAAGTGCTCCAATTCCTTTCTGCTGATGAAGAGCTTGCCACTTGTGAAAGAATACGAATGGCAAGGCTTTGCAAATGTACACCATTTGCTCCATGACAAATCCACCACCTAACTGGATTCATGGTGCTTCTCTCCTCCAAAGCTGATATATCTGCATAATCATCTATTCCTGCAACAAAACTGGCAAATTCCTCCTTTACCTCCCTATGTAGATGAGAAGGAAACATTCTCATTAGTGCTTTTTTCACCCCAGTAGCCACCTCTCTATCCTTATGGGGTGCCTTCCTCTTCCCATTGCTTTTAGCAATAAGCTCCTCATCATAAAATTTGGGGTTCAAAGCATGTGCTAAAGTGTGCAATGGTGTATTGAAATTGTTCCACCTGTCAACAATAATTTTCTTGATCAAACCAGCAAAATGATCATCAACAAACAGAAGTTGTGGAGACTCCTGCGAAATGATTTCCATAGTTTTCTCAACCATGGAATCCATGCCATCATATACCTCTCCCAAGAAAGGTTGGTCAGTGTCAGCACTCCGGAGAAGCTCAAATGCAGGGGTTGTGAACTTTAGCAAGAAATCTACCTTGCTCCACCAATCCTCATCAAGGCACAATCTACGCACCATAGATCCCCGCTCTGAATCTGCTTGTCTCCACTCAACCCAAAGTTGACTCACCACCATAGAAACTAATGCATGCTTAACCTCAACAAGGCGGCGCAACATCACGAAGTTTGAGGCATATCTTGTCTCAACAACTTTTAACAACTCCAATTTGGAGTACTCTCGAAATATGGCCTGAGACTGGTGGTGGTTGGTGATGAATTTGATAATCTCCCTTGCTTCCCCTGTGACTTCCTTTATCCAGGAAACTTTGTTGTCGATCTCCTCTAAGATCAGATTCAGATTATGGACAATGCATGGTGTCCAAAAGATGTGGTCATACCTCCCCTCAATAATTAAACCTGCAGCTTTGCAAACTGGTGCATTATCCGTGATAACTTGCACCACCCTGTTAGGCCCTATTTGTTCAATAGCTTTTATAATAACATCAGCAATGAACTGTGCATCTTTCACCTCTCCTGAGCAGTCTTCTGCCTTGATAAACATTGCTCCTTTGGGGGAAGTGGCAATGATATTTATGAATGGTCTGCGCCTCATATCTGTCCAATCATCTGAGACTATGGTAACCCCAGAGCTACTCCAGGAAGAACGAATTGGAGCTAAAACGTCCTCCACAAGTTCCTTCTCATTTTTGAGAAGCTGGGTTCTGACTTTCTCATAGTTGGGCCCCTTGTACCCTTGAGGAGCTTTGTTAACTGCCCTTATCATATCTTGCCAGTAAGGAGAGCGAACAACATTGAATGGGATACCACATGCATAAATGCACCTGGCCACTCTGGAATCATCTTCTTCTCTTGCTTGCACATTCACCAATCTAGCAATTCTGCTATCCTGAACTGATGGGGATGGCCCTAAGCCTCTGGTATGTTTGGGTGCTGCTTGTTCATGTTCTTGAGTGTGACCAGCTCTCCTCTTTCTTGCTTCAGCTACAATCCTTGGCTCAATGTTAGATGTAGCCTGAGTATGCTCATCATGCCTTCTCTTAGTACCATCCGCCTCATCTTGCTCTCTTTGATATGCCCTCCTTACCAACGGATCTGATGTTTTTGTGCAACCCAGAATCCCCTGTCCTCCTCCATGCAATAGATGCGCCTTCACTCTTGGGTAGGAGCCCTTGTACGTATTATTGCAAAGAGTGCATCGCCATTCCCATGAGCCACCACCTCCACATTTTTGAAGCTTCGTCACATGCCTCCAAAGAGGATAATATTCAGCCCTTGGGTTGGCCCTAGGGTTTGAAGTTGCAGCTGCACTTTGGCTGGAAGCCATTGCTGCAAAAATAAATTAAAAAAACAAATCTGCAACAGTGTAAATAATAAAAACGTTTTTCATATTTTTGGCTGTATAAACCCTAGAAAAATTAAAGAAATAGTAAGAAAAAAACTAAGAAATGAATGTGGCTTACCCAAATTAATTTTCTGTGGCTGAATCTACCCTAAAATGCCAGAAAAGAGGAGAAATATGGCTGTAGCTGAGCCAAATCTGCTGCAAAAATAAATAAAAAACAAATCTATAAATAAAAAACGTTTTTCAGCAATTTAGCTGCATAAACCCTAGAAAAATTGAAGAAATAGTAAGAAAAAACTAACAAAATGAATGTGGCTTACCCAAATTAATTTTCTGTGGTTGAAACTACCCGGAAATGCCAGAAAAGAGAAGAGAAATATGGCTGTAGCTGAGCCAAATCTGCTGCTACAGAAATCTCCTGCTGAAATCTCCTTCTCTTGCTGCTGAAATCTCTTTCTCCCGCTGCTGAAATCTACTTTGCTCACTGCTCAAAACACCAGCTACTGAAACAACTGCCAATCTCCAAGAGAAACTCCTTGCTGAATAGTGTGATGAGAGAATGAGAGGCACTGCTCTTTTATAACTTTAGAAATGGTTTCTAGAACAGCTTAGAAACCCTAAAAAAATTTACAAACTAATTAGAAAAAAAAAAAATTTAAAAAACAAGTGATTTTTTGGAGGAAACGGGGCCCATACGGCCGGAAACGCGTTTCCAGGCCATACGGTACGCGGAAACGCGTTTCCGTTTCGTTTCCGTACGGAAACGGACCCTGTACTTGCGTTTCTTGCAACTTAGCCCTAGATAGAAGATAAGTTCTCCAATCATTGACATCTTGAATTCAGACTTAATCTCTTTAGTGAACCACTTTACTAGATGATCTTTATTGTTGCCAAACATAATATCATCCACATACACAACCACAATTAGTAATTCATCTCCATCAACCTTTATGTACAGATTACTATCAACTCCTCCTCTCTTGAAACCCTGTTTTTGAAGGTACTTGTCCAGTCTAGAGTACCATGCCCATGGTGCTTGTTTAAGACCATACAATGCCTTCTTTAACCTGCAAACGTAGTTAGGCTTATCTAGATAATAAAAACCCTTCAGGTTGTTCCATATAGACCTTTTCCTCAAGTTCTCATTTAGAAAAGAAGACTTTACGACCATTTGGTATACTTTGAAATCTTTGTAATAAGAAAAATCCAAAAACATCCTAATTGCCTCCAATCTCGCAACTGCCACAAAGGTTTCTTCATAGTCGAGACCTTCTACTTGTGAGTACCCCTTGCACACTAGTCTGGATTTGTTTCTAACAATTTGACCCTGTTCATTCATCGTCTTTGAATACCCATTTTGTGCCAATGACATTCTTTTCAATTGGTCTTGGTCTTAGATCCCAAGTCTTATACTTTTCGATTTGGTGTAACTCCTCGTTCATAACATCTATCCAATTTTTGTCTTTACTTGCTTCATCATAGTTCTTTGGTTCAATCTATGTCAACACAACAATATGATTTTGGTATGATTTTTCTGCAAGTTGCCTCCTTGTTTACACTCCACTTTTATCTCCAATGATTTGACTTTCAGGATGATTCTTTTGTGTGTGTCTTGAAGGACCTTTTGAATGAATGTATTTTCTAATTCTTCATCTTATACTTCATTTTCTTTACTGTCATGATGATGATGATTTGGAGGATTGATAAAAGCTGTGCTCTTATTCTTATTAGGTAGCTCTTCATCAAACTTTACATCTATGCATTCGACAATCTTAAGCAGTCTTTTATTATAACATCTGTATCCCTTACTATTTGATGAATATCCCAAAAATATTCCCTCTTCTGATTGAATTCAAACTTTCCTAGCTTTTCATCATTATTTTTGATATAAAATTTACTCCCAAATACTTTAAAATGTTTGATTGAAGTTGACTTACCGTGCCACAATTCATAAGGTGTCTTATCACATTTTGGTCTGAGATGTGCCTTATTGAGAATATGTACTGTTGTATGTACTGATTCTGCCAAATAGGTTTGAGGAATGTTTCTTTCTTACATCATGGCTCTGGCCATTTGCTGACTAGATCTATTTTGTCTCTCTGCAACTCCATTTTGTTGAGTTGTGTCTGCAATAGTATATTGTTGTTTTACGCCAAGTTTAACACATAGGTCTGCAAACTCATCTGAAGTAAATTCACCTCCTCTGTCTGACCTTATGGACTTTATCTTGCACCCTGTTTGGTTTTCTACCAATACCTTGAATATTTTGAACTTCTCAAATGCTTTTGAATTATTTTTGAGAAATTCCACCCATGTCAATCTCGAATAGTCATCAATTATCAATATACAATACTTTTCTCCTCCTGGTGCTTCTGTTTTGGAAGGCCCACACAAATCCATATGAACTAGCTACAGAGGCTTACTACTTGATAGTTTATCTTTGACTTTGAATGATGTTCGTGCTTGTTTGCCCATTTGACATGATTTGCAGATAGTGTTTTGAGGCTCCTTTATTATTGGTAGATCTTCTTACTATGCTTGATGATGTGATCAAAATTGAGATGCCCTAATATCCTATGACATAGCCACGATTCATCTCGTTTGCTGATTTAGCATTCTTCACTCTCTTCCTTCAAGATATATACATTATTCTTTGTTCGAACTCCTTTAGCCATAATCTTCCCAGTAGTTGTTGACTTGATTTCATAGTCTTGAGCTTTGAAGAGAAAATCACAACCTTTGTCACACATCTGACTTACACTCAACAAATTATGTTTTAGACCATCGACAAACAATACATCATGAGCCTTTCGTCTTCCATTATTCAGACAAACTGTACTCTTTGCTCTGATTCTTCCTTTTTCATCATTGCCGAATGTCACATTTCCAGTTTTATTTTCATCTAGGGATACAAGCTTGCTTTTGTCTCCTGTCATATGTCAAGAGCAACCACTTTCCACGTACCGTTTATTGTTTTGATCTTGAGCATAGAGAACTAGGTCACACTTATCAGGTTTCTTTTATTCCTTCTTCTTTCTCCATTGTATAGATCCATTTGTTTTTTAATATCCTGAGATGATAATCTATTGTCGTTAAGATGACATTCATGTGACTTGTGCCCAAAGTTGTGACAATAGAAACATTCAGTAATATCAAGGAGAGGAGCAAATGCATTTTTGTCTAGATTCATGTTTGTTTTAATGTTTGTGAATCCATTGTTATCCTTACTTCTCTTAGAATTTCCCAAATCAATTCTTCTGACATAAGCTCTACAATTTATGGTTTTATGTCCAAAATTTTTACATCCATAACAATATCCATAGAAAATTTATTTGTACTTGGTTGTGGATGTCGTTTGAGGATATAACTATCTTGACATTTAATAATTCCATCTCATGAAGAAGTATGGTCTCTGATAGTTTGTTGTTTGATTGTCCATTCCTTTTGTCTTCTATACTTTTGTGGCAATATTTCTTTGTCGTTGTTCATTTGATGTTGAAGTGTTGTTCCAATTTTTGTTCTTAGATTGATGTGAACTATCACTGTCTCTCCTGACAACTTTTACAAAAATGATTGTCCTTTTATCCTCTACGTTGGATTCACTAGATTCTCCTTCATAGCCGAACCCAATCTTTATGAGTGGACACCTCTGATTATTTAATATCACATCCAGTGTTTCAGAACCTTTTATCTGTTGAATATTCATGTTTAATTTAGTTTGTGCCTTTTGTAGCCTCTTCTTTAGACTTAGGACCTCCTTCCAGTTGTTAGACTGCTACTGAAGGAACTAGGCTCTGATACCAATTGATATTTATGTTTGGAAATTACTGAGGGGGGGTGAATCAATAATTTTAAAACTTATTATTTTTTTTTTCAACTTAAATTTCTTCTTATGCAGCTCATGATTTATGTATATACTCAATTATTAATGATTTCCTTTGCAGTTACTAGAGAGAGACATTTGCAGATATACTTATTCAGAATTCAAGAGCATTCACACAATACTCAAGAAACAACACATGAAGACACCTGATATAAGTGGAAACCCATAAGAGAGAAAACCATAATTTTTTGGCTGAAAGTGATGTGAAGGCAAGCTCCTACTTCCTCATTACATCAGATTTTTGTAGGCTCCAACCTACAATTGGCTCCTACCTCAAAGGAAGCTCCAACTCCCAAAAATTTTTGTGGGTTACAACCCACAAGAGGCTACAACCTGTTATTTGTCAAGCTACAACTTGAAAAGAGACTGCAATTTCTCAATCACAATACCTGATATAAATTTCTGCTATCAAGTCTACTGCACATCTTCTCAACTTCTCCTCTTCAATTCTGTTCCTCTTCTGCTGCTCTCATACAAACTGCTTAACATCAAAAGTCCTATTTCCATTCAACAATGTATATTTTATAAGCAAGTCTTATTGGCTGTTTGTATTCTCTTCAGGAATATGAAATGAGACATTGTCTCTTGGTCTTCTAAAACTGTTCATAAACCTGTTTCTTCATTTTCAGATTTGAAAAATAGAATTTGTAATATAAAATAGGGCTGAAATAAAACAACTCAACAATAATTATTACAAGAGACGAATCATATTTGTATTAAGTTTTAACCATATTTTCCAAGCTTGTACCATACATTTTTCTGTTTAATGAAAATATGCTTTTCCAACTTGTGTCTCAATGTGTCATGTCCCATTTTTTCATTAAAATAACCAATCAACATATATGTTTAAGAGTGTTCAACCTTCACTTTAATTATTGTAGCCTTTACACTTCACATCACTTTTAGCCTTTGCTCCAATCAACCTTGTAACAATGGCATTCAATTGCAATTATTATTAACACGTTCAATTGCAATTAATGACCTTAACATGATCATTTGACATCTATGTGAACATTATCAACAAAAACCACTTATAGCTATTTTGGGAAAAAGGTTGTTGAGGAGGTTGTTACTTTTATTTCCTCCAGGAACCATTTCACTTTGGAGGTTATCTGACACACTTTCTTTTGCTATTAATGTGCATCCACCTTTTAAAGGTCCCTATTGCCTCAAAATCTATCAGGTCTTCTGAGAGGACTCACAAGGCAAGGGCTAGACACTAATGCAACAATTAGGTGGGTGCCACTATTAGCTTAGCACTCCCCTTCCCACTCTTTAGTGGAATTTCACCACATGGGAGGCTTCCCAATATAGATTACTTAAAGGTATTTTACATTGATAGAATCGAGGTGATGTTTAAGAGGCTTGATCAAGGTACTTCTCACTTGGAACCAGGCACGATTCTTTGTATGAAGGAACAACATACCTATGAAGAAGCCTAGGAATAGCACTTGGAGGCTAGCTTTTCAAGATGTAATTCAACAATGGTACATCTAGGCCTACAAGCATATAGAAAAGGTTTGGATTGAAAGATATGATCAACAAATGGAGAGGCATACCTTCAAATAACCCTAAGTTGAAGCCTTTAGGCTGAACTAGGGTATCAAAAGACCTAAATTACCTAGGGTTGATGATGTCAGCCCTAATTAGGCAATTTCCACCAAGGGAGACACTAGATTTTGAGTTAGCAAGGTCAAGAAAGGTGAAAATCAGCTAAATTAGCTCCAACGTTGACTTAGGGCAAGCCCTAGTTTAATTCGGCCCTTGCCCTAGCCCTAGTGGCTTGCCTTGAAGGGCTGAAAAGAAAAAAAATATAGGTAATAGATATTTGTTTATGGGTTTTGATCATCAAGAGGGATACTAGTACCTTTTCCCAGTGTGGGTGATGGAGTCTTAGAAACTTTAACCATGGAAACATCAAATCTTTGAAGGGACTAAGGGGGAAAGCCTAGTTTTCACTTCCTAATCTTAGCTATCATTTTATGGATGGAGAAATTCACTAGAAAAGGGCTCTGTAGGAGGTTTTCTAGTGAGTTCAAAAATAAAGATTAAGCATGCAATAATTTCCAAGAATTTCATATAAATGTATGCATTGACAAGAAAATATGTTGGAAAGGTAACTAGTTTCAGTCTTCGTAATTGTTGTTGTACTCATTTCAATATGTATCTTATGTAACAAACAAAAGAATAAAATACAAATTTGTTATTATAAAGCATGGGTTTCATGCTCATTATTGATGGTCTTCTAGGTAAAAGCATGTTCTTCATGCTTGTAGGGTTTGTTAGGTCATAGGATATATTGTCATGAGTCAAGAGATTCAACATCCTATTTATAAGACCATTTTGGGCAAGATGTAACTTGTAAAAGTATTTATTTTGAGTTTAGAAGGTCCTGGAAACCTCCAAAGTTCAAGTCAGCGTTGTCAGCTACAAGTCATCCTAAAGAAGGGAATTCGACCCCTTGGAAAGGCTATATAAAGAGGCAGGTTCAACCTCATTTGGCATTCACTCACTCACAAGTTTGATCTCTCAAGAAGAAGTTTGATCTAAAGCTAGAAGAGGCAGAAAAGCAGTGCAAAGGTCTAGAAGGAAAGGAGAATCCAAACAGAAGAAGAAAAGTTTGTTTTTGGGCCGTATCTCTCTCACATGTGCAAAAAATTAGGGTTTTTGCATCTCCAAGGAAGGCTGAAACCGTAGGTCCAAATTGCAAGAGATCAAGTTGCAATATGAAGTTGCTGGAAGAGAAAATACTCTGTTTTGACCTTGTTGACCTTGTCAGGATCTGTCTTGCTCAAAGGAGGATCTCTTGAAGAGCTGAATTAGGGTTTTTGTAGTAGCTACGAGGCCAAAGTTGTAGGTTGAAGTTGCAAGTCAATGTTGGAGGGTTGAAGCTGGGGACGAAGTTGACGCTAGAAGCTCGTTGGAGCAAGATTGAGCCTTGTCGATCTGATCGATTTCGAAGGACTTCTTGGAGCGCTGACTTGGTACTTGGAGGAGGACTTGGTCTAGGGTTTGGGTCTTGATTGTCTCATTTGAAGCATATTCTATAAGAAGAGAAGAGATTTGTCGGGTTTTCCCCATGGCGGGGTTTCTCTCTAGCTTGGGGCCTAATTTTTGTCCAGTGCCTTTACTGTTTTTGTTCTTGATAATTGTTTGATGAAGAAGATCTAATTAAAAAAACAAAAAGATAAATAAAGTTCACAAGCAATTATTAAAGTTAAGGAAAATCTAAATTAATAACTGCCATATTGCATTTTCCAACAATATAGAAACGCTAGAAATATTCCATTACATGCAAAACCATCAAAGATATTCAACAAAATACTCACAATATATCCAAGAACATACCTTCTATCAATCCCAAAATAACGTTTCCACAACAACAACTGGTGTCCAGTAGCTAAAATCCACATAAGATCACATGTCCACAAGTAGCGAAGTACGACAAGCAAGTCAAGTCTCTTGTAGAAAGGCGAAAATCCACAAATGGGATGATGAAAAATGGAAAGAGGTGATCCTCTTTTTGTTGAGAAATCTAGGGCAACTAGATTTGGCAATTTCTCTTAGGGCAACTAGATTTGGCAATTTCTCTTACTTTGATAACTGTGTGTGATGTATTTTTACTTTACTTGATTAGCTTCTTCTTTCCTTTATTATTATTAGAGTTCTCTATCATCAAACAACTACCAAATGATAAAGAACAGTGAGACAATAGGACACAAGATGCAAGTAATCAGCTAGGGCCAAAACCTCTCCAACTAAGAGGAAAACCCATCAGAATTCTTCTCATCTTATAGAATTTCAATTCATGAATTCCAAGCCCTGTAACCCTTAACCAAGACCCTCCAAGACCAAGTCAATTTTTTCCTTCTTGGATGGCTTCTAGCAACAAACTTCGACCTTCCAACAACTTTGCCAACAACTTCGACTCCAACAACAATTTTTGTAACTTTGATCTTGATGCAGCTTCAACAACTTCAATGCAGCTTCACAGCTTCGACCTAGAGGCAGCTTCATAGCTTTGCTGCAACTTCCCACCTTTAATGCAACTTCACAACTTTGATGCAAGTTCACAACTTCGATGCAGCTTCAAAGTTTTGTCTTGCCCAGTAACTGTAGAAACCTTAACAAAAGAGAGGTAGGTAGAGGCCCACAACTTCTTCTTCTTCTTCTTCTTCTTCTCCTTCTTCGCCCTTTTCCATCTTCTATCTTGTGGAGATTGAACTTGCTTGAGTGAGTGTCCAAATGAGGTCGAATTACCTCTTATTTATAGGCTTGTGAGTGGTACGAATTGCTATCTTGAGCCGATTTGTCCCTTCACGTAGGCTGACTTGATCTTTGTGCCATGACGAGGTCTTGGAGGGTCTTTTGACTCTATTTTGACTCAATAATTTTCTTTACACTATGTAAGATGCCCAAATGGGCCTTCAATACATGACAATGACTCAATTGACTATATGACAAACCTAGAAGCACTCAATGGGTGCTGACCTAAAATTAAATTTCCCTTGAGCAGGAAACCCATGCCTCAAGAACACAAATAATAAATTTATTTTCCTCTTTTCATTAAATACATAAAATCACAATTAGATATATCATTATGAAGACTGAACCTAGTTACACATTTCAACACTTTTTATATGAAGTTTGTCACCTCTAATAATCCACTAAAAGCCCGTAAAACAAGTTTAATTTTGAGTATAAATAAAGTAAAATTGGGTTACAAGCCAACCCTTAGAGTGTGATATGGCCTAGCCATAATGTGGAGTAGGGTTCTCTCAAGGCCTGAATTGCTCTTGACCCTTTGAGGTAGTTTCAAGCCCACAACTTTTACCTATCTCCTTAACACAGCTGCGGCATCCAAATGCCTAACTAACAGCACATGTCAACACCCAAACACATTCATTCTTCACGTTGTCATAGGGTCCCTTCTACTGTGGCTAGGGCTCTTCTCTTGCTGCGGCTAGGTCTACTAGATCTATGGCTAGGGCTCCTTTAAGGCCTCCTCAAGTATGCATTAGGGTTGCCTTGCTGCGTATAGGTATAGGAGCAGGTATGGGCAACGTATAGGAGTAGGTATGGGCAACGTACAGGAGCAGGTAAGGGCAGCGTATAGGAGCCTCCTTAAGCTGAGAATAGAAGCCTCTTTACTGTGGCCAGGGCATCCCTTTTATTGCGTCTAAGGGTTGTTGCACACCCTTCCAAAACAACATATAGATTAGGGCATGACTACGTTTAGCTAGGGCATGATATGATTTGTGGCTAGGGCATGATAGGACTGTGTTAGGGTTCGCTGTTAGGTCTCATTCACTGTGCTAGATCTCCCCGCTTGGACTACAACTAGGCTTCATTATAACAACGGCTAGGGCATCCTTCTTTTGTTGCTTATAGGGTCTCCTTTTAGGCCTGTGTTTAGGGCTTCCTCCTCTTAGATTTCTCTTACCACTAAAACCCAAAACAAGTGGAGAGAAATCAAGAGAGAAGTGTGTGTCCAAATGACTATCAAGCCACCTTCTTTTATACTAAAACGTTGAGCACACGTGGGGGTTATTTGGTTGCTGGCCGACCTTGATGAATTGTCCCATAACACAAATAAATTCATATCTCCATGAATACTTATTGGAATCGGATGATCTTTAGATCAATCCTACATCTCTCGATGAGAGGGATCCAAGAAAAATATCAGCTGCGATAAATAAGATGACCCACATGGAGTTTGGCCTTAGTTGCCAATTTTAACACTCCCTCTCAATTAGGGAAAACTCCATCCGTTGATCCATTTGTCGGATTGTACTATATTTTCCATCAGTGCCCTGCACTTCTCTACTTTGCTTTGCTCTGCTCTGCTGAGCTGAGCTATGAAGAAGAATAATTGATCAAGAATGTCTCATACCATTCTCTACTGACCCGAATTCAGTGCCATATGAAGAGAGTGTGTCATACCACTCTTACTGATCCCAGGTCAGTTCCAAAAGAGAGTGAGTTATATCACTCTTACTGACCCGAAGTCAGTTTCATTATCCTAGATCAATATCACAAGAGAGTGTCTCAAACCACTCATACTGACCCGAAGTCAGCTTGATTGATCCCAGATCAATATCAAAAGAGAGTGTCTCAAACCACTCATACTGACCCTAAGTTAGTTTGATTGATCCCAGATCAATATCATCGTAGCATAGGGGGTACGGTAATAACACGATGTGTCCATTGGTACTACTATGGTCCCTATGCTCATTGGCCAGATGAGAGGTACTTCCCATGAGTCCCAGACTGCATGGGTAGGATGTCTCAACAAGAGAAAGATAAGCCACTCATCCTGCCTACATGTCGCAAGGGGTATCCCAGGGGAAGGCTGAACCACTCACCTTGTACACCACAAATCACTAGGGGAAGGCTGAAATACTCACCCTATGGTTGTGTCTTGGCAGGAGAAGGATGAACCACTCATCCTACCTACATAGCAAACCACTAGGGGAAGGCTGAACCGCTTAACCTATGGTTGCTCATCGCTCCATGATGTACCCCCAATCCCCTTGGAGCTCCCAGAGCTCAATGTCCATATCATACAAGACACTTAAGAGAGAGTCTCTCCACAACTCCTAGTTGTTCTCGGAAAGTCACAAATTTGACCATTCCTTGGGGCTTCGATAGAATGTCGGCGACCTGCACATCAGTCCCAATGCGATGGAGCCTTCTTTCTCATTGATGTACCATATCCTAGATAAAGTGGTACCTGATGTCTATATGCTTGGAGCGATCATAAACACGAGATTCCTCAACAATTGAATCCCCCTCTGGTTGTCACAAAAGATCACGGTGGTATCCATCATGTGTCAAACAACTCACTGAAGAGCTTCCTCAACTAGGCAGCTTCACACGAGGTCATACTTGTAGCTATGTATTCGGTCTCAGCGGTGCTTAAAGCAACTGACTTCTGCTTCTTGCTCATCCAGGATATCGAAGCAGAACCCAAAGAGAACCAACACTCTAAAGTGCTCTTGCGATCCTCCACCCTGCCTGTTGAGTCAATGTTCGAATAATCATGCAGCTTTACATTTCCGGCAGTGTATCTCAATCCATGAGAGATTGTGCCCCGAAGATATCTCAGAAGATTCTTAGCACTAATCCAATGAGGCTCAACCATATATGAGCTCAACATGCTAACTACAAAACATATATCCGGACGAGAGTTCACCAAGAACATCAATGCTAGAATGAGTTTATGAAACTCAGATGCATTTCCCAAATTAGGTCCATCATCCCTACCACATAACTTGTGAAAGTTAAGATCCATTGAGGTAGTCACGAGCTTGTAGTTCACCATTCCAAATCCAGAATCCGTCTCCCTCTTACTTTTGCAAATGAGAGGGTCTGCACCTATCAGAATGATGTCGTCCTCATAAGGTGCTAGTATGAGAGGTCTATCCACAACCGTCAAGCAATGGTTTGAATCGACTTCACTCCTAGTGTATCTCAGCTTCATTAGACAGCTATGAATCCTCTCATATCAAGCTCGGGGTGTTTTGCTTCAAGCCATAGAGGGCTTTCTTCCACTTGCATACATGAGATTCCCGGTCATGAATCTCAAACCCCTCGGGTTGTTCCAATCCTGTGGACCTGATACATGAGGAGAATGGTCCCCTTGTAAGATTTTCCGTCGGTACATCTCGGACATGTACCTTCATGCTCTTCTTGAATTTAGGCATCCTTGTCACCATCTGACTCAGTCGGGTAGGGCCCCATAATAAGCAGACCTCCGGTGCTATAGGTGCGATGTGTCAACTGATATGGTCCCCAATGGACTCCCTGCAACTTGATACAAATTGCCAACCCTGAACCTATGAGTAAAAGCATCTTTGAAAATTTCATTTTCACCATCGATGAATGCCACCTTGAAGCCTTTGGCTTCCATTGCCGAAATGGACACTAGGTTCTTCTTGCGATCAGGTACATAAAGAGATTCTTTTAAACGAATCGAGTTACCCTCACTCAATTGAGGGGTAACATTCCCTACACCCTTTCCGGGATAGGTGGCATTGACTCCAAGTATGATCCCAAGATTGTTTCCATCTCTACCAAATTTGAGAGAGCACCCTTCTATTCGATGAAGTGCCTTGAAGCACTATAGATTCCCAAATAGTCTGGAGGAAAGGGCCAATATAACGACATTTGATTCTTCATACCTGGGGTTCCTTGCTTTCTTTGAAGAGTCAACCATTCCCTTGATGTCCTACATTACCTGTCATTCCTCCGATCATTGAAGATGTCCCTGGAATGATTGTTATCATCAAGTGATGTGTCCCAACCATTTGAACACTCCGCATAATGGCCCAACTTATTGTAAGCAAGCCATCTGCCTTTCCTTCCACCCTTAGATCCGAACTTCCCATTGAAGTGATCTTTAGGAATGCCATCAGATGGTTCCGCTGCACCACTCGGATAATATTCTTTGATTCATCTTCACCCTTGGTGAATTTGAAGAGGGATGAGGAATCCATTGATCTTTCTGTCCTTTCCCAACTGTCTTAGGTGATTTCTCTTTCACTCTTGCTTGGGCTTTGTCTTCACCTCAACTTTGCTACCATGTTAATTTTAGGTATGTTCAATGCTTAGAGCAATCTATTTCAATTTTCACTGTTAGCTCAATACCTTTTCCAAATTAGCAATCACATCAGCATAATAGTAAATTTTTTGAATCAGAGACCGAAGAATCCACTGTATGAACATTTTTACACCAACGTTTCAAATCCCAAGTGGGATCCATCATTAGGGTTGAAGAATGATAATAAAAGAAGAGTAGATAAGGGAAATAAATACTAATGAGGAAGGATTTTTCAAGGAGGAACACACTATCGGCTAGACTCTTTTAATTTTTATTTTATAAAATTTTATTTAATCTAATAAACTGCTTATATTTATTTTAATATTATTAAAATTTTTTATTTAAGAGAAAGAAACTTAGTTCATAACCTAATAATAAAACTAGGGACAAAAAGAAATAAAATAATAAATTAAACTAAGTTTGGGGTTCTAAACACCCTTGCCATTAGAGCCCTTCGAATTTCCGACTCAGATCATCTAAATGAAGAAAAGAGGCATCTGGTTTTAACTTTTAAGAATATAGGCTACAAAGAGCATGAGATTAAAAAATCCATAGAGAAAGCTGAAAGAAGGTTGTCATCTCATGAGCATAAGGCGCAAGACCAACCTCAATGTAGTAAGATTTTTCTACCTTATATCCATGGTGTTACAGATAAAATCGCTAAAATCCTAAGAAAGAAAAACATTATCACTCATTTCTCAGCTTCTGGTACTATCAGACAAGGTTTGAAGTCTGTTAAAGATGATATTGACAATCTTCAGCTTAAAGGAGTCTATAAAATAGACTGTTCTTGTGGAAAAAGCTACATAGGTGAAACAGGTCGCTCCCTCCAGACAAGGCTCAAAGAACATGGCGCTGATATTAGGAATGGAAGATCTCGTACCTCAGCATTGGCAGAACACTCCTTGAAGACTAAGCACCATATCTGCCTGGAAGACGCATCAATTATCACTAGAGAAGAGCAGCATCAAAGACGAAAGATCAGAGAAGCACTTGAAATTATTAAGCATCCTCAGAATCTGAACAGAGACAATGGTATGGAAATTAGCGGAAGCTGGCTTCCCTTGATCAAGAAAATTAAAAGTCGCCATCCCGTCCCCAGGTAATGCACCCCTCAGGTAAGTTATCTCCCCTCTCCTTTTCCATTTTTTGGTCCAGTTTTATATCATTAATATACTATAATATATTGATTTATATATATAGCTATTATTTAATATATTAATTATTATATTAATTACTATAAATATTAATTATTTATGATTATTAATATTAACATGAGTTATATATATTAATTTAATTTATATAATAATTATTATATTATATTAATTATTATATAAATTCTATAAATATTAATTATTAATATTAATATGTTTTATATATATTAATTTAGTTTATAATAATCATTATATTAATTAATATATTAATTATTATATTAATTAATTATTATTATAATAACTAATTATTATTATAATAACAGTTAATTAATTATTTTATAATGATTAATTTTATATTAATTAATTTTGTATAATGATTAATTTTTATATAATGATTAATTTTATATAATTAATTAATTAATTTTATATTAAATAAAAAAAAATTTATAATGAAGAGAAATTTTTTATAAAAAAAAAATAAAAAATAAAAAAAATAAAAAAATTATAATGATTAATTTAATATTAATTAATTTTATTAATTAATAAAATTTTTATATATATTAATTTTAATTTATATAATAATCATTATATTAATTAATATATTAATTATTATAATTAATTAATTATTATTATAATAATAGTTAATTAATTATTTTATAATGACTAATTTTATATTAATTAATTTATGAATTATTATATTAATTAATTATAAATATTAATTATTTATAATTATTAATATGATTTAAATATATTAAATTAGTTTAATTTATTATTTTATTTCTTTTTGTCCCTAGTTTTATTATTAGGTTATGAACTAAGTTTCTTTCTCTTAAATAATTTTTTTTAATAATATTAAGAAAAATAAATATAAGCAGTTTATTAGATTAAATAAAATTTTATAAAATAAAAATTAAAAGAGTCTAGCCGACAGTGTGTTCCTCCTTGAAAAATCCTTCCTCATTAGTATTTATTTCCCTTATCTACTCTTCTTTTATTATCATTCTTCAACCCTGATGATGGATCCCACTTGGGATTTGAAACGTTGGTGTAAAAATGTTCATACTGTGGATTCTCCGGTCTCTGATTCAAAAGATACAAACCACAGATCTCTTAAATCCATAATAGTAAATTGCAGATGGAACATAAACATAAATCGCGGAAGACAAGCCAAGACAAGAGGACTCAAGATGTGGTGCTTGCCAGGGACAAACCCCATTGTTGGGAAACCCTTGATCAATTCTTCTTATATGTTTCTTTAATAGTTCAACAGAGAGAGAGAGAGAGAGTCCATATACAATAGAAGTCAACACTTTGACTTGACAAGATAAGAGCATAGATCTTCTCTAAGAATAAGTCTCATGAGGTAACTAATATGGACTTAGGTGATTCCATCACCTTGCTATACTTATCATAGTGCTGCACCATCATACCATGTCCATCATCACTGAGCTGCACCAAGCTGCACCACTGTTGGGCTGTACCTCATCATGCTGTACCCAACATGCTGCTCTTCATCATCATGCTGCACATATCATACTGCTGCTCCACTTCAACATGTTGCACCTCCATGTGTTGCATCTTCAAACTGTACCCTATTGTGTCCATCATGCTGCATCTCCTTGTGCTGCACACCCTTGACTGCCCTTAGTAGTCCTCGCTATGGTGCTATGGCTTGCGGCCTAGCACATAGCATCCCTCGTAGAAAAAATATCCTAGATGTACAATCATCATTAAAGATGCAACATTTAATCTATAGAAATGTCAACACTTGAACTGTTGTACCGCTACAATTCTGGCACTGGTTAAGGTACTAAGCACAGTCCCTAACAGCCCATCAAAACTGGCCCAGCATTGCTCTTAATGACCACTGTTTTCCTCCACAGAGACACTGCCCTCCATGCTGACCCTTTGAGGTAGTTTCAAGCCCAACGCTTTTTCCTATCTCCTTAACACAGATGTGGCATCCAAATGCCTAACTAACAGCACATGTCAACACCCAAACACATTCATTCTTCACACTGTCATAGGGTCTCTTCTGCTACAGCAAGTCTCTTCTCTTGCTGCGGCTAGGTCTACTAGATCTGTGGCTAGGGCTCCTTTAAGGCCTCCTCAAGTTTGCATTAGGGCTGCCTTGTTGCGTATAGATATAGGAGTAGGTATGGGCAACGTATAGGAGCAGGTATGGGCAACGTATAGGATTAGGTAAGGGAAGCGTATAGGAGCCTCCTTAGGCTAAGTATAGAAGCCTCTTTACTGCAGCTAGGGCATCCCTTTTGCTGTGTCTAAGGGTTGTCTCAAACCCTTCCAAAACAACGTATAGATTAGGGCATGAATGTGTTTAGCTAGGGCATGATATGACCTGCGGCTAGGGCATGATAAGACTGCGTTAGGGTTAGCTGTTAGGTCTCCTTCACCGTGCTAGATCTCCTTGCTTGGACTACCGCTAGGCTTCATTATAACAACGGTTAGAGCATCCTTATTTTGCTGCGTATAGGGTCTCCTTCTAGGCCTGCGTCTAGGGCTTCCTCCTCTTAGATTTGTCTTACCACTAAAACCCAAAACAAGTGGAGAGAAATCAAGAGAGAAGTGTGTGTCCAAATGACTACTAAGCCACCTCCTTTTATACTAAGACGTTGAGCACATGTGGGAGTTATTTGGCTGCTGGCCGACTTTGACGAATTGTCCCATAACACAAATAAATTCATATCTCCATGAATACTTATCAGAATCAGATGATATTTAGATTAATCCTACATCTCTCGATGAGAGGGATCTAAGAAAAATATCAGTTGCCATAAATAAGATGACCCACATGGAGTTTGGCCCTAGTTGCCAATTTTAACAAAAACACATAACCAAGGAGGTTCTAAATGGCCTCTCCAACAAAAGTAAACTGTAAAACATCACTAGGCACTAGTATTACTGGCCACTGCTAACCTCCCCAGTGAATCTTCTGCCTCCTGAGCTTTATAATGATACCTTGGGTTAAAAAAAAACCCAGCTGCATGTATAAGGCGATGGAGTTAATTGTTCCATCTTTGATCAATGATTTCCCAAATGGGCCCATACTTAGCCACTCTATCCTTGTATGTTGCCTTTATTTGCTCCTTTGCTTGATCCATAGCCTCATAAATGAAGCGCATAGCCAATATTTCTCCATCCACCAACCGCTACATCTTAACAAACTAGCCAAGGGTCTGGCTCGGCTTGCTCAGTTTGGACGGCTCGGCCTGTTCGGTAACAAACCGACCACCAAACCGGTTTTTCTACTGAGCCGGCCTGGCCAGGGGTTCGGCTCGGTCAGCTCGGCCGAATCCGATTTGGTCTGTCCAAATTTTAAAACACTTATGTAAGTACATTTTAATGCTATTCTTTCTTTCTAATTTTGTCACATACATTTTTTCTAGGATTTTGCTATACTAGGCTTATTTGTTGCATCTCTTATGCGAAGTTGTGGAAATTTTGTTTCTGGATAGTGATTGCTTCATGTATGGGCCATGTATAATGAATGAATGTTCCTAGGGATGTTTCATTATTGAAATTCATCTTGAGAAGCGATTTACATTGCAAAACAAAGTATAAGGTCTTTGAAGTTGCTTTTGTTGCTGCCCTAGTGCCAAGCGAAGTTGTCTTTGTGGCCTTGTTGACCTAGAAAATTCAAAGGTTGATAGTCATAATTCTACCTAACTCCAATCTCCCCAAAGGATCAAGCACTGGTCCACCCAAATATGATCACCTTCTCCCCTTTCCTCTTCTCTAGGTCACCTAGGGCATCAATTATCTCATGATCTAGCCTTCCAAATACTTTAATTTTTGGTCCACGACTGCGCTGACGTGTCCTCAAGAAGTCCTCCAAATTTCATGAGATTCCGACAGTGGCATCTTGAGATATCACAAGCCCTATCTCATAGACCAATTCTTGCCCTTGGTTTCCCTTAGGCTAGAAACCTCACTGGGATCCTTGCATTGCCTTTCATTGAAAATCCATTCCTTGATCCCTTTCCCCTCCTTAATTAGGTCAAGCATATCATTGGAAAGGTTTTGGCCCTGGTTGATCGCCTATATTGTGTGTCCTCTTGTATTACTATGGTTTGGTGGCTATTTGATGAAAAGAACACTAATAATAAACAAGTGAAAGAAGAATCAAATCAAGTTAAGTAAAAATATATCACAAGCAGTTATCAAGTGAAGAGAAATCTCCTCATCTAGCTGCCCCTAGATTTCTCAACATGGTTTCAAAGCGAGGTTACAAGGAAAAGAAGGTTAACTCAAAGAAGGACACTCAAATTCGAAGCACAAGAAAATCCTCAAGAGCATTAATCTTCAAGAAGGACCACTCATCTCAAGGATCATCACATCTCAAAGAAAGAACGCCTCAAAACCCTAGCTCATCCAAGTAAGAATTATTCACTTCAACCATTCTTGAGAAGTTCACATCATCGTGACAAAGAAAAGATCTACAAGATCCTACCTCCACTTAAAGGACTACTCATTGAAGCATCTTGAAGTCCAAGGAGAGCAAGAAGGAGTGTTGTAATCATCATCAAGGAATCAAGCTGATCTCCTTCTCTTTAAGGATCACTTTTGAAGGAAGACATCTTCATTAAAGAAGACAACTTCTATTGACATCATCATCAAAATAAAGAAGGCATCAAGTTGAAGATATTGTCATCAAGAAGCATCTTCACTTGTCAAGTAAGTACTCTTATATTTATGGCTGAATTTGCTATCAAAATGAATTCATTTTGCCAAGAAAGCAACAAATTGGTTGGGTCATCAAACCTTCTTGTATAGAAGAAGAGGATGGATTTGATCCTCATAGAAAATGAAGTCGTTGATCATGTTAAGGGTTCAATCACTAAAACTGAATCTCAAGCCTTAGCAAAATATATGAAATGGGAAGTAAGGGCTCAAAGGATTCTTATAGAATCTATCAAGGAACCCCTCATACCATATGTATCAAAATTGGAGACACAAAAGAAATATATGAGCAAATAGAAGAATTGTTCTTCATTAGTACCGCTGGAGAAGTAATATCCTTGAGAACGAGCTATACAAAATGAAAATCTCAAAGGAAGATGGAATAGCCACTTTATGAGGGTATTAGAAATAAGAGACCAACTACAAGAGTTGGGAGAAATAATGTCTGATAAAGAAATGATCACCATAGTGCTCAATGCACTACCATAGGAATGGGGCAACTTTACATCAAGTCTCTATGGAAAGAAGGAACCTACCCCATTCAATGAACTTTGGTCATTATGTAAGATTGAAGAAACTAGGCTGAAGGCAAAAAGTGATGTAGGATCAAATGACCAAGTTCAAGCATTTGTTGCAAGAAGGATATGTTGAAAATCCAATGCTATGGGCTGTCATGAATATGGGAACTACAGGAGAAATTGTCCTAAACTCAAGAAGGACAACAACAAAAGAGGAAGTGAAGAAGCCTATGTCACCGAAGAAGTGGAAGAAGTTGAAAAGAAGAAAGAAAAGGAGGAAGTAAAATATCTCTACTATGATTGAGATAATCTCCTCCACCCAGTTCTTTTCAGTTTTTGTAAAATATAGCTATCATGGTAGGAAACATTATAAGAATGATAGGATGCATCATTTTAGGGTATGATATCACTATAGTATACCATTGAAGCAAGATTCCATGACATCATTATAATAAGCTTGAAAGATAGATGAAGTAGTAGTCTATAGCAAGTCATCATAGGGAGGAAGGTGCTCTTGATAACCTCATTGAAAGCATAAGTACTACTTGTGGATAGAAGAAAGTCATCTAGCATATAGTTCATCATACATCATCATAATTAGGAAGGAGCATTTGCAAGATGAGGATAATCAAGATCCTCCGTTGGAATCTTCATTAGAAGGTTCACCTCTTTCGAGAAAACCAAGAGACTCGCTAAGAATTTGTTATGCAACCAACTCACAAAATAGAAGAAAAGATAGATGAATGCCTTCAAAATCAGCCTCTTCGAGGGGGCAACCTCCTTTACATTACACAAATGAACAATTCTTGGATGATACAAATGACTAAACCTCCTTTCTATATATAGGAGTCTAAGGGGTCACAATATAATCAAAGTCGACATAACAGTAATAACATAAGGGCACAACAATAACAATAGTGGGTTTCTATGGGGCACGCTAATAACAATATGGGTACAATAGGGGCACAATAATAACAATAAGGGCTACAATGACAATAGTAATGGGGAATCACTAGTATTGTAGGGACCTAACATGCCCCTCTCCTTCAGAAAAGCGTTGTCCTCAACGCTTGAGTAGTTCTGGATGCTTCTATATAAAATTATCATCCTCCCATGTGGAATCTTCAGCGGATAAGTTCTTCCACTTGATGAGATACTCTGAAATTGATCGATTTCGTAGCTGTCTAGTTCTTGTTTCTGTGGCTGCTTCAGGTTCCAATATGATTTTTCCTTCCTCGTCAAGTTTTGGCAATATTTTTTGAACTGGGAGCTTGTCACCTATAACCTTCTTTAAACATGAAACATGGAAAACTGGGTGCACTCGGGAAGCTGCAGGAAGCTCCAATTTGTATGCCATAGTACCAATCTTTTGCAGCACCTTGTACTGTTGGAATTTTTAAGCCTAACTGTCAAAAACACTTCATGTACTTTACTGATTTATTCCCGCCTACTTGTTCTGTTAATTAACAAGTTATTTACCATGTAAATATTAGAAATAAATACAAGTACATGCTCAACACATTACAGATCATCAATTGAAGGAAACAAAACAAGCACACAAGTGACATTGTTGTTTTGGACCAATGTCCCTGGAAAAACCCAATGCGGGAAAACTGGTGCAGCTATCTGAGGGTTTTAATTATTAAGCAGTTTTAGAATCCAATCTGGGTGCCAAAACTGGCTCACCCAACAGAGAATTATCTCGACAGTAGTACCTCTCAATTGGAGATAGATGTTCTGGCTAAAACCCCGGATAAACACTCCGACAACTCCCAGCTCCAATCTGCCCCACAAAAACCCCAACGTTAGCCTCTAGGGACTGCGTCAGCCCTTTCTGGCCCAGTGTCTACCCAGTGTCACCCTAGCTCGCCCTGCGTCAGCCTCTGGAGGCACTGCGTCAGCCCTTAGAGCCTCTGTGTCACCCACATTGGCTCTCTGAGGCATTGCACAACTCCTAGCTGCCTCTGCATGAGCCCTGGCTAGCTCTGCGTCCCTCTCTCTCGACTTCTGCGCTGATCCTCTTGGTACTATCTCTGCCTCTTTGCTTCTATATTCACTGCACCTCAGCTGCAACTCTGATCACTCTTTCGACTTCCTCAGCAAACCCTGCCCCAAGAAATCGAAATCTTGATCAACTCGGTGTGTTCTCCAAGTGACCCTCAAGCCTCCTGTTATACTTTTCTTGTTGATAATTCAACAACCGAGATTAAGTCCCTAATCAACAAATAAGATTAGATCTTGCTTGATCCATGACTTTTGGACCATTCTAACTAAGTTTTATATTAATTCACATTAATATTTTATTTTCCGTAAGTTTAGACTCCATTAAAAATATTAATTATTTTAATATCTCTCGCATCTGTATGGCAACTTCCTCTGCATCCGTGCTACTGCCCATCGCCTTGCCACTGCCATCGCTGCATCTGCACTACAACCCCTCTCATCATGCTGCATCGTGCTGCCCATAGCACTGCCACTGCTAACTACTGCACTGCAACTCAGTTACTGAGAAGTAAGTAACTGCTCTCCCAACTCTGACATCTTCGTCAGGCTAGAAACACTCTTGATGCTGAAGCTCCCTCTTTCACTGACAAGTCCTCCCTCTCTGACCTCAGCGCTGGTGCAACAACTCTGTGCATCTTGCATCGTTGCACACCTTTCTGTGCCATCCTGCATTGGTGCAACACTCTCGTGCCTCTCGCATTGTTGCAGCCTGCTAGCTTCGTGCTGTCCTGGGAATCCTGCACTGTAGCTCCATTTGTCGAAACCGTTTATGGGTATTGGAGATCTCATGTGCTTTAGCCTCTCCACCAATTTTTGTGGCTAGAGCACATCCGATGCTACCCCAAATCAACACTCCCTTTTAGCGAGGACTATGTTCTAGTAATACTCCACACTGAGCATCACCCTGATCATCAGACATTGGTCCCTGTGCTGATTCTAGGCCTGCTGCCCAACATCCTCTGCACTGCTGCATCATGTACTGCTACCCATGGCCCTGCCACTGCCACTGCTGCATCTGTATGGCAACTTCCTCTGCATCTGTGCTGCTGCCCATTGCCCTGCCACTGCCCATCGCCTTGCCATTGCCACTGATGCATCTGCATTGTAACCCCTCTCATCATGCTGCATAATTCTGCCCATAGCACTGCCACTGCTAACTGCTGCACTGCAACTCAATTACTGAGAAGTAAGTAACTGATCTCCCAACTCTGACATCTCCGTCAGGCTAGAAACACTCCTGATGCTGAAGCTCCCTCTGTCACTGACAAGTGCTCCCTCTCAGACCTCTGAGCTGTTGCAACAACTCTGTGCATCTTGCATCGTTGCACACCTTTTTGTGCCATCCTACACTAGCGCAACACTCTCGTGCCTCTTGCACTGTTGTAGCCTGCTAGCCTCGCGTTGTCCTGGGAATCTTGCACTGTAGCTCCCTCTGTCACTCCATCCGCATCTGTCTCTACTAACATCCGCCAATCCTACTACTACTCTTCGGGGCTCCCGTAGCAAGGTATAATCCAAGAGATTGGGTACCTCAAGGATCATGCCCCTCATTGCTTGTAGTCCGTCTGACTACAACTTGATGTCTCCCCACTTCCGCTCAAGTGGGATGTGAGCACTCATGGTACAGTCATCATCCGTCTCCAATTCCTTCTCCACCCTTGCTGGCATAACCTTGGTCTCGGAAGCCTCTCCCTTGCTCTTCTTCCTCGGACACTGGCTCGCATAGTGACCTAGTTCCCCACAGTGGAAGCATTTGACCTTGGAGAGGTCCTTCTTCTTCCATTTCTCCTACTTTCTCTCAGATGCTAGGGCAGCATCCACCTCCTTCTTCTTGATTCTGACCCCCTTGCTACTGCTTCCTGCCTTGGTCAGCCTCCTGATGTCTTCTTGGCGAAGAGCTGCTCACATTTCCTCCCAATCTGGAAGGGCTGCCCTGCCTAGTATGCTCTGGACAAACACCTCCCAGTCTTCAGAGACTGCATTCAGGGCTGTTCTCACCATCAATTCTTGATCCGACGTGGCCCCTATGGAAGTCAGCTGATCTCCGATGTCCTTCAATCGATCGAGGAAGGTGTCGATTTGTTCTCCCTTCTGCATTTGGGATGACCACAATTGATTTTCTAGTAGCATCTTCCTCTGCACGAAAGTATGTTGATACAACTTTGTTAGGGTCTCCCACGTCTCATTTGCTGTATTCTTCTTGGCAATATGTGGTACTACATGGTCCTTGACCCCGTCAAGGATGATGTTCTTGGCCCTCGCCATTGCATCCTCATACCTATCGTTATCAACCGGGTCAACTGGGACCCTATTGTCGTCAAGGCGAATTGCTTGAGACGGTTCCTGTCTAGAATGAATAAGATTATGGCCTTCCAGACTACGAAGTTTGAGTCTCTGTCTAGTCTGTCCTGGTCTCTTACCCTGTTCACTGCCATCTCACTGCTCCTCTACTCCCCTCGTCGAAGTTCTTGGTGTGACTCCCTCTGAGCCTCGATTTCCCTCCTGGAAACCCTTCTGCCAATGTCGAGATGCCCCCATCTTGATTGTTAGTGCAGCTGCACCACTGATCCAGAGTTCTTGGCTAGAAATCCTCTTTTACAACTCCCTCCTCCTTGGTCTTGCCCTGTTAAGTACTGTTCTAACTACAATACCCCACCAGCTTCACTCTACAACTTACCCACAACCTCCTAAGCTCCAACAAACTGAAGATTAGAGCTTCTAAGCTCTGCGCAATCCCAGCACCAGCAAAATCCGCACCTCCTGGCCATGGGCGTCAATCCTTCCTGACTAAGAAAGATGATCGAGCACTGCATAGGTCGAGTTTGCTCCCCTTTGCCACTGTGATGATCCTCTTCCCGGCTCAAACTTGATGATGCAGGCATTGCGTCAACCCTTCCTTGCTGCTTCTCTGCTAGGAATAGCTTCTATCACTCGGGACAGCGGTTTTCTGCCGCTGCTGCTCTGCTCGGCTGATGTCCTCAGTTCTCTTGTGATCTGCAACCTCCCTCTGATACCATGTTGGAATTTACTGATTTATTCTTGCCTACTTGTTCTGTTAATTAACAAGTTTTTTACCATGTAAATATTGGAAATAAATACAAGTACATGCTCAACACATTACAGATCATCAACTGAAGGAAACAAAACAAGAACACAAGTGACACCGTTGTTTTTGGACCAATTTCCCCGAAAAAAACCAATGCGGGAAAACCAATGCAACTATCTGAGGGTTTTAATTATTAAGCAGTTTCAGACTACAACCTGGGTCCCAAAACCGGCTCACGCAACAGAGAATAATCTCGGCAGTAGTACCCCTCAGTCGGAGACAAATGTTCTGGCTGAAACCCCGGATAAACACTCCGACAACTCCCAACTCCAATCTACCCCACGAAAACCCCAACGTCATCCTCTAGGGACTACGTCAACCCTTTTTGGCCCAGCATCTGCCCAACGTCACCCTAGCTCGCCCTACATCAGCCTCTGGAGGCACTGCGTCAGCCGTTAGAGCCTCTGTGTCACCCACGTTGGCTCTCTGAGGCACTGCGCAACTCATGGTTGCCTCTGCGTGAGCCCTGGCTGGCTCTGCATTTCTCTCTCTCGACTTCTGTGCTGATCCTCCTGGTACTATCTCTGCCTCTTTGCTTCTATATTCACTGCCCCTCAGTTGCAACTCTGATCACTCTTTCGACTTCCTCAGCAAACCCTGCCCCAGAAAATCGAAATCTGGATCAACTTGCAGTGTTCTCCAAGTGACCCTCAAGTCTCCTCTTATACTTCTCTCGTTGACAATTCAATGGCCGAGATTAAGTCCCTAATCAATGGTTAAGATTAGATCTGGCTTGATCCATGACTTTTGGACCATTCTAACTCAGTTTTATATTAATTCACATTAATATTTTATTTTCCCTAAGTTTAGACTTAGGGACTCCATTAAAAATATTAATTATTTTAATACCTCCCAAACTATTTAGAATCTACTCAAACCATTTCTGGGTGTTGGAGATCTCATGTGCTTTAGCCTCTCCACCAATTTTTGTGGCTAGAGCACATCCGATGCTACCCCAAATCAACATGTGCGGACCATAATACTTTGGTGATAATTTATTATCCTTTTTAGCTTGCTTGAGGGACATTTGTTTATATGGTTGTAGCTATAGGAATACCCAGCCACCTATATCAAAACTTCTTTCGCTGCGATGTTGATATGCTTGTTGTTGTTGGAAATAATACTGAGAGGGGGGGTGAATCAGTATTATCTAGCAATTTACCAAATCTTCCTTATTTGATTCTTTAGAAATATTCTTGTATATCAGTACCATAAAACAATGAGCATGAATAAAGAAAATAGACAGTCACACCAAAGAACACAAGATGTAAGGTGGAAACCCAATGCGGGAGAAAAACCACCTGCTGCAATATGTCTCTATCTTCTTTCAAGAAATTCTTTTTACAATGATTTTGTACTGGTGCAGTCCTTTACCAGCACGCAGGCTGCAACCTGCAGAGAGCTACAACTCTCTCTCGTTTTCCAGACTCTCCTGGGAGGGAGCTACAACCCCCTACTTCTTATGAAGAATCAAATGATCAACAAGTATACAACAGATACAGTCTACGACAGATATCAGATCAGTAATTACAGAAACAACCCAGAACACCTTATGAACAGAAATATACAGTCAACAGATCATCTTAAGACAGGGACGCATATTTTCTTTCTGTGGCCTGCGACTGGACGCAGTGTACCTTATGCTGTTCTGCGTGCAGACGCACTGTTCCTCTTTGCTTTTCTGCGACCGACGCACACAGAAACACTATCGCGCCGCGTCTTTCGCTTCAGAGACGCACCCAATACCACAGTCGCGCCGCGCCCTTTGCCTCAGAGACGCACCTGAGCCTTTACTGTACTGCGTCCCGGCGCACTTTCCCTTCACTGAATCTGCGTCCCTTCAGATATAGAAGATAAGAGGACTTCAGAACCAACCCAAACACTCAGATCCACAGATCTGATCATGCGCCATATAGATCGTAGTCCATTAGAAGATTCGCCCTTATAGATTTGGACTAGATCTCACCAAGAGATATTCAACCAAGATGATGCTTAATCCAAATGAACTCCTTTGCTTTATATAGGCAAGCTTCTCCCCAAAGCGTGGAACAATACCACGAGCCGACACCATAGAAACACAAAAACCGTCGGCTAGATACCACACAAGAAACCCCCACGTGCTTTTCTCTGCCTTGAAATGTGTGCACTGGGCGGACGCACCTCCTGAACGGCTGGCCTGCGTCCCTGGACGCGGGTTCTGTATGGTATACCTGCGGGGACGCACTTGCTGAACATATTTCCTGCGTCCTTCTTGATTTACCACCTGAATGAGTTTGCCATCAAGGACAACACCTGAATCATAATGCCAACAAACTCCCCCTTTGGACTTGATGGCAACCACATAATCTTCAGCGTCATCATTCTCCCCCTTTGACATCAAGGGCAAAGGGTATGCTCCCCCTATGCTCATGCTTCTCCAGATCTGTAACCAGAAATCCATCATGAAGGAGACAGAGACATATTGCAGCTATTTCCAAGATCTCCTTCTCCATAATGCCAACAATGCATTATGTGCTCCCCCTGAGCCTATACCATCAATAGGAAGATGATCAACAGTGAGATGATGCATCAACAACCCCCAGCTTTTGCCTGAGGTATTCAAAAGTGTCCCTGGGCAACGGTTTGGTGAAAATATCAGCAACTTGTTCCTTAGAAGGAACATACTCCAACTTGACCTTCTGTTCAAGTACTTGTTCCCGGAGAAAATGGTACTTGATTGGTATGTGCTTGGTTTTTGAATGCATAACCGGATTCTTTGAGATGCTGATTGCACTTGTGTTGTCACATAAGATAGGAATAGGAGGTGTACAAGTGATTTGATAATCCTGCAAAGTCTGCATCATCCAAAGAAGTTGGGTGCAACAAGATGCGGCAGCAACATATTCCGCTTCAGCTGTAGACAAGGCAATTGAACTCTGTTTCTTGCTGAACCAAGATACCAGTCTGGAACCCATAAAGAATGCACCACCACTTGTGCTTTTCCTGTCATCCACGCTTCCGGCCCAATCTGCATCTGTATAAGCATGAAGAGTGAGATCTGTATCTCTAGGATACCATAGGCCATAATTTTGAGTCCCTTGAAGATATTTGAAGATTCTCTTCACTGCTTGAAGATGAGTCTCCTTTGGATTTGCCTGAAATCTTCCAACTATTCCAACTGCATGCATGATGTCTGGTCGGGTACCTGTCAAATATAGTAGACTTCCAATCATAGATCTGTAGGTTGGTTGATGTACTGCTGCAGATTCATCATTTGCACTGAGACTACATCCTGTGACCATGGGTGTACATACTGGTTTTGCATCTTCCATGCCATATTTCTTCAAAATCTGCTTGAGATATTTGGTTTGAGATAAAAGGATTCCTCCTTTCTTTTGTTGGATTTGCAAACCAAGGAAGTATGTCAGTTCTCCTAGCAAGGACATCTCAAATTCTTTCTGCATGACCGAGGCAAAGCTTTGACTCATAGCTTCTTCATTACTGCCAAAAATAATGTCATCTACATACACAACAAGTATTAGTAATTTGTCATTTTCAACTTTTATATAAAGATTGCTATCTGCTGAACCTTTTGAAAAACCTTGTTGATGAAGATATTTGTCCAACCGGTAGTACCAAGCCCTTGGAGCTTGTTTGAGACCATAGAGAGCCTTTTTTAATCGGCATACAAGATTTGGATCGTTTCCAAGAATGAAACCATCTGGCTGTTCAATGTACACTTCTTCATCCAAGTCTCCATTCAGAAAGGCTGATTTCACATCCATTTGAAATACTTTGAAGTTCTGACAACTTGAGAGAGCAAGAAACATTCGAATGGCCTCAAGTCTTGCAACAGGAGCAAAAGTTTCTTCAAAGTCTATTCCTTCTTGCTGTGCATACCCTTTACAAACAAGTCTGGCTTTGTTTCTAATTACTTCTCCATTTTCATTCAATTTATTTTTGAAAACCCATTTTGTTCCGATAACATTCTTATCCTTTGGTCTAGGAACCAGCTCCCAAGTGTTGTTCTTTTCGATTTGCTCAAGTTCTTCATCCATTGCTTTCACCCAACATTCATCTTTGCAAGCCTCTTTCACATTTTGTGGTTCAGTAGAGGAGAGTAATGCCAAATAACTTGAAGCTTCTGCAACTGTTCTTCTAGTTTGTATACCTGCTTCTTTTTGTCCCATGATCTGAGATTCTGGATGGTTCTTTTGAACATATCTGGATGGAGTCTTTTCTTCTATTCTTGTTCTTTCTTCTGCTTCTTCGTGAGGTTCGTCTTGAGATTGTTCTTGCGGTTCTTCTTCTTCATCATTCTGTCTTTGAGGGTAGCTTTCATCTTCTTCAATGTCTTCACGATGTATTTGCCTAGGAATGTATCCTTTCTCATCAACCACTACATCAATGCTGTCAACAATTCTGCCAAGTCTTTTATTGTAGCATTTGTATGCTTTGCTATGTGGAGAGTAGCCAAGAAGAATTCCTTCATCTGCTCTAGGATCAAGTTTGCCAAGCTGCTCCTCAGTATTCTTGATATAGCATTTGCTCCCAAAGATTTTGAAGTGCTTTACCGAAGGAGTTTTACCACTCCAGAGCTCATGAGGAGTTTGAGTGCTGTTCACTCGGACATTTGTCTTGTTGAGAATAATAACTGCCGCATGTGCAGCTTCACCCCAGAAGGTTTCCGGAGTTCCTGATTCATCAAGCATAGCACGAGCCATTTGCTGAATTGTTCTGTTCATTCTTTCCACTACTCCATTTTGCTGAGGAGTTCTAGCTGTAGAAAATTCTCTCCTTATCCCATGTTCATCACAGAAATCGAAAAATTCATTTGAAGTAAATTCTCCACCTCTGTCGGATCTGAGGCACTTAATTTTGTGACCTGATTCATTTTCAACCAAAGCTTTGAAGGATTTGAATTTTTCGAAGGCTTCATCTTTGTGCTTCATAAGTCCTAACCAAACAAACCTGGAGAAATCGTCAATAAATAATATCAAGTATTCCTCTCCTCTAGGTGTTCTTTTTCTGAATGGTCCACATACATCTGTATGTACTAGCTCAAGAGGCATGCTGGCTGATCCTTCTTTCTCTGGAAAGTTAGTTCTGGTTTGTTTTCCAAACTGACATGATCTGCATATGGTGTTGTCAGGAATTTTGATATCTGGAAGATCGCGAACTGCCTGATATTTGCAAGCTTTCCTTATTTGTGAGAAGCTTAGATGTCCCAACCTTCGATGCCATAACCAGTGCTCTTCATCCTTGCTTAGATAGCATTGTTGTTGTCCTTCATCAAATATGTATAGATTATTTGGAGTTCTTTTTCCTTTGAGAACTGTTTTACCTGTATCAAGATCACGAACAAGACATCCATTTGATCTGAATATAACCTCGGTTCTTTGATCACACATTTGGCTTACACTTAGAAGATTATGCTTTAGTCCATCAACAAACAAAACATTTCCAGCCTTAACATCTTCTTTTAAAGGAGCAATACCTTTTCCTTTTATAGTTGCAGGAGTATCATTTCCAAAAGAGACTTTCTTTCCCTTTTCTAAATTAGAATAAGATTCAAGTTTTTCTTTATCACCTGTCATATGCTTTGAACATCCACTGTCAATGTACCATAGATTTTCTTGTCCTTCTGCATAGAATGCTATCCCACATCTTTCTGTTTGAGGTTCCTTTATTTTCCATGTTTTGGTGCCTGAGGCTTGTTCTTTTTTTTGTTCTTGTACCTTTCTTTCCGGAAACCTGCTTCTGCATTCAAAGTCTTCATGTCCAAAATTATTGCAAATAGAGCATTCAACTTCATTTTCAAGAGCTGAAAAGTTGTTATAGGTCCTTTTTGTAATCCCTGTCATACTTCTTTGTTTTTGAGCTTCCCTAGTCATGATTGTTTTATACGCAACACATTGAGCTGCTTTGTGACCAAAGTTATGGCAAGAAAAGCATTGTCCATTGAAGAAGCTTCTGCGATTATTGAATCTACCAGCCAACTGATTGTAATTTCTATTTTCATCTATTCTTGAACCAAATTGGGAAGATTTTACCTGTGGCTGGTTGTGGCTTTTGTTCACCCTTAAGCTGGATTGCCCCTGATAGTTTCTGTTTGACGTTTGTCCCTGCTTTACCTGATGATCTTCCTTGTGCTCTTGCTCATTTCTTCTTGCTGCATCAAGATAGCTTTTTGAAGTGGATGCTTGAGAAGTTTCTCCATTATAGCCCAGACCTGTCTTATTTAGTGGAGACCGCTGCACACTGATAATCTCATTCAAAGTTTCAGATCCTTTGACAAACTTGAGATTGATAGTTTTTGTTTTCTCAATTTCTTTTCTAAGACCAACAATTTCACCTTCTAATTTTTCAAGATGTTTTTCCTTTTCATCAATTTGAAATTGTAGAGTATCAATAATCATGTTCTTTTCTTCTATACATCTCTTGAGTCTAGTAATTTCATCATAAAGGTTATCTACATCTACAGCATCCTCATAATCATCATCTTCAAATGCCATTAACAATCTGTATTTGTTACCTTGTTCATCTTCATCACTGTTTGATAAGCCATCACTATCTTCGTGGGTGTAGTAGCTTTTCTTATTTGCACTCTGTTTCTTGTTCCATCTAACTGGTTCCTTTCCTTTATCCTTATAAGAGCATTTTGCAGCATAATGACCTACTCTTCCACAAGAAAAGCATTTGAAAGGTAGCTTACCTCTGAACCTTCCAGAACCCCTTTGAAGATTTCTGACAAAATTTGATTCTTCTTCCTCTTCTTCTGGAACATGACTTGCTTCATAGTGATCTTCTTTGCCTGATGCTTTAAAAGCAGCTTCCCTTCTGTCTGATGGACCTCCCTTTCTCATTTCATAAGCAGTTAGAATTCCATGTAGCTGAGACATAGTGAGAACACGGAGATTTTCCTTTTCCTCTACTGCAGATACTTTAGATTCAAACTTGGGGGATAAAGATCTTAGAATCTTTTGAACTACTATAGTCTCTTTTATTTCTTCACCCAAATTTTTCATACAATTAACAATCTCATCTACCCGAAGAAAATAATTAGCCACACTTTCATCATTATACATCTTGAGAGTCTCATATTGAATCCTGAGAGTTTGAAGTTTAGCTTCTTTTACCTGTTCATCTCCTTCATAGCTAGTGATCATTTTGTCCCATATCTCTTTTGCTGATTTGAAGTGCATGACCTTCATGAACTCTGTTTGGGATATACTTCCTAATAGAGTACTGACTGCTTTTGCATTTGTTTCATACTGCTTTTTCTCAGCTGGATCTGTAGGAGTAGCTGAAGGAAAGGCATAGCCTGATTCTACAATGTTCCAAACTTCTGTACCAAGAGATTGAAGATATGCAGTAACTCTTACCTTCCAATAATTGAAGTTTGTCCCATCGAAGACGGGTGGCCTGATTGATGCTTCTCTCTCGTAGTTGCTCATGATGAACGATCTACCTTCAAGCGATCAAGCTTTTCAGAAGGACCTGCTCTGATACCAATTGTTGGAAATAATACTGAGAGGGGGGGTGAATCAGTATTATCTAGCAATTTACCAAATCTTCCTTATTTGATTCTTTAGAAATATTCTTGTATATCAGTACCATAAAACAATGAGCATGAATAAAGAAAATAGACAGTCACACCAAAGAACACAAGATGTAAGGTGGAAACCCAATGCGGGAGAAAAACCACCTGCTGCAATATGTCTCTATCTTCTTTCAAGAAATTCTTTTTACAATGATTTTGTACTGGTGCAGTCCTTTACCAGCACGCAGGCTGCAACCTGCAGAGAGCTACAACTCTCTCTCGTTTTCCAGACTCTCCTGGGAGGGAGCTACAACCCCCTACTTCTTATGAAGAATCAAATGATCAACAAGTATACAACAGATACAGTCTACGACAGATATCAGATCAGTAATTACAGAAACAACCTAGAACACCTTATGAACAGAAATATACAGTCAACAGATCATCTTAAGACAGGGACGCATATTTTCTTTCTGTGGCCTGCGACTGGACGCAGTGTACCTTATGCTGTTCTGCGTGCAGACGCACTGTTCCTCTTTGCTTTTTTGCGACCGACGCACACAGAAACACTATCGCGCCGCGTCTTTCGCTTCAGAGACGCACCCAATACCACAGTCGCGCCGCGCCCTTTGCCTCAGAGACGCACCTGAGCCTTTACTGTACTGCGTCCCGGCGCACTTTCCCTTCACTGAATCTGCGTCCCTTCAGATATAGAAGATAAGAGGACTTCAGAACCAACCCAAACACTCAGATCCACAGATCTGATCATGCGCCATATAGATCGTAGTCCATTAGAAGATTCGCCCTTATAGATTTGGACTAGATCTCACCAAGAGATATTCAACCAAGATGATGCTTAATCCAAATGAACTCCTTTGCTTTATATAGGCAAGCTTCTCCCCAAAGCGTGGAACAATACCACGAGCCGACACCATAGAAACACAAAAACCGTCGGCTAGATACCACACAAGAAACCCCCACGTGCTTTTCTCTGCCTTGAAATGTGTGCACTGGGCGGACGCACCTCCTGAACGGCTGGCCTGCGTCCCTGGACGCGGGTTCTGTATGGTATACCTGCGGGGACGCACTTGCTGAACATATTTCCTGCGTCCTTCTTGATTTACCACCTGAATGAGTTTGCCATCAAGGACAACACCTGAATCATAATGCCAACAGTTGTTTCATTCTATTCTGCGCCAACGTGAGGTTATCCTTTAAGAGTTGGAGAACTTGTTGTTAATGCTCGATGTGATGTTCCATTGCTTGAACCTTAGAATTTTATCTTAAATATGATGTGATGGATGGTGGATGATATCAATAAAATGCCATAAGTGGGGTCATTTTTGCTGCAATATGGAAGGAAGTGTTATACCACCATTCAACCAGAGGCAACCATTTGACCCATTGTGAAGATATCCTTCCAAACATTTGTTTACTATCTTAGTTTGCCCATCAGATTGAGGATGATAAGATGAGCTATGAGCTAATTGAGTACCGAGACAAGAAAATAATTCAGTCCAAAAATTTCCAGTGAAAATGGGATCTCTGTCGCTTACAATAATCTTTGGGTTTGCATGTCGCTTTTGAATTGTTTCCATAAATGTAGTAGAAATTGTATTGACTTTAAATGGATGCGATAATGCACAAAAGTGTGCATACTTGGTAAGTCTTTCAACTACCACCATGATGACACTCTTTTTTTCGGACTCGGGTAAACCTGTGATAAAATCCATTGAAACCTTCTCCCAATGTTGGCTTGGAATGGATAAAGGTTGTAATAGACCTGAGGTCTTAATTGTTTCAACTTTATTTTGTTGGCAAACCAAACATTCCACCACAAACTTTTGAATATCCAATTTAAGGCCACCCAAAAAATTCCTTCTTAACCCTGTGGTAAGTTTTTAAAAATCTTGAGTGCCCTCCTAAGGGAGAAGTGTGCAAATCCATAGGAATCTTTTGTTTTGGTTGGGAATTCTTACATAGGTATAAGCGATCTTTGTACCATAATGAATCATTTTTCCAGCTAAATGTATTAGATGTACTGAGATCTTGTTGTAAATTTTGAATGAGTGCCCACACTTCTTCGTCATTCTGCCATCCATCCCTTGCTTCGTTTAGCCAATCTGGTTGGATAATAGAAATGGCGCACAACAATGCTTCCACATCCTCATCCTTTCTTAAGAGTGCATCTGCCACATTTTGCTTTCCTTTTTTGTAGATGATTTCAAAGTCATAACCCAACATCTTTGTGACCCATTTTTGCTGCTCTTCAGAGGATAATCTTTGTTCTAAAAAGTATTTAAGGCTATCATGATCCGTTTTTACCTCGAAGTGTCTTCCCATTAGGTAGGGTCGCCATTTCTTAAGTGCATGTAGTATTGCCAACATTTCCTTCTCATAAATAGCTTTGTGTAAATACTTTCCTTTGATTGGACCACTTTCGAAAGCAATGGGTCTTTCATCTTGCATTTTATTAGATTATTCCTATTTAGTATTTAATGCTCATTCCTTTTAGCTGTTGCTATTTGTATTCTTTTAGCAGTTTCTTAGATGAAACTGAGTGTTTCCATATTCTACATAGAAACCTGATGTTTCTATTATTGTAAATATCTTTGTATTATCATTGATCTGTTTGCTCATTCCGAATTAATTCATTCAACATTCTTTTATGGTATCAGAGCGAGGTTAAGAGATTTCTTGAACAATTATTCTCTCTGCATCCTAATCTCTTGAGTCCTTTCTAAGGTCGAGCCCTCTGTAAGCCAGGTAGCCTTCACTGAGTCTTAGCCTCGGCTTTGCTCACTGTGATAAAATCTTACAGTCGTCCATCTCGATACAGAAATGGATTCTTCTCCTGCTTTATCATTTTTTTGAGGAATTAATCTTGTGGCGGTGACCGTTTCGTAGGAGCGGGATTCGTTTTCTGGCTGGCCAATTTGCACTCATCTCGTCTCCGATTCCTCTATGGACTGTTTCGGCATTGGGTTTACAAGTTAGCAATTCTGCTGTGCTTTTTCATCTGGGTAAAGTCGATTTGTGATTTCTCGTCATACACGCCATCTCCGACAAAGGCCTCTTCGGCTTCGATGATTTCTTCGAATTCTTCTCTTCGAGATCAAATTTGAGGCGCCTGAGAGCGCTGACGGTGCTGGAAAGGCGATCGAAGACCTCAATCTCACAGAAATCATCTTCCTCCTCCGCAATCAAATTGGCGAGTCTCCTAAGCTCGTTCTTGAGCTCCCGAACAGAGCGAAGGCAGTTTTGTGTGTAATTTCTAATATAGGAACCCGACTACATTCAGCGCTGGGGTACTCAATTCCCGACGCGACCAAAATCAGTGCATGACAAACGTTGAAGCCGAACAGAATGCGCAGAATCCTGCCCTCCTTGAATCGTATCTGCACTATTTTTTTCTGAACCTACGACTTTCTGCTTAGGAAACGGAAGCTCTATCCACTGATACATGCAATCTACGGATACATGCAATCTTGCAATTCTTGAAATCGCCTTGAAATTAAAGCCCGGTAATTTTTTGCTCAACGTGAAACTTTGACGGCATCTGGTTTTTTTAAAAAACGACGGCTCACGTATTTTGGCACGCCCGATATTTTTTTTGCTCACGTATTTTGGCAGCGGAAGCGGTGGGACCAGAACCCAGTGTACGTATTTTCAGACTACGTATTTTTCAGTCTACGTATCAGTCCAAGCTTTATATGTATGTGTTGAGAAATGTGCCGACTTATAATAGCTGAAGCCGACATATCTGTGGACTGATATAGATCTGAAGCATGGTGTTGACACTTGCACATATTCTTTTCTAGAACAGAGTGTGAAAAAAAAAAAATTCAGCCTGAGACAGCGTTTTTTTTGAAAATTTAGGACTGTATAGTCAGTGAAACCTACTCTATTGCTACAGCAGTATAAGGGTACAGCTACAGCAGTGGAACCTGCTCTATTGCTACCTTTTCTAGACTGTGGAGATATATATATATATATATATATATATTTTTTTTTTTTTGACTTCTGTATTGTCTTTTGGAAAATGGCCACGCTCACCAATCTGATGTTAGAAGGAAATCAACGCTTTAATGGCAACAACTATAACATTTGGAAACAAAGAATGTTGACCATTTTTGAATACAGGCGTCTTGATCAGCTCATTTTGGGCAAAGAGCTTCGTCCCGGTACAGCCGGTACCGATCAAGATAAATTTGATGATCGAAATCGAGAGGCTGTTATGCTTCTCAAGCTCTCTGTCGCTGATGATCAGTTACCTCAGATTCCTTCTGGCAAGACAGCTGTCGAAATCTGGCAACAGTTGAAAGAACTGCACGAGACATCTGACAAAAGCAGAGCCTTTTTTCTCAAAAATCAGTTGTTCTCCATCATGATGGACAAACATATGTCTTTACAGGAACATCTCAACAAAATTAAAGACATTCGAGATCAGCTCGAAGCCATTGGTCGGACCATGGAGGAAGAAGATATGGTAGTCATTACTTTGAAAAGTCTACCGAAATCTTATGAACACTTCATAGAAACACTCAACATTACCACCACAAATGTTGATCTGAAGTTTCCAGATTTATGTACCAAACTTCTGTAGCAGGATCAGTGGAAACAGCAGTTTGGTAGTAGTGCTTCATCAGTGTCCTCGGAAAATGCATTTTCTGCAAAATATCAGTCCTCTCAGTCTTTTCAGCAGAAAGGCTCCTCTCAGCCTTTTGATCCTGCTAGGAAGAAAAGTGTGCAGTGTAATTACTGTCACAGGTTCGGTCACATGAAGAAAGATTGCCGACAGAGGATTGCTTCTGAACAGAGGAAACAGGGAGGGCCACATCAGACAACAAATGTTGCAGAACATTCCGAGCAGACAGAGTCTGCCTTTTACGCCTTTATGGCTAAAAGGTCTTCAGATCCTGTTCCTTCCTCTGCATGGTACATTGATTCTGGCGCATCACGTCATTTCTCTCACAGGCGTGACTGGTTTATTGACTTCTCACCTTCCAGTGATTCCGTGGTATTTGGCGGAGGTGAAAAGTACACAATAGCTGGTAGAGGTACAGTTCAAATTCAGTCTGGTGGGCGCACACTTATATTTCTGAATGTATACTATGTTCCTGGTATGGAAATTAATCTGCTATCTGTCAGCGAGATTATGAGGAATTCTCCTCAACTTGATGTAGTGTTCAGTGCCCACAAGTGCTCCATTATTGACAGGGAGACTAGTTTAACAGTTGCTGTTGGCCTAGAGGACCATGGTCTATACAGGCTACTTGACACCGGTGACTCTCCAGAAGTGGCTCTAGCAGCACGTATCTCTCCTATCAGCACTCTATGGCATCAGCGATATGGGCATCTCAATATGCAGTATCTCTCTCAGCTCTCTCGGGAGGGACTTGTGTCTGGATTACCTGATATTCAGACTCAGCAGTTGGGGGTATGCAGCGCCTGTCAAGCGGGAAAGCAACATCGGTCTTCATTCAAACATGGAGAATCTTGGCACGCATCTAAGGTACTTCAGTTACTTCATGCTGATATTTGCGGTCCTATGAATACAACTTCTATCACTGCTTGCAAATATTTTTTACTTATTGTAGATGATTTCAGTAGAAAGATGTGGGTATATTTTTTAAAAAATAAATCTGATGCTCTTAGTACCTTTCAGAAGTTTAAAACCTTAGTGGAAAAAGAATCTGGCTGTAACATCATGACCCTTAGGACCGACAATGGGGGGAATTTTGTTCTTCAGCGTTTGCCAACTTCTGTGATATTCATGGCATCAAACGTCAATTAACCACTCCTTACACTCCTCAGCAAAACAGTGTTGTCGAGCGTTGCAATCGCACGGTTGTTGAAATGGCTCGTTCCATGCTACAACACAGGAGTGTTCCAAACAAATTCTGGGCTGAAGCAGTATTTACTGTTGTTTATCTTCTTAACAGATCACCCACTCAGGCTGTTACAGGGAAGACCCCTGAAGAGGTTTGGTCTAGCCGTAAGCCTAAGATCAGTCATCTCAAAGTATTTGGCTCAGTTGCATATGTTTGGATTCCAGCTGCTAAGCGCTCTAAGTTGGATTCCAAAAGCCAGAAACTCATGATGACAGGGTACAGTGATCATCACAAGGCCTATAGGCTGATAGATATAGCCACTGGTCGTCTTAGCTTCAGTCGGGATGTAGTATTTGATGAAGACAGAGGATTCTTTCAGTCTTCTTCTTCTGAGCAGTGTTCTGAGGATCAACCTCACAGTGTTCTTCTTCCGGTCGGTCCACCTGATGGGAGGGATGATGTAGCGATAATACTCTATCTGAGCTTCCTCCAGAAAATAACCCTCCTCTTGCGGCCCCTATTGCTCTTGAGTCTTCTCCACCTCCTCCTGATATTGGTTCCTCTACTCCTGATATTGCTTCTTCTACTCTTCGGCCTAAATGGTGGGCTAAAACCATTGGTGATCTCCGGGATGATGAGCTCCTTGAAGGTAGAACTTCTAGACATAAGAACAGACAACAGTCTACAGTCAATTTTGCTCTTATGGCTAACCTACACAGTACTTTTGAGCCTCAAACCTATTCAGAGGCTAAGGGTACATCTGAGTGGGAACAGGCTATGGAAGCCGAATTCCAGAGCCTTTAGAAGAATCACACATGGACACTTTCTGATCTTCCTGCAGAAAAAAAACCCATAGGTTGCAAATGGGTGTATAAAGTGAAATACAAAGCTGATGGAACCATAGACAAGTATAAAGCTCGTCTTGTGGCTCGAGGGTTCTCACAGAAGGAAGGCATTGACTATGAGGAGACTTTTGCTCCTACAGCCAAGATGAGTACCATAAGGCTTATGCTTGCCCTAGCAGCTCAGTTCAATTGGAAAGTTCATCAGATGGATGTAAAGAGTGCTTTCCTAAATGGTGATCTCCAAGAAGAAGTCTACATGACGCAGCCTCCAGGATTCAAGGTTGCTGGTCAAGAACAGAAAGTGTGTCGGTTAGCTAAAGCAATCTATGGATTGAAACAAGCTCCTCGGGCTTGGTACATGAAAATTGATCAGTACCTGACAGATCAGGGTTTTCAGCGGAGTCCATCTGATGCAAACCTGTATATCAAGTATACTGGTGATGATATCTTGTTTGTGGTTGTCTATGTGGATGACCTTATCATTACTGGCAGCTCTGCACATTTGATCCATGGGATCAAACAAGATTTATGCAGCACTTTTGAGATGACTGACTTGGGACTTCTTCATTACTGTCTGGGGGTTGAAGTTTGGCAGACTGAAAATCAGATCTTTCTCTCTCAGTCCAAGTATGCCAAAAATCTTGTGGACAGGTTCAGAATGCAGGATTGCAAACCGGCCACGACTCCTATGGAACCAGGGCTCAAACTTTCAGCACAGTCATCCTCTCCCCTTGTGGATGAAACTTTATTCAGGCAATTAGTGGGCAGTCTCATCTACCTTACTGCTACCAGACCTGACATCAGTTTTGCAGTAAGCTACATTTCCCGCTTCATGTCAGCTCCTAAAGCTAATCATTGGCAAGCAGCAAAGCGTGTGCTACGATAGGTGCATGGCACTTCTGATTATGGTCTCCTATACACTCGAAGTTCCAAACCTATACTCTGTGGTTACACTGATTCTGACTGGGCCGGTTCGGTTGATGACCGTAAATCTACAGCTAGGTATGTGTTTAATCTAGGATCCGGTGCTGTTACTTGGACTAGTAAGAAGCAACAGGCAGTGGCTCTCTCCTCAACAGAAGCAGAGTATCGGGGAGCAGTTAAGGCATCCTGTGAGGCAGTTTGGCTTCGACGTATGCTTGCAGATATGCATGTTTCCCAGACAGGGCCTACTTCTTTGTTTTGTGATAATCAGGGAGTGCTCAAACTTGCCAAGAATCCAGTCTTTCATGAACGAACAAAGCATGTGGAAACTCATTGCCACTACATTCGCCAACTTGTTGAAGACAGCTCAGTTCAGTTGCAATATGTTTCCACAACAGAGCAGCCCGCCGACATTTTCACCAAGCCTCTTGGTCCAGATAAATTTGTAAAATTCAGAGGATCTATTGGTGTTGTAAATAGATTGAGCATTAAGGGAGGGTATTAGAATATTCCTATTTAGTATTTAATGCTCATTCCTTTTAGCTGTTGCTATTTGTATTCTTTTAGCAGTTTCTTAGATGAAACTGAGTGTTTCCATATTCTACATAGAAACCTGATGTTTCTATTATTGTAAATATCTCTGTATTATCATTGAGTTGTTTGCTCATTCCGAATTAATTCATTCAACATTCTTTTACATTAAAACAACACCAATTCCATTTCCTGAAGCATCACACTCCACAATAAAGGTTTTTGTGAAGTCCAGCGTAGCTATGACCGGTGCTTGGCACATTCCCTATTTAAGATGTTCGAAGGCCTTTGTTGCTTCTAGAGTCCATTAAAATGCATCTTTCTTCAGTAATGTTGTTAGAGGTGCTGCTATTCTCCCATAATTCTTAACAAACTTGCAATAATACCCTATCAACTCGAGAAATCCTCGCAGATGCTTTATGGAAGTGGGGATTTCTATTCCTTAATGGATTTAATTTTGCTAGGTTCTACCTTAACACTTTCATGAGATACAATATGACCCAGGTATTCCACCTCTTGTACTCCAAAGAAACATTTGGAGTTTTTTGCATATAATTGCTTCTCCTCCAATAGTTTGAGCACCCTGTCAACATGTTGAACATGATCCTTCCAAGACTTGTTGTAGATTAGTATATCATAAAAAAATACTAATACAAATTTTCTAAGGAAGGGTTTGAAAATGGAATTCATCAAACCTTGAAACGTAGAAGGTGCATTAGTAAGGCCAAAAGGCATGACCAAAAATTGATAATGACCCTCATGAGTTCTAGATGCTCTTTTCGGAATGTCTTTAGTCTTCATTCTGATTTGATGATATCTTGAATGAAGATCCAACTTGGTGAAGTAAATTGATCCATGCAATTCATCTAATAATTCATCAATGATAGGAATGAGAAATTTATCTTTAATAGTGAGCTTGTTGAGCTCCCTATAATCCGGACACATGCACCATGGTATTGGTCCATCCTTCTTGTGCACCAATACAACTGGAGCAGAGAAAGAACTTTGACTATGTTGAATTATATCAGCCTTTAGCATTTCTGCAACGATATGTTCAATTTCACTCTTTTGGGCATAGGGATATCTGTACGACCTGATGTTTGGAGGAACACTTCTTGGAATCAAATGAATAGTATGATCATGATCACGAATAGGTGGGAGGCCTTTGGGAGTCTCAAATACCTTGGAATGATTGTCCAAGACTTTTTGGAGATCTGGAGAAATAGATGATTTCAATGTGGGAACCTCTAGCGAACATAATTGTGCAATTATGCCTCGTTGTTCCTTCTTTAGAAGCTTTGTCATAGCGTTAGAGCTTATTGTCTTTCCCGGTTTCCCTGTAATACCCCTTAATTCAACTTCCTTTCCTTCCGCACAAATTTCATGAAAAGTTCTTGAAAATTAAAAGCTATTGTACCCAAGCATTGTAGACATTGGATTCCTAGTACAACATCAACACCACCCATTGGAATGGAAGCATTGGGCTATTCAATACATATTCTCCTATGAATAGCTTGATATTATGGCACTTGCGAGAGCAATTTATGGTTCCTCCACTTGCAACCATCACTTGACACTCTGGTGATGGATATAGGAAGAAATTCAATTCCTTGGCTCTCTTACAATGAATAAAATTATGGGTACTCCCCGAATCAAGCAACACTATTACCTTTTTCTCTTGATATGTCCATCTATCTTGATAGTTTGAGTTGTAATTCCAGCCCATGCATTACAAGATACGGTCGGATTCATTTCTTCATTTTCTAGGGTTTGTTCCTGGTGTATATCCTCTTCTTTTAACGTTTCTTGTTCCCTTTCTTCCTCCTCTTCACAATCTATGTAGAATAATTTCTTCTCAGCACACTTATGACCTTTAGTGTATTTGCTATCACAACTTTAACAAATCCCTTTTGCTTTTTTTTTCTTCCAATTGTTGTGGTGTCAACCTTGTAGGCTATGGAAAGCTAGGGGAAACAACACTTTCATCCTTATAGTTGTGAGTGGTAGGCTTCCTAGTTGCCATAATATTGCTTTCCATTTTTCTTGCTAACCTGAATGCCTTCTCCAATGGATCAAGTTCCTAAAGGCGAACCTCATGTTGGATGTTATCCTTTAAAGTCCCTATGAGCACATCAATCCTATGCTCCTCTGGAATATCTTTTACCCTTATGTTCAATTTTTGGAAGTCCTTAATGTGCTCCATCATTGAACCCTTTTGTTTGAGATTTATCAATTGGCTAAAAAAAGGTGTTGCTTTTTGTATCTTCATATTGTGCGATCATTTCTTCCGTAAAAATTGCCCAAGTGACAATTTGTTTGCGAGAGCAAAGCCATTGATACCATACAAACTGATTTGGTTCCAAATATCAAATTGCAATACGTGCCTTTTGTGTGTTTTGCACATTATAAAGATCGAAAAATTGCTCCATTTGTAGTATCCATGTTCCGGGATCCTTGCCATCAAACTTCCTCATATCAATCTTTGGAATATGGTGGGTCTTCAATCCAACGTTAGAGTCTATGAAATCATGATTAACATTTATTTTGTTCTCATCATGAGTTTCCTTTACTACCTTTTCTCTGTTCGTAAACATTTTTTGTAGCAACTTTGTCACATCTGTTTTCAAATCGTCCATTTTGCCTTCCATCTTAGCTTCCAAACCATCCATCTTAGCTTCCACGACATTCATCTTAGCTTCCATGCCTTTTTTTAAACTATCCATTTTATTTTCTACGCCTTTCCTTAAACCATCCATCTTAGCTTCTATTACTTTTTGTGAGTGAATTTTGTTGCACTTGGTCTCATAATTTTGATATATCATGTTGCATTTCTTCCTCTTGTTCATGAGTCATGCTAGAACTTCTAGGTTGCTTACTAGGTGTTTCCATTTTCTTTCTTCGGGGCATAAATTAATGCTAATAATGCTTCACTATGCCTTTTGAATTCCTTCAAACTAATTTTTCAAATCAATCTTATGCAAAATTTAAAAAAAACTACACACCTTTTTTCACTTTGTAAGAGCTCGATATGGAATTTGCTATATCTCTGTAATTGCGAATCTCCAAGATCTGAAATTGCATCCTACAGTAACCCTCTGAGTCCTCTTTCAAACCCTACAAGTCTGATCAAGATTGGATTCTCCAAGGAAGAGTTATGCCAAATCTCCCATGGTGTCTTGATTATATACTGGTTCAATAAAGCAAACTTGTACAAAGTGCCACATGTCACTGTTTCGACCTTAGTACCTGAAACTGATATACAAAAAGTACAATCCATCATCTTTTTGAAACTTCTAACGAAATTTCAATCTGATGCTCAGAACAAAAGTTATGACGATTTTCCCCAGATCACCCGTTTGAGATATAATTCGGGATCCTGCAAAAACCCTAACTTCCTTGGATCATGTCCTCGAAAGTATAGCGAGAAGATATCTAAAATTTGGACCCGAGGTTCAGAGCGGTTTCGGCTCAAATAGGTTTTTTTTTGTAGCGTTTGAAACGTCGCATAAAAAAAGTGATAGTGAAAATGTCACGATGACATGTTTGGAGCAGCGAAACCCTAGAATCCAAAGCTTTGATACCAAATGTTATGCAACTAGCTCACAAAATAGAAGAAAAGATAGATGAACGCCTTCAAAATCTACCTCTTTGAGGGGGCAACCTCTTTTACATTACACAAATGAACAATTCTTGAATGATACAAATGACTAAACCTCCTTTCTATATATAGGAGTCTAAGGGGTCACAATATAATCAAAGCCGACATAACAGTAATAATATAAGGGCACAACAATAACAATAGTGGGTTTCTATGGGGCTCACTAATAACAATATGGGGACAATGGGGGCACGATAATAACAATAAGGGCTACAATGACAATAGTAATGGGGGAATTACTAGTATTATAGGGACCTAACAGAATAAAATCATGTATGGGATTCATGATTTAAAAGCGATGATGGTATGGTGACAGAAGAGTGTAACATGTCAAGATGATTGAAGTACTCTCAATCAAAGAAAGGAAACCGCTGAAGGAAGTCTAGATAACCAAAAGGAGAAAATAGGTATGTATATATTTGATAAATTAAGACATGTTATCATATAGTTGTTGATAGGATGGATAAATGCTCTACCTCATAAGCATGATCAAAGAAAAGAGATCTCTCCCTTTCAAAAGATGCATGAAGGGATGGTTCGCATATTGACATGATGAAATCAACATAATATGTCCTCATATGGAATATGAGGTAGTTGACAAAGACGAAGGAACTTTGAACAGAAGTTCCTCGGAAGCAATATGTGAAGAAAGAAAGAAGAGATCATAAAAGAAGCAACTATGAAAAAGGAAATGAACATCTGATAGCTAGAAGAATTGATCAAGACATCTCCATGAAAACGAAGACTCTGATGAAGTTTGGAAAGGAAGGAGACCCTTGACATTGAATATTATGGAGATGTGTCAATATGTATGTAGGATGTTGATGTTGCAAGAAGCAGATGTCATGATGAAAGGCCATCAGAAAAGGTAACTATGATTTAATGTTTATTTTTGAATAACATCTAGAAGGGTTGATGCATGGCTACCAAAGGAAAGTTGTAGATGTCACCTACAACTAGCACTCATGTGGTTGGATGGAAGATCCTAAAGGAAACAAGACTTGAAAGAGGTGGATGTATGAAGAAAGGCCAGATACGGATTAGAAGATCACTTTACAATGAAGAAAAGGATGACATGACTGACATGATTTCTGAAGGAAAGTGATGGATGGCCGATGCCCTACAAAGGAGTCCCAAAAGATGAAGGCTCCATAATGATAACAATGAAATTCATGACATCGAAAGGAGGAACTCTTCAAGAAGCTGATGGTACCATGATCTCCACCTAAGAACATGTGAGTTGTTGAAAACAAGTCCCTAGTCAAGAGGGAGCTTGGACAAGTCCCTGGATAAGAGGGAACTTGGGTACATTCCTTTATAGGAATGGGTATATCTTCCCTAGTTAAGAGGGAGAGATAGACACATCATTCTTGTCTTCATATTGTGAAGAAAGAATGGAGGATTGGGTAAGCATCTGGCATCCGATACTCTTTGAGGATGCGGTAGGGCATTCAAGACAAGAGTAGTTGAAAACGACCAATATTCTTTGAGGATTGGGAGCCCAAGATAAGAATAGTCTTGGAAGTACATACCCTGTGAACACCCAGATGGGGTATGTGCCTTGAGAGACAATGATGATGGTGTTTATCATTCATTGGTCTCGCCAACATTGTGCTTTGATCTTGTGGAGAGATAGAGTTGTTAGTCAAGGCCTTGCTATGCGACAATGTTGGTTGATATGATGCTAAACAGATGGCTCACCAATCCGATTCTTCTTCGGAGAATTCTTCAAATTGAGAATGTCCAAGTACCTTGTATGGATTATGAATACCTCCCTAGTTAAGAGAGAGTGTTGAAATATGTAACTAGGTTCGGTCTTCATGATGACATATGTAATCATGATTTTATGTATTTAATGTAAAGAGAAAAATAAATTTATTATTGTTGTCCTTGAGGCATGGGTTTTATGCTTAAGAGAAATTTATTTTATAGGTCAAGCTCCCATTGAGTGCTTCTAGGGCTTGTTGTTTAGTCTACAAGTCAATTGAGTCATTGGCATGTATGAAGGACCCGTATTGGGCATGGTACATACTGTGAAGAAAATTATTCGAGTCAAAAGACCCTCCAAGTCCTCGTCATGATGCAAAGATCAAGTCGGCCTACTCAAGTGGATAGGTTGGCCTAAAGGGTGTAATTCGACCTAGCAGAAAGCCTATATATAAGAGAGACTTCGACCCAATGTTGCATGAAGCACCCCCCCCCCCCCCCGTTCCAAGCTCGGAAGCGCATCCCGTGCGGAAGCGTCTAGGAAGCTTCGGCGGAAGTGCGTTTCCACCTGATTTTGCCGCTTCCTGGAATTTTCCGAAGCGTGGCTGGGAAGCGCGATCCCGAATCTTCGAAGCACGCTTCGTACGGTGCTTCGGCAGTACGAAGCGTGGTGCTTCAGAGGACGAAGCGTACGCTTCCGGAAAGCGTTTAGAAAATCGGTTTATTTTTTTTCAATTTTTTATTTTTTTATTTTTTTTATTTTTTTATTTTATTTTTATTTTTTTATTTTTATTTATTTTACTTATTTTAGGTGAGTTTGCTTGTTGGGGTGGGTCCACCTTGGGTTAGGGTGAGGAATGAAGGCAAAAAAAAATATAAAAAAATATAAATATAGCAGATGCTCCCTCATGGTAATGTTAAATTCTTAAAGTAAAAGTGACATTCTCCTTTATTTTTCATTTTCATCCTTTTACTTAAATTTTTAACATTACCATGAAATGACTCATGATGTTTGAGAGTGGTTCCAGTCTCATTGGACTTCATATGGAGAAAATAGAATTTCATATCCTATTCAAAATTTAGCAGACTTAACAGTTTTCTGGAATTCAGGATCAATGGGATTGTGGAATTTCATTAGATTATATCAAGTATGAAGGTATGCGATTAGCATTTAATCAAGAGCACCACGCCCTATATGTACCCTAGTGTTGGTGCTGTTAATTGTTGAACTCCTTTGTCACGCGGCACGCCCTTAGCAAAAAATTACCTTTCAATCAAGTCAAAATCATCGATCAAGCATGTTAAGCTTTTTCTACCATATTTTAAGTCTTGAATTAGGTAGTTTGATCAAAATTGGGCAATGTTGACTAATATCCTTAGACAATCGAGGTAGAGGCAAAGGCTAGACAAGAGGAGAAGAATCTAGATTCTAGATGGTTGATGCATCTAAATGGTTGATGCTCGAATAATTAATCATTAATGTACAATGGATGTGATATCTATCCTGATTTATGCAAAAATATGCATGTTTTCATGTCTTCTACAACTAATTTGGTATTTGGGATGTTTGTTTTGAGTATAAATGCAATATATATATATAGATATATATATATATATATATATATATATATATATATATATATATAGCAGACGCTTCCCCAGACGCTTCGCTTCCTAGATTTTTGGAAAACGACGCTTCGGCGTCCCCGCTTTCAAAAAACGTCCCCGATTCGTGCATCATTGCTCCGACCTCACTTTGGACACTCGCAAAAGTTCGATTACAAGAGAGAGAAAGGTGCGAAGAAAAGGAAGGGCAAAGGAAGAAGGAAAGGATGAGATATTTGATTGTTTTTGGGCTACCTCTCTCCACTTGTGTGAAGGAATTACAAAAGTCACAATTACATGTCATTATGAAGACTGAACCTAGTTACATGTTTCAACAGTGATTACCCCTATAAGGTGGCGCAGTTCATCACCCACTAGGGGTCTGACATGCATGGGGTCCTTAATGATCCATGGGGCACTCAAGGGGGTCCTAAGAACTAGGGTGACGACCATAATGATAAGGGGTGGAGCTTATGTTTGGATTTTGCCTATGTGCTAATCTTTTACTGTCTCTACCATCTTTTGCATTTTGTGGTATTATTTCCTTTTGTATGTCGCCATGGTATGTTTTGGTCTTTTTTTTAGTTGCATCAACCTCCGAGGCAATGTTCCAGGCCTGACACAAACATGTGGACAAGGGTAGGGGGAGTACCAGAGTCTTGTGGACCCAGAGAGGGAAGATGATGAAATAGAGCATGTAATATGTAGAGGAGAGTGAAAAGTGTGGAATGGGAAAATGGGACTGTGCTACCAAAATCGGGGTTTCCCAAGTAGTGCCCATCATGAAGCCTTATGTAGGGGAGATCCCATGGGATTAGGGTTGAGGATTAATCCCCCATTTAAGGTGAGGGAACAAGACTACGATCAAAACCCTTCCTTCTTCCAAGTCACCCAATAATCCATACCCAAGTGTGCCCAAGGTAAAACAAGCATAAGCACCCAATTGCACAATGAAAGACATACCATTAGGATTGGATGGCCCACCTTCAAAAATACACTCTAGACAAATGGGCAAGTGGACACATGATTGGCTCAGGGAGTAGAGATCAATTGACACAATATTGGCTACACTAGTGGCTATCAGGTCACTGATTGGTAGTGGGTAATATGGGTTAATGGATATTTAACTTGCAAACTCTTTACTCTCTTGAAATTATGTTGTGATTGCATCATCTCAATGAATTTAGAATCAACATCCTTTGAAAATTGAGTGAGGATTTTATGAAATTCTTGAAATTGGCACAATTGTTGATAGAATTCTTCCTAAGCTTTCCCCAGTAGTTGATTAAGCTTCACCGCCTTTTTCTAGAGCATATTTGAATTGAACTACTGGCTTGTAGATTTCATTTTAGAAGACAATTGTTTAATAATATTTTCATTTCCTCAATTGCAGTCTTGGTTTATACTTGTAATTGGGTATGTTCTTCCTTGAACTGCTCGTGAAGAGTTTGTAGTTGTTCTTGATGTTGATGTTTAAATGGTCTATTGGTGATTGATTCTCCTTCTCACTTCTAGATTTCTTATGTTGAAGAGAGGCCTCAAGATTATCGATTTTTTCTTTTTGTTGTTTGATAGTCTCTCTTAGATTCTTGACTGATCATTTATTTGCATTGCATGTGCAAATGTGCTAATGGAGTTTGCAACCTCATCTGCAAAGTCTTCATTATTGAGCGTGGAGGCATTCCATATAATTTCCTATTTGACAAGGGACTCTTCAATTTGACCCACATTTCTCTTCTTTTCTCTTCCTTTGACAATAACCTTTTGTTGTTGCTAAAGAAATACTTACTTAAGGGAAATTCTTCATATTCAATAGGTTGAAGATCATCCACATGGATAATTGTGAATGGAGTTATACCTAGGTGAACTGTTAATGGAGTTTTACGGATTGCAACTTGTGTTAGTTGCCCTACAATTTCTTTGTGTTCATCCTTTTGAAGTTTCTTGGAGATAGGAGTAATGGCTTCTAATTGTGACTCTATAGGTGGTTGAAACTAAATTTCTGGCAATATCTCAGGCTCATGTTGAGGTTATATAACTTGTGCTTCTTGAGGCTAGGAAATATTTTCAATCACTTGCATTTGCAAGTCTTATACTTGCTTTTTCTATATGGAAAGTTCCTTAGATTGAATTTATTCTCCCCTCACTAGCTTAGATTGTATGGATAAGATTGATTGGCTAGGGACCTGTGAGAGTTGCTATTGATAAGGATGACTCTGTTCTTCTAGTACAACCTCCACATGAGCTGATGTTTCACCTAATTTTTGAGTCACGAGAGGAGAATCTATCTACATAGGTATTGGTTGAGGTTGTTGTGTTAGTCTTTCTGGCATAAACTCTTTACCCAAACATAACATTCTTCTCCTCTGGTTTTAAATCCATCCTCGCCAATTCATGAATCTTTAATTAGGACAACAGTTTGTAGGTTGTCTTTGATATTCTCTTGGCTTGTGAAAGCTCTAACAAAGTCTACCAAAATTCAATTTTGGTTTGGGCAACCCATACATTTTTTCTAGTTCTTTCGAGCAGAAAGAGCCTACCATTTACCTCTTTTGATTGAGGATGGTATGAGACTTTATATGTACATGTGATAGAGACCAACATACCATATTAGTATATTCGATGAGTGTCGATCTTGCAACTGCTTTGTGGAGAGTTGATCTTTTGGCATCAACAAAACCGTTTGAATACTCCAACAATTCATATGAGAAGTCTCTGTGCTCAATATAATTGAACATTTCAGTGTAACTTCCACTGCTGCGTCCGATTTTGTATGAGGTGTCTAAGAAGAGAGTTGAATTTGGATTTTCATCTTGATCATTGGGAGGGTTGACCAAGTTGGGAGGCTATTGTGCTGCTTAGGAGACATTTTGATACCCACAACAAGGGTTTGTTATTAGCTATAATTTTAAAAGTCATCATACATAATTGCAATAAATAATTTTTGTAGTGGTATATCTTACTTGGCCATGTAGCAATTACAGGAGTATTGATTGGAGGAGGCTAAGCTTAAGTGGCTAAGAGATTGATAATTGAGGTTGGATAGCGTTGGGGATGGCAGGAGACTAGTTTAGATTGTGAAAAATCGTTGGAGGAATGGAGGTCGAGGTGAAAATTAGAGTGTCATAAATGACACTAAAGCTTCTGTTAATACCTAAGTGAGAAACCACTGGCATTCTTGTTGTAAACTCTAATATACTTCAAAATCATGATATGCATTTGAATGGTCATTAAAAACTAGGCTTGATATTTGAATTGTATGAAGAATTGCATTAATACCTTCTGAATCATTATTAAACACATTTTAACGTGGGTGTAACGATTAACTAATTGTGATTATGTTGAGATTAGTGATATTAGATATTGGGATCTTGGGCGATGTATTCGTGTTTTTTGCTAAAGAATAACTCGATGACTCGATGCCCGGGATGTTGATGCTCAAGTTACCTCAGTGTGATGCCATCGTTGGTGATGTGGCATTTCCTGTAGGAAAACACGTGGTAGGTGGAAAGTTAACATTTGACCTATTGATGTGTAAAAGTAAGTGACACATGTTTGAGGTCCATCATCAAAGTGCCATGTGGTAAGGTTTGGTTAGTTGTAGGATGTCGATGTGGTGATTTGAATTGGCGGGTGATGTTTCATATTGGATTGGGGAACCGGGAAATCAGAACTTTTAGTGTATCAAGAAAAATCACTGGTACCTGATAATATACAAAAGCATGTAAAGGATATCGGAATAACTTACTCTCGGTGTATCGGGAGAACTAAACCATAGATTAAGATCCCTTGTACCCGATAAGTGATGATGGGGAAAAACTAACATGAACTTCCATTTAGGTGCTTGTCAATTGATGGATACAAATCTTCGGTGAGTGGGTTGGAAAATCAACAAGTCGTTTGAAGAACAACCCATGAACGAGATTCAGATATGGGGAGTGCTCGACATTTGTGCTAGGAGGGATGCACACGAGTGATAAGGGTTAAATGAAATATAAGAATTGAGGTAAGGAATTGAAGCAAAGAATGTGGATATCAGGCTAAAGATAAAATAAGCCTTTGGAGGAGGGTCCAATATGGTATTGGAAAATGAAAGTATTCTTCAAATTTTAGGATTTTATCAAATTTTTTGAGGCTTTATTATATATCTAAGTTTTTTAATATTTATAATTCAAGGATCTTGGAAACAAATGAAAGTGGGTGAAATTTATACTTAGCTAATAAGAATTTAAAATTTAGAAAAAGGGGGGAGGGGGGAGGCTAAAATTTGATTTTTTTAAGGGGTGGTTGTTGCTATGTCAACATGTTATATATTGCACTTAGTGCAATTCTGAGATGTTCACCCTTACATGGTATATAAATGAGCAAACTTGCATATTTTGTTTCATATGCTTTGGAATCATAATTTGAAATTTTAAAAATATTTTTTCACTAAAATAAATTATTTTATGTATTTCTTTCAAGTTTGATTCATTTTGTCCAGTTCTGGTTCAAATCCTAGTTAGATAGGTGGCCAAGTTCAAAGCTCGTTCCCAGTTTTTAAAATTATGATATGTAGATGATTTTTTGATAACAAAGAACAATGAAAAGTATATTGCATCCATAAAGAAAGAGTTGATTAAGGGCTTTGAGATGGCAGAGTTGGGACAACTTCACTACTACTTGGGCATTGAAGTGACTCAAGATCCAATTTATATATTCCTCTCCCAAAATAAGTACATTGGAGAATTGTAGAATAGGTTTGGCATGGCTGAATGCAACCCTCTATCTACTCTAATGAAACAAAACTTGAAGCTCACATCAAAATAAGGGAATGCATTTGAGGATGCAACCAAGTACTGACAGCTTGTGGGATTTCTAATCTACTTCACTGCTATCAAACCAAATATTTCATTTGTTGTTGGAAGTTTTTTATAAATTTATGCAAAAGCATTGTGAAGGACATTGGTCTGCTGCAAAAAAGAGTTTTGAATTACTTGAAAGGAAGTCAAGAATTTGGACTCAAATCTTCACAAGTGGATGTATTCAGTTTGATTGGATATTCTAACTTAGACTTAATCTCACGAGTCTTGGATCAGCAATTGTCTCTTGGAGGTCATGAGAATAGTTAGTTCTAGCTGATTCCATGACAAAGGCATAATATGTGGCAGCTACAGAAGCAAGAAAGGGGATTGTGTGGCTCAAGAAAATACCTGAAGATATGTAGGCAAAACAAGTGAATTCTACTCTCATTGACAATAGTTTTGCAATTAAGTTGGCCAAGGATCCTAGATTCCATAATTGAACCAAACACATAAACGCAAAGTATCATTTGATTCAATATCATATAGAGGCCAAGATTATTCATTTAAGAGATTGTTTGACTAATGAGAAAATTGCAAACATTTTCACCAAAGTACTCAGAAGAGAAAAGTTTGAAAATTCAGAATGATGATTGGGATTACAAACACCCCTTCGGCTTAAGGGAGCAATGTGGGACATCATGCTTGTGGATTTTTGTCTTGTAAATATAATTGTAAATACATAAAATAGGATAAGGAAAAGATGGAGTGACCCTTTGAAAATGAAACGAAGGTTCACTTCATTGTATAAAGCTAATTCACATTAATGGAATTGATCAAGTTTGGGTCTGGCTTAACAGTCCCAAAAAGTTAAATAAGTTTTAAGGGAAATGTAATTCCTCTCTCTTCACTCCTGTCCCAAGATATTACAATTAGAAAATATGGGGAGGGGGGGGGGGGGGCTTTAGGAGCTACCCCATTTCTTATTATGTCGAGAGGCTTTCTCTAGCTGAATATGGTAGAAATGTAATGTAATGTCCTATAAACATTTTGACTTGGTCAAAATAAAATAAAAGTAAAAATAACCTTATATTAAAAAAAATAACTTTAAACTAAAATAATAAAAATAAAAATTCTACGTATTATTATTTTATTATTTTTATTATTTTTGTTGGCTAGTTAAAGTAAAGTTGACTTGGTCAAGTTACCGGTGGTTTTTGAGCTCCAGATTTATGAGAACCCATGGTATTGATGCATGGTATTCATGTGAAATATAGCATATTTAAAGGGGGAAATTAAACCAGCCTAGATCCATCTTAACTCCAGTTTTACCAAGCACCGAGAGAGATCAAATCTCTTGAGATGCAAACCTCTTTTAGAGTAAAAAGAGATTTGATCCCTCTCTGCGCTTGGTAGATCCATAGTTAAAGTGGATCTAGGCTGGTAATGTATTATGTAATACAGGAGAAAGAGACAAAAAAATGCACCTAAGTAATATAAAAGAGAGTCAGAAAAGTTGGACAAAATCTTTTGTTACTCGATATCGGATCTCCTTAAAAACCATATGGCCTTCCACCAATCTTTGTCCTCCTTTTGACAGAAAATGTGCCACTACATTTAATTTTCTATAGACATGAGTAAATTGGATAGACACAAGTTGTGAACTAATCTCTTTTAAACTATCTCCCAATGGCCAAAAAAATATGTTATGCAATTATGATGTTCCATTCATCTAGTTAATTATCAATGCAGAATCTCCAAATGTTATAAATAAATATATAGGAAATAATGTAAAATAATGTAAATGATAATAACAATAAGTAACTATTAGTTAATTAGTAATTAGGTTGAAGAGTCATGTCTAAATGAGACATGACTCTCCATGAAGAGACACCTACTTGGTATATAAGCAAGCCTTTCACTCTCATTGTATCATTCTTATTCAGACATTTAATATATAATATTTGTATCCTCATGGATATCTTTATGTTCCAAGTCTTCTGGAATAATTAATCTGAAGATAGTAATTATGTTAGTACTAAATGTGCTAACCAACTAGTAATCGCTGAATCGACTATAATCGAAAAAAAATTGTTGGCACAAGTAACAAACAATACGACATAAACAATCTACGTTTAAGTATTGGGGATTATACTTTACCTCGCAATTCACCGTGAAAACTTTATTTTTTGCTGGTAGTCACATTGTTTTGGGCTCACCCTTGGATGGAAACTCTAGGGTCCTTTATTCTAAATTTGAAAAAGAAGTTTTTTACCTTTTCCCACAAAAAGAAAAAAATAACACTACAAGAAGTTACTTTGAAGCCAGATTTAGTGACGCCAGAAGACACACAAGAAATATAAAAAGTAATTCTTCAAGAAAGTAAAAAAATGATATAAAAAATGCATAAGGAAGTTGACAAAATCACCATTGACAAAAGTGAAGAAGTCTCTTGGTTAAAAAACCATAGTGAAAAATTATTAACACAAATCAAGAAGCTTAAAAATGACAAAAAGTCATTAACAGACAAGTTAGAACAACTTGCTCAAGAAGTATCAAAGTCTCCCCTCGTAGTAGTCCAAGTTGAAGATAAGGGAGTAGGTGCCAATCTAGTGAATGTCACAACTCAAGAAGAAGACAAGCAAGTTGAAGAAAATACACACTTAGATATTGTAGTTTAGACGATGAACATCCCAAGTGAAGGTTTGGTAACGAACTCAACAACATCCTCACAAGAAGAAAATCAAAAAAATTCCTCACACCTAATAAGGGAAAGTCAAACCCAAAAAGTTCCCTATCGACATCTGAATCATGAGAGTAGACAACTCAACCAAGCAACGTAGTGGGACGATTCAGAACAGAAACAACAAACTGATGTTCCAAAGAATAGTGATCTAACCTCAATCTAGTCCTATGATGACAAGTCGTTTCAAAATTCCAGTGATCAAAATATTCCACAAAAGATTAATCTAGGATGGTTTGATCCCTTCTCAGTGCGACAATTTTGTTTGTCACTTAGAAGATCATATCAACTTGTATCAACGAAGATTACTGTTCAAAGATGAAAAGACATTTGAAACTGAAAAAGAGATCAAGCCTTTTTCATCGACAAGCTTTGAGGACAAAGATTTTTGAGGAGGAAGGCAATGTTATGAATAAATATATAGGAAATAATGTAAAATAATGTAAATGATAATAACCATAAATAATTATTAGTTAATTAGTAATTAGGTTGAAGAGTCATGTCTAAATGATACATGACTCACGATGAAGAGACACCTGCTTGGTATATAAGCAAGCCTTTCACTCTCATTGTGTCATTCTTATTCACACATTTAATATATAATATTTGTATCCTCATGGTTATCTTTAATATGTATATTCCAAGTCTTTTGGAGTAATTAATCTGAAGAAGGAACTTTGGAAGTTTGTTCGCTTCACCAAATATCAGATGCTTGATATATTGTTGTCCGAGGCACATGTCAGCAACTACCTTAAAAACCTGCACTTAGTAGAGTTTTTTGATCCAACGCTTAAGACTTTCTTTAAACTATCTCCCAATGGCCTAAAGCATTATGTTATGCAATTGTGATGTGCCATTCATCTAGCTAATTACAAATGCAGAACCTCCAAATATAAGAATGCTTGACATATTGTTGTCCGAGGCACATTTCAACAACTTTAAAACCATGCACTAAGTAGAGTTATTTGATCCAATGATTAGACCTGCTTTAAATTTGAGTATAATGCTCATCTGAGAAGCACAGGACTCCAACAGCACTAAAATTTTGTCAGCTTTGAAAAGCCCAATCAAAGAAACCCCAGACCATAGTCATGTCTATTGCAACCTCAGTGAGTTGTCTAGAAATGATCTTTGTATCTTGATTCTTGCGTGATACACTTCTAAGCCAAAGTACAAATCTCAGCATAACCTGAAATGATGGAATGAAGCTTCGCGAAAACATAATAGAGTTTTGGGCCAGTGAAATGCCCCACATCACAAGCATGGATCCATAATATTTTAATTCCCTTTTCTGAAACAGGAGTTGCTAGCATTCTTCAACTGGATTGGCTTGCTAGTCATTTTCCACACTTTTAATCCTTTTAACTTCCAGAAATTTTTGGAAATTGAGCAATGAATAAAATGCAATGTTGCGAACATTGGCAAAGGGATAAAATCGACAAGGGTCTGGAAATCCAAAAAATTGTAAAAATCGGGAAAACATCGGTAAAAATCGGCAAAATCAAGATACCATCAAAATATCAGTAAAAATCGGCAAACATCGGTTAGGCCAAAAAATTGTGATTTTGAGATAAATCGGGATGTTAACGAGATGTTCGCAACACTGATAAAATGACAAACAGTTGTTTCAGTGTCTTTTCCACAAAGCATGTATATGCTTAGACACTGTTTGTTCCTTTTCTGTAACATTTACCAAGTTAATACCTTATTAATAAAAGCAAGCCAAAGAAGTACACTGGAGTCTGGACATCTTTGGAGCATTAAGCTTCTACTAAAGAACCCCTTTTGATGAAGGGATTCGATAGAATCGTCTAAAAATTGTGACCTGTCACCATCAATTCAACTTGTTTCCTAAGGCATACTAAAAGCTGCAGTCGAAGAAGCCCTATTCTATCGTCGTACAATTCAATGCTGAAGAAGAATCAACATAGGATGGATTGATCCCTTTCCAATGTTGCAATTTCATTCAAAACTTCGAATATCTTACCTTCTTGTTTCCTTAATCAGGATGCCATCAGTGAAGAAGTTGAAGCTGGGACAATTGTACCCTTCTTTTAACTATGCTTCGAGGACAAAGCAATTTTTATGTGGGATGACATATGATGCACATAGATATACATTCTGTACAGATGTAATAATAATAATGAAAATAGTAAAAGTAATAATAACTAATGACCAAAGATCATAACTTTTCAATCTCGTGACTAGTGAATTGAATTTATAGTGTCATAAAAGGTCTTGTAAATCATTATTCATATTATTCATATTATGGTATATTATATTTATCCTATATAGATTTCATTCCCCTCCGCTATTTGGATTGGATGTTTTATCTTTAATAAGCATGTGTCCTAACATTATAACATGGCATGATAATTTTAACTCTACAACTTCACTTTATCACTTTATCCCAGGACTAAATACACATTACAAGATATGGTATCCAAATAGACTTTATTGGTCTATTTGGTTGACACAATATATATATATATATATATATATATTTTGGATGTGTAAATTTTGAACTTGCTTCACAACCACGGGCAAGCCAAAGTTACAACATTGATAAAAACTGTGCAACCCAATTACCTCAAGCAGAACAGACTGTAACCTATTCATACAATTTACAACATTTTTCTTTTCAGCATTCCGTATTTATGACAATGCTATTTTTTTGTGAATACTTCTGCCAGTATTATTTCCAGCTGCTGCTTAAGCCAATCCTTTGTACATGCAAAAGAATTTTGTGGGAGTTGAATGCAATTGGACTTGTTACTGCAATGCTATCATGTGATTCATTTTATCTTTATTTGCTTTTTCTGAATTGCTTCTTTGTGAGCAGGTGTTACCTACGTTGCAGGGATATTAAAGGAGCTAAACAGATATTTGATGACTACATCAGCTCTGGGAAGCCTCTTGCATTGGAATTCTATACTGTGAGTCAACCCAATCTTGTCCAGTTCTGTAGCGCACCTTTTATGTGAAACCTGCTTCTATAAATCAACTAAATAAACACTACTCAGAGCTTGAGATTATGCGGGTACAGTGCTATCTGTCTCCATGAACTGCCTTAACTCTTTTCAGGATCAGGTGAGGAGAATATCTGTTGTATTTTGGGCCTAATGGAAGAGACAAAGTATTGGCATGTCCTTTTCTATGAAAACGCCATTACATGTTCATATTTGACCTTTTCTTGCTTAGTTTGTGTTGTGAGTGCCAAGAGGGCTGACACTGACGCCAACATAAAACTGTCTCTATGAACTGCCTTAACTCTTTTCAGGATCAGGTGATGAGAATATCTGTTGTATTTTGGGCCTAATGGAAGAGACAAAGTGTTGGCATGTCTTTGTGTATGAAAGCGCCATTACATGTTCATATTTGACATTTTCTTGCTTAGTTTGTGCTGTGAGTGCCAAGAGGGATGACACTGATGCCAACATAGAAGTTATCAATTCCAAAATTCTTGTTATAAATTAATCATGTCTTTGCTGCAAACAAGATCATATCGCCTTCAAGATCTGATTTACCATATATTTAGTTGTCCAGGGTGAAGCAAAGAACATTCAGAAGCAAGGAACAGAGGCTAACCAATCTCTTTTTTCTCCCTTTCGGAATGCATCAAATCAAACTACAGTTTGTAGCAAAATAATAGATGTTACTTTGGTGGAAAGACATTAGGGGAGATCTTGTTGTACTGATATTTCTTTCTGATCGAGATTTGTTTATTGGTTTCTGATGTTTATTCAAAATTTCTACTTCCAAGATTGATTCAATCCCAAACCCAATGCAACTAACTAGATGGTATTACTATTGACATGGGACCAATTTTACTCAATACAGACAGCATGATTGAAAATAATCTGGCACCTTCTTCCTTCTTGGCAGTTGGAGATTTTTACAATCTGCTTTTTAAAATCAAATCAAAGCACCATAGGGTGCCAGTCATTGCAAAGTCCCTTCATTTCTCAGAATTCAGGCTCTTTCATCAGTCACAAATGTCATCGTTCAATAGGTTATGTAGTCAGGTATTATCCTTGCATAAGATAGAATGTTATTGCCAATATCCATCGGATATCCTACAAAGTGTCTTCTCATTCTTTACCCAGCACTTGTTAAAACTGTAGTGATGTGATCTGTGGCAAGAGTGATGTTGTCAGTGTTTAAAGAACAATTTGTTATTGATGTCAAAGGATGGCTTGATGAAGATAAGAATGTCATAGACTTAAAGAGTACTTTAAGCCCTTTCCAATGAGCTATAGCATGCCTTCTAACTCCTCCCCATTGATGAGAAATTATTTTTTAAAGTTAAAAACCACCTGCTTTTGACCTCCGTCAAGTTGGCCTACTCAAGAACAAGTGGGCTCTCTCCCAACGGACATGTTGGTTCAGTGTATGATTGAGTTAGTAGATACTATAAATTAAGGCTATGCTCTTCCCAATTTGGCCAGATCAGCTTGGTGAAGACAATAAGAGGAATTCGGACCTAGAGGAGAAGTAAAAAGGTTCATATCTTATGAACCTAGGAGCTGTTTAGAAAGAGCAATACTTGTAGATCATTTCTGTGCATGGTTAAAGGACTTCTGAGGATTGCTTGATCTGTTTCTTGGAGAACTCTTGGAGCTACAGATTCCGCCATTCTTTCTAGCCAAGATCTCGGCCTTAAGTTTTGATGTCAGCCTACCTCTGTGGCAAGCACGGACCTCGGCCCTGCGCTAAAGCATCCCAGAACTACGCCTTCTGTGTAAATCTGGAGAGTGGAAAGGAGCAGGTTCGGACTGTGGAAGATTTTGGTCTATGCAATTCGGCCCTCATCTGTGATATGACTCAGCCCTTCTGACCAGAACTTCAAGAAGCAAATTTGATTATATACTGGCATTGCTTTTGAGGCAGACTTAGCATTTTCTTGAAACAGACTTGAGGGCTCCTTGAAGTAGTCTTTGAGGAGCTCCTTGGAGCAAACTATTGAGCAGCTTTTGGAATAACCTTGGAGAACCATCTTCAAGCAGACTTTAGACCAACGTATTGGAGTAATCCTGATGCTCTTTCTAGCAGAATTTGGAGCAGCCCTCTTGAGCATTCTTGAAGACTTTTGAAGCAACTTTGTAGCATTATTAAAGCCTTGTTTGGAGCAGATTTGAACCAGACTTTGAGGAACCCCTTGGAATATCTTGGAGATCATTTGTAGCAGCCTTGAAGAAGATCTTCAAGACATTATTGAGCAGCATTGAAAGTGTATTTGAAACCGACTTTGGAAAGCCTTTTTTTAAGACATCTTTTGTTCTACTTCTTGTGTTCTGGTTTTTCTTGTGATAAAAATCTTAACTGGCATAATATAATAATTGAAAGAAATACTGATTCGGCTCCCTGTCAGTGTTTCCAACAATTGGTTTCAGAGCCAACTTGTTCAAGATCAACGTAACAGCTGGAAGAAGGATTTTTTGAATCAGAATTGCTCCCGTCCTTGATGAAACATAAAAACCAGAAGAAGAAGAAGAAGCATGGATGAACTCTTGATCAGTGCCTTAGAAGAAAATGATAGACTCAGGAAAAGGAATGGAAAGCTATCTCAGGAAGTTATCTCCCTCAAATGCGAGAAGGAAGAAGCCAAAAGAATAGAAAAGGTGTTGAGAAATAAACTTAAGGAAAATGAAGAGATTTGTGGAAAATTGGAGGCAGAAGTGGTGTCTTTAAAAAGAGAGTTGGACAAGGCCAACAAAAATTTGAAGAGATCCCAAAACTTGGACAACATACTTAGCTTCCAATGGCCACCACGCGATAAATCTGGACTTGGCTATACATGAGAGTCCTCCAATTCTCAAAGAGGCACCAATGGTCATCATGAAGAAAAGTCCAAAAGTATTGTTGATGTTGTTAAAACTTAAAAGACATCATCTTAATAGTTATTCAGAAAACAAAGTTCATTCAAGAAATGAGAAGCAGTCCCTCCGCGAAAGGAATATCCCATCAAGGCAAGACTACACCAATAGGTATCAAACTATTTTTCTCGACAACTACTTCTATTGCAAAAATTTTGGTCATCAGGAAAAACATTGCAAGGCATATAGGGCTAATCATCAAAACAATATTGTTGATATCAAGAGGAAAAATGAAGTCAAGACTTATAATTCTTTTTCCCCTCTTTTAAAGTATAGTAATGTAGTAAATGCAACACTTCAGGACATGAAGCACAATTTCCCATTAAAGCTAAATGAAACTGTTATGTAAAAAATTAGTTTATTTTAGGTTATTGTTTAATTTTAGGTTTAGTTAGATGAAAGGGCACGATCATAAGATCATGCCCTTTCCCAAAGGGTGTCCGTGGCGGTATATAAGCCAGGAACCCCATTGTAATCAATCATCATCTGTCTATTCATTTATTAATAAAGTATTTTTATATATATTTCTGTTATCCGGAAGTTTTACACTTCATTGGTATCAGAGCGAGTTGATTCTCGGAGCGCTTCTCCTGCTACACAACTCCTCATACACGGTCCTGTCATTATTTCCTTCATCTGAATTTGCTTCATATACTCCTCACTGCCTTGTTCCGCTGCCATTTGCGTCCCCTGTCCACACCGCATTCCACAGCAGCCACAATCGTTTTCGTTAGGATCACCGATTACTGTAGCAGGCCGAACTCACGCCACCGAATTCCTGTGCAAACGTCCACAGTGCCCGGTAATCTCTGCGGTGATATACGGTTCGGTCAAGTTTGGACTTGGAATTCCTGTGCAAACGTCCACAGTGCCGTGTAATCTCTGCGGTGATATACGGTTGAGAAAAGTTTGTTTTCTCCTTTGAATGGTCAACGGAGGTGACCCCCCACCAGCAAACGTGACGGTCAACGGAACTATCAATATATACACTGCGTATAACATTTATTTGTATATATATAACGTGAAATATATATGATATAAAATATATATAACGTGTATATATAACGTTTATTTATATATAATATATATAATATATATAACATATATATAATTATATTATATATTATATATAATTTAATTAATTAAATTTATTTATTTATTTATATATAATATATATAACACATATATATATAATTATATTATATATAATTTAATTAATTAAATTTATTTTAATTAATTAAAAGTTTTATATATATAAAAAGTTAATTTAATTAATTAAATTAATTTTAAAAGTTATATATATATAAAATTTAATTTAATTAATTAAATTTATTTTAATTAGTTAAAATTTATTTTAGCTAAAATAAAAAGGAGGGAGGAAAAATATTTTAGCTGGCAAATAAATATACGCCCCCGCAAACTCGCTCAATGTCGACAATGACAATGGCGGATTTCCAAAAAAGGTTGTTGGATGCAGAGCAAAAGATAAATAACAACCACGACGAGGTCAGTAAAAGATTAAATGAAGTCGAGAGCAAGCTTGGGGAGCAAGCAGACAAAATCAAAAATCTTGAAGATACGACAAATCGAATAGAGATAAAAATGGAAAGTCAACATGTCCAAACAGAAGTAAACTTCAAAGAGGTCTTAATAATGCTAAAAGTTCTGTGTAAAAGGTCGAATTGTACGCCCGAACAACTACTGAAAGAAGGTGAAGAGAATCAAGAACACGTCTTGTCGGATTCAACTAAGTCCACAGACTCTCATGACAAGGTTGAATCCCCAAAAAAATCAGCGACACCCCACCAAGAAGCAAGTAACACAGTCTTTACAAACAAGCAACTCTGGGATAACTTTACCAATCAACACCCTTTTTTCGCTCAACCAGTGGCAACATACCAGCGAAGGGCAAAAGTCGAGATGCCTAAATTCGATGGAAACGAAAAAAACAATGTTGCATGGATAAATAAAGCAGAAGAATACTTTGAGATATATGACATCACTGACGATGACGAAAAGCTCAGACATGCATCCATTAAAATGGAGGGAGAAGCATATAACTGGTATATGTGGTGGAAAAAGACAACACATGTCATTAGCTGGAGGAAATTTAAAGATGCATTCTTCAAAAGATTCCAAGGTGTAAAGGAAGAAGAGTTCTTTTCAAAACTCATCAAACTACGACAAAAAGGAAGTGTCGATGAATACACTCAAGAATGGGAGACCTTAGTAACACGAGTACCTGGGTTATCAGAATGTCGTCTAATTCAGTCATACATCTCGGGACTCAAAACCCATTTACAAGAAGAACTTGAGATGCATGATATTACATCTATAGAAGAAGCAAGACGAAAAGCAAAAACAGCCGAAAAGAAATCCGAACCAATATTTTGGTCAACAGCGGAAAAAGCTTATGCAAGACGAAGGATACCCCAGTATGTGGACTCAAATAATACAAGATATGTTCCACCACATCGTCGTGAAGATGAAAAATCTAATGTGGAAATGCAAAGGATAAAAGAGGGTAAATGTAAACGCTGTGGTGAGAAGTGGGACCCCAAACATAGATGTGTTAAAGGAAAAGAACCAAAGAACCTATATAATTGTGAAGCAACCAATGATTCAAACAGTGAAGATTATGACATAGAAGACATAGAAGACGCTCCAGAATTTTCACCAGAAGTAGATGATGGAAGTATTCCACAAGTATCATTATCAGCTATGACAGGTATATCACAACCTCAGACTTTAAAGTTAAAAGGACACATAAAGAAGAACAACGTAGTGGTTCTCGTCGACTCTGGAAGCACACACAATTTTTTAGATGCAATCGTGGCAAAGAGACTCAATATATTTTCATTTCCCTTACCAAACATGAAAGTGATGATAGGTAACGGTAAAAAGATTGAAAAGGTGGGAAAATGCCATAAGGTTAAATTGCAAATTCAAGACTTCAGTTTAGAGTCTCCGTTTTTCACAGTACCGTTAGGAGGAGTAGATGTAGTCTTAGGTATCCAATGGCTATGAACTTTGGGTACTTATGCCGCCAACCATCAAGTACAATTTATAAAATTCAAATGGGGAGGTCAGAAGTACAAGCTACACGGATTCCAACCACCAGAAAATCAAGTTACATCATCATCCCAGATGATGAAGCTGAGTCGAAAAAAAGCACCTACTTATGTAGTACAATGTCATCAATTAGAAATGCTATCTGCAAATATGACCAGAGAAGAATCACCGGAGATACAAGATTTGATTCGGAAGCATGAAAAAGTATTTCAAGACCTACCTATGAAGATGCCGCCTAATAGGGAAATTGAGCATACAATAGAAGTCAAGGCAAGACCAGACCCTGTTAACATCAAGCCATACCGATATCCACATCACCAAAAAACGAAACTTGAGAGATTAATCCAAGACCTTTTAAAATGTGCGACCTTGATCATCTTAGAATATCTGATCAAGTGGAAGGACTTACCCGAAGAAGACGCTTTTTGGGAGAATGAATCATTCTTCAACAACATCCGTCGTTAGTTATGCTTTGAGGACAAAGCATTCTTTCGAGAGGAAGGCAATGTTATGTAAAAAAATAGTTTATTTTAGGTTATTGTTTAATTTTAGGTTTAGTTAGATGAAAGGGCACGATCATAAGATCATGCCCTTTCCCAAAGGGTGTCCGTGGCGGTATATAAGCCAGGAACCCCATTGTAATCAATCATCATCTGTTTATTCATTTATTAATAAAGTATTTTTATATATATTTCTGTTATCCGGAAGTTTTACACTTCAGAAACAATATGGAGAAAGAAGACTGCCGAATCTAGCTCTGAGAAGTGTGGCCTAGCCTTGTATGCTTAGTAAAAGCATAATATATGGTATGTGGATAGTGGATGTTCTAGGCACATGGTAGGTGACTAGAAACATTTCATCTCATTAAGCAAGGAAAATGATGGAAATGTGAGCTTTGGAGATAATGGATCTGCTAAAATTGCTGGAAAAGGCATAGTGAGACTCATCAATCACAAGGGGAAGGCACAAAATGCACTATATGTTGAAGGGATCAAGCATAATCTTCTAAGTGTCAGCCAAATATGCAATCAAGGACATGATCTCATCTTTCGTTCCAGGGACATTGAGATAAGGAGATCATCTACAAGGAAACTAGTAGTAAGAGGAGTAAGAATAGAAGATAATGTATACATCCTCAATGAAAGAAGAAAATTGTTACATGAGTCAATCAAATGAATGCTGGCTATGGCAGAGATGTTTGGGACATCTAAGCTTTGATAACTTGGTGAAGATTAAGCAATAAGAGATATCCCTAGAATCTCAAAACCAACAAATGCTATTTGTGTAACATGTCAACATGGAAAGCAAACAAGGAGAAGCTTTAAATCATGGGAATGTTCGACATTGATGCCTCTAGAAATCATTCATGCAGATTTGCGCGGTCCAACTAGAACTCCAACTCTACAAGCAGAAAGTTATTTTTTATTATTTATCGATGATTATACTAGAAGGATGTGGGTGTTTTTCATAAGATATAAGTTAGAAGAACTAGATTGTTTTAAGAACAAATTTTGGTGGCGAATTTACCTTAGGAGAATTCAACGAATTCTGTGAAAAACATGGAATCAAGAGGCAACTTTTTGTTGCTAGGACTCCACAACAAAATGGAGTGGTAGAAAGAAAGAATAGATCTGTGCAAGAGACTGCAATAACAATGTTATTGGAAGTTGACTTACAGGATAAATTTCGGTGGGAGGCAGTTGGAGCAGTAGTACATCATGAATGGGGCACAACGCGCATAAATAGTGACGAAACTCCATATGAACTATGGAAAGGAAGGCCTGCTTCAGTAAAACACTTCAGAATATTGGAAACAAATGCTTTATGAGGATTAATGACAATTAACTAGGTAAGTTTGATGCTCGTGTTGATGAAGGAGTTTTTCTTGGGTACTCTTTAAGAAGCAAGGCTTACAAATTCTATAACAATCATTTGTAGAAGATAGTTGAAAGCATTGATGTAAAGATAAATGAGGCTCTTCCTGAAAAAGAAGTTGTTCAACACGATGAAGAAGACGCTATCTTTGATCTAGAGGAAGGTGTTACAAAAGAAGAGAAGGAGCTGAAAAATCAAAAGGAGGAACCATCTCAAACACCATCAAAGACAATATTAAAGTTTGTACAAAAACATCATCCAAAAGACCAAATCATTGGAGATGTGGATAGAGGAATACAAACTCGAAGAAAGATGACAAACACACCAAAAATGAGTGATATCGCCTTACTATCCCTAGTTGAACCAAAGGATTTCACTCAAGTAAGGATCCACATTGGATAAAGGCAATGGAAGAAGAGATGAACCAAATTGAAAAGAATGGAACATGGGAACTAGTACCTCGTCCAAAGGATAAGAATGTCATAGGAACCAAGTGGGTGTATAAGAACAAAATGAATGAAGATGGACAAGTCATCAGAAACAAGGCAAGATTGGTGTGCAAGGGATACACTCAAATTGAAGGAATTGACTTTGAAGAGACTTTTGCTCCTATTGCCAAATTAGAGGCTATAAGGATGTTTTTAGCATTTGCTTGTTCAAAAGGCTTCAAAGTCTATCAGATGGATGTGAAGTCAACCTTTCTAAATGGAGATTTGAAAGAAGAAGTATACATGGAACAACCAGAAGGGTTTGACTTGTCAGAAAATAAAGACTTTGTTTGCAAATTGAAGAAGGCCTTGTATGGATTAAAACAAGCTCCAAGAGCTTGGTATGTGTTGACGATGTTGGATGCCACCAACAGTAGGGGGTCTCCTCGGTATGAAGTCCCAACTAGACATCACACCGTTTGCGATAGGAGCCTCAGCCAGATAATAGGCCCGACCACCATAACTTAAAGGTTTTCCTTCACTGCAATAAACAACATAAGAGAGTATGCCAGCAACCTTTGAAACAAGCAAGTAGACACTGTGAAGCATACAATTACAATGTATACAAGGTACTTTCGCAGACGGGAAGAGAGAAAGTGAGTCTTTGGAAGGAGAGTAATAGTACTATCCTAATAAAGACACACACAAGGATATGAAGAGTCCTTAATTAAATTGCAAAGTAGTTCACACGATAACAATGATCATAAAAGCAGGTAACAACGCTCATTCAACGAGATGTATACCAAAGCCAACAAAATAGTTCATTTTCTTCAGAATGTATGAATTGTGAAATTTCCTCAAATTGCAATAATCGGAATTTACTCTTCTAACTGGTTAGTAGTTTATTAATTTTCCAATTAATAGCGAACAAATCACACTGCAATTCTTCACAAATAAATTATTCAGAAGCTAAATAAAATGTTGGAACCAAGAAAATAGATGCACACACACAATAAAATCGACACCACTACTTTTGGATTAACGTCCCCAAAAAACCCCAAAGGGAAAGCTAGTGCAATAGATGAGGGTGTCTTAGCTCTGTCTCGGCACTGCCCAATCCTAACGTACACAGCAGAGTACCTTAGGATTGGGCAGTGCCGAGACAGAGCTAAGACAGAGACATAGAGTGATTCAAAGAGTCTGTGTACTCAGAGAAAGCTTGAGAGGTTCAAGCAAATTCTTATTGTTTTATCTGTTGTGTATTGAGTCTTAAATTGAGCTCATACTATTGTAAAAACTCTGCTTGAAGACATAATAGAGAGGCCACCACTGATGGCTGGACCAGGAGATGTAGCCCAGGAGTATTGGGTGAAATCCTCATTAAATTTGTTGTGTTATGTGTTGCCTATTATGTTTTTGTTTACTGCCTCATTGTCTGTGTATTTCGCAATCTTATCGATCCATTGCATAAAATAACATAGACAAATCCATGCACGTAAGTCTGTAATACCTTATTAATTGTCTTAGATCTCATTATCAAATCAAGTGGTATCAGAGCTTTAGGTTTACTAAGGTTAGACAAGCTTGTGCTGGATTGGTGAATGATAACTAGGTCAAAGCTCAAAGTAGGAGAAGGAGAACTGGTTGAAACTAACCCAGAAATTGGTAGAGTCTATCCTAGGAGGAAAATGGCAGAAGAAAATCCCTTGGAATCAGACTCTCAGTTCATGGATAGTTTCATGACCATGAGATCCATGGTAGAAGAAATGTATCGAGAATTTAAGAAAGGTCGAAGTGAAGATTCTTCAACCTCCAAGCAAGACAAAGGAACAGAAGAATCTCTTCTAGATGGCCATTTTGAAGGCAAAGGGAAAGGAAAAGAGGCTCCTCTATCCACACCTCCTGATAGCCCTGAAAATAAAAAGAAGAAAACATCTTTGATTAAATTAGATGTTAAATTTGATTTGCCAATATATGATGGAGAATTAAATGTAGAGAAGCTAGATAAATGGATTAGACAGATTGATGTGTATTGCGGGGTGCAGAGCATTGATTCAGACAGGAGGAAAATTCAGCTGGCCAGCCTACGCCTTGGAGGAACTGCCTTGGTATGGTGGGAAGGCAAGACCCAAGTTGACTTGAAGAAGCATGGTAAAATTCTTTCTATTTGGAGTGAATTTGTTTCTGCAATTAAAAAACAATTCTATCCACTAGCTTATATGCAACAAGATCTGATGAGTTGGCAAACTCTTCGCCAATTAAAAGGGGAAAGTGTACAAAGCTACACCCAAGAATTTAGAAAAAGAGCTTTGATTCTAGGCATTTCTTTAGACTCACCGGAAACTTTGTTGAAGTATATAGGTGGTCTACATAGGTATTTGAGGCACACCATTCTCATGTTTAACCCTACTAGCATAGATGAGGTATCTGTTCAGGCTACCCATCTAGAGGCTAGAGGCAAGAATGTAAACCCAGAGATTGGGGGATCATCAAAACCCACTGCAAGCAAGAACAAGGAAAAGAGGAAACAGAAATGGAAAGAGAGGAAGGAAAATGCTATACAAAAGACCAAACCTTCATGCACTAATTGCAAGAAGGATGGACATGATGATGAACATTGCTGGTCTTTGCATCCGGAGCTGAAACCCAAGAAGTTTGATGGCAAGAAGAAGAAGACTGCTGCTACTATACAGAAAGATTTGGGGTCAGACTCAGGTGATGAAACAACAATCGCAACCACAGGTATAAAAGGTAAAAATTTTGAAGCATCTACTAGTAATTCTGCACAAAATATTGATAGTGAAGAAAATGAGAGGAAAAGACATGAGCTTTTTCATATTAGAGTTATTTCCAAGCATCAAAAGATTGATACTTTATTTGATAGTGGCTCACAAGTAAACTTAATTTCTAAAGCAATTGTAAAGAAATTGGGACTACTAACCACACCTCACAAGAAACCATATCCATTAGGCTGGGTATGTGATAAAGCAAAGTTACAAGTGACTAGACAATGTAAACTTAGGTTTTCTTTTGGGTCAGCATTTGTAGATGAGGTTGAGTTAGATATCGTTCCCTTGGATATATGCGGAATTGTTTTAGGAAGTCCTTACTTGTATGATAGAAAAGCCATTTTCTATAGAGCTGAAAATAAGTATCAACTCTATAAAGATGGAATCGAATATATTGTAAGAGCTCATAAACTCAAGAATAATTATACTCTCATAAACTCAGGGCAGATGAAAAGAATTATAAATTCATGCAAGCAATTCTTACTGATGGTTGTAAAGGAAAAGAAACTTGATAAAACCAATGTATTTGAAGGCTATGATGCTAAACAACAAGCTTATTTAGAAAAAGTTGTTTCAGAATATGATATCCTATTTCAAGAACCTAAAGGTCTGCCACCCAAAAGGGAAATTGTACATGATATTCATTTGCAGCAAGATGCTACATTGCCTAACATCGGAATGTGCAGGTTATCCGCTTTAGAGAATGCAGAAATCAAGAAGCAGGTACAAAAGCTGCTTGAGAAATGGTTCATAAGACCAAACACATCACCATGCGAATCTCCAATCGTGTTGGTGAGGAAGAAAGATGGTTAGTGGAGGATGTGCATTGATTACCGAGCACTGAATCAAATAACGATCAAGAATCGTTATCCCCTTCCTCGCATTGATGATCTATTGGATCAGTTGAAAGAAGCTGTTTACTTTTCCAAGTTGGACTTGCGTAGTGGTTACCATCAGGTCAGAGTAGCAAAACAAGATGCATGGAAGACTACTTTCAAAACAATGCAAGGGTTGTATGAATGGCTAGTTATGCCTTTTGGCTTGACTAATGCTCCTGCCACTTTCATGAGAGTTATGAATGATGTACTCAGGGCTTTTATTGATGATTTTGTAATTGTATATTTGGATGACATTCTTGTTTTCAGTAAAACATGGGAAGAATATTTGAAGCATGTAAAGCAGACTCTAGATGTTTTGAAGAAAGAAAATCTCTATGTTAAGTTATCAAAATGTGAATTTGGTAAAACATCTTTGAATTATTTGGGTCATATTGTAGGGGGTGGTGAATTGAAGATAGATCCCTCTAAGGTTGCAGTCATTGTAAACTGTCCTAAACCCAAGTCTGCTACAGAAGTTAAAAGCTTCCTAGGGGTAGCACAATATTGGAGAAAGTTTACTGATAACTTTTCCTTAATTGTAGCTCCCTTACATGCTTTGACAGGATTGAACAAGGTATTTCAGTGGGGAGGCAAACAGAAGAAAGCCTTTGACACCTTGAAAGGAAAAATTAGTACAACACCAGTACTAGCATTGCTAAATCTTTAACAACTATTTGAGATCGAAACAGATGCCAGTGGCAGTGACTATGCCATGGGAGCAGTGTTGATGCAACATGGTAAACCCATATGCTACCATTCTGAGACTTTTAATTCTGCAGTAGTTAATTATCCTTCATATGATAAAGAATTGTATGCATTAGTCCATAGTGTGAAGAAGTGGAAACATTACTTAATGGGCAAAGAAACAATTATACATACTGACCATCAGCCACTTCAGTTCTTGCACTCACAAACTAAATTGCAACAATCAAGACACTATAGGTGGATGGGTTTCCTACAACAGTTTCATTTAGTCATCAGATATAAAAAGGGCATACACAATAAAGTTGCAGATATGTTGTCCAGACCAATCGTAAATGCATCTACTATACTTAAGCATAACCCAGTAATGCATGAAAGCTACATTGAACAATATGTTCAAGATATAGACTTTAAATATGTATATGCAGCTTTAAGTAATGGCAAAAAGGTAGAAGAATTAGACTACTATGTTAAGGACCAACTCTTGTATCATTTGGGAAAGCTATGCATTCCACAAACTGAAAGAGTCAACATAATTAGGGAAGCACATACTTCTCTGATATTAGGTCATTTTGGGGTAGGTAAAACAGTTGCACAACTGCAAAGATACTGCTATTGGCCATAAATGCATGAAACAGTTTCTAGATATGTAAGAGGGTGTACCATGTGTGCTAAAAGCAAGCCCAACAATAGAAAACTAGGCTTGTACACTCCACTTCCAGTTCTTTCTCGTCTTTGGGAAAGTGTTTCCATGGATTTTGTTGGGGGATTGCCAAAATCTAGAAAAGGTCATGACTATTTGTATGTTATTGTGGACTAGTTCAGCAAAATGTGTATTTTAATACCTTGTAACAAGCAGATTACAGCTGAAAAAACAATGAAGTTGTTCTTTCAGCATGTTTGGGTGCATTTTGGGTTACCCACTTCCATAGTATCTGATCGAGATTCCCGAATTGTTGGGAAGTTTTTGTCAAGACTCAAGTCTGTGGGAATTAATGGACATTAGATTGAAAAAGAGCACAACCTTTCATCCACAAACAAATGGCCAAACAAAAGTAGTCAACAAGACAATGATCCAGTTGCTCAGGGGTTATTGCAGCAAGCATCCCAATCTTTGGGATGAACATTTATGTTATGTGCAACATGCTTACAACCGTGCTAAACATTCTTCTACACAAAGATCTGTTGAGACCTGTTTTGGTTTTATACCAAGGTCTCCCTTGGATTTTGTCTTTGAAAAAGACGTAGTAGTTGCTAGACACAATGATGTGGACAAAGCAACCGGGTTCATTGAACAAATCCAAGAAATTCACTAGGCGGTGCATGAACAACTAGAAAAGAGCCAAGCCAAGTACAAGGCAAGGCATGATAAACATCGGGTGGAGCACAGCTTCCAAGTTGGTGATCAAGTTTGGCTGTATATCAGCAAGGATAGAATGCAAGGTGAAGGAAAAAAGCTGAAGCCAATAAGGTATGGGCCTTTTAAGGTACTTGAGAAAACTGGTGAGAATGCTTTCCGCCTTGATTTGCTAACTTACATGCACATCTATTCAGTGGTAAATGCAGAAAACATAAGACTGTTTGAACCTTCATTAATTGAAGATCTCGAAGAGAAAAGTCAATTGCCTTCCATTGATGATCCGTTGCCTGAATATCTCAATGAGCTACAGGAAAGTGAGGCAACTGTATCCTCACTTGAGCAATGCTTGAAAACCAACTTTTGGTGGTCCAAAAGCCTTTTTCAGTGGGAAGGCGTGATCCAAATGGATCTAAGAACACTCTCTAAGTCTTGAAAACTCTTAAAATCGTTTAAAAGACCAAAAAAAATCACATGAGAAAACCTTTCAAAATGGCGGAAAAACACTATCGGGAGGCAAAAACAAGAGAAAAACGTGAAAAAACAGAGTATTAGAGGCGTGAACAATGAATGCACAGTAGCCGTCAGATCTGGCCGATCAATGGCCCAAATTTGATGATCGGATCGGCAATCGCAATTGGCATAGGCAAACAACGGATATTGGCGCTTAACATATATGTGTAGCGATGGCGATTAGCAGAGTCAACGAGGATCGTCGATCAAGCACGGAGATCGACGGCCCATGTTACATCGCAATCGGTAATCACAACAGAGCGCTTACAATGGCCGAAGGCATGAGTGATATGCGATTGCGATTAATCGCATCGTGATATCGCAATCGGAGAAATATTATGGAACGGGGCCCATACACATACATATATGTAATTCGATGAATCGGATCCGATGGCGATATAAACATTATTGCATAGATTTTGAGATCTGCCGAAAGGCGTTTTTTAATTTATTTTAACATATTCATTATTTAACGAAATACAAAGAAACAACGCCGTTGTAATAAGACCCGAACCCGAAAGGGTTCATGAAGGGAAATGTATATTGTTTCAAGTCTGGAGGAAAGCCATTTTTACGTTATTTTCACGATTTTAACATATTTTTGAAAATACACGAGCAAGGCTGAAGCGACTTGCAACAACAATGAGGATGAACCCGATAGAGGAATAGACCAGATTTAAGGACTTTTGAAGTTTGAAATAAGCAGTGTTTTGGCAGAATTTCACAGTGTTGCTGCGTTTCTCTGTGTAAAACAAAAAACGATTGTTTTTGGGCATTCCAAAGGATTTTAGAGGTCCGATAACCATTCTGTTACAGTAAATGTGGCCACCATCCTTAGAAGCGTTTAGCAATGATTGCTAATGCTTAGAAAGGGGTCTGAGCGGACAGAGGACAAGGAGACTGAAAGCCGAGAAGCTGAAATGAACAGGCAGCGCAGTTTTGGCTTTAAAGCCATAGAAAATAGAAGTAATGCTGAGACAGAGCTAAGACAAAGACATAGAGTGATTCAGAGAGTCTGTGTACTCAGAGAAAGCTTGAGAGGTTCAAGCAAACTCTTATTGTTTTATCTGTTGTGTATTGAGTCTCAAATTGAGCTCATACTATTGTAAAAACTCTGTTGGAAGACATAATAGAGACGCCACCACTGAAGGTTGGACCAGGAGATGTAGCCCAGGAGTATTGGGTGAACTCATTAAATTTGCTGTGTTATGTGTTGCCTATTATGTTTTTGTTTACTGCCTCATTGTCTGTGTATTTCGCAATCTTATCGATCCATTGCATAAAATAACATAGACAAATCCATGCACACAAGTCTGTAATACCTTATTAGTTGTTTTAGATCTCATTATCAGATCAAGTAAAAATCTAAGTACAATAATTTGGATGCCCAACTGCCTATCCTTAACAAACAATCTGGCCAAAATAGTTGTGAGACAAATTGTCTCACTTCGCAACTGATTCAGTTCCAAATCTGGCACAGCTTGGGCTACACGAAATACCCTTGTGTAGCCTCTACGCATTGCTTACGCACACTGCCTCTAGAACTACCTGGAATCTGTTTCTGTACCTAACTCTGCTCGAGGAAATGACTCACTTGGCCTTTCTAATGAAAATCTCGACCACCAACAACTGAATCGACTTCCTCTCTGGCTGAGTCGAACTGGCCCTCCGAAGTCTTTTCGAAGCCTCTCTGAGGACTAACGACCTCCCTTCTGTTGACTTACCAACATTAGAAACTCCACTTGAAATCTCTGTTGCTGCTCCCTCAATCATTGATGCTCTCCTTCTCTGGCTCAAACTCATGTTCCTGCTGAATCATTGTAACTGGATAGCTCAATCTGCCAAGGAACTCGCTCCCTCTGTGTCTCGATGTATCACACTCCTTCCCATCGAGTTGCTCTTATAATCTCTCGCTGGAGCTTCAACAACCATGATTAAATCGTTACAATGGCTTAGATCATCTTAGACTCGCTCCGTGTGAGTCTGTAGAGCTTTCTCAATCCCTCTCACTTAATCGCTGTTAATTAATCAATTTTCCTAAGTTAGACATTTTTTAATTAGTGATCAATTAACTTAAATGAGTGGTCTGTAGGTGTTTTCTCCCATAACCTTTTCTAGGTTTTGGAGATCTTGTGTTTTTTAGCCTCTCTGACACAAGTCGAGATTATAACACCTGTCCAATGCTACCAAAAACTAACACTCCCTTCTAGTGAGGAAGGTGTTCTACCTTCTCCACTCCACTAATATACTCATCAAGCTAATGAATATCTTGAAGTCTGTCACTGGACCACCTCACATTGTTGTTGTCTGACAATTGTGATACAACTAGCTCTCACTGTCCATCAACACTGCGCATACTTTGATTCATCTACTAACCCTGTAGTTGAACCACCTCGCATCTGAGTTGCTGCTGACACTATTCTATGCCTCTCTGCAGTGCTGCAAACCCTGCCTGCACTTATACTGATCTCATGCTGCTGCTACTGTGCAACTACTACAACTATTCTCTGCACTGTCTAATGAATAACTATCTTCACTTATCCGTTTCTGCACCCCTCAAGTAACTGACTACAACTAGCTCTGCACTGTCTCTCAAGATCTTACTGCACCTATTGACACTGATCCTCCTGCTACTGAAAACTATTGGCCCCTGTAGCAAAGGTAATGATCCATATGAAGAGTATGTTGCAACCTAATCACCTGACAAGGGGACATGAGACACGCAAATTCGATTGTCCGACACGGGGCACATAGATCCCTCGAAATAGGACATAAAGGACACGTTATATATATATATACATATATAATTAATACTAGATAGATATTTTAATGATTTAATATTAAACAAATTCTCATTCACGATACAAATTCATACATAGATCTAGATTCTACATTGTAAATTTGTTGTTGTAACATTATGCATACATATTACAAATACAACCGTGACACATTCATCAATGATCCAATAGGGGAAAGACAAGAAATTGCAGTTTTCTCATGAAGTCATCTATTATGACATTCTTCCATAAGGGATATTTACTTTCTTGAGCTTACTGCCTTTCTAATTTTATTCTTCCCTCAACATTTAAAGCTATGGTTGCAGCCATAGTTTTAAAAAACGGCCGTTTCGAAACGGAAACGGCCGAGTTGGTCCGTTCCATTGCCCTTCGGAGTGACTCGGTACAAAAAACGGCTCGGTTGGCCGAGTCAGCCATGACTCGGCTGAGTCATTGAATGACTCGGCCGAATCATGGCTGACTCGGCCAACTTGGCTGTTTCCCGTACTGACTCGGCTGAGTCACAAACAGTGGCCCGTAACCCACTAAAACAACGATTTAACATTATTTTAATGAAATTTTAAGGGGTTTGCTGATTGGTTTGGAATTCAAGGTGTTTTATGAATTAGCTAAATGTTATTTGGGGTCCATTCCCCCTCCAAACCCTATTTAACACACTCAAATGCTCTCTACTATTGATATGCTATTCAAATTTCATGGTAATGTTAAATTCTTAAAGTAAAAGTGACATTCTCCTTAATCTTCATTTTCAGTCTTTTACTTAAATTTTTAACATTACCATGAAATGACTCAGGATGTTTGAGAGTGGTTTCGGCCTCATTGGATTTCATATGGAGAAAGTAGAATTTTAGATTTCTTTCAAAATCCAGCAGACTTATCAGTTTTTCAGGATTTCAGGATTGGAGGATTGCAATGTTTCCATTGAATTTTGTCATGTATTAGGGTATGGAACTCGTATTTAATCAAGAGCACCAATCCCTCTATGTACCTTGATGTTAGTGACATTGGTTGTCGAACTCCTCTGGGATTCGCTCCCAAAGCAGGAGCTTCTAAAAATGTCGCTCTCGCTCCCGTTTTCGCTCCTGCTCCCAAGTAACACAAAGAAGAGAAACCCTTTGGATCAAAAATGGTTAAATGATCTAGTTTATGTCCAATACAACCTCTGGCTCAGACGAAACCATATGCTGAACAAAAGACCTGATTCAGATCCCATTGTGTTGGAAGACATTGATCCAACATCAGATTGGGTAGTGGAGAGTCGTCTAGCAGAGTTTGATCCTGATGAGGATCTTGATTTAGATTTAGATATCGAGACATCAGTTGAACTTGAACATGCTGTTCAGTTGAACGCAGATCCCAATCCACCAGCCTCAGTCTCACAGCCAGCAAGGACTCCAGTTGTAGGTGCTTCCTCTGCTCAGCCACGACAGAAGCGCAGCCGTATATATACTCTATCTCAGCTTGCATCTGCTGCAGTTGCACAGCCTGCTAGTGGTACCACTTATACAACTGCAGTTGGAGAAGATGATGATGATGAGGAGCCATGGGGCCCCCTGTCTGACTCTGATGATGATCCAGTGATTGATCGACATGATCTTGGCTCCTCTGGCAGTAGCTACTAGCCAGTAGCTGTAGTACTAGTACTGGAGTCTGGTCACAGTTTACTTTTGTTGTAGAGGCCATTTCTAGCCTCCTTGGTTATGTGTTTTTTGTTTTAAGTCTTTGATCATGTATGACAGTTGACTATGTATTGCCATTGGGTACCATTTTGATATAATGGATTGGCTATAATGGATTGGCTCATGAGCCTACTTTGATCATATGTTGTCTTCCGTCTATATTATAATGCTGTGTGTTTGGAAACATGAATGAAAATCTTTAAAATTACGTTTTTTAATAAAATAAATAAATATTTAATATATTTTTTACAACGACCAAGTCATTGAAATCGAGCCGGCCGAGTCATTACCGTTTCGGAGTCAGAGTCGGAGTCGATCCTCGGCTGAGTCGGAGTCGCAGTCGGAGTTTTAAAACTATGGTTGCAGCCCCACTTCCAACATAGGGAACACTTGCAAACCCTAATGAAATTGGAATAGGAGGGGCATCACCAATGGGGACATTCTTCCCCTTCTTTTGCCTCTTCCCTGCTGCACTTGATTAGGCCATGAATGCTGTAAAAAAAATAAAGAAAAAATGCACTAGCATGTAAACAAAATTGTTAGGCAAACTGCTGTAGCAAAAATGGAAAAAAATGGAAACAAAATGTACCTACCAGTTGCTTGAATCACCTCCAAAACGCCCCTAAACCCTTTGGTACTCGCTCCCACACACCCACAACAAGAGATACACAAGAATCAGGAGAAAGTGACCCAAATTAGGCTTAAGAAGGCTCGCGACACACTTTTCTAGAGGGCCACGTGTCTTGAAATCGGGAGATGGTTGGAAACGCGAATCCCACGTGTTCGGACACACTCAAGCCACGAAGTAGACGCGTGTCCCTCGGGAATCGTGTCTGACACATTGAATTCGTGACACGAGGGGGGGGGGAGGACGAATTTGGTTTCTTAGATTGCAACTATTGCTGCTCTTCCATGGACCCTGCCCGAACTAGAACTTTGAATTTATCACGCTCCTCATCTATCTGGAGGTATAGCTGCTTTCAATGCAAACTCTTCCGAAGCTGTTGTTTGATTTTCCCCCTTCTTGTCCTTCTTCTTGGGACATTGTGTGATGTAGTGACTAAACTCACCGCACCTGAAGCATTTGATCTTCGACAAATCCTTCTTCTTCTTCTCACCTCCCTTTGAGCCTTGTCGACAACTAGGACCTTTCTTTGCCTTACCTTTAGATGCAAGGGCTATGTTCTCCTCATCTTTCTCAACCTTCAATCCTTTGGTATTTTTGTTGGTAGTACCTTGGACAAGACTGAGCCTTAACTCCTCTTGTGTGAAATCACTCTATAGGCATTCCCAATTAGGCATTTTGTCTCGTCTAGTGATTCCCTGAATGAATGCTTCCCACTCTCCAGTAAACCCATTTAGTGTTATTTGCGCAAGTTCACTGTCCTCTGGTGTCTCACCTATTGTTGCTAGCTCATCATGGACATCCCGAATTCTACTGAGATAAGGAGTCACGCCTTCACCCTTAAACATATTTATGGTCCTCATCTTCTCCTTGAGAATCATTTTACAATTCTCTGATGGATCCTGATATAGCTTCACAATGGCATCCCACACGCCCTTTGCTTTTTCCTTCTTTGCAATATGCAGGATGCAATGATCCTAGACTCCATCCAAGAGCATCCTTTTTGTCTTGGGCATCTCTTATCTGGAGCTAGCCAACTATTGTGGATCTGCTAGTTTTGCTATGACATTAGTCATAAAATCCTTTAGACCATGGTAATCTAACATAAATTGTTTTATGGCCTTCCAAACGCCAAAAATTGAGGCTCTGCCAAGTCTATCTTCATCTCTGAGATCTGCTGTGGCCATTCCTACGAAAACTCAAAACTGGGAAATAAACTGGAATCTCCTTGCGGCCCTGCTTCTGCTACTCACACTTCTTCAAGAAATGCACAAATCTGCTACCGCTTGCCTCTGAATACCCTTCTTTGGTACTCGCACTACTTGCTACTTTGACTGGGCAACTCGCTCAACCTTCTAGAAGTCCTTTTCCAGAATTTGACCCACGATCTGTTGCTCCTGAAGCTAACACTGATTGACTGACAAAACTGTTATGGCCTTCTGCAATTGGAAATCTTGGATCTCCTCTTGGAAATTGGATCTTGAAACCCTCTAAGATCTGGAAATTCCTCTTTAGTGTGGTTTTCTCTTTCACTTGACGCTGATCTACTGCTGCAAACCAAACGCACCCAAATCTACTCAACGAAATTGTTGATTTGCTCACCGGAAGCCTCTATCCGACAAATTCACTGCTTGGAAACTTTCTTTTGAGGCTGATCTAAATCCCATCCCTTTAACGATAAGGAGGGTTTCTAGGGCTTGGTGCGAAATTTTAGGGAGGAGTTATTTTTGGATTCTGTTTAGATAAAATTCTACCTTCGTGTCTCCCCTGGTGATCCTCAAGTTTTGGTAGTGTTGACCACTAGAGTGGCACCAGAAGATTTTTTGAAGACTCCATGGTCAAGGATGTACCAAAGGTTGCTTGTACCATCAGAGATCATCATATCACCAGAGTTTTCCAGCTCTACTTCTTCTCATATTATTTTATTGTACTCAGATTATGATGAGTTTTAATCATGTAATAAGCCTTGGTAACTTGAGACCTTGTCATCAAGTGAGTTTACTGTGGGAGGTTTTTTTCCCTTGGTTAATTATTATCTCCTTACAAAGACTTAATAATTAATTGAGTTTTTTCCTCCAGGCATAACCCCAAATCCGGAGTACGACTTGAAGGCGAGACCTTGGGTGAGTCCTAGTGTCTAGAGTCATTATATATTACCATACTAGACCACTCGTAAAATTTCGTGGAATTTGGTTAGGCCTAGGTTTTTTTTTTTTTTTTTTTTTTTTTTTTTTTTTTTTTTTTTTTTTTCTAATTTTTAAAATTTCGCACAGGGTGGAAATTTGGATAAAATCTGAATGTAATATCTAATAAGTGATGTCTAGAGAAGTATGGGGTTTGTGTGTTCAAAATTACATCTCTTGCCCTCAACTTTCAACTATGACACACTTTGAGGGGTAAAAAATGTGTCTTACATCTTCAAAGCCCACGTTTCCTAAGTTTAGTGGGAAATTTGGCAATAAATTAAACCAGAAATAAATTTAATAAAGAGAAATAAATAGCTTCATGTGACAAAATGACATCGAAATTATCTCAAGTCAAAGGAATGAGTCAAAGGGCAAGTGGAAAATGATTTGGCACCTTGCATCATAAATACATGACCCACTCATGGAAATTGAATTTCATGGCATTAATGTAGGAGATGGTGACTTGGAAAATCAATTTATTTGAGGAGTTAATAAACATGTGAGATATTTGGAGGATACTAATTGAGATATGCTTGAGAGTTTGTCTCCACTTATGTTTCCTCTTCTTCACACTTGGCACATCATCTCCATATCGAATTTGGCTCAATGAGGGACCACACATTTCCCAAGGAGATTCCATTAGGCTCATTGGAAACATCTACATGAGGTGTCATCACATGGTTTGGTCTTGGAATTTTCCTTGAGTTAGCTCCTTGATTGGTTCACACTTGGATTTGCTCATTTTCACACTTGGAGGATTCAATTTTGCTTGAGGATATCCATGTGCCACATATGGAATTAGATTTGCATTGGTGGCTACTTCATTTCTCCACGTAGAATTTGATTTTTTGGGATCTTCACCATGGCCATTTGTCACTTGGATGCTACATTGGGATTTGCTCCCATCTCTCTATATAGTAGAGCTTTAAGCTCTTATTTGGTATCATTTGTTTACTAGCTATTGTGTTCGCAGAAGCGCTACTACTTTGTACACTTTTCAAGATTTGCAATAAAAAGACTTTGGGGGTCTATTCATGGGTGTTCTTCTTTTGGAGCATGGTGCAGTGTGAGCTATTGGTATAATTTCTTCTATTTATGCTTTGAGTTATTTCATTTTCCATATACTCTTGTAGACTTGCTAATGCAAAGCTATCTTGCATTAACATTTGATTTGGAAGTAGACTCTAGATGTTGGAAGTTCTATTTTATTTTCAAATAAATTTCTAGAAGTTTTAATTCATTATTTGCTTCTCTAAATCTATATGGACTAATGTGTGATCAGAGTATTGTAGAAGAATTATTTTTGTTGGATCAAGCGTGAGGGGAAGTCTTTGGGAGATCAGCCCACTCTTGAAACATCTCCAAAAGAACTCTCATTTGTTATTTGGATTTTTATAGTTCATCTTATCGAGAAGTGTTCTTGTAGGGATTCATTTGGACATAGCTTGTATACAAGCAAACATTTCATATTTTAAATCTTTTCAAATAGTGCTTCATTGATTTTATATTAGCTACTTCAGAGCATTTTCTAAACTAAAGCAAGTGATGGAGTTCACTCCAATCACTTGGACTGATTTCTTGTAGATTATTTGTATGATATTTATTTGTTTTACATGTTCTGTCTACACTAATTTCTTCCTGATTTTGCACCTCGTAGTTGGAGTGGTGGTGACAAGAGCATTGAAAAAAGATCACTCAAACTCTAACCATTTTCTTGTAGGACCTCTCAAACCTTCAAAGTTCATCTCCTAGGAGGCTGTGGGTATTTGAGGAGGATTTCCCATTTAGCGAAGTCATGGGCATAAAAGAGTAGCTCATCTCTCTTGCAAAATTTCATTCCCCATTGGAGGATAATCTTTTGAATACCAAGAGACACCTAACATCTTCAATATTGAGAGCATTCTTATTGTACTTACCTTACTTTCTAATTTTGACTTTCAAGAAAAAAATCTAGTACTTGAAAAACCTCATATGTTGTCAAAGACTCCTCTTGAAGTTTTAGTTGAGATCCTTTGGAAGGTTTCTCATCTTTGTAACAATCTAATAAAAAGGCTTAGTTTTTCTTGTGGGAGCTTGGGTTTCACCCAAGACATCATTTTCACCTTATTTAGAGGGAGAAACATGTGGGTGAATTGATCCCTGCCCCATTATCCCTGGTACAGGAGCCCAAATTTCAAGGATCTTTGCTTCCTTCTAGCTTGCTAGAAAAACCTTGGGGAATATTGTAGTTCCTTCTGGGCCTACCTGGTAAATTGTTGTATGTACATTCATACACAAAGCCAAATCTTGAGCACAGGTTCATGTGATGTTTGTTTATATTCTGTCATTAATACTCTGAATGCTAAATGAACAAACCAATTGAAAAGAAAAGAGAAATAATGATTAGCCCCCCTCTTAGTATTTCAACAGAAATCACGATGTTCACAACGTTGGTTTTATGGTTGAATTTCCGAAGTGTAATTGCTTAATGATAAACTGGAATTGCTAAAAGAAGATCTATATCATTTGAAGTAGTTATTAGTGTCTCGGAAATTAGTGCTTTTCTCTATTGCACTTAAAAATCAACTCAATTAGTCCCTAAGGAAGCACACATGCAAGCTGTGAAAAGAATATTCAGATATCTGAAGGGGACTCTTGACTTTGGACTATGGTACTCTAGGAGCACAAATCTTACTTTGACAACATATATTGATGTAGATTGGGAAGGAAGCAATGAGCATTGATGATAGAAAGACCACTAGTGGAAATGGATTGTTCTTAGGAGACTATCTTGTATCTTGGCTAAGCAAGAAACAATCATCTATATCTCTCTCCACAACTGAAGCCGATTATATACCAGCAACAAAATTTTTGTACACAAATCCTATGGATGAAAGAAGCATTGGAGGATGTCAAAATAGAAACTAATAAGCCCATCACCATCTACTTTGACAACACCAAAAGACTTGGAATATAAAGATATCCATGAGGATACAAATATTATATATTAAATGTGTGAATAAGATGATGATACAAATGAGAGCGAGAGGTTTGCTTATATACTATGCAGGTGCCTCTTCATGGAGAGTCATGTCTCATTTAGACATGACCCTTCCACCTAATTACTAATTAACTAATCATTATTAACTATTATCATTTACATTATTTCCTAAATATTTATTCATAACATTGCCTTCCTCCTCAAAAAGCTTTGCCCTCAAAGCTTACTAATGAAAGGTTTGATCTCTTTTTTCTGTTTCGGATGTCTTCTTGTCTCGGAATTGTCATCTTCGTCGAAGCAAGACAATATGATCCTCTAAGTGATAAACAAAACTATCGCACTGAAAAGGGATCAGACCATCCTAGATTAATCTTCTATGGAATATTCTGATTACTGGAATTTTGTAACGAATCGTCATCATAGGACTAGATTGAGGTTACATCAATATTCTTTGAAACATCAGTTTGTTGTTTTCGTTCTGAATGGTCTCAATACGTAGCTTGGCTGAGTTGTCTACTCTCATGATTCGGATGTCGATAGGGAATTTTTTTGGTTTGACTTTCCCTTATTAGGTGCGTGGAAATTTTTTGATTTCCTTCTAGTACTACGATTATTTACTTAGGTACATAATCTTTGTTGTGAAACCGACTCACAAAAAGATAGAAAAGATGGATAAATGCCTTAGAAATAAGCCTCTTCGAGGGGGCAATTTCCTTTACATTACACAAATGAACAATTCTTGGATGATACAATTGACAAGACCTCCTTTCTATATATAGGAGTCTAAAGGGTCATAATATAATCAAAGCCGACATAACAGTAATAATGTAAGGGCACAATAATAACAATATTGGGCTTCTATGGGGTACAATAATTACAATACTGGGACTACATGGGCACAACAATATAATAAGGGGGTTGTACTAATAACAATAATGGGTTACATTAGTAGTATAGGGACCTAACATGCTCCTCTCCTTAAAAAAGTGTTGTCCTCAACGCTTGAGTAGTTCTTGATGCTTCTGTATAAAATTCTTGTCTTCCCATGTGGAATTTTCAGCGGATAAGTTCTTCCACTTGATAAGATACTCTGAAATTGATCGATTTCGTAGCTCTTGGGTTCTTGTTTCTGTGACTGCTCCACGCTCCAATACGATTTTTCCTTCCTCGTCAAGTTCTGGCAATATTATTTAAACTGGGATCTTCTGCAACTTTTGAATGAGTGGCCACACTTCTTCGTCATTCTTCCATTCATCCCTTGCTTCGTTTATCCAATTTGGTTGGATAATAGAAATAACACAAAGCCATGCTTTCACATCCTCATCCTTTCTTGAAAGTGCATCTGCAACAACATTTTTCTTCCATTTTTTGTAGATGATTTCAAATTCATAAACCAACATATTTGTGACCCATTTTTTCTGTTCTTCTAAAGATAATCTTTGTTCTAAAAAGTATTTAAGACGATCATGATCCATTTTTACCTTTAAGTGTCTTCCCATTAGGTAAGGTTGCCATTTCTTAAGTGCATTTAGTATTGCCAACATTTCCTTCTCATAAATAGCTTGCTCGAGATGTAGCCGTAAAAATACCCAATCGCCTACATCAAAACTTCTTTCACTGTGATGTTGATCTGCTTGTTGTTTCATTCGATTCTACACCAAAGTGGTGTTATCATTTAAAAGTTGGAGAACTTGTTGTTGATGCTCGATGTGATTTTTCACTGCTTGAATCTTTTTCTTCTTGATAAGTCCTTCTATCTTGAGAGTTTGAGTCATAATTTCTTCCAATGCATTACAAGATATGGTTGGATTCATTTCTTGATGCTTGATGTGATCTTTCACTTCTTGAACATTTTTCTTCTTGATATGTCCTTCTATCTTGATAGTTTGAGGAGTGGTAATTCTGGCCAATGCATTACAAGATATGGTCGGATTCATTTCTTCTTTCTCGATGTGATCTTTCACTTCTTGAACCTTTTTCTTCTTGATATTTCCTTCTATCTTGTGAGTTTGAGGAGTGGTAATTCTTGCCAATGCTTTACAAGATATGGTCGAATTCATTTCTTCTTTCTCTGGGGTTGATTCCTGGTGTATATCCTCTTCTTTTGATGTTTTTTGATCATTTTCTTCCTTCTCTTCACAATCAATGTAAAATAATTTCTTCTCAGCACACTTATGACCTTTAATATATTTGTTATCACAATTGTACCAAAACCTTTTTTCTCGTTTTTCTTCCAATTGTTGTGGTGTCAATCTTGTAGGTTCTGGAAGGCTAGGAGAAACAACACTTCCATCTTTATAGTTGTGAGGAGTAGACTTCCTTGTTGCCATAATTTTTCTTTCCACTTTTCTTGCCAACCTGTGCATTCTCCAATGAATCAGGTTCTCAAAGACGAACCTCATGTTGAATATTATCTTTTAAAGTCCCTATGCAGACATCAATCCTCTGCTTCTCTGGAATATCATTTTCCCTTATATACAATTTTTGAAAATCCTCAATGTGCTCTTCCATTGAACACTTTTGTTTGAGATTTATCAATTGGCTAAAGAAGGTGTTTCTCTTTGTATCCTCATAATGTGCTATCATTTCCTCGGTGAAAATTGACCACGTAACAAGTGGTTTACGAAAAAAAAGCTCTTTATACCATAAAAATTGATCTAGTTCTAAATATGAAGATGCAATACGTACCTTTCGTAACAGTTGCACTTCATGTAGATCAAAATATTGCTCTATCTGTAGTATCCAATTTACTGGATCCTTTCCATCAAATTTCCTTATATCGCCTTTTCTTCATTTTAGGAGCTCGATCTTGAAACAACTGTAACTCTGTATTTTCAGATCTCCAAGTTCTGAAATTTTCGCCTGCAGCAGTCCTCTGAGTCCTCTTTCTAACCCCGCAAGTTTGATCAAAATTTGATTCTCCAAGAAAGAGTTATGCCCAATCTCCTAAGATGACCTGATTATATAATGTTTCAGTAGAGTGAACTTGTACGATGTGCCACGTGTCACTATTTCGACATTCGGACCTGAAACCGGTACACAGAAAAGTACAGTCCGTCCTACTTCTGTAGCTTCTTACGAAATTTCAATCTGATGCTCAGAGAGAAAGTTATGACACTTTTCCCTAAGTCCCCTGTTTAGAATGTAATTCGGGAGTTTGCAAAAACCCTAACTTCCTCAGATTATATCTCTGGCAATATAGCGAGACAAGATTTGAAATTCAGACTAGAGCTTCACCACGATTTCAGCTCAAATGGGTTTTAATTGTAGAGTCTGAACCTTCGTAGAAACAAAATTATAGCTAAAATTCCACGATGACCTGTTTGAGATGAAATTATGAAGCTTGAAAAAACCCTAACTTCCTCAGATCATATCTCCGAAAATACAATGTTCCACCAAGGTTCCGGGACAAGGGAGCGAGGGGGCGCGGGAGCGGTCGATGCAAAAGCTCCCCACCATTTTTTAGGAAACGTGGGGGAGCGTTAGGGTCTTAAAAACTTATAAATATAAAATATAATTTATTAATTTAGTCCACTATGACAATTTGGTTTGAATTGAAAAGCTGGAAAGCATGATCATTGATATGAATATCATTATCTAAATTTCTAATATCATATAAAATAATAAATTTAAAATTCTATTTTATAATCATACATTATGATTAAAGTTTAAAGTTTAAACCATATTGATGTTCCACTTCCTACTATGAACATTGAATATTGAACAGTGAATATTCAATATTGACATAAAATTATAAAAGTAAAGTCTGATACATCATACATCAAGAGTCCAAATTTTATAGAATTATAAAAGATTAAAGTCAAGTTTGATACATCAAGAGTCAAAATTTTATAGAGTGAGAATCTGAATAACTGATAGCACAAACGATAAGAACATCAACATATCAAAAGATAAACGAGCATAATGCAAAATATGCCTCAAGGTAATGCCCCAAGGTAATGCTCAAGCCTCAAGGTAATGCCCCGCTAGTCTCTGCATCTAGCTGCTGCATGAATAAATCAGGATCAACCATATCACCATCTGAATCTGAATCATTAGCATTCTCAAACATGCTAAGTGGCACACCAACCAACCCCATCTATCTCTCATCAAGTCTCTCCTCCATATCTACCTGTGCATCATCCTTTGGATCAACATCCCATCGTGTTGCTGGTCCCTTCAAATACTCAGGTGTCTTCCTATGCTCAAGACGTAGGGCACTGTGCATAACAACTAACTTCTCCGCTCTTCTAGAGGTAAGCTTGTTCCTCTTGATAGAGTGGATGAAGCTATATGTGGACCTTTGCTGCAGAAGAACTAGCAATCTGAGACAACAAACGCATGGCTAGATCTTTGAGCTCTGGAGCACCATCCCCATGCATCCTCCACCAACCAATCGGGTCATCTTGGGCTAGATCTATGCGATCTGCCCGAGCACCACGTGTGTTGAAGGGGCCACTAAGAGATGCAAACTGAACAAACTGTCTTCGAAATTTTGACCCCTCCTCCTCACTGTACATCTTTGCAATTGCATCTAGGAAGCCTTTCTTTACCTCTGGATCATCAATAGGAGGCACCCTCCCAGGTCTCTCAACATACCATTTTGGGTTTAATGCATATGCTGCCATGTGCAAAGGTGTGTTCATGCGATCCCACCTACGCTGAATGATGGGTCGAATCTGGGAAGTATAGAACTCTAATGAGGGCTCCCTCTGCTGAATGGCTACCTTCACACGACCCAACATGCTATCAAAAGTCTCATAGATTTCTCCAAGACTAGGAGCATCTGAATCAGTGTAACGAATGACCTCCACAATAGGGCCCAAGAATGACACCAAATAAGAACAATCTGCCCACCAATCATTGTCCAACACCTGAAGCCTGACCTTCTTCCCAGTTTCTGTCTTTGATTCTGACCACCTTCCCCACTCTGAACTCACAACCAAGGATTGTAGAGGCGCGTGTACCTCTATCATCCTCTCCAATAAGAGAAAATAGCTAACATATATAGTATCAATGGGCTTGAGGAATTCCTTCCTCGTGTGAGCCCTGTACATAGCCAAGGAGGGTGTGGTGGTTGCAGATAAACATCTGCACATCTCTTGCCACTGACACCAAGTCTGATATCCACTGAATCTTGCCAATGTCCTTCAGTGCATTATTGAGTGCATGCATACAACAAGGAGTCCAAAAAATTTGTTGATACTTGTTCTGAATCAATAACCCAACTGATCTACAAACTGCTGCTGCATCTATCACAACCTGCACCACACTATCAGGCCCAACATTCTCTATAGCTTCTCGAAGAATCTCAAATTGGAAAGATGCATCCTTGTGCTTTCCAGAACAGTCAACAGCTTTAAGAAAGAATGGACCTTCTGAAGATGTCACTATGATGTTGATTAGTGGGCGTTTTTGGATGTCAGTCCATCCATCCATAACAATAGAGCAACCAAACCTCAACCATGTTTGTCTCATTTTCTCTTTTTGCACATTAATTTTGGACACTTGTCTATCCAAAATTGTTGTTCGTAGTTTATGTTCTCCGGGTGGTACATATGAAGGTCCTATTTTTGTAATTGCTTGGACCATTTCCTTGTAATAAGGAGAACGAACAACATGGAAGGGAATCCCGTTGGCAAAAAGAAATTTACCAATTGCATCATCTGTGTCATCTCGATCTAGAATGTTGTACATCCCAAACACTGTACCAGTACCACCCACTGCAGAAGAACAAGATGCACCAGTGGAAACCTTTGTCTTTTTTGATGAAGCACTGGATGGAGGAATATTTGTGGATGGATCAACATGTCTACTAGAGAACAATCCTTTTCTAGTCGCTGCCCTTTCTAGCCTCCAAAGTTGCTCTCTTTGAGCTGAATCCAGGTTCTTTGGGGGACACATATTCACTCCTTTACTTGTAATTAGTGTTACTTGGGAGCGGGAGCGAAAGCGGGTAGTGGGAGCGAAAACGGGAGCGGGAGCGACATTTTCAGAAGCTCCTGGTTTGGGAGCGAATCCCAGAGTGATTTTTTAAAAATATATATCTTTTTTTTTTATTTTTTTATTTTTGATACATATATGTCAACAAAAACATGTAGAATGATGAATTATATATAAAAAAACATAAAAAAACATAGATTGATCATTGAACCATATCACATCAATCATCTACAAGTTATAATCTTCATCAACCATGTCCACAAGTTAGTAACATACATATTACAACTGCAACATATTGAGTCTTGTAAATCATGATTCATCAAATTCAATCTTAAAGTTTCAACTTCAAGCTTTCAAAATTGAAAATTCAATATATAACAGTTATCATCATTGATCACCAAAGTTGTACTTGTAAGCTAAGTTTAACCATTACAAGAAATAATATCTTAGATATTTCTAAGTTCTAACTGTTAACATGAAATGAAATGTTATAAAATGAATTATGAATAATGAAGTGAAATGAAACAACTTTAGTCTTTCATGAAGCATCATATTCATAATTCACAATCATTACCAATGAGCTATAATTGCCAAATTCAAACTTCAAACTTTCATTGTCACAGTGATATATTGTTTACAAAAAATATCATTATGATATGAAAGAGTCAAGAGTCAAGGACTCAAGACTCAACAGTTATGAAAACTAATAGAAACTAGAAAAGACAAGTAAACTGTAAATCTACATGTGGCCCTTGCCACAAGAGTCTCCTGTATGAGCAGGTCGTGGTGGTATTCTAGGAATCTCCTGCACAGACCGACGACCAAAACTAGAAGGCACATGCCGTCCACATGAGGGTGTAGATGGAGGTGGCGACAACAAAGGAACAAGACTCGGAACTTGAGCACTGCTACTAGATGGTGGAGGTGGCATGGCTGCTACAGATGCTTCATCTTCATCCCTTATAAGTTCCTCTTCCAGTTCTTCAAGATGTATAGTGCCATCCTCCAAATTGTCATCCTCTGGGTGGTTGTCCCAAATTTTATATGTGGGATCCTCATAACCCTGATCATAGTAATGACTCAACAACCTGAAGTTGTAGAGCACATAAACCAAGCTTTCTGCCCGGTTTTCATTGAGTCTGTTTCTTTTCACATTATGTATGAAGCTGTAGGTGCTCCAACACCTCCCTGCAGAAGAAGTATTTACAACCTGTGATAGAACTTTTTTTGCCAATTTTGGCAAAAGTCCTTGGCCGCCATATGTTTCCCACCATGTGAGAGAATCAAATCTGTCTCTGTCTTCCATTGCATGGAAGGTATCAAACAAACCAGTGCCACTAAAGTATCTGCCTATTTCATGGCGCACAGCTGCACATTCCTCCCTGTCAGGTATCAACTTTTCTAATGCATCCAAATATCCTCTAGTTACCTCTACATCTAAATGGGGTTTGGTCCTAATCCCACCCCCTGGTGCAAGTTGGCCCAACCAAGATGTAGAGTAGTATTTTGGCATAAGGACATACACCAAGCAATGTAGTGGAATATTAAGTTTATTCCACCATACACACACACAATCGTGAATTAGTTTGTACAAGTCGGGATCTTTGTTATGAACAATATCTTTTATTTGCCCCAACATGGTATCCATCTGCTCATACACCTCGCCAATCACTGGTTTATCTGTATCTGCAAACCGAATCATGTGATAAATGGGCTTGGTGAAATCCAATACTTGCCTCACACTTGACCAAAGCATACCATCAAGAGCGACTTCCTCCACTAGTTCAAAACCTCGCCTGTCAGCGGCATTTGTAGCCCTTTCCTTTAATAGCTGCCAGTGTGGACTTGATACCATGCTAGCTAATGACTCTCTTACCTTCAAAAGGCATTTGAAGGTGAGGTAATAGCTATCAAATCTAGTCTTCGCAATCTTCAACAACTCCAATCTTGAGTGACTGCGGAAAAGGCCATGGGTATTGCTATGATTTGTAAGTAATTTTATCGTTTGTTTGCCTTTCTTGTACAAATCACCAATCCATTTGTATTGTTCATTTTTGTTCTGAACAACATCATGCATCAAAAGGTTCAATGTGTGAACCAAACACCCAGACCAAAATATGTTGGGGTATTTATCCTCAATAATTGCTCCCGCTGCCTTACAATTAGGAGCATTATCAGTGATGACTTGGATGACATTGTACGGCCCAATATGGTCAATTGTTTCAAGTAATGCTTTTGCAATGTTGATGGCGGTCTTTAACTTGTCTGAGTAATCATATGCATTTAGAAAAATGGCACCACTAATAAACACATCAATAACACTTATCAATGGCTTGCCTTTTACATTTTTCCATCAATCAGATACAATGGGCACCCCATGTTCAGTCCAAAAACTTGTCATTCTATTCAAAGAATGTGATATTTTTGCTTTTTCATGATCAAGTCCAACAGTTCTTGCCTTGTCATACCCAGGGCTCTTGTATCCTTTAGGGGCATCATTTATGGCAGAAACCATTTCGTGCCAATAAGGTGAGCGAAGAACATTGAATGGTATCCCACATGCATAGAGAAACTTGTAAACTTTTGAATCCACATCATTCCTACACCCCTCATCAAGGAAATCTGATATGGTTCTACGCCTTAAAGCTGGTGACCCTATGCCTCCATATCCACTGCTTTGGGAGGATGTTGAAGGAGTTCTTTATGCTGGTCATTGTGAGCTTGGTTTAAAGAAACCCCTTGATTTTTTAGATTTGTATTGGGCTTCCTCCTCTTCCCTTATGTATTTTGCTCTATCTGCTGTTGACACAGCTACACAAGTTTTGATTCCTATTTGTTTATCTGCATCCCATGGCCTTTTCCCGCAGAGGTGTTTTCTGGCACGGGCGTATGAACCTGTGCAATTATTGTTGCAATGGGGGCAATGAAATTTAGTGGTTCCACCCCCTCTCCCTGCTTCAGGCCTGTTAACATATTTCTACAATGCGGTTTGGTCTTGTTTAATTTTTTGAGTCATGTTCACCCTCCTCCAGCTCCTCATCGGGGTTTTCATCAAATCCACTTTCTCTAGCTTCTTCATCCCCCTCTTCATTTTGGCCCCTCCGTTTCCTACTCTCCAACACCATAATAACCAGAAAAGAGACCAAGAAGAAGGAAATGCCAAGAAATATAACCAAGTCCATGATGTTTGATATTTGTAGGCTTTTGAATCTGCAAAATTTAATGGGAATGGGAATGAGAAAATTAATTTAATTTATTTAGATTAATTAATTTAATTTATTTAGATTCAAGATTCATTTACTAAATAAGTTATATATTTACTAAATTACTAACTAAACTAAACTAAATTACTAAATTACTAAGTAACTAATGTTTAAACTACTAAGTTACTAAGTTACTTACCTCTTTGCAAGCTTGCTCCTTGCTCCTCAGTGCTCGCTCCTCGCTTCTCCTCGCTCCTTTGCACAATCTTCTTGGCTCTCCTCAACTCATTCAAGTCATAATGAAATAAAAAATGCCCCCCAAGCCCTTTTAAAACAAAAAAAAAAATTAAAATTAATTTTTTGTGGCGTCCACGACTTTTTTCGCGCTGTTCGCTCCCGGCGGCGTGCGCGTCACCCCCGAAGCGAAAATTAAAAGCTCGGGAGCAATTGCTCCCGGGCTTTAATTTTCGTTTTGGGAGCAACACCCTTGAGGTCGCTCCCTGTTTTGGTAGGGAGTGCAAATTTTTTATCGGGAGCGCGCTCCCGACCCGCTCCCGCCCGCAGCGCGGATTGGGAGCGGGTTCGAGGGGGATGGAGGGGGGGGCGCTCCCCCGCAACTCTGCCTGTAATAGCCAAAATGTGTTGCTTCACCCTGGTATAACTGCTAACAAAGTGATGCCCACAAATATTGCAGACCCAATCACGTGAGCCACCACCAACTTTTGGATTCTTTTTCGGCAGTCTAGTTGCATAGATTAAAAGTGGTTTTAGAGGATTAAATGTCCCCTTTGCAAATCTTTACATCTCTCTTGGTGGGCCTCCAGAATCTACACCATGCCTATTCTGGTATCTTGCCCCCCTGTGACCGCTTTCAACTTCTTCTTGTGCATCATGTGGCTCACTACAGTGGTAGCTACTGTCACTGTTCTCACTGTTCCCAGAAGAAGTTTGACTCTGACTCATAGTTGTAACTTTGTAAGTTGTAAGTTGAATGACAAGTCAAAATGTAAGTTGCAGCCTGTAGGTTGCAACCTGAAATGAAAATAAAAAAAATTTAGAAACATTATAGCTACAACACATGCCACACACATTGAAGTTTTCAAGTTTTGAACACTGATTTTTTTTTAATTTACAAGAAAAAAATTAAAATAGAAATTAAATTTTAATACAGTAAAAAATTATAAACAAAAACTGTTTCAATTTTTTTTTTTTACAAAAACAGTTTCAATTTTTTTTTAAAACACAGTGAACAGTGAACACTCAAAACATAATGATAAAAAAAGAAATGAAAAAAAATCCTTTGCTCCTACTTAGAAATTAGAATATAAATTGAGATGTGATGTATCTTGATGAAAATATAAAAAGATGTGAAGATATTAACGAATTATCATTTGAATTGTTTGATCACCCTACAGAAGCAAAATGAAGGAATTTTTGAAGGGTTAGGGCTTCATTCTTGTTGTTTGGTTGATTATAGGTCTACCAAAATAGCATTTGAACGATGAAGGAAGGTCTGTCCCAAGCTTTCGACGTTGAACTCTGAAGTTAGGGCTCAATTTTTGTTAGCTCGAATTCCAAAAATAAGAAGTGAATTTCTCTGTTCTCTACTGAAGCACCAAATCAGGGCTTAAGTTTCGTATTATTGGTGGATCACTCTAATTTTCGGTGGCATTAAGGCTACATACTGAACAATGAAAAGTTAAAACTGTTTCTAGTCACTCAACTAATAGTCTAATACCTTCTGCGTTTAGGAAAGAAAAGGATATAATTTAAACCTATGCTCAATTGTTCTGTAGTCTGCACATAAATCTCTGTTAACGTGCCCTGAATTAGTTACAAACTTTGCTCCAGATCTCTGAAGATGCCACTATTTTTCTCTAAAAGGGAGACCGAGAATCATGACCAGTTCTATTGATAGCAAGTGAATTCAGATGTATAGATCAGTGTTGCACACATCGCGATCGGGATTTAATCGGCGCCGGGAAAAAAGCGGAAAAAATCGTTAAAATCGGGAAAAAATCGGAAAAAAGCGGGAAAAAATCGTTTGGCACAAAAATATTCATTTTTTTTCAATTTTTTTCAATTTTTTTAATATCTAAACCATCTACAACATAAAATAAATACATTGACACATAAATATGATAAAAAAACTAATATATAAGATGTTTAATATCATTTCTAGCGCTAAAATCACACATAACATTGAATCATGTCCTGAATAGTAAGTCCTGAGTCCCAAGTCCAACTCAGCCTCAAAATATCAACAAAAAATATGATAATGTATCTCATCATGTCATAATGTCATATACAATAAAATGAAAGTCTAATCCTATTGATTTCCTCTGCCCCTCTTGCGAGAAAATGGCACAACTTTCTCTTTCCCTCTAGATGTAGAAGCTGGTGCCTGTGGTGGTGGAAATGGCAGTGGAGTCTGACGTGCTCTAGAAGCTGAAGAACTAGTAGTAGCAGCTATAGGAGGCTGAGGTGGACGGAGACCACGTCCTCTACTGGTGGTAGTGGTAGCCCGGGTAGCCCGGGTAGGCGGTGTCACCTCCTCCTCCTGCTCCTCCAACTCCTCCTCCTCCTGCTCCTGCTCCTGCTCCTGCTCCTGCTCCTCCTCCTCCTCCTCCTCCCCCTCCTCCTCCCCCTCATCCTGCACTAACCAATCCTCAGTGGGATCCATGAGAGGCCTCTCGGTCTCAACCCTCCATTCAGCAGTGGTGTCAATCCCATCCAATGAGATGGCTTCCGTATCAGGTGTCTTCTCTAGTTGTTTCACCCACAATCGAAGATTGTAGTAGACATAGACCATGTCATTAAGTCTATGGGACTCCAACCTGTACAAAGTTCATGAAATAATAAATTAATAATTAATAATTAATATTATAAAAAAAATATTGTTTAAAACTTTAATGAATTCAAAAATTTATTTGGAAATTTGCAATATTTTAAATGTTTAAGTGTTAACCTATTGCGCTTCTTGTTGTGTATTTTTTCAAATACACTCCAATTGCGCTCACATCCCGAGGAGCTGCATGTTTGGCTGAGGATGCGTATGGCAAGATTTTGCAAAAGGGGTACTCTGCCACCATACATCTTCCACCATGCGTCTACAACAAAATTACAAATAAAATTTTAAATAAACATAAGAAAAAAATGGAATTTGAAGAAACAATGAAATTTGAAACAAAGTTACAAAGTACATACTACAAACTAAAAAATACCTGGCATTTTAACCGTCCTATCAATGACAGCCATATCAAAGCCAAATAAGCCACCTGACAACTTATATTGCTCAATTTGTCTAGAGATCTCCATACGTTCTTCTGAAGATCTCACCATCTTCTGGACACAGGTTAATAATCCTTCCACGACCTCAACATCAAAATTAAACCCACATGCATAAGAAAATGCAGGGTTCAGGAAAAGCCCAGCAGCATGAATGGGACGATGGAGTGTGTTGTTCCATCGCTCATCAATGACCTTCCATAGAAGGAGTTGTCTCTGGAACCCATCATCTCCCTTGTCATCATAGTAGGACCGAATGGCTTCTTTGGCCCTGTCCATGGCTTCATACAAATAGCCCATTGCGGGCTTCTCACCATCTACCAACCGAAGAACCTTTACCAAAGGTTCAGTGACAGCGCACACCTCCTGCACTCCCGCCCAGAAGTCTTCTTGGTATGAAACAAGTCTGCAGACGGCCTCTCCTTCTGGTTTGCGGCTCATTGGCGAAGAACGCCACTCCTCTGAAACAAACATTCTCTTCAAATCCCACATAGAATTCAAGAGGGATTGAAGAGATATGAAACTCGTCGCAAACCGTGTAATGGCGGGGCGCACCAACTCTTTGTTGTTGGTGCATTTTCTCATCAAGCTAAGCACAGATGTGTGATTGTAAATAAATTTTGTGATGGTTTTTGATGAGTCAACAGCCTCTTTGACAAAGGGAATTTTCCCTATGTCCTCTAACATCAAATCAATACAATGGGCAGCACAAGGTGTCCAAAATAAAGTAGGATGCCTGTCCATAAGCATTCTACCAGCAGCAACATAATTTGCAGCGTTGTCCGTTATGACTTGGACAACATTTTCTGCACCCACCTCCAAAATAAACACATCCAGGAAATCACATAAATTTTTTGCATCTTTGATTTGATGAGTTGCATCAACAGATTTGATAAACATAGTCCCCAAGGGACAACTAACCAAGAAGTTTATAAGGGTTCTCCCCTTTTGGTCAGTCCAACCATCTGACATAACAGTGCATCCTGTTTGTGCCCATGATGCCCTAAAATCCTCCAATCTTTGGGTGCAGTCACGCTTTTCATCTTGAAGAAGCCGGCCTCTGAAATCATGAAGAGAAGGGAGTTTGTACCCCGGGCCAACACTGGCAACAGCATCAAGAGTAGGTTGGAAAAATGGATTATTCCTTATAATGCTGAAAGGAATATCACTCCAGAGGAGAAATTTTGTCATCAACTTGTCAGCTTTTTCTTTTTCAGTTCTTTTCATCATTGAACCGATAGTTGGTTGTGAACCAGGTGTGGTTCGAGGAACAAAATATGATGATGCAGCAAACGGATTGACTGACGCTGCAGTAGAACCTGTGCCACTTGGCCCACTTCCTTCAACTGACCTTTTTAGTTGCCTTTTGAGTTCTTCTTTGGCGTCTCTAGTGTGCTCTAATTCTCCCAATGCTCTCATGGCTTTTTGGATAATTTCAGCATTTGTCTTTAGACAGGGCCCCACATCACGTCCAGGGATTTGTGCAAGGTGGAACTTCAACCTGTACACCCCCCCGAATATTTCCTTTCCACACAACTTGCAATACAAGTTTTGTCTATCATTCGGAGTTTTAGGGTCACCATATTCCCAGAAAGGATCCAATTTCCTTGGCATGTTTGTTTTTGAATTTTGAATTTGCAAACCTATGGAAAAATAAGGATTAGGAAATAGGAATTTAGGATTACATAAATGATAATAGTAAATACAAATTACAATTTAGCATTTGCAAAATTACAAGCTAATTATTTCCAAAATCCCAATTTCTAAACCCAAGTCACCCAACCAAATGCCAAAAAACAATGAAAAATAAAAAAAAATAAACAATGTTTAAAGAAAATGAGAAAATAAAAATCAAAAATTGGTTCTCATAGTCATAACAAATAACCCATCCCAAATCAATGAAAAATTTCCAAAAATTCTTTAAAAACAATGAAAAACAAAGTTTTTATTGAACCAAAACAAAAAAAAATTAATCTACATACCTGGTTTATGGACAAATTGGCGATCTTGGCTTGGATTCCTCCTAAAATCGCTTCGATTCGCTCCCACAACCGACGGCAACCCTCTCCCTCCCTTCTTCTCCTTCTCCTCCGCGGCGGACTGCTGAATGAATAAAAAAAAAATCGTTTTTTCCATATAAAACCCCGCTGCCCGCGCCCCCCGCGATTTTAACCGAAAAAATCGCGATTTTATCGAAAAAATCGCGATTTTTTCGATAAAAATCGCTATAAAAAAAATGGGCGATTTTTTCGATAAAAATCGCGCTTTGAATCGGCAAATTTAAAAAATCGCGATTTTCCGATTTTATCGCGATTTTATCGCGATGTGTGCAACACTGGTTTAGATTCTAAAAGACCTCGACCATTACAAACTTCCTCTTGCACAGTTTTGTATTGAAGATCAGATCCTAAAGATGTAAGTGATATGCCCAAAATATCCAGACCTTCAACCTCCTTTAAATAGGCTTTACTAGTCAGGGAGGCTGCAAATATTTTCACATAAGATAATTGTCCAAAATGCTACAGAGATGTGCCTGAGATGTGCCAGGTATAGATGCCAAATTCTTGACAATTGAATGCTCAGATTAGGCTCCAAAAGCTTCAGCATGATCCCCTTATTGGCCTTTATGAATTTTCTTTCAGAAAGGAGGATCACGTAACCCACAGATCAGTTCTTGACATATAAATACTTAAATTCAGTTAACAAATTTCAGGTAGGTTGCGGTAAATATTTCTCCAATAACTTTCTACAAACAGTTAGTAGATAGCCATGCATACCTCTAAGATTTATGTTGCAACTGCCAAGGGAAAAGCTTTGTACATGTTATGTCTGGTGTGCAACATAAGGAATTATGAGTTTCTTTCTAATGTTCTGGTAGGCATAGTGCATAGAAGGTTAATGCAAAATGAAAGATGAGTAAATGTTGAGATGTGATCTACAGTAAATTACTCATGTGGATGTCAAAGGATGGAACCGGTTTCCTAAAATACCACTGATTGCTTGCATATGTTAAAAACTCATTTTGAAGGGCAAGCCTAAGAGAAAATGAGAACAATAAACTGAGCAGCAAGCTTAATAGTAACCCAGATTGTCTCTCAATTAAAAGCTTCCAAATGTTTCCAGCATGGCATAGTTACCTTTAGTTCAGAATCAGAATAACACATTTTAAGCAATAAACTTTTGTAAAATAAACTACAAAAAGAATTTGGGTTTGGAAACAGTGAACACGTCTTCAATGAACAACAATTCATATACACAAACATATCCAAACGCATTCTGTAGATGCACTCTAAACACAGTTACGTAGTCACAAATGCTCATGAAATGAACTGTTACTTACCTGTTACGCTGTAGCAGTCCACTTCTCGCATGCAGCGCTGCTCGCACGATGCTTGAAGGGAGGTGCTGCTCACACGATGCTCGACGAGAGCTGCTGCTCGTAGGATGCTCGACGGGAGGGAGGGAGGAGTTCTGGAATTTGAACAGTGAAATCGAAGGCTGTGAGTGGAGCGCTCAGCGAAGGTTGGGAGTGTGCTGTTCTGTGTTCACGCTGCCGTTTTTATAACATGAAACAGCTAAATTCCAAAACCCTACGCATTAATTAACTGTTAGTTAAAGATTAGTTTCAACGTTAAGTTAATTAAAATCATTTTTTGCATAAACGTGTGCCACGTCCCCCCTCGTCCCCCCTCGCCCCCCCACGTCCCCCTTTTCGGAAACGCCCCCCCTCAGGAAAGGGAAACGACTCCCTGGCACGCCCCCCTGAGTTTCCTCATTTTTGGGAGCGTGGGGAAACGTCCCCTACTCGTCCCCAAGTCCCCGGAGCACGGGGGAGTGAGGAAACTAGACCCTTGGGGGGGGGGGTGTGGAACACTGCGAAAATATAGCGGGAAAAGATCTGAAATTCGAACCCAAGGTTTAGACCGGTTTCTTCTCAAATGGTTTTTTTTTAGCTTCTGAAACTTCATAGCAAAAAAGTTATAGCGAAAATTCCACGATGACCTGTTTGGAGTAGCAAAACCCTAGAATCGAAAGCTCTAATACCAAATGTTATGAAACCAGCTCACAAAAAGATAGGAAAGATAGATAAATGCCTTAGAAATAAGCCTCTTCGAGGGGGCAACCTCCTTTACATTACACAAATGAACAATTCTTGGATGATACAATTGACAAGACCTCCTTTCTATATATAGGAGTCTAAGGGGTCATAATATAATCAGAGCCAACATAACAATAATAATGTAAAGGCACAATAATAACAATAGTGGGCTTCTATGGGGCACAATAATAACAATACTGGGACTACATGGACACAAGAATATAATAAGGGGGTTGTACTAATAACAATAATGGGTTACACTAGTAATATAGGGACCTAACAATCTTCGTTTGGAATTTTTATCATCTGGATTGTAACATGTGAGTGTGTTTTTCCTTCAACTGATTGATCCTCTTCTTGAGTTCTGCTATTGACTGGTTTGGTATTAGTTCCTTTATCTTCAACCTAGACTGTTACGTCTGGAGACTTCGATACTTCTTAAGTAAGCTGCTTTAATTTCTCTGTTAATGACTTTTTGTCCTTTTCAAGCTTTTAAATTTGTGTTAACAATTTTTCACTATGATCCTTAAGTCGCAAGACTTCTTCATTTCTATCAGCTGTGATTTTGTCAATTTCATTTTGCATATTTTGTAATACTTTTTTACTTTCTTAAGAAATTACTTTTGAAATATCTGATATATCTTCTGGCGTTACTGAATTTGGCTTCAGTGTAACATCTTGGAGTGTTATTTTCTTCTTCTTGTAAGAAAATGTTAAAAACTTTTTCTTTGTATTTAAGATGACGAATCCTACCGTTTCCATCCAGGGTGATCCCAAAATAATGTCACCTTGTTTGTTCCATAGGGTTTGAACTGAGAATTGTGATACAAATGCAAAATCTTCAATGTTTAACTGTTAATTGGCTATGTCATATTTTTTATTGCCAAAAAAGTCTAATTTTTTGGTTATATTTGACTCCAGGATCACTAATTGGTTTGTGATTTTAGGTGTTATATAATTTTTATCTTCTGCGGGAGAGATAGAAATAATAACATCTTTTCCTGTGAGAGTTTTCTTAGTGTTTAATAGCGCTTTAGCGTAGTTGGGTAAGGTTTCTAATAATCTTCTAGCCTTCATTCCCTTATTAGGCTCCATTTTTTTTCTCTTCACTAGTTGGGTCCAATTGCCTTACTTTTAGGGTTTTATAATAATGCCTCTCTCGTCTTGAATCGAATTATTTATTTATTTTTATTCACTTCTTTTGCTTCAATGACTTTTTGTTTTTATATTTTTTATATTTTTTTTCACAAAAAAAATTACCTAAGAGTTTGTACCACTTTTACTTTTAATGTTTAATGCTCGACATCTTTTTTAATTTGACTAACTCAAATTTATACTTTTAAGCTTATAAAGTGTATGTCAAATTGCCTTTTAGACTATTTCGCCACGTGAACAAAATATTCACTCCCTATTTTAATGAGTTTTAACTTTAGTTTTATTCTTCCTCAAACATTGCCCTTTGTAGATATTTTGCAATGGTCATGACTTGATCACTTAAACTTGACACTATTTTTTTTAATTAATGCCGATTTCCAAGCATTATGCATCACAATACTTCAAATATTCCTTTACCTTTTCCCCGATTGACTTAAATATAATACGTTGAATCTAAATTTAAATGTTTAATTGTGTGGATTAATATCAAGGGCGTACAGATGCAACTATATAGAGAATTAGTGACGTTTAATGATTGTTGTTCAGAATTAATTGTGTCATATGGCACTAGGCTTGGTGACCCTCTTTATTACAACAAACGAGGCAGTTATGGTTTAGGAAGACAATGGATTTTTTTCTTTTTCAACGAACAACAGGCTTTCCTCGACCAAAACAAATGACACAACAAGGTCTCTTTCAAATTCTCAATCTGTGGCGTTTCCCCTACGACTCTTATTTTTAACTAACGGTGTCTTCGATCTAGTTGATTTATGTAATTTTTATAATAACTTTGGTAACTTTTTAATAATTATTTTATCCAAGCAAATAATTGATGAGACGTAATGTTTGGACAATCGTGTCCCAATTTTCTGTCATGTCCTTCCTTGAAGCAACCCTTACTCTCGGTTTAAGTGAATACAATGATGATCATGTTAACCAAATATTATAATGACAACAGACACCGCCTTGTAACCCTGGCGGCAATTTCCAAGTGGGTTTCTGTAACCTTTGTGGTAATGCATTGTGGTCTATAGTGTCTACTCACGTCTAGGCGGAATACTTGCTCCCATTCGTTGTTGCGTGCTAACAAAGCCCATGATCTAGAAATGTCTCACTTAATATCTTTTCAGTTGAATGATGTTGAATTTGATTTTTCACTGGAGCAACCTCATTTTTTTATTTTTTAACGCTATTACTCTTTATATATATATATATATATTATTTATTTATTTATTTGTTTTTATTATATATAATATATATATTTTTTTGACTCTTTTTCTTAAATATATATATATATATATTTTATTTATTTATTTTTCTTTTTATATATATATATATATATATATATATATATATATATATGATGGCCAAAGACCTCTAACGAAATCAATGATGGATAAACTCCAAGCTTGTTATAACAAATGCTTCAGCCACGACGACAACAAAGTTGACGATTTGTATGGACAAGGACCTTGATCAGAGAACATGGCTCTGAGCAGCAGTTGAACGGCCAAAGGATTGATTGCTTTGATACCAAATGAAGCGAACAAAGTTCCTTCTTCAGATTAATTACTCCAGAAGACTTGGAATATAAAGATATCCATGAGGATACAAATATTATATATTAAATGTGTGAATAAGATGATGATACAAATGAAAGCGAGAGTTCTGCTTATATACTATGTAGGTGCCTCTTCATGGAGAGTCATGTCTTATTTAGACATGACTCTTCAACCTAATTACTAATTAACTAATCATTATTAATTATTATCATTTACATTATTTCCTATATATTTATTCATAACAATATCCCATCAAGCATTCAAGGACAAAACATATTCCAATCAAGTACCACTTTCCCCGAGAAAAAAGTTGTAGAGAAGAACATCAAAATGGAATATGTCAACACTAAGGAACAGGTTGCAGATGTCTTCACAAAACTCCTACCTCGAGAAGCATTTGAATCGCTTTGTCGAAAGATGAGAGTCATCTCTCTTGCATCCCATTAGAGCATCCCTTTGCTATTGATGTCAAAGGGTGTTGAAAGTGTAACTAGTATCTGTGTTCATAATTGCTATTTAGCTCTTGACATAATGTAATTCTTATAAAGAGAAGAAAATAAATTATTATAAAGAAAAATTATTTATAAGCATGGGTTTCATGTTTTATTTATTTTGTTATAGGTCAAAGCACCCATTGAGTGCTTTTATGTTTGTCTCATAAGTTAGTCCATGTCATCATGTATTAGATCCTTTCTCAGTTCTTTATGTAAGGAAACAAAAATACTTTTGTGTCAAAAATTATTTTTGTCCCTCTAGCAAGTAAGCTTCTTCATCTATCAAAATTGGCCTCATGAAGGAATTTTGTCCCTCTTGGAGACTATAAATATATGGTGACTTCGATCTATTGTGATACAATCCAATTAAGGAATTCGATCTGCAACTCATGTGGAAAAAGAAGTGCGAGAAAGACTAATAAAGAGAAGGAAAAACTCAAGGAAAAGAAAGCTATCTTATCAAGTCTTGAAGAACCTATTATTTTGACTCAGTGCGAGAAAATTTGAAGCATAGGAACAGATGGCAGGGACGAAGGTACAGATCGTAGTTGCAGAGATAAGAAGGAAGGCTAAGACATTGCTTGGAGGAGATTTAAGTTGACTTTGGATGGTCAAAGGCTTGTTGACTAGTGCATATTTGTCTTGATGAAGGAAGAATGGTTGGAAAGCTGACTTGGTGGATGGAGGAGGTCTTGTTGTTGGTCTAGTGGTCTTGGCTGTCTCATTTGATTTGGTTCTTAAAGAAAAGAATAATTTTTTTAGGTTTTTCCTACTAAGTCACTTGTTTTGATTTTCATGCTTTGGGTTGTGATAGTTGCTTGATGATAAAAAGGTAAAAGAAGAAATAAAAGAAGCTAATAAGAATTTAAATATATCACAAGTAATTATCAAGATGAGAAAATTCTTCTACCTTTCTGATTTTCTAACAAAGGGGGAGAATATGATAGGGAGAGCAACATCATGACAGGGGGAGTAGCATATGAGGAAATTCTTGCCATCAATAGCAAGGGGAAATTGTTGAAAGAATAATTTGTTATTGATGTCAAAGCATGGCTTGATGAAGATAAGAATGTCAAAGACTTAAAGAGCACTCTAAGCCTTTTTTAAAGAGCTATAATATGCCTCCCAACTCCTCTCCATTGAGGATAATTTTTTTTTAAAATTAAATACCATTTGTTTTTTACCTTTGTCTAGTCGGCATACTTAAGAACAAGTTGGCCTTCTCCCCAATAGACATATTGGTTCAATGTATGTTTGAATTAGTATAAATTAAGGCCATGCTCTTCCCAATTTAGCCAAATTAGCGTGGTGAAGACAAGAAGAGGAATTCAAACCTAGAGAAGTGAAAAGGTTCATATCTCATGAACCTAGGAGTTGTTTTGAAAGTGTTATGTAAAAAATTAGTTAGTTATAGTTTATTAGGCAAAGGGCATGATCAAAGATCATGCTTGTTCACCAAGAGGCACCTAAGGCAGTATATAGCCAGAGCCTCTCACAAAATGTAATCATCATATATTCTATTATTAATAAAATATTTTATCATGGATGTCAATAGCTAAAATTGTGTGCTTCATCTAGTATCAAAGCAAGTAAGGTCACTGCCTTCGTTGCCGTCCCATGCTATGCTGCCCTCCACACCGCTGACTACAGAAGACATGCATCAAATCCCTGCTTATCTGGTATTGTGCCTCGTCTTCTCTGCCATCTGATTGTTCTCCACCGTCTCACCACCACTGCTGCCATTTTCTTTGTCTGACGTCTCACTACCACTGCCGCCAATTCCCTCACACTGTTGCCGTTTGTCCACTCTTCCCGCCACCCTTCCATTGACTTCCCTCACGTTGTTGAGCCGTGTCGTCATTACATGCTAAGGTTGTTTCCTTAGCTGTGTCTTTTTTTTGCACGGCATATTATTTAAAATAAACCACGGGAGTTAATATATCATAACATATATTATATACGATATATAATTTATTTATATATATACATGTTATATAGTTTAAAACTATATATTATATAATTAAAAAAACTATATGTTATATAATTTAATTAAATTAATTTAATTATTTAAAATAGATATATATATATAGATATATATATATATATATATATTTAAGCTGGCGGACAAATATACACCCCCACAAACTCGTTCAATGTCTTCGATGTCAATGGCCGATTTCAGTAAAAATTGATTGACTTGGAGAATAGGATTACCAGCCACTCCGATGATTTGAACAAAAAATTAGTCGATCTTGAGAGTAAATTTATCGAGCATTCCGATGATATCAAGAAGCTTCAAGATATGACAAATCGGATAGAACTACAGCTTCGGTAGAACCAGATCCAATCCGAAATGAATCATAATCAGACATTAGCATTGCTGAACACCATGTGTGGAAGGACAAAGATTACACCTGAACAACTATTCCAAGATGATGGAGGTAATCAAGAGCACAATTCATCAGATTCAACAAAGTCAGCAGATTCTCACGAAAAAGCAGAATCTCCAAAAAAAATCAGCCACATGCCATCAAGGAAATAGTAATGCGGCTTTTTCAAATAAGCAACTTTGGGATACATTCACCAGTCAACACCCTCTTTTTGCTCCACCGTTAGCAACATATCAGCAACAGGCAAAAGTCGAGATGCCTAAATTCGATGGGAATGAAAAATGCAATGTTGCGTGGTTGAATAAAGCAGAAGAATACTTTGAGATTTACGACATCGAGAATGATGACGAAAAGATTAGGCACGCTTGCATGAAAATGGAATGGGAAGCATATAATTGGTATATGTGGTGGAAGAAGATGACAATCGCCATGAGTTGGAGAAAATTTAAAGATGCATTCTTTAAAAGATTCCAAGGTGTAAGGGAAGGAGAGTTATTTTCAACACATCAAATTTTGACAAAAAGGAAGTGTGGATGAGTACACTCGAGAATGGGAGACCTTAGTAACACGAGTACCTGGGTTATCAGAATCTCGTCTAATTCAATCATACATCTTCGGACTTAAAACTCATCTACAAGTAGAACTTGAGCTTCATGACATTACGTCAATAGAAGTAGCAAGACGAAAAGCAAAAACTGTTGAAAAGAAATTTGAACAGATACTGTGGTAAAAAACGGAAAAAGTATATTCGAGATGAATAATGCCCCAGTCTGTGGATTCAAATAATACAAGATATGTTCCACCACATCGTCGTGAAGGTGAAAAATCTAATGTGGAAATACAAAGGATAAAATAAGGCAAATGCAAACACTGTGGCGAGAAGTGGGACACTAAACATAGGTGTGCTAAAGGAAAAGAATCAAAGAACCTATATAACTGTGAAGCAACTAATGATTCAAATAGTGAGGATTGAGACATAGAAGAAACAAAAGATGCCCCAAATTTTCTCCAGAATTAGATGACGGAAGTATTCCACAAGTGTCACTATTAGCTATGATAGGTATATCACAACCTCAGACTCTAAAATTGAAAGGGCATATATAGAGGAACAACGTAGTGTTTCTCATAGACTCTGGAGCACCCACAATTTTTTAGATGCAACTGTGGCAAAGAGACTTCACATTTTCTCATTTCCCTTACCAAACATGAAGGTGATGGTAGCTGACGGTAAGAAGATTGAAAAGGTAGGGAAATGCCATAAGGTCAAATTGCAGATTCAAGACTTTAATTTAGAATCTCCGTTCTTCACTATACCATTAGGTGGAGTAGATGTGGTCGTAGGCATCCCATGGCTACGAACTCTAGGCACTTATGCTGCCAACATCAAGTACAGTTCATAAGATTTAACGGGGGAGGGTAGGGGTACAAATTACACAGATTCCAAGCACCAGAGAATCAAATTGTATCGTCATCTCAGATGATGAAGATGATTCGAAAAGGAGCACCCGCTTATGTAGTACAATGTCACCAATTAGAAATGTTATCTGCAAATATGATCAGTGAAGAGTCACCAGAGGTACAAGATCTAATTCAGAAGCATGAAAAGGTATTTCAAGACCTGCCTATGAAAATGCCTCCTAATAGGGAAATTGAGCATACAATAGAAGTCAAAGCAGGGTCAGACCCCGTCAACATCAAGCTGTATCGATATCCACATCACCAAAAGATGGAAATTGAGAGACTAATGCAATACCTTTTAAAGTGTGGGATCATCTCGAAAAGTAAAAGTCCATATGCTGCTCCAGTGGTATTGGTAAGGAAGAAGGATGGTTCATTCAGGCTATGCATTGACTATAGAGGATTAAACAAAATAACGATTAAAAACAAATTCCCAATCCCCTTTATCGACGAAATGTTGGATGAGCTACATGGCGCAAAATACTTCTCAAAATTGGACTTAAGGTCAAGGTATTACCAAATCAGAATCAGGTTGGAAGATATACCAAAAACGACATTTCGAACACACGAAGGTCACTATGAATTTAAAGTAATGCCATTTGGGTTAACCAATGCATCAGCAACATTCCAAGCCACTATGAACGAATTGTTTCATCCATATCTTAGGAAGTTTGTATTAGTGTTCTTTGATGATATTTTAATTTACAATAAAACTTGGAAGGAGCACTTACAACATCTGGATAAAGTTCTTACACTACTAAAAGAGCATCAGTTGTACGTAAAAAAATCCAAATGCACATTTGGAAAGAAAGAAGTAGAATATCTCGGACACATTATATCCCATGAAGGCGTATAATTGGACCCTAATAAAATCAAATCTATAAAGGAATGGAGCAAACCGATTAATGTATCCAAGCTAAGAGGGTTCTTAGGATTGACTGGATATTACTGAAGATTTATTAAAAACTATGCACATATAACTGCACCTCTGACAAACCTTTTAAAGAAGAATTCATTTCAATGGGATGAGGACGCAGGAAGGTGTTTTGAAGAACTGAAGGAAGATATGTCTAATGCCTCGGTATTGGCAACTCCAGATTTATCTAAACCATTTATCAACGAATGTGATGCTTTCAGATTCAGTATAGGTGCAGTGTTAATGCAAGGAGGACATCCAATAGCTTTTGAAAGCAAGAAGCTCAATAAAAGAAAACGTCTCAAGTCCACATACAAGAAGGAAATGCTCGCTATTATGCACACAGTGGCTAAGTGGAGACAATATGTTTTGGGAAGTTCTCCATTCGAACAAACCATAACAGTCTCCAGCACCTCCTTCAACAAAAAACACTTTCCAAAGAACAACAAAAATGGATTGAAAAAATTGCCGCCTTTGACATGGATATACTACAGAAAAGGGGAAAAGACAATGTAGTAGCAGATTCCCTATCTAGGAAGGACGAAGAACCAACATTACTTGCAGTCTCGGTTGTTGTTCCTGAATGGCTTAATGAGATTTGAAGTGAGTATGCTAAGGATCCAGAAATAATTGCGATAATAAATAACCTTCTAGGCAACTTAAAATTTGAATGGAAGAATGATATTCTCTAGTACAAAGGAAGAATCTATCTGAATGCAAACTCCAAGTTTAAATCCAAGATACTCAAGGAATCACATGATTCATTGTCAGCCGGACACGTAGGATTCTTTAAAACTTACTACAATGCACGTCAATCATTTTTTTGGAAGGGAATGAGTTGCGATATTTAGAGGTATGTAGTAGAATGTGACACATGTCAAATAAAAAAAAGTGAAAATATTATGACACTTGGATTACTTCACCCCTTAAACATTCCGAGTCAGAAATGGGAAGAAATATCAATGGACTTTATTGAGGGATTACTTGTATATGAAGGCAAGGACAAGATTTTCATAGTGGTCGACAGGTTGACCAAATATGCTCACTTTATGGCAATAAAGAAATCATACTCAGCTAAAGAAATCGCTGAGATATTTTGCAAAAATATATATAAATTACATGGTTTTCCGAAGGTCATTGTGAGTGATAGAGATGCCAAATTCAAGGGTAATTTCTGTAAGGAATTGTTCAACCACATAGGAACCTACCTAAATATGAGTTCTGCTTATCACCCTCAAACAGAGGGACAAACAGAGGTTGTCAATAAATGTTTGGAAGCCTACCTACGTTGCAACGCTACAGAAAAACAAAATAAGTGGGCTCAATGGTTGCATCTCGCTGAGTGGTGGTATGATTCTACTTATCACACGTTAGCAAAAATGACGCCATTCCAAGCTTTGTATGGATATGAACCCCCAAAATGGAAGGATCTAGCTACCGTCCAGACAAATCTACCCGCTGTTAAAAACCAACTAGAAGAAACCCAAAAAATCGTTCAAACCCTAAAAGAAAACTTGAATAATGTAAGGAACCGTATGAAGCAACAAGCAGACCGAAATAGAACCGAAAGAGAATTTGGAGTCGAAGAATGGGTATTTGTCAAGCTCCAGCCATACAAACAATTGTCCTTGAAACAAAAAGGAAAAAATAAATTGGCACCGAAGTTTTATGGACCATATTAAATCAATAAAAAGATCAGTCAAGTTGCATATAGTTTAAGCCTTCTAGAGAAAAGTCGTGTTCACAACGTCTTCCATGTCTCCTGCCTTAAAAGGGCACTGGGCGACCATCAATCAGTGCAAACAACGCTTCCATCCCTAGATGATGAAGGGTGGGTCATTCTAGAACTAGAAGGTATCTTATCTACTAGAGAAAGGAAGCTTCGATCTCGTACAATCAAGGAATACTTGATCAAGTGGAAGAACTTACTAGAAGAAGCAGCGTCTTGGGAGACTGAAGCGTTTCGTCGGCAACATCCGTCGTTACTTATGGTTTGAGGACAAAGCATTCTTTTGAGGAAAAGGCAATGTTATGTAAAAAATTAGTTAGTTATAGTTTATTAGGCAAAGGGCATGATCAAAGATCATGTCCGTTCACCAAGAGACACCTAAGGTGGTATATAGCCAGAGCCTCTCACAAAATGTAATCATCATATATTCAATTATTAATAAAATATTTTATCATGGCTGTAAATAGCTAAAATTGTGTGCTTTAGAAGGAGCAATACTTGTAGATCATTTCTGTGCATGATTAAAGGATTCTTGACGATTGTTTGATCTGTTTCTATGAGAATTCTTGGAGCTACATATTCAGTCTTTCTTTCTAGCGAAGATCTTGGCCTTAAGTTTTGATGTCAGCCTACCTTTGTGGCAAGAACAGACCTCAGCCCTCTTAGAACAGATCTCAGCCCTGCATTAAAGCTATTAGAATAATGTTATTTTAGTGTTTAATGCTCATCTGTGATCTTAATTAGCAGTTTCTTATTAGAAACTTGTTGTTTCTATTTTCTTAGTAGAAACTTGCTGTTTCTATTTTCTTAGTAGAAACTTGTTGTTTCTGTAAATACAGTTGTACTATTTATTGAGCTTCACTACTCATTGTAACTCAATTCAATTTCTTTCATTGATTATGGTATCAGAGCTTTGGTATTTTTTTCGAAATAACTTTTCATTGTTTGAAAAATTTCGTGCTTCATTTCGAAATTGCTCTCTAGGAGTCTGATTTTTTTTTTAACTGGGCGTCACAATTTCTAAGCCGCAGTTTTTTGGTTTTAATTCTTTCCAGCGATGATCTCTGTGATCTTTGGATTTGTTTATAAAAGGGTTTTGATCTAAGACTTTTGCGAATTCTCAGTTCCCAGATCGTATGGAAACCCTTCCACGCCATTCTTAAGTGGGTTTCTGGTGCTCCGGATCTGGTTATCCTTGTGTCTGTCTGGAATCTTGAACTGCTCACTATTGTCATCAGGTTTTTCGGCTCTTTTGTTCATATCGACGTCTGCTTTCCCTCAGACGAGATTAGTGAAACGACGACCGATACCCTTAATGGATGTCAATGCAAACATTATCTTGTAACGTCCATCAACATTGATGTTGAGAACAAGGAGAATGTGCTGAAATTCTTCGTTTGCTACGAGCGACATTTTCTTTGTTGTCTTCAAGCTGAGGATTTACGTAATCTGTTGGTTGGATCAGTCTTCGGAATTTTATTTGGGATCCAAATCGATCTCAGATTTTCTCTGTAGTGTTCCTGTGACAAGAAGCAGCGGGTGGAAGCCGAATCAGAACTGAAAAAGGCGGCGACGCAACTGCACTGACAATTGGAGCAGATGCCATAAGCCCCGCAGACTCACAAAAAGCTACTGTCAACATCAGGGAACGCCGAGGGATTATTGAAAATTGTGACGAGCAAACAAAGCGGATAGAAGGAAGTCTGGTCTCACCCCATGAACGAAACGAAACTCACTTGCTCGTAATCCACACATTTATTCTCGAACACCCGAAGCTGCCACAAGAAAAGCTCACGGACGAGGTATTTCCGTGACCTAATTTGGTGCTCGGGGGTGTTTTTTTTTAGTTCCATGCTAAAAGATTCTGCAGCCTGTAGCACCCTTTCCTGTGGCACATGCTGCATGTAATTTTATGCTGGTGCACGTGTGACCAATCTGCAGCCTGTACAACCACAACACACAGTTTGTATGACCTTTGTAGTGCTGCCTGCAACATCAGTTCACCTGCCAATTTTTTTTAGTTCCATGCTTCTGGCGTTTGGGTGAGTTCTAGTCCGCTGTGTTTTTTTGGGCAAGAGCTTTGTTCCTGGTCTCGGTGTTAAGCAGAGCAGTGCGAAAGGAACTGGCGAGAAATTGCTAGGTTACTGCATCGTTATTCGGAGTCAACCTCCTTCAATGGCTTTGGGGCAGGTCTCTGTCCCATCTATTATTCCAGGTCAGAAAGGTTGACTTGTTGTACGTGTCCCAAGGCTGTCTCGCTTCTGGGTATGAGGGTTCTGTTCCGTGGGAAGCTTGTGGTTATTTCGGTGTATTGTTTGGTTTCTTTTGTGTGAGAGTGTGTCTCTAAGGGTCTTTTCTTGTCTAGCACCAATCAGATTTTGTTCGGATCAGCCGGTATCTGCATTGAAATCCGTGCCAAACTCTTTTGTTGTTTCTTGTGTCTTGGAAAATGTGCAGATGGCCTCGCTAACCATCCTGATGTTGGAAGGCAGTCAGCGCTTTACTGGCACCAATTATAACACTTGGAAACAGAGAATGTTGACCATTTTTTAATATAGGCATCTTGACCAGCTTGTTTTGGGCAAAGAGCTCAGTCCTGGTACACCTGGTTTAGATCAAGATAAGTTTGATGATCAAAATCGAGAGGCTGTTATGCTTTTCAAACTCTCTGCGACTGATGATTAGTTACCACAGATTCCTTTCGGCAAGACAGCTACCGAAATCTGACAACAGTTGGAGGAATTGTACGAGACATCCGACAAGAGCAGAGCTTTCTTTCTAAAGTATCAGTTGTTCTCCATCATGATGGACGAACATATGTCGTTATAGGAACATCATAACAAGATTAAAGACATTCGAGATCAACTCGAAGCCATTGGTCGGACCATGGAGGAAGAAGATATGGTAGTCATCACTCTGAAAAGTCTACCAAAACCTTATGAGCACTTCATAGAAACACTCAACATTACTTCCACTAATGTTGATCTGAAGTTTCCGGAGTTATGCACCAAACTCCTGCAACAAGATCTTTCGAAACAACAGTTTGGTAGTGGTGCTTCATCAGCCTCTTCAGAAAATGCTTTTGCTGCCAAATATCCGTCTTCTCAGTCCTTTCAGCAGAAAGGTTCTTCTCAGCCTTCTGATCCTGCGAAGAAGAAAAATGTTCAGTGTAATTATTGTGACAAGTTCGGCCACATGAAGAAAGATTGCCGACAGAGAATCGCTTCTGAATAGAAGAAGTAGGGAGGGTCTCATCAGCAAGTGAATGTTGCAGAACATTCCAAGCAGAAGGAATCTGCCTTTTACACCTTTATGGCTAAGAGGTCCTTAGATCATGCCCTGTCTTTTGCCTGGTACATTGACTCTGGTGCATCATGTCATTTCTCTCACAGGCGTGACTAGTTTACTGACTTCTCATCTTCTAGTGATTCCATGGTATTTGGCGGAGGTGAAGAGTACACAGTGGTTGGTAGAGGTACAGTTCAGATCCAGTCTGATGGGCGCAAACTCATCTTCCTGAATGTGTAGTATGTTCCTGGTATGGAAATTAATCTGTTGTCTGTCAGCCACATTATGAGGAACTCTCCTCAGCTTTATGTAGTGTTCAGTGCACACAAGTGTTCCATTATTGATAGGGAAACTCGTCTTACGGTTGCTGTTGACCTAAAGGATCATGGTCTATACAGGCTTCTTGACACTGGTGATTCTCCAGAAGTGGCTCTAGCAGCTCATGTTTCTCATATCAACACTCTGTGGCATCAGAGATATGGGCATCTATACATTCAGTATCTCTCTCAGCTATCTCGGGAGGGACTTGTGTCAAGGTTACCTGATATTCAGACTCAACAGTTGGGAGTGTGTGGCGCCTGTCAAGCTGGCAAGCAACATCAGTCTTCATTCAAGGATGGAGAATCTTGGCGCGCATCTAAGGTACTCCATTTAATTCATGCTGATATTTGTGGTCCTATGAATACATCTTCAGTTACTGGTTTCAAATATTTTTTTCTTATTGTAGATGATTTCAGTAGAAAGATGTGAGTGTAATTTCTAAAACATAAATCTGATGTATTTAGTATCTTTCAGAAGTTTAAGTCTTTAGTTGAAAAAGAGTCTGGCTGTAATATCACAACTCTTAGGACAGATAACGGGGGGGAATTTTGTTCTTCTGCTTTCTCTAACTTCTGTGATACCCATGGCATCAAACGCCAGTTAACTACACCCTACACTCTTCAACAAAATAGTGTTGTCGAACGTCGCAACCATATGGTTGTGGAAATGGCTCGTTCCATGTTACAACACAGGAGTGTTTCGAACAAATTTTGGGTTGAAGCAGTGTTTACTGCTGTGTATCTTCTTAACCGATCACCTACTCAGGCTATTAAGGGGAAGACTCCAGAAGAGGTTTGGTCTGGGCATAAGCCTAAGATCAGTCACCTCAAAGTGTTTGGCTCGGTTGCATATGTTTGGATTCCAGCTGCTAAGCGCTCTAAGTTGGATTCCAAAAGCTAGAAACTCATGATGACAACGTACAGTGATCACCACAAGGCCTATAGGCTGATAGATTTAGACACTGATCATCTTATCTTCAGTCAAGACGTAGTATTTGATGAAGACAAAGGGTTCTTTCAGTCCCCTCCTTCTGAGCAGTGTTCTGAGGATCAGCATCCCAGTGTTCTTCCGTTAGGTCCACCTGATGGGAGGGATGATGCAGCATCAGTGTTTGATGATGCACTACCTGAGTTCCCTCCGGAAAATAATCCTCCTCCTGCTGCTCCTATTGTTCCTAAGCCTCCTCCACCTACTCCAGATATTGGTTCTTCTACTCTCCGACCTAAATGATGGGCTAAAACTGTTGGTGATCTCTGGGATAATGAGCTCCTTGAAGGTAGAACTTCTAGAAATAAGAGCAAACAGTAGCCTACAGTAATTTTTTCTCTTATGGCTAACTTACACAATGTTTTTGAGCCTCAAACCTATTCAGAGGCTAAGGGTACACCTGAGTGGGAACAGGCTATGGAAGCTAAATTCCAGAGTCTTTAGAAGAATCACACTTGGACCCTTTCTGTTCTTCTTGCAGGGAAGAAGCCCATTAGCTGCAAATGGGTGTATAAAGTAAAATACAAAGCTAACGGAACCCTAGACAAGTATAAGGCTCGCCTTGTTGCTCGAGGGTTCTCACAGAAGGAAGGCATAGACTATGAGGAGACCTTTACTCCTGCAGCCAAGATGAGTACCATACGGCTTGTCCTTGCCTTAGTAGCTTAGTTCAATTGGAAAGTCCATCAGATGGATGTAAAGAGTACTTTCTTGAATGGTGACCTACAGGAAGAAGTCTACATGACACAGCCTCCAGGATTCAAGGTTGCTGGTCAAGAACAGAAAGTCTGTAGATTAGTCAAAGCACTCTATGGTTTGAAATAAGCCCCTCGAGCTTGGTACATGAAAATTGATAAGTACCTAACAGATCATGGCTTTCAGCGGAGTCCATCTGATGCAAACCTGTATATCAAACATACTGGTGATGATACTCTGTTTGTGGTTGTCTATGTGGATGATCTTATCATTACTAGCAGTTCAACACATTTGATCCATGGGATCAAACAGGATTTGTGCAACACTTTTGATATGATAGATTTGGGACTTCTTCATTACTGTTTGGGGGTTGAAGTCTGGCAGACTAAGAACAACATTTTTCTCTCTCAGTCCAAGTATGCCAGAAATCATGTGGACAGGTTCAGAATGCAAGATTGTAAACTTGCCACGACTCCTATGGAACCAGGGCTCAAACTTTCAGCTCAGTGATCCTCACCACTTGTGGATGAAACTTTATTCAGGCAATTAGTGGGCAGCCTTATCTACCTTACTGCCACTAGACCTAATATCAGTTTTGCAGTGAGCTACATTTTATGCTTCATGTCAGCGCCTAAGGCTGATCATTGGATAGCAGCAAAGTGTGTGTTGCATTATGTGAGTGGTGCTCTTGATTATGGAATTCTGTACACTCAGAGTTCAGATCCTACACTCAGTGGTTACACAGATTCAGACTGGGCCGGTTCGGTTGATGACCGTAAATCTACAGCTGGGCATGTGTTTAGTCTGGGATCTGGCGCTGTCACATGGACTAGTAAGAAGCAACAGGCAGTGGCTCTCTCCTCAATAGAAGCAGAGTATCGGGGAGCAGTTAAGGCATCTTGTGAGGCAGTTTGGCTTCGATGTATGCTTGCGGATATGCATGTTTCCCACTCAGGTCCTACTCCTTTGATCTGTGATAATCAGGGAGTGCTCAAACTCGCCACAAATCCAATCTTCCATGAACAAACAAAGCATGTGGAAACCCATTGTCACTACATTTAACAGCTTGTTGAAGACGGATCCATTCAGTTGCTGTATGTTCCCACAACAGAGCAGGCAACAGAGATCTTCACCAAGCCTCTTGGTCCTGATAAGTTTGTAAAATTCAGAGGGTCTATAGGTGTTGTAAATAGTTTGAGCATTAAGGGAGGGTATTAGAATAATGCTATTTTAGTGTTTAATGCTCATCTGTGATCTTAATTAGCAGTTTCTTAGACTTTAGTAGATACTTGCTGTTTTTATTTTCTTGGTAGAAACTTGTTATTTCTGTAAATACAGTTGTTGATCCGGATTTAGACAGGAACGCAATAGATTACAGAGATAACCATAAATACAGAGATGCAATAACCATAAACACAGAGATGTAGTGGAAATAATGTTTCATTTCATTAATGGAAAATACTGAAATATGCTTACAACCAGAAATGGAAATAAACCAGCTAGGGCGATGGTAGCTTATCTCTGAGAAGAGATGTGCGGCTACATGTCTCTGAACTGTTCCGAACTGTGTTACAATGAGGCTCGAAGGCCTATTTATTGTTGAGAAACAATGGAAAACCCTTCACATCCCGAAACCTAACCCTAGAAGATGAAACGCCAAATTGTGGGCCCCATTTGGGTAAATTGGTACACCAATTCCCTGGGGTCGTAACTTTGGCATATGATCTCCGTTTGACGTGTACGATAGCTCGTTAGAAAGATCTATCCGAGTACTACCACTTTGGGAGGCAACATCGGTCCATGGACCCATGTTGCCCCAGATTCCCCAAAAAACGTCGTTTAGGGCCTCAAAACGGCTCCGGAAGTTCAAGACCCGGAAAAACTGCTAAAAATAGTAAACTGTGCTACAATTTAGGAAACTGAAAAAGCTGAAAGAGACAGTTGTGGGGGTCCAAATGGGATAGGTGGGTGGCCACCAACATCCACCTGGATCATTCCTCCCCCCTTAGGAAGCAATGGTCCCCATTGCGTTGAGTTCCTCCATCTGCTGAACTTGTCCTGCAATCTCTGATGTGTCCAGTGATGGTGGGAAGCATGGTTGGCGATGGTCCACATTGAGCACTCGGTGCAAGCGGAGGAATGGAGGAATGCTGTGCTTCAAAGCATTGTTTCCCGTAGCCTTGGTACTGGTGTAAGGACCATGTCGGAGTGGTCGAAGCTTCTGATGGGCTCTTGTAAGGCGTTCTTTCTGTAGATGTAACCAAACTTTGTTGCCCACCTGAAACTTGTGTGGTACCCTTGTGGGTGAGGAGAAGTTGTTCCTGTGTTCCGTCATGACCATATCCCTTTGCTGCTGCTGCTGCATGGAGGAACCCTTTGCAGGGGTCATGGATGTAGCAACGATCTTCCCCTTATTTTGGGAGTGAACCAGACAGATGAATTTCCTGGTCTGTGATATGAGTTTGCTGCCTTTCTTGGTAGTGATCAAAGATGGGGCGGTAGGTGGGGCTACCTCTGGTATCCTGTATAATGAATTATTCAAAGAAATAATGACAGCACGAGGCCTTGACTCATACACAGCATGTCGCCTCCACAAGTATGGCTGGCCTAATAATACATCACAAACATCCAGAGGTGTAACATCACACAATACCTCGTCTGTGAAGGGTTTGATGCTGTAGGGAAGGTGGCACTGTTGGCGAACTTTGAGATCTCGTCCTTCATGAAGCCACCCGATACTGTACGGCTGCGGGTGCGGTGTAGTCGGTAGGCCCAACCGCTTCACGACCTCTGCTGAAACAAGGTTCTTTTGGCTGCCACTGTCGACAATGAATTGTAGCGGCGAACCCTTCACCCACATCTGTGAGTGGAAAAGACGCTCCCCTTCCTCTGGATTTTCGGGCTCATCTTTCTGGATCTTGGCAGTGGCAACAGTGGCGCTGGGATCCGCATCAATGATCTGCTTCCCTTTGCCATTCCCCTTGTCGGGTTCTGGCTCAGGATCAGAACATGCATTTGATTCGGAAGCCTTCAACTCAGCCACCAGCGACTGCTTGGTCCGACACTCACTTGTGTTATGAGTGGGACTCTTGTGGAACTCACACCACTTCCCTGTGTCCTTCTTCGGCTTCATGGTGTTGTTATTTTCTTGCGGCTTCGACGGGTTGTCTTGGGTCACCCCGCCTTGGCTTTGTCCTTTGGGCTTCGGATTTGCAGATCCAAAGTCTCGCTTCTTCTGTTTGAACTTTTGCTCGATTTTGACAGCGTATCGGTATGCTGTGCCGAGTGAGGGAATGTTCAAGAACACCATCTCTTCCTGGATGTATCTGTGCAGGCAGCCACGGTATTTGAGTACTAGATGCAGCTCAGAATCTTTGATACCCAACTGTGTGTGAAGGGTATGAAAAATGTTTGTGAACTCCGGCACATCTTGGTCTCGTCCCTGCCGCAATGTGGTCCATTTGATGTATTTGTCCTCATAGCTTCCGACAGGGTAGTACTGCTCTTTGATGGCATCCCGGAAGTCATTCCAAGTGGGTGCGGCTGAAAATAGTGAGCCTGTACTTTCATCCTTCTGCTTGCAGTAGGTTTCCCACCAGTCCTTGACGTGGGGGGCTGCTTTGAGAAGAGCAAAAACAATCTTTTCCCGACTTGAAAATTCGTGAACAGAAAAATACCCATCTAGCAGATTTAACCATTTATCTACGGCATCTGCGTCTATTTGACCCTCGAAGATGGGTATTTCAAAATTAACTTGTACCTTAAACGGTGTGGCGTTTCCAGAGTTGCTGTTGGAAGCCGATGCGTCGCCTCTGGGTAGCCGCTGAAGGATCTGCGCAAAGCTATCCATCATCGCGTTCCTTTGCCGCTCGAGCGCTTCTTCGAGCAAGATTTTGATAGGATCTCCTGCCCCCTCGTCTTTCTTCTCATCCGCCATGGGAGGCCGTCGGGATTTGCGAGGCTGGTCTTGCAAAGGTTCGACCAGTTCAAGCCCTAACTCCTTATATCCCGACCTCGTTGGGGACATGCAAAGAAAAACAGAGAAAAAGCAGACTGCTCTGATACCACTGATCCGGATTTAGACAGGAACGCAATAGATTACAAAGATAACCATAAATACAGAGATGCAATAACCATAAACACAGAGATGTAGCGGAAATAATGTTTCATTTCATTAATGGAAAATACTGAAATATGCTTACAACCAGAAATGGAAATAAACCAGCTAGGGCGATGGTAGCTTATCTCTGAGAAGAGATGTGCGGCTACATGCCTCTGAACTGTTCCGAACTGTGTTACAATGAGGCTCGAAGGCCTATTTATTGTTGAGAAACAATGGAAAACCCTTCACATCCCGAAACCTAACCCTAGAAGATGAAACGCCAAATTGTGGGCCCCATTTGGGTAAATTGGTACACCAATTTCCTGGGGTCGTAACTTTGGCATATGATCTCCGTTTGACGTGTACGATAGCTCGTTAGAAAGATCTATCCGAGTACTACCACTTTGGGAGGCAACATCGGTCCATGGACTCATGTTGCCCCAGATTCCCAAAAAAACGTCGTTTAGGGCCTCAAAACGGCTCCGGAAGTTCAGGACCCGGAAAAACTGCTAAAAATAGTAAACTGTGCTACAATTTAGGAAACTGAAAAAGCTGAAAGAGACAGTTGTGGGGGTCCAAATGGGATAGGTGGGTGGCCACCAACATCCACCTGGATCAGTTGTATTATTTATTGAGCTTCACTGCTCATTGTAAATCAATTCAATTTCATTCATTGATTAAAAGCATCCCAGAACTCAACCTTCTATGTAAATTCGGACTATGGAAAGGAGCAAGTTCAGACTGGAAGATTTCGGTCTATGCAATTTGGTCTTCATTTGTGATATGACTCAGCCCTTCTAAACAGAACTTTAAGAAGCAAATTTGATTCTATACTGGCATTGCTTTTGAGACAGACTTGGAGTTTTCTTGAAACAGACTTGAGGGCTCATTGAAGTAAGCTTTGAGGAGTGTCTTGGAGAAAACTATCGAACAGCTTTTGGAATAACCTCAGAGAACTATCTTGAAGCAGACTTCAGACCAGCTTGTTAGAGTAAGCCTAATGCCCTTTGCAGCAGAATTTGGAGCATCCCTCTTGAGCATTCTTGAGGACTTTTGAAGCATTATTAATGCCATTCTTTGGAGCAGATTTTTTTGAACAGATTTGGACCAGACTTTGAAGAACCCCTTGGAATATCTTGGAGACTACTTGAAGCAGCCTTGAAGAAGATTTTGAAGACCTTATTGAGCAGCATTGAAGTGTATTTGGAACTGACTTTGGAAAGCCTTTTTTTGAATACATCTTGATGAAGTTTATTTGAAGTATTTGGAAAGGTTGGAGCCTAGGAGGATTGGAGTCCTCATTTTTTACCAAGTTGGTGCTGAGATTTGTTGAGAGGATTGGAGTCCTCATTTTGACAAAGTTGGTGCTTGGATTTGTTGTGAGGATTGAAGTCCTCATTCAAGGTTGGAGCCTTGAAGAAGTTAGAGATTTTGTTGTACAGGTTGGAGCCTGAATTTTTGTAAGAGGATTGGAGTCGAAAGAATAACTTCGGCGTAAATTACATGTAGACAGGAATTTGTCGACGCGTTTCGAACCAACAAGTGTGGTTCATTGTCAGGACAAGTTGAAGAAACAGATCTAGCTTAGCATGTTAAATAGTCTGAGCAGAGACTCCAACGGCTAAATCGACCAACGACTAATTTTGACCTTAGGACCCAGGTCAAATTATTCTTCATTAATTTAATATTATTATTATTTTTAATATTAATACATAAAATATTTTTAATGGTTAGTTTTATATATATATATATATATATATATATATATATATATATATATATATATATATATATTAAAGTTATAATATTAGGTTATTAAGATAAAAGTTAGGATTAAAAAATAATAAATAAAATACTTTTAGTGGTTAGTTTAAAAAGATAATTTACTTATTTATTTAAATTGTTTAATAATTATTGTTTTATATATATATATATATATTAATTAAAATTATAATAATAGGTTGTTAGGGACGAGAACAAAAGTAATTTATTAATTTATTTACTAATAATCTCTCATATATATATATATATATATATATAAATTAAAATCATAAAGTAAGGGTTAAAAATATATAAATAAATAAAATAATTTAAATGGTTAGTTAGAAAAGGTAATTTATTTAATTAAATTAAATTATTTATTATTATATATTAATAATATAGTCTTGATATTATTATATTAATAATATTAGTAATATATTATATATATTAATTGAAATTAGTCTTGAAAAAAAAAAAAAAAATAAATAAAAATTATATATATATATATATATATAAAATAAGAGTTCAAAAACAAGGAGGAGGCAGAAAAACCGACTAAGAAGAGAGCGCTGGAATCCAGCGCCTACTGATTTTCTAGCCATCATCTCTATTGAGATTGCTCGGCCTCTTTTCAATCTCAATAGCTTCCCTAAATTTACGATGATGGAACTGAGCAACTTTGGCAACACCCTTGGCCTCCTCAATACACACCTGATGCTTGGTCTTTTCCACATGCTCTGCCAATGCTGATGACTTGGATCTCCCATGTCTTAGGTCGGCCGCATGTTCGCAGATCCTTTGATGGATGGAGCGTCCTGTTTCCCCAATATAGGGGGTCCCACATGAACAAGGGATCAAGTAGACACCCTTCATGTCCTTAGGGTTAACAAGATCCTTCACCGATCGGAGGGAATTGCGAATGGTGTTGAAGGGCCTAAAGGTTGAGGGAATATCATACCTTTTAAGGATCCGAGCAATCTTGTCCGTGGTTCCTTGGACATAGGGAAGATGGACACCTAGACGGCGCTCTTTTGGCTCTTTCTTAATTAACGCATTTTTAGAGGCTTTACAGAAAGCCTTCTGACCTAGGCGCCTACTATATCCATTCTCCACAAAGACATTAAGGAGATGAGATCTCTCCTTATCAAAGCTCTCACAATAAGAGATCCTAAGGGCACGAGTAGCGAGGGTGTTAAGAACACCCAACTTCTGAGTAGGGAAATGATGGGAATCAGCATGAAGATACTGCTCAGTATGCGTCTTCTTTAGGAACACAGAGTGGGAGTCCTTACTATTCTCATTAATAAAATTATCTTTTGTTCTACTTCTTGTGTTCTGTTTTAACTTGTGATAAAAATATTTACTAGCATAATATAACAATTGAAAGAAATACCAATTCAACCCCTCTCGGTATTTCCAACCGTCAATGTCAATGGAATTATCGTGTACATTAAATGATTCTCAACTTTTAACTTTTATTGGGCTTCTTATGACTTCCTTGGCAGTTGCAAGTAACATAGAATGTGACTGTCAGCACCTCTTTGCAGTGACAGCTAATTTTCCATATCATGATTTATGTTCTCTATGTTACATCATAGTCTAGAATAGTCGTGCCTTCTGCCGTTTACAATAGCTAGCATATTCTACGAATAGAAATTATTTGGTTGATGCTGATGATTTTATTGTCTCTGTCGCTGAAGTAACAGAGACTCCTTTCTAAAGTGAATTCACACGTGCGTCTTTAGAAAATGATACTGTTTCCAATCAAGCAACTAACAGGTTTCTGTTCTCAGATTATTGAGGCCAATCTTTAAATTTTTGCTACTTTGTGTATTGCAGACACTGGTACAGGGAGCTATGATTGGATACACTCCCGATGGAATGGAGACAGCACAAGATACATTGGTAAAAAAAAAAAAAAACAGAAAATTACTATAATGCTAAAATTCCTAATTTGAATATCATTTTGTACATAACTAGTGTATGATATATGGCAGCAAAAAATGACTGCAAGGGGGTGGTTCCCCATTGGGAGAATAGGGAGTGAACTCCTAACAGCTGCATCAGGGGAAACTGTAAGTGGAAAGCTTGCTCTTGTGAGTAAGCTATTGAATTTCTAACGTATCATTATAAATATAAATGTGGTTCCACATATCATCCTTCTAAGTTCTACTACATGGTCATGAGCATTTTTAACATGACTGTTCAGTTAAATCTTTATGAGAGATTTTTCGGTGTAAATCACATGATATTTCATTTGATTAGCCATTGTTAGTTTAGCGGTTACCTGAATATAGCCATTGGAGGTCTGCTCTATCTATTTAACTTGCTATGCCTGATCTTTTCATTCAACTTGTCCTGACGATGAACCACACTGGTTGGTTCGAAACGCGTTGACATATGAATTATCATGTGATTTACGCCGAAAAATCTCTCATAAACTTGATATGGATCACAAAAGCCTCAATACAACAGTTAGATCTTATAATGTAGGGATTCCTGCATGTTTTATGAGAGTTTAGAAGAAATTATTTTAATGTGCAGTTTGGAGGATTTACAACAGCAAATTACATATGGGACATATTGCAGTCTCGTGGATTTGTTCCGACATTAAGTGCTGTGGAAGCATATTATAAAGGCTTAAAGGTAACCCTAATTTGCATTGCCTATTGAAAGATAGGATTGGTACATTTTGTAATCGGTATTCTGATATTATGTATATTGCATCATTGCAGGAAAGGGATATCCCTGAAAATGATCCTCGGCTATCTCAAGTGACTCGCGTATTAAAGGACCTGCAGCGTAGATTTGCACCAGGAAGGCCTATGTGACGTAGCTGGTTGCTGATGTATTAGTTTGTAGTTTTTTTTTCCCTTCAATTATTAGCTGTAAAGGATGCCTTGACCTTTTCTAATCCATAGCTGCTCAACATCTGTCCTAAAATGGTAGAAAATCTACTCAGATGTTGTCCTGTATTAAGTAAGCATGTGCATGTGTTGCTGGCACAGTATGGTAAATATTGATAATAATCACCAACATGTAATACTGCATTTATGTACAACTTGCAGTAGTGGCTCTTAAAGTCGTTGAAAGCAGTCGTGGTACCCACCAATCATGAATATTTTCTTCCAAAAGGATTTTATTCGTAATAGTATGGCTACTTGAAAATGGTCTGTAACGCGAGTAAAACAAAAAATATATCATGTCCAACACTGTAGGTATGTATGCTTTGTTATATATATTTTTGGACATTGATTTTGTATGTCTGATTACTGTGGTACCATCGCCTGTGCTTAATTGTAGCGCTTTCCATGCCTCAATGAAGACCAAAGAATGTCACAAGCCTTTAAGAATGTGTTTGTTCCGCTACTTCATGAAGTCATGAAGCAACATGAAGGAAACCTTTTAGTACCATGGCTTCTTGTTGTTTGTAATGATTGAAGTAATGGGCCTCCGCCGATGCTAAAGCTGATTCTTTTAACAACTATTTTTGTGATTATGCATTGCTCTAATAATCTTCTTAGCTGCCAAATGTGATAATAATAAGTTATCATTTACCTTCTATATTTTTTTTAGATGACTTGTATTTTCTAGTGGTTATCACACAAACCAACAACTTTAATTTAAAGTCCCCAAAATAAGGCACTTTGTGTTGGCCATTGTCATCTCACCAACACTCCAATGTATTTTAGACTAAGGAAAAAGTTCCTAGTCCAGTTGGGTTTCACTATTGGTTACTAGGCTAACTTCATGTAGTAATGAGTGGAAGTAAGGAGAACCTAGTAGCAATAAAACAAATAATGAAAGAGGGTAAATGGGTTAGGTGTGATGAGTTAAAGGGAGTCTAGTGCTTTATCTATTTGAGCTATGGAGCTATTTAAGCAATCTCAAGAGAGAAAATCAAGGGTTGTAAGCAACTATATGATGCATGTGACACTCCTTTACTAATTCAACAATTGACTTATGGTTGACAAACAATCAAGTGATGTGAATCATTGTTTTTGTACCCTTAGGTTTGGTGATTAACTTTTACAAGGCTATGAAGAAGGGAGCCTACCTAGATCCACAACTCAAAGCAACAACACGATTGTCCCTAACCCTAGATTGTCGATGGACATTCCTAATAAATTGATGTGGAGTGTGTAATGTTGTGATCTTAAAGCTACATGACCAAAGACTATAGTGATAATATTACCTTACCACTATGATCTCCTCCAATAGAGCATGGTGCTCCTTGGTGATTCTATTATTACCTTTTCCATTCATGATCCCTACAAAATATAATCTCCAAATGACACCTTAGAAAATATATACACACTATAGAAATTACCATAAATGCAACTTGTTACACCTTTGATGCTCTTTAGTGTACCCTACATTTTTTCACTGGGTGTCAATGCCATATTAAGACCAAAGTGTGTTTATATGATGATATATTTGTATTGTATTGGCCTTTCTAGTAGGGCTTTGGTTTCATAACTTCTTTATTAGACAATATACTATTTTGCATCTAGGTTCTTATTTGTTGCCCTAATCCACAAGCATTGACTAACTAATCTTAAGAGGGACATTCATCTTGACTCAAATTGCCCTAGTAGAGATAAGGCACTTAAGCCCTAATCCCAAAAACCAACTAAATTATTCAAAAGTTTAAACTTTTTCTTTATTGTTATATAAAAATAAAAATATAAAAAATCATAAAAGAGAAAAATCCAAAATATATTTCATTGTCTAAGTTCATGCTTCAATTTGCATTTCAATCCTAGATGCCCAAGGGTTTGTACTTAAAGTTTTCATCTGGAGACCCTAAGGGGAAAACAACCCTCTTATTTGTGTTTTAAAGTTATTACTAATGTGTTCTTGAGGATGTTGATTAAAGGTTTTCAGCAATCCAGGAAATTACTTACAGCAAGTTATTCTAATGTTTGGTGAAACCCCAAAGTGCAGGTTTGAAGGAAAAAGGTGATCTAATTTACCGTATCTCTTGATTGATTTTTAAAGTATTTATATTGCATATTTTACTTATTTAGAAGTGAATTTAATCTCCTAAATTGCTGTAAATTGTTTCTTATCAATTCAAAGAATTTTTGGGCAAAAACCCTATGCGGATTGGCCCTTATTTTTGCAAGTAGAGCTATGATGGACTATTACATCTTATCTTGCTTGTTGTTTTTTATTGTTAGGCTATTATTTTACTCAGGTTTTACTCTCTTGCCTATAGCACCCAATGTCCATTAGGTCCTAGTGTGCTTTCACGCTTTCAGGTGGCTTTCAACTTAATCTAAATCTGGAATTTTCTGCATTTTTATTCATTTGTTAGTTCTAGAATTGTAAGACAACAAGAAGTTTGTCCTATTTCAGGCCTATTGTTAAGTGGTAAATAAGAAATAATAGTTTTCATTGTTATTTAAGTGATTGGGTGAAATTCGTATTGTTGTGTTGTAGCGGCTACAACCACCCTCCAATTTTTGCCTATGCTTCGATTTTGAAGCCTCCCTTCTTAAACACAACAACTCATCTCACACTGATCCAGGTATTCATGCTTCGACTGAGACTTGTCTTTTCATTTTGCTTGTGTTTGTTTACTTAGCTGATTCTTCCAAGTCACAATTTGATTCTCCAACTTGGTCTCACAATAGTTCTAGGTTGCCTCCAAAAACTGTGCAATCCTTGAGGGCAAGCAACCTTGATGATGTGAATTGCGCAGTCATGATTGCCAATGAGCGTTGAGCTTAGAAACTAAGCAACCATGGGAGGAAGTCCAACATTGAGCCTAGAAATTGTGCAACCCTCACTGAGCTCATACGCTGCGCAACGCACTGAGCCGAAAAGTTGCCTAGTTCCCCAGAACTGCACAGTCTTTCTCAAGAGTGTGCATGGAAAGTTTCCTTGAAAAAAAAAAAGGCAAAAAAGAAAAAAATGTCCCTAGAAAATAGGGATCTATTTTTAGTATCCCAAAGGAAGCTCTTGCACTATTTTAGAAACTTTTGCCAAGTGCCGCTTTTTCCTTGATTTTATGCATGTGTCATAAACCCTAAATTGTCCAAATCTATTTAATCGATGCTTTTAGAGCTCATTTGCATACTCAACCTTGGAGCTCTAGCATTCTCGAGGAGATCAAGGAACCTTCGGTGCGATCGTCGTCTTTTTTCCGAGTGAGTTTTGTTTTTGTTGTCTTGTGTTTTCTGTCGCCTTTTGTTGTTTCGCTTGTGCGAGTGTTGTTTCACTTGTTTCTCCTCATGGTTGTTGGTGTTTTGACTTGTAGAAGTGTTGTTTTAAGTTTTAGATTGCTTTTCCCAAGTGTTGCATTAGTTTTCTTGTTTTTGCACCAATGGTCGTTGCGACAACTCTTCTCACTTACTTTGTTTTCCTTTCATTTGATTAATTGTTGCACTTGATTCACATGCATTTACTTTCACTTAGTTAGTTCTACACTGAACTTCACACTATCTCTTAGTTATGCTTGTTTTCCACACTTCCCTTGGACATATCTAGGTTTCCCTTTCGATTTTAACTTTGCCTAGCTGGAACTGTGCAATCCCGAGGCTCAAGCCACAAGCTTGGCCTTTGGAATTGCATAGTGCGCAGTCCAAGCTGGCTCCAACTGCGCATTTCGTAGTTGCAGGAGCCAGCCTGTCTTCTTGGCCACTAAGACTGCACAATGTGCAATCTCTCACATGTCTCTGCCCATGTTGAACTGCACATTATGCAGTTTCAAGCCCCAAGCTTCCACCTTGGCTACTAGAACTGCGCATGTGCGGTTACCACAGGTAGCCAATCATGCTTGCCAGTGAGAATTGTGCAATCCTCCCTATATGATGCTCGATTTGCTGCTTGAATTTTCCTTATAAGTAGATTTTCTTAAGATTGACATTTGCTTCCCATGAATGTCCTTTCTGTCACACATGTACAACAATTGTTAAGCACATCTCCATCTATCATTGTTCCCAAGGCACCTAAGAGAGTTGTTTCAAAGGAAACCACTGAGAGCAGTACTGGGGAAGCAGTTGAGCCAACATCAATTGACTTGCTAGTGTATGCAGATACTCAACGGTTTATAGAAAAGTGATCATCACTGACATGCCAGTAGATTAAAGATGCTTTTGCAAAGGACTGACAGGTTCATCGGAACATCCAACAGTTAGGTCTATACAAGGTTGCATGCAAGCATCCAACTTTTCCATGTGCAAAAGTCATCAGGTGGGTTGTCTCACACATTGATCAGAAGGCCATGACATTGAGTAGTGCTAGCGAGTAGAAGCTTGCCACCTTTCAGATAAAATACTTTCAGGAAATGTATCACTTGCCTGAGCCAATATAACACATGGACTCACTCTTCTATGCCATCCACAACTATGTGAACACAAGAAACATTGTCAAAGGTTGTGTTATCCCCCACAATGTCTCAGGCTAATGAGGAAACCGATGGAGGTAACCACAAACCAAGCTTTCAGTTTGGTAGCTAGCCCTACCAAACCAAAGAGGGCTCTCTCTATGGAATCATAACCAAGAGATGACTGGATGATAAATATTTTAGGCTAGATAGCTAAGCTCAGGTAGGTTTTGGAAAATTTAGGGTTTTGTTGCTGGATAAGGGAGAAAAACCAGGTAGCTAGGTCAGAGGGAGCTAGGTCTAGGCTTTGAGAATCAGATTTGCAGAGATGTAATGGGGCAAGGTAGGCACACACTTTAGCACTTTAGAGTTGTCATTGTGTATATGGGAGATAGGTAGGGTTTCTAAATGAGCATGAATCTCATGAATGCGTTTATATTAAAGGAAAAATGAACAATAATGTGAAAGCTTCTCCAAAACAAAGCATTACATGAATGAATTCTATTTATTATCTTAGGAAACCAGCACATGAAACATGGACATGGAAATGAAAGATATAATACATTCAAACTTATGATCATAGAAGGAAAAACAATGGTAAAACACATACCACAAGAATCCCACTACAATAGTTGCAAACTCTGTCTTTTGATTTCCAAAAATGTCAAATAAAGGCTACAATGGTTCTCTCCTCAAATGTCCAACCCCTGGAAAATGATTCCCTTCTATATTATATAGGAAAATACAACATATGACATCTCATCAGGTCAAAAATTCTATTGGAGGCTCATCATAACTAGCTTTGATGAGTCCTCATCTAAAACTAGGGTAGTTGCGATAGTTTCCACAATTTAGGCTAAAGTTTAGGAGAGCATATCTCCTCATTAATTACAATTTTCCTCATAAAGTGAGGCAAAAACCAATTAAGAAACCTAAAGTAACATTAATAAATTACAATATCTCGAATTTGCCATCATTCAGTACTCAAGAAGTTACCAGACTAGATGGGTTGCGCCAAAACCAAAAGGGTCGCGCCAATCAGCAAAAAGGTCACACTTGCATGCACCAAAAGAAGAAATTTTTGCAGAAGGGTCGCGCTTGTTTGAAGCCATTTTTAGGTATCTTCCCGAAGTCAAAATTGTAATATGAAAGAATGGTAAACTAGTTTTTTCTATCTAGTTTTCAGAACATCGTGAATTTTGGAAAATGACCCATGGGAAGGCCTCCAAAAACTCATTCTCCCAACCTTACTCAAAAGCGCCGCGCCAGTCTAGATTTAGTGGCAGAGACATGAAAAAGGTGAGGTTTTTTGAGTTTTTGATCAAAAAGAGAATCTTTCATGCAAAACTAGGATTAGATTTGGCATGCACTCATCATAATTCATCCATCCATGTAGAAGAAACTTCATTTGGATGTCTAGAGAAAAAGGTTCATGCCTCAGCGTGACTCTTCTATGTGCCTTTTCCTGCAAAATTTCAAAAAAATTCCACATTGCTCCAAAAATTTCCAAATTTGTTCCTTAGCTATTATGGATGATAGGCTAAACATTCTTGGATGTTTTAGTCACCAATTTTATCCTTTTACCCCTTTTGCTTGATTCCCTTTGCTTGTCCTAGACCTCTTTCAGTTTTGCTTTCAATTTCTTGATTCTGATTTGTGCAATCTGGTTCCTTGTTTGATAGTGATGGGCCATGTGCCTCAACATCTGATTATCCCTGTTAGCTTTGTCAAGAAGCTTCTCCAGATGGCCATTGACTTTGCCTAGCCAATATTGGCTGTCCTCATTGATTTCCATAGCAATTTTGTCTTCAAGACTCAAACCCTCATTTAGTAGGTTTTGGTCTTTTTCCTTATGCAATTTTCCTCTGAGACCCTTTGTCCTAGGCCTTTCCTTCCAATCCACATTTCTTGTTCATCATGCTCAGCATGTCCCAACATTGCTTTACCTTTGGACTCTTGCATACTAGTTTTAAACAAATCTTTTTCTAAAAGCAGCTGCTTTGCCTTCAATTGCTCATTTTCTTGCTCAAAGAAGGAAATGACGAATTTGGCTCTTGCCACATTGTCCAGAAGCTCCACTATTTGAGAATCATTCTCTCTGATAACTAGTTTCAGTGTTTGATGATCATCTTGGGACTCCAGGTCCACTATGTGTATGTCATGATGGATAGCCTCATCATCCGGCAAATATGATCCTTGTTGTGCTGATGTAGAAGGCTTGGCCCCTTCCACAATCTATGGAGCAAACACAAACATGTTCCCTCTTTGATATGTCTTGGTTACCTTAGGTCTAGGTGCCTATGAAACTTTTGTCAGTTTGCTTGTTGAACCATGCTTCATTGATCGTGTGAGCCTTGACCCTGATGGTGTTGTTTTGCTAGGAGAAACAGTGGGGCTAATGACAGGAGAAATTTTTAATTTATCCGAAAAGGTTTCCCAAGTGATTTGCTTGACTGAGCGCTGATGCATAACCACAATCTTGATCACGCTATGGTGAAGCAAATTTGTGATATGGCGCTATCCCCTCATGTGGATTTTTTCAGTCATCTTCACCACACTCCTAGATAGAAAATTGCACAAATTAAGTGTTCTTGTAGAGGTGAAGTGCATAAGTAACCTAACATGATACTTGTATAATCTGGAGAATCTGCCTTCACATGTAAAATACTTCATAATAAGCTTCATTAGAGGGGCATACTTGTTAAGCAAATGTCTAAAAGTAAAAACATGTTCAAAAGTCTTTTTGACATTAGGTTTTAGGAACATCTTATAATCATCAAGGGACAATTCCATGGCTTTGAACCAAGTGCCACCATGATTTGGAATACCTATGGCTGAAGAAATAATACTTGCTGAGACACTGAACTCAATACTTGCTATGAAAACTTTATCTATGTTGAAATTCTGGGCAAAGATGCTTTCAAAGGGACATGAGAACCAAACTCTTTTACCTGCTCACAAAACTTCATACAACCAACATTTCTGAAACATTTTTGGGAAAATGGGGAAGCGTTGATTTCTCTCAGGTTGGATGGCTCAAACCTTGAATGATGTTCTCCCTTGTGCAGTTTCTTTTCACTCTCTGGTTCACTCTCCATTAAATTTGTTGAAGGGCAAGACACTAGCCAGATGATGTTGATAAAACTGAAGTGGGAGTTTTCTCAAAGGTGAAAACGTAGTGGAAGGCTAGGGTTTGATGAAATCAATGGAAAATAAGTGGTGGAATGATAGGAGATTTTAGATTTAGGGTTTCATGGATGATAGATGACAATGGTAAATCAGTGAAAGCTAGGTTTTGTTTACCAAAAATCTGCTAGAGAAAACTTTGAGAAACAATCAACTCACATTGAGAAAAATCTTTGAAATGATGGTGTAGATGGTCACTTACTGTTTGCAGAAGCTTTAAGAGTCCTTGAATGATCTTCGGAAGTTGAAAGAAACCGAAAATCCCCTTAAAAACAAGAAGAAATCACTATAATGTGAATTTCCCAAAGAGTAGTGTTGTGGGTCGCTCTTGCTCAGAAAGGTTGCACTTCTTTTAAAAGGGTCGCACTTCTACCACATAAAGGTTGCGCTTCTTCCATAGAAAGGTCGTGCTCCACTCAGAAGGGTCACATTTCTTTCAAAAGGGTCGCGCTCCACTCAGAAGGGTCGCATTTCACTTCAGAAGGGTTGCATTTTACTCAAAAGGGTCTCATTTCTCTTAGAATATAGTGAAACCCTCAATTTCCACAAAATTTTCTCCCTGCACGATAATAATTGAGAGATACTTGGAATTTTGAAAGTTCAAATTGTTTAAACAACAATTCGTCTTACCCTTTTAAGCTTAAATTTGGACCCTTAACACTTTATGACCTTAGATATTTGAAACTTGTTAACTTTATTTCTTTCTGGAGACATTGGGTCTCTTTGGAACTCTGAACTGCAGCCTTTGGAACTTGGAACTTTGAAGTAGTTATTACATATGAAAACATAAAATTACACTTTATATCAAGTTTATTAAAGAGACTTTCTTATTACCACTCCTCCTTTGTCGGATTTTGTGCATGAAATGAGAGTTTTAGTGACTTCGAAACCCTAATGACCTAATGGAGACACTGAGCTGAATGAAGACCATGGTGACGTGGCTGAGATGATGATGATGATGATTTGTTCAATGTTGACACATCCAATTGGGTGATGGTAGTGACCAAACATGGTAATCTTGAAGGAGTGGAAATAACCCTAGACACACTAACCAGTGACCAAAGTTTTTGAATGAAAGACCTAGTGAAATGACAAAAACTTGATCTTAAACCCTAATGGACATTCTGAAAGAGAACATTTGATCACTGGTGGAAGGAAAAACTGATTGATACTAACATCGGCTCCAACTGGGGATGGGAGCTCCATAGGAGGTGTCAAGAACACCGTAGACTTAGTAGCCTTATTCGTTGGGCATGGAGTCAAGATGCAAAAACTAACTTGAATCTGAAAACTAACTAACTAACTTTTACGAACAATAAACAAAGCAAATAGAAACTTTAAACCAACAATTGACCAAGAAGTCTTATGGCCTTCTCCTCAGGCTTCAAACTCCTAAGATAGCCATTGCAGACTCTGACATGAAATGTAAACTGATATATACAATGATCATGAAAATTTCCAAAAATTTCTTCAGATGATGTAGTGCTTGAGAAGCTTATCAGTGATTGCTCCTCCCGAATAACTTTGGCCATTCATTTCTTCCAACACATAAGCATTCTCCCCCATGAAGGCTGAGATTCTATACGGTCCCTTCCATAGGTTTTCAAACTTGTTGTGTTTTCCCTTCTCTTTGTTCTGTGCATCCCAACGAAGAACCACATCACCCATGTTGAAGTTGTCTTCTTTGGTCTTGCGGTCATAAATCTTTTTAATCCTTTCCTGAAGCTTGGAAGTATTTTGAAATACTTCTTCCCTAGTTTGCTGTAAATGGATCATTTGACTTATCCTCTGCTGCACATCATTCGGTTCGCTGCTCACTTCCTGTAGAAGTTTCATGACGGGAACAACAAGGGATGAAGGAAAAATAGTATCAACCCCGTACACCAATTGAAAAGGAGACATGCCTATGGATTTTTTTGTACTGACTGTCTTCGCTCGTAAAGCATTAATGAGATTTTTGTGCCAGTTCTTTTTATTGACCTCCAGAACTTTCTTAATGATGTTGATCAGAGATTTGTTAGAGGATTCGGCCAGCCCATTCCCTTGCAGGTAATAAGTGGTATAATGCCCCAACGTAATATGGTACCTGTCACAAAACTCCACCATCTTCTTGGACTTGAAAGAAACAACATTATCAATTATTATTTTTTGCAGGCAGCCAAATCTAGACAACATATTAGTTTCAATAAACTGAATGACAACAAAATCAGTAGCTTGCTTGGTTAGAATTTCTTCAATCCATTTCGCTAAGTAGTCTGTGGCTGTCAGGATCCACTGTGGCTATAAGGATCCACTTGTGTTGTGCAGACAACGAAGGATGTATTTCTCCAACAAAATCAAAACCCCACTGCTGAAATGGAGCTGAGACCGATATTGGTTGCAAAGGCAATGGAAAAAGTTTTCTTTTCCATTCAAAAATCTAACACTCATGGCAGAGCATTATTGTTTTGTACACATCTGCAAAAAGAGTAGGCCAATAAAACCCAACCCTCAAGATTTTGTTGGCTGTGGTTTTCCAAAAGAGGTGGCCACTACAATCTCCTTTGTGGAAATCAATCATCACACCCTTAGCTTCATTTTCAACTACACTGTTCAACAATACACCACTCGGATCTTTCCAAAACAAAACACCGTCAAGAACACAATATTTTGAAGCTTTCCGTTTTAATGATCTACTTTTACCTTTGGGCACTTTCGGCAGAGGATTTAAATGCTGCAATACATAAACCATGTCGGAGTACCATGGAAATGAAGTGAACATATCTGACACCTATACCTATGAATCTTGTTTTTCTTCTTCGGAAAGGGCAGCGATCAAATTGATATCTAACACATGCAAATTAGATTCAGCCATGAGTTTGGCCAAACCCTGCCCCTTTATGAGTTTTGTTGGCTTTATTTCTAGATCATATTCTAACATTGCTACTATCCATTTTCCTCTCCAACCTTCTGGATCAATTTGCGTAAGGATTTCCTTTACTACTGCTATTGGAACATAAGCTATAGTGATGCAGGAGCATGAGGCTTGAAGACAAAAGGCTTCATTTTATTCCAAAAATCCAAAAAAAAGTTTACAGCCAATGGAGTGGTGTTATGTAAAAAATTAGTTAACTTAGGTTTATTATTTAATTTTAATTTTAATTAGACGAAGGGCACGATCATAAGATCATGCCCTTTCCCAAAGGGTGTCCATGGCGGTATATAAGCCAGGCATCCGCAATTGTAATATCATCATCTGTATTCATCTTCTTATTAATAAAATATATATATATATATATATATATATATAATCTTGAGTATTTTAAAATTCTCTGCTTCATCTGGTATCAGAGCCTGTTCGGTTCTCTGGCAAGACGCTGGACAGAACCTAGTATCCGCTGCCCAAACCTCTTTCCCTGCATCGTATTAAGTGCCGCCTCCCGGCTCCGGTGGGCTTGCCGCTTCACGGCCGTGTCTGGGCACTCCAGTCATCCAGCACCCACTCATCTGCTCATCGTGTAGCAGCCACAATACGACAACCTGCTGCTGTCCAGACGTACCGGCTACGTGGAATAACATCTGCGGTGAGTCGACGGTGTAACCGTGTATCTGCTCGAAGGTGTTTTTGTGATAGGTCAAACCCTCGGTTCATTCCGCCGTACCTGTAATTGCCGTTGTCCAGTTTTTACTGCCGTCCGATCACGTCTGCGGTAATCCGTCACAAAAAAAAATCAAACTTTCAATTAACGTGACGGTCCACAATAAATAGAATACAATATATTTATAACGTCAAATATATAACGTTTTTTTATATATACCATCAAATATATATATATATATATATATATATATATATATAATATAATTATATATATATATGTTATATATAATACTTAGTTATAAGTTTTATATATATATATAAAGTTAATTTAATTAATAAAAATTATTTTAATTAATTAAAAAGTTATTTATTTATATATATATATATATATATATATATATATATATATATATGTTAATTTAATTAATTAAATTTATTTTAATTAATTAAAATTTATATGTATAAAATTTATTTTAGCTAATAAAAAAAATAAAAATAAAAAAAGAGGAAAAATATTTTAGCTGGCAAATAAATACACGCCCCCGCAAACCCGCTCAATGTCGACAATGACAATGGCGGATTTTCAAAAAAATTTATTGGATGCAGAGCATAAGATAAATAGCAACCACGATGAGGTCAATAAAAGATTAAATGAATTCTAGATCAAGCTTGGGGAGCAAGCTGATGAAATCAAAAATCTTCACGATACGACAAATCGAATAGAAATAAAGATGGAAAATTACCATGTCCAGACAGAAGTAGGGATCAGAGAGGTCTTAACAATGTTGAAAACTCTGTGTAAAAGGTCGAATTGTACACCTGAACAACTACTAAAAGAAGGTGAAGAGAATCAAGAACACATCTCGTCAGATTCAACTAAGTCCATAGACTCTCATGACAAAGTTGAATCCTCAAAAAAATCAGCGACACCCCACCAAGAAGCGAGTAACACGGCCTTTACAAACAAGCAACTGTGGGATAACTTTACCAATCAACACCCTTTTTTCGCTCAACCAGTAGCAACATACCAGCGAAGGGCAAAAGTCGAGATGCCTAAATTCGATGGAAACGAAAAAAACAATGTTGCATGGATAAATAAAGCAGAAGAATACCTTGAGATATATGACATCAATGACGATGACGAAAAGCTCAAGCATGCATCCATGAAAATGGAAGGAGAAGCATATAACTAGTATATGTGGTGGAAAAAGACACCACACGTCATTAGTTGGAGAAAATTTAAAGATGCATTCTTCAAAAGATTCCAAGGTGTAATAGAAGAAGAGTTCTTTTCAAAACTCATCAAGTTGCGACAAAAAGGAAGTGTGGACGAATACACTCAAGAATGGGAGACCTTAGTAACACGAGTATCTAGGTTATCAGAGTCTCGTCTAATTCAGTCATACATCTCGAGACTCAAAACCCATTTACAAGCTGAACTTGAGATGCATGACATTACATCTATAGAAGTAGCAAGACGAAAAGAAAAAATAGCCGAAAAGAAATCCGAACCAATATTTTGGTCAACAGCGGAAAAAGCTTATGCAAGACGAAGGATACCCCAGTATGTGGACTCAAATAATACAAGATATGTTCCACCACATCGTCGTGAAGATGAAAAATCTAATGTGGAAATGCAAAGGATAAAAGAGGGTAAATGTAAATGCTGTGGTGAGAAGTGGGACCCCAAACATAGATGTGCTAAAGGAAAAGAACCAAAGAACCTATATAATTGTGAAGCAACCAATGATTCAAACAGTGAAGATTATGACATAGAAGACACTGAAGATGCCCTAGAATTCTCACCAAAACTAGATGATGGATGTATTCCACAAGTATCATTATCAGCGATGACAGGTATATCACAACCTCAGACTTTAAAGTTAAAAGGACACATAAAGAAGAACAACGTAGTGGTTCTCGTCGACTCTGGAAGCACACACAATTTTTTAGATGCAACCGTGGCAAAGAGACTCAATATCTTTTCATTTCCCTTACCAAACATGAAAGTGATGGTAGCTAATGGTAAGAAGATTGAAAAGGTAGGGAAATGCCATAAGGTCAATTTGCAGATTCAAGACTTTAATCTAGAGTCTCCATTTTTCACAGTACCGTTAGGAGGAGTAGATGTAGTCTTAGGTATCCAATGGTTACGAACTTTAGGTACTTATGCCGCCAACCATCAAGTACAATTTATAAAATTCAAATGGGGAGGTCAGAAGTACAAGCTACACGGATTCCAAGCACCAGAAAGTCAAGTTACATCATCATCTCAGATGATGAAGCTGAGTCGAAATGGAGCACCTACTTATGTAGTACAATGTCACCAATTAGAAATGTTATCTGCAAATATGACCAGTGAGGAGTCACCAGAGATACAAGATCTAATTAGGAAACATGAAAAAGTATTTCAAGACCTACCTCTTAAGATGCCACCTAATAGGGAAATTGAGCATACAATAGAAGTCAAGGCAGGGTCAGACCCTATCAACATCAAGCCATACCGATATCCACATCACCAAAAAACAGAACTTGAGAGATTAATCCAAGACCTTTTAGAGTGTGCGACCTTGATCATCTTAGAATATCTGATCAAGTGGAAGGACTTACCCGAAGAAGACGCTTTCTGGGAGAATGAATCATTCTTCAACAACATCCGTCGTTACTTATGCTTTGAGGACAAAGCATTCTTTTGAGAGGAAGGCAATGTTATGTAAAAAATTAGTTAACTTAGGTTTATTATTTAATTTTAATTTTAATTAGACGAAAGGGCACGATCATAAGATCATGCCCTTTCCCAAAGGGTGTCCATGGCGGTATATAAGCCAGGCATCCGCAATTGTAATATCATCATCTATATTCATCTTCTTATTAATAATATATATATATATATATATATATATAAAATCCTGAGTATCTTAAAATTCTCTGCTTCAAGTGGGATCCTTTAGTTATCAATTTACAAAGTTTTCTAGATAGGATTTGAGCTAGAATATAGGTATTTGAATGATTTTGTAATTAATCCAAGTAGTTCATACTTAGTTGGGATTCTTGAGGAGAATATCATGCAATTTAAGTATTTATCTAGGATTAGATAGATTTGATCCATTGATTGAGGATCAGATTGTTGGATGTAAAGTATTTATGTAAGTTTTGAACTATTTTAAGAGGATTTGGCTGGATTTGGCTATGGAAAATTAGACTATAAAAGAATTGAAATATCTTTGTATCTCCGTGTATCCTGCGCATGAATGGTTAAATCCCGGAGGTTGAATTCCTTCGAAATATCTTTGTGTATTGTTGAATTCCAGTTTGGTTTGTAAAAGTAGAGTTCTGTATGATCTCGTGTTATCGCGTTTAATTCATCATTCAGTGTGTATTAAGTTAAATCGAATGTGTTTTGAACCACAGAGCTTTAGTTAGCTAAGCTTTGAATTCCATAGAGAAGAGCTAAACCTGGTGGAAGTGCTAAAATCATAGTGGAAGGAGAAAAGTCTGATAAATTCGTGAGGGAACCCGAAGAAGCCTAGAACCGTCCGATCGACATAACCATTAGATCTATGGTAGTTGCGTGCAAACAAGTGCTAAAGTTAAACAGAGTAAAGCGATCTTCATAGTCGAAAACTATTTTCGCGCGAGCTCAAAGAGGTAAGCGGTATTTTGGGATAGTCACGCGATTCCATTTAGCAACCAAAATGTAGCACAAAGAAACTGTTTTTCTCGCGTGCTCTCGGCTTGATAAACATCAGCAAGAATTCCACGCGATATTAAGCATCAACTGTTGGATCAAGCGAGCTAGATCAACAGTGGAGGATCACTCGGCTAGTTTGCGAGCAGGGAAAGCGCCAACTGTCGAATTGAAGAAAGAGGATCGATGGTGGAAAATTAACGCGATAAAGGTTGGGAGAAAGGCAGATGCGAGAAGTTTATGAACAACAATGTTGTTTTCCTTTCGATTCTGGGGTAAGTGAAGTTCTGCTAATTTTCGGGTAATTTTAGCAATTCTGTTGTTTTAGTAGAATATCTAAGTTTGGAGGCGGATGACTGAAACTGAAAAGGAAATTGAAGAAGAACTTCCACTTGTGCTTGAGGAAATCGTTTCTGGATTTGAACGATTATCCCTTACACCTGCAACTAGACCACCATTAGTGGTATCAGAGAAGCCTACTGACACTGAACATGATCTCAAGGATCAGAAAAAGAAATCCAACATGGCTTTCAGAGTTGGAGGAAGAGGTGGTGGTCGAAGGAGAGGAAGACCAATTACAAATGCTGAAGTGTTGGAAGCTATGCAACATATGCAAGCTAGATTAAAAGTAATAGAAATAGGAAGAGATGCATATGTTGGAGATGTCAGTGAGCCTGAAGTTGGAGCTGCAGAAGAAGAGACCCCTGTAGATGTAACTCGTAAAATGAGATTGTTTAAGTCAGTATTGAGATCCACATCTAAACCCAGACTTGAAGTTTCAATTTATATAGGAAGTTTAAGCCCTGAGGAATTGATAGACTGGATTAATGACATGGAGAAATACTTTGATTATGAAAAAACAGAAGAAGGAAAGAAAGTGAAGTTTGTTGTCACAAAATTGAAAGGACATGCAACACTTTGGTGGGATAGAGTGCAGGCAAAAAGATGAAGACTTGGTAAACAACCAATTAAAAATTGGAACAGGATGGTGGCAAAGTTGAAAGGTAAGTTTTTGCCAAGTGATTATTAGTAGACATTAATTAGACATATGTAGAATCTTAGACAGAGGTCTATGATAGTAAAGGAATACACAAAGGAATTCTATGAAGTGAGCATATGAGTAGGACAAATCGAAGATATGGGTGAGAAGGTTGCAAGATATGTAAATGGTCTCAAAAAGAGAGATTCAAGATGAGATAAGTGTATTGTCTCCTAAAATAGTAGACGAGGCTTATTAGATGGTGTTGAAGGCTAAAAAAAACGCATGAGGAAGCAATTTGCCAGAAATAGAGGTACTTTCCGAGGAAGGGGAAGTCAAAGTGGTAGAGGAAGGTCTACAACACCTAGAGATGGAGCTAGCGGCAACTCAAGTCAGCGTGCACCCGCAAGAGGTGATGCAAGTGGCAAAGGGAGTTTTTCCAAAGGAAGAGGAGGTATAGGCAGAGGAAAAGAAGTCAGATGTAGTAAGCTGGGACATAGAGCCTATGACTGCCCATAAAACATAGGAATAAATAAGAGGAATGCAATTGTTGCTAAGACTGAAGAGGAAGCAACAAAGGTAATAGAAGAAGAAAATGTACCAGAGAATGGGGAATATTTGGTAGGTAACAAATTTTTGTTAAAGCCAGCTAAGGAAATTGTTGAATGAGCGTAGAGAAAGACCTTGTTTAAGACTGTGTGCAAGGTTCAAGGGAAATGTTGTTAGATGATAATTAATAGTGGTAGTACAGATAATTTGGTCTCCACAGAAGTGGTGGAGAAGTTGAAATTGAAGACAAAGAAACAACCAACACCTTACAAGGTGTCATGGCTTCAAAAGGGATATCAGTTGATAGTGAATGAGTAGTGTGAAGTGGAGTTGCAGTTGGGCAAATACAAAGACAAAATTTTGTGTGATGTGATGCCTATGGATGTGTGTCACATATTGTTGGGAAGACCTTGGTAGTATGATAGAGGAGCTATGCATGATGGAAAGAGGAACACATACAAATTTAGTAAAGATGGTGTCAATCATACATTGCTGCCTATGGAAGAAGAGGATGCATCAAGGAAACCTGATCCAAAGACCCTATTGTTGAGTGGAAAGGAGTACTTGCAGCAGATTGAAGAGGATGAGGTAAATTTTGCATTGATTTGCAAACCCAAGGTAATAATTACTTCCACAAAAATTTCTGATTTGCCAATTGAAATTCAAGAGATGTTGGACAGTTATTGTGATATCATTGTAGATGATTTTCCTGATGACTTACCAACCATTAGAAAAATCAGTGATCATATAGATTTGATTCTAGGAGCAAGTCTACCCAATAAAGCATCTTATAGGATGACTCCCACAGAGAATGAAGAAATCAGGAAATAGGTTTAGGAACTGTTAGATAAGGGACTAATTAAAGAGAGTTTGAGTCCTTGTGCAATGTCAACAGTGTTGAGCCCAAGGAAAGATGGAAGCTGGAGAATGTGCATTGATTCAAGAGAAATCAATAAGATAACAATCAGGTACAAATTTCCTTTACCTAGAATTGAAGATTTGATGGATTGTTTGAGTGGAGCAAAATATTTTACAAAGTTAGATTTAAAAAGTGGTTATCATCAAATCAGAATTAGAGAAGGGGATGAGTGGAAAACTACTTTTAAGACAAATGAAGGATTGTATGAATGGATGGTAATGCCTTTTGGGTTATCAAATGCTCCTAGTACATTTATGAGGCTCATGAATGAAGTTTTGAAAGAATTTATTGGTAAATTTGTAATAGTATATCTGGATGATATATTAGTTTACAACGGATCTAAGGAGGAACATGTGAGACATCTGAATTATGTCTTATAGAGGCTAGAACAAGAGAAGTTACTGTTAAATTTAAAGAGATGTTCATTCGTGAAGGAAGAGTTGGTATATTTGGGTTTTGTTGTTTCTGCTGATGGGTTAAAGATGGATCCAAAGAAGATCAAGGCAATCATGGAGTGGCCTTCACCAAAAAGTGTCTTTGAGGTAATACGTTTTCACAGTCTTGCTAGTTTTTATAGAAAATTCATAAGGAATTTTAGTAAGATCAATGCTTCTATTATTGACACTATAAAGAAGGATAGACAACCATCTAAATAGACTACTGAAGCAGAAAAGAACTTCTAGCTGTTGAAGAGGAAGATTACTGAGAAACCTATTTTGATTTTTCTTGATTTTAATAAACCTTTTCAAGTGAAGTGTGATGCCAGTGGAGAAGCCATTGGAGCTGTTTTAAGTCAAGAGGACAGACCTGTAGCTTATTTTAGTGAAAAACTGAATGGGTCAAAGAAGAAATATTCGTCTTATGACAAGGAGTTTTATGCAGTGGTGCAGTCTTTGAAAAAGTGGAGACATTACTTGATGCCTAAGGAGTTCATACTTTATTCAGATAACCATGCATTGCAGTACATTATGCAACAACCAAAGCTTAACCAGAAGCATGCAAAGTGAGTAGAATGTCTTCAAAGTTTTAATTTTATGTTGAAACATATAACTAGTCAATCAAACAAAGTAGCAAATGTCTTAAGTAGAAAAAAACATTTTAGTTCAATAAAGTCAAATTCAAGTGTTGGGTTTTGATTTTCTTAAGGAATTATATGAGAAAGATTTAGATTTTAAAGAGGCACTTGAAGCTTGTAGAAATCCTGTTTGGTTAGATAGAAATAAGTGGCTGGATTATTTCTTGCAAGAAGGACTGTTGTTTAAAAGAAATTAGTTGTGCATACCAAATTGTTTTATGAGAGAAAATTTGATCAAGGAGAAACATAGTGGTGGACTTGGAGGACATTTTGGTGCAGACAAGACTTATGAGCAGTTGAACTGGTTTTATTTCTAGCCGAAGATGAGATCTGAAGTAGAAAATCATGTGAAGAATTGTAAATTTTGTCAGTATGCAAAGGGAAGAGCCAAAACATAGGTTTGTACGTTCCATTACCTATTCCAGACAGACCTTGGGATATGGTAAGTATGAACTTTGTTTTGGGTTTACCAAAAACTCAGAGAGGCAATGATTCAATTTATATAGTAGTTGACAGATTTTAAAAAATGGCACATTTTATTCCATGTTATAAAACCAGTGATGCTACTCATGTTGCTAACTTGTTTTTTAAGGAAATTGTAAAGTTACATGGGTTACCTAAGAGCATTGTTTCAGACAGAGATACCAGATTTGTTGGTCATTTCTGGAGGACCTTGTGGAAGAAACTTGGTACTAAATTGAGTTTCAGTTTTGCTTATCATCCTCAGACTGATGGGTATACTGAAGTTGTAAACATAAGCTTAGATAATCTTCTAAGAAGTCTTGCAGGTGAACATCCAAAACAGCGGGATCAAGTATTGGCACATGCTGAATATGATTATAATGATTTTCCTAATAGGAGTACATGGCAGAGTCCATTTCATATAGTTTATGGAATGCACCCAAGAGGAGTGTCTGAATTGAGAGATTTGGGTAAAGCTGAAATGAGGAGTGCTCAAGGAGAAGATTTTGCTTCAGAGATTCAAGCAGTACATGAACAGGTAAAATAACACTTACAGGATAACAACACAAAGTACAAGAACAAAGAAGATTTGAAGAAGAGAAAAGTAAAATTTGAAGTTGGAGATTTGGTTTTGGCACACCTAAGGAAGGACAAATTTCCAAAAATGGAGTATAACAAGTTAAAATTCATGAAGATTGGACCATGCACAGCCTTAAGGAAATTTTCCGCAAATGCATATGAAATTGAATTACCCCCTAGTATTGGAATATCTCCAATTTTCAATGTTGCTGATTTGTATAGGTATGAAAAGGGACAGGCAGATGACACAATAGAAGACAAGGAGGAACAAGAGGTGGATTGGGTAAAACAGTTACTTACAACAAAGGCATTGCAACCAGAGAAGATATTGGATAAGAGAGTGTTAAAAAGGACAAGGGGATAGGGGTATTTTTAGTACTTGGTCAAGTGCAAAGATCAACCAATCGCTGATGCTACTTGGGTGACAGATACCATGCTACAGAAGTTGGACAGTTCTGTAGAAGAGCTCATGGATACGAGCCCATGAAGAATTTTATCGTCAGGAGTCTGATGCAGAAGCATGAGGCTTGAAGACAAAAGGCTTCATTTTATTCCAAAAATCCAAAAAAAAGTTTACAAGCAAAGAAGTGTGATCGTTTAGCTGTCAATTTACAAAGTTTTCTAGATAGGATTTGAGCTAGAATATAGGTATTTGATTGATTTTGTAATTAATCCAAGTAGTTCAGACTTAGTTGAGATTCTTGAAGAGAATATCATACAGTTCAGGTATTTATCTAGGACTAGATAGATTCAATCCATTGATTGAGGATTGGATTGTTGGATGTAAAGTATTTATGTAAGCTTTGAACTATTGTAAGAGGATTTGGCTGGATTTGGCTATGGAGAATTAGATTGTAAAAGAATTGAAATATCTCTATATCTTTGTGTATCCTATGCATGAATGGTTAAATCCCAGAGGTTGAATTCCTTCGAAATATCTCTGTGTATTGTTGAATTCTAGTTTGGTCTGTAAAATTAGAGTTCTGTATGATCTGGTGTTATCACGTTTAATTCCTCATTCACTGTGTATTAAGTTAAATCGAATGTGTTTCGAACCACAGAGCTTTAGTTAGCTAAGCTTCGAATTCCATACAGAAGAGCTAAACCTAGCGGAAGCGCTAAAATCGTAGCGGAAGGAGAAAAGTTTGATAAATTCACGAGGGAACCCGAAGAAGCCTAGAACCGTCCAATTGAAAAAACCGTTAGATCTACGTAAGATAGTCGCTTGCAAACAAGCGCCAGAGTTAAACAAAGGAGTAAAGCAGTCTTCATAGTCGAAAGCTGTTTTCGCATGGGCTCAAGGAGGTAAGCGGTATTTTGGGATAGTCACGCGATTCCATTTAGAAGTTGACACTTAGCACGAAGAAATTGCTTTTCTCGCGTGCTCTTGGCTTGATAAACATTGAAAAGAATTCCCTGCAATATTAAGAGTCAACCTTGGGGTCAACCAGGCTTGATCAATGGTGGAGGATCACCCGGCTAGTTTGCGAGCGGGGATAGTGTCAACCGTCAGATTGAAGAAAGAGGATCGACGGTGGAGAATTAAAGTGATAAAGGTTCGGAGAAAGGCGGATGCGAGAAGTTTATGGACAAGAGTGTTGTTTTCCTTTTAGTTCCGGGGTAAGTGAAGTTCTGCTAGTTTTCGGGTAATTTTAGCAATTATGTTGGTTTAGTAGAATATCTAATTTTGGAGGCAGCTGACTGAAACTGAAAAGGAAATTGAAGAACAACTTCCACCTGCGCTTGAGGAAATCGTTTTTGTATTTGAACGATTATCCCTTACACCTGCAACGAGACCACCATATAGTGTGAGAATGCTAAATATGTACTCAGAAGTCTTTAAGCGCTTTTACCCAAGCCAAAGCGTACTTCTCAATAATGTTGTATTTTAGTGTTGCATCCCTTATTGTCCGACTGAAAAATTCTATGGGTAGTTCATTTTTCTGATCCTTCTTCTGCATCAAGACTGCCGCTAAAGTATGTTCTGAGGCGAATGAAAATATGATAAAATATAAAGTATAGTTGGGAATGATTAAAGTAGGAGCAATATATAATGAAAATTTGACTGCATTGAAAGACTTTTTGGCATTTTCAAACCATCTTACCTCGCTGTCTTTTTTCAGCATGTCTGTCATCTCTCTCAAATGCTTAGTGAGGTTGGGGATGAATCTCCCTAGAAAGTTAATTTTCCCATTGAATGGCTGAATTTCTTTTTTGTTCCTTGAAAAATCTAACTGCTGAATAGCTTCAACTCTTGCAAGGTCAATCCAGATGCCATCCTTGGAAATGATGTGGCCCAGCATCTTACCTTCCTCCATGGTGAAAATACTCTTTTTAGGATTCAACAAAATACAAAATTTTCTGCATTTCTAAAAGACAATTCTTAGATGATGTAAATGTTTGTCATCAGATCTAGAAAAAAATGTGAGAATATCTAAGTAAATGACTAGAAAAACATTCTTTTCGTTGGCGAAAGCAATGTCCATAGCTCGTTGGAAATTTTCTCCTGCATTCTCTAATCCAAACGACATTTTGGCGTACATAAATGTACCCCATGGTGTTGTGAAGGATATTTTCAACTGATCATCCTTGTGCACTAAAATCTGATTGTAGCCTGAATATCCATCAAGCAATAACATTTTGGAAGATCCAACTACCCTTTGCAGGATGTGGTCCATCTTTGGCAGGGGATAGTTGTCCTTTAAGGACACTTTGTTCAGATTTCGGAAATTGCTACAAAGGTGAATCTCCTCGGTCTTCTTTCTCACCAACACGAGATTCAACATCCATTTAGAAAATCGAATAGGTACTATAATACCAGATTTGTAAAGCCTATTTACCTCATTTTCGATGGATTGCAACAACTTAGGATTAATCCTCCTCAGCTTCTGGTGAAATGGCTTTTGATCAGGTTTGATCGGTATAGTGTGTTGAATGATGTTTTTATCATACTCCTTCAAATTTGAATAGTCCCAAGCAAATACATTAGAAAATTTTGTCAACAAAGCAATATGCTTACTCTTTATCTTAGGAGAGAGAGTTTGATAATTTGACCATCTCGGGCTTATCCGCCGTGCCAAAGTTTACAGCCTCAACACTTGTTTTTGTAGGGACCATGGTGGGATTTCTAGCAACATCATTATGGTCAAATAACTCTTCCAAAGGTACAAGACCTCGTGGAATGTTATTGTCTTTCAACTCCGAAATTTCAACCTCTGTTGCTTCAATTTCCTGATCATCTTCATCACATGTATCATCAATATGGGAATTTAGAAATTCATCCTCCATCTGCAAAAAGTTATTGATCTGTTTGTCGTCCCAAAACACTTGCCAATATATCAGATTGTCAGGGGTAGCTGGGCGGTGTTTGACATGAATTGAATACTTTTTACCTGAATGAGTAGGAATTCTAACCATACTTGTAGTAGCAAGAGAATCAGCCATCATATTTTGAGTTCTAGGGATAAAAAATAAAGTATAATCTGAAAAAAGTCTTAAGAATGTCAAGGACAACATTTCTATAAGCTCGCATCCTTGGATGCTTGACCTGGTACTCCCCTTTTACCGGTTTAATTATTAACTCGGAGTTGCCATAAACTGAAATTCTCTTTGCTCCCATTTTTTTCAAAATTTTAAGGGCAACAATCAGTGCTTCGTACTTCGCCTCATATTTGAGCAATCAAAAGCCAATTTATAAGAACTTAATCTTACATTTTGATGCAAGGGGCGATGAATCCACATGTCGATTCCAACGCCTTCCTTCCCCAATGCACCATCAAACTCCATGGTCCAAAGACCTTCTTCCTCATCAGGAAACCAAATTTTTAGATGACTGATTTTTCTGATTTTCTAAAGGATGACTTACTCTCTCAAAAATCCGAGTTTTCACCACTGATTCAACAATCTCTTCGGATGAAATTTCCGGCTGCAAACTTTTAGTATCATTTTCCTCTTTTTCTGCAATTAAATCTTCCTGTACACTACCTATGACATCTGAAACTTCTGAAATATGAACATTTGACTATCATCATCAACTGAATTCAAATCACTATACAAAATGAAAGACTCTAGATCGGTATGTACAACATGGATAGGGTGATTATTTTGTCTTTCTTTGCTACTAATCATGAATTTCATCTTCTTCTCCTGGGATAGTTTTCTGAGTTGTCTAAATATCAATATAGTAGCATATGAAAAATCAAGTTGCAAGGTTCCTTTCAGCTTTTCCCCCCAAGATCGTGAAAGAAACATGCCAAACTGTGGAGGTATATCAGTGACCACTACATCCATCAATACATTTTTGGCTGGGATTTGGTCGAGGGACACTACTAGATCTTTGATAAGGCCAAGGAATTTGACTCTCCCCGAATCAAAGGAATACAAATCATGGTAAGGTCGAGTAATATCTAATCCTAGTTTGTCCATAATAGCTTTTGGCATCAGGTTATGTGAGGCACCAGAATCTAACATGGCATTATGGAGTATAAACTCATGGAGTTTCAAACTAAGATAGAAAGGAGGAACTTCATTATCCTCAAGACTTCCCTCTATAGCTGGACCAAATAAAATTGCAGGCTCATCATCGGCAACATTGACAGTATCTGACATTTGATCTACTTTCAACATCTTAGCAATCTGGAATTTGTACTTTTCATTATGAACTAGTTTAGTTAGAGGAATTGAAACCTTCAATTTGGCAATTTCATTCTCTAAGATAAACAGATTGGATTGTTTGTCTACCTCTTTTGCTGCAGTGTCTTTCCTTTTAGGCTGTCCTTTGGCTTGAGATTCCTTTTTCTGACTTTCAGTTTGAACCTCCTTGTCCTTCCTCACATTGCTGGTAGAAGCTTCATTATTTTTATCCCAACTCAGAATGACAATTTCTTTTTCTCTATTTTGATCTGCAAGAGCTGCTTCTTTATCCGATGTATCTTTTTGAACATTCTTCCTTTTCTGATGTAATGTGACAAGGACATTTCTTCTCCTCAAGTTGTATTGTTTCTGCAAATGATTGAGGGCATTATGATATCCCCTTTGATACTCTCCAGTTTGCATTGCCCATGAATCATCATTGGCAAGGACAAGCTGTTGATCACTTGGTGTTATTAATTCCTGAGAAAACTGATCTTCCTCAGTAAAAAAGGTAAGTGATTCATCTTCTTCAAAGAAATGATTAGCCTCGACAATTTCTTCTTCATCATCTTCTGGGCCTTGTGTGTAGTTTTGCTGAAATGGTGTTTTGATCTGTCCTTGAGGATCCTGATTTTTCTATTCTTTCTGCTTATTTCGGAACTGTGATTATTGTTGGCCCCTATAGTTCGGATTCCTTATCGAAGGCTCTGCTTGTCTATCAACAATATTCATTCTGTCCATCATCTTTTCCATTGTTTTAATAAGAGTGTCAAGGTTTACCTAGGAAGAAGAAGATGACTCCTCCTTAATGGTGACTTTCTTCTCAGGTTTCTCCGATTTGATTTTGGACTCTTTGATAAGCAAATTGGCTTCTACACTTACAACATCGCACTACATTTCTTCCAAAGTTGTCGGATCTCTCTCCTTAAGCTGATATGCCATGTCTGGATCGAAGGCATCAGGATAGTGGAGGAGGCTAAACCAAGGGGAGGTTTGATGTCATTAGGAATGGAATTATAAACCAGATTGAACCGTGTTGTAAACTCCTGCACTGGCTCGTTTGGATTTCTTTACATAGAATTGTACTTAGCCAAAATCTGTAATGGATTTTTCTTCTCCTGCCACCAGGCCAAGAATAACTCTATCAACAGCTGGGAATTATGGATGGAATTGGCTGCCAAACTATGAAACCTTTTCTTCACATCTCCTGAAAAACTTAGAGCTATGATTCTCATCTTTGCTTCCTCCTCATCAAACTCTTCAAGGTTAATAAAATCTATTAGTTTTTCAACATGTTGTTGAGCAGTAATCTCTGATGTTCCATCAAACAGAGGGAGTCTTTGACCATAGTTTTGAGGTAGGGCAAGAAGTTGACCAGGTAATAGTAAAGGAGCAAACCGTGCCATGAATAATGGAGGAAGAAGATGTACTACGATGGGTTGTGTAGGTATTACAATAGGCTGGGTTGATGAAGATGATGACACTAGCGGAGATAGTGGTAAACTGACAATGACAGACGATATAGCTGATGTGCTTGGAGACGAAGTAGAAGATGAAATAGTAGCCAGGTTTTCAAGCTAATATTGAATGTAAGCTTTGTTAGTAGTGATTTGAAGTTGGTCTGCTAAGCTTTGAAGTTTATCAAAATTTAACCACAGCTCGTGGTCAGTTTTGGAAAAGAGTGATTTAGAAGAAGGAATGTAGGAATCAAGCCTAATAGGGTCAAAAACCACTTCCAAAAGGGAAGAGTCAGATTTAGATCGAAACAAAGATTGCTCGAACTGAATATCAAAACAAATATATTCAACATGCAGTACTTGATCATGTAGAGATGTAGGTTTTACTAGTTTTCCAGGTTCACTTTTAGGAATGGGAGTTTTGGGTTTTTTAAGTAACTTCTCTGGATCATCGACAATAGTAGGTGGATTTGGGTCAGGATTTGACCTCGTGTATCTTTTGGGAGCCAAAGTTTTTACACCTTGAACTTGATGAGATTACTTAAATCAACCTTCCTTTGGATACTGGAATTTGTCACCCAGAACCAGTCTTGAAAGAACTAATGGAACTAACCCTAGGAATGATATGACAATTGTTTCCCCGATAACGACGCCAAAATTTCATCCCCCACAATGTCCCAAGCTGATAAGGAAATTGATGGAGGTAACCACAGACTAAGCTTTCAGTTTGGTAGCTAGCCCTACTAAACCAGAGAGGGCTCTCCCTATGGAATCCAGCCAAGAGATGACTGCATGATAAAGGATTTTAGGCTACATAGCTAAGCTCGGGTAGGTTTTGGAAAATTTAGGGTTTTTTTGCTGGATAAGGGAGAAAAAATAGGTAGCTAGGTCAGAGGGAGCTAGGTCTAGGCTTTGAGAATCAGATTTGCAGAGATGTAATGGGGCAAGGTAGGCACACACTTTAGCAATTTAGGGTTGTTGCTGTGTGTATGGGAGATAGGTAGGGATTCTAAACGAGCATGAATCTCATGAATTCGTTTATATCAGAATAAAAATGAACAATAATGTGAAAGCTTCTCCAAAACAGAGCATTACATTAATGAATTCAATTTATTATCTTACGAAACAAGCACATGAAACATGGAAATGGAAATGAAAGATACAATATATTCAAACTTATGATAAGAAGGAAAAACATTGTTAAAGCACATACCACAAGAATCCCACTACAATAGCTGTAAACTCTGTCTTTCGATTTCCAAAAATGTCAAATACAGGCTACAATGGTTCTCTCCTCAAATGTCCAACCCCTGGAAAATGATTCGCTTCTATCTTATATAGGAAAATGCAATATATGACATCTCATCAAGTTGAAAATTCTATTCAAGGCTCATCATAACTGTATTTGATGAGTCCTCACCTAAAACTGGGATAGTTGAGACAATTTCCACAATTTAGGCTAAAGTTTAGGAGAGAATATCTCCTCATTAATTACAATTTTCCTCATAAAGTGAGGAAAAAACCAACTAAGAAACCTAAAGTAACATTAATAAATCATAATATCTCGAGTTTTCCATCATTTAGTACTCAATAAGTTACCAGACTAGATGGGTCGTGCCAGAACCAAAAGGGTTGCGGCAGTCAACAAAAGGGTCGCACCAACATGCACCAAAACAGGGAATTTTTGAAGAAGGGTCACGCCTGTTTGAAGCCAATTTTAGGTATCTTCTTGAAGTCAAAATTTCAATCTAAAATAACGGTAAACTAGCTTTTTCTATCTAGTTTCCATAACATCTTGAATTTGGGAAAATGACCCATGGGAAGACCTCCAAAAACTCATTCTGCCAACCTTACTCAGAAGTGCCACACCAGTTCAAATTTAGTGGCAGAGACATGAAAAAGGTGAGGTTTTTTGAGTTTCTGATCAAAATGGGAATCTTTGATGCAAAACTAGGATTAGATTTTCCATTTACTCATCATAATTCATCCATCCATGTAGAAAAGACCTCATTTGTATGTCCAGGGAAAAGTTTCGCGCCTCAGCGCAGTGCTTCTGTGTGCCTTTTCTTGCAAAATTAAAAAAAAAAATCCAAATTGGTCCAAAAATTTCAAAAATTGTTCATTGCTATTATGGATGATAAGCTAAACATTCTTGGATGTTTTAGTCACCAATTTTATCCTTTTACCCCTTTCCTTGATTCCATTTGCTTGTCTTGGACCTCTTTCAATTTTGCTTTCATTTTCTTGATTCTGATTTGTACAATCTGGTTCCTTGTTTGATAGTGATGGGCCATGTACCTCAACATCTGATTGTCCCTGTTAGCTTTGTCAAGAATCTTCTCAATATGGCCATTGACTTTGCCTAGCCAATATTGTTTGTCCTCATTGATTTCCATAGCAACTCTGTCTTCAAGACTCAAACCCTCATTTAGTAGGTTTTTGCCTTTTTCCTTTTGCAATTTTTCTTTGAGACCCTTTGTCCTAGGCCTCTTCCTTCCAACCTACTTTTCTTGTTCATCATGCTCATCATGCCACAACACTGCTTTACCTTTGGACTCTTGCATACTAGTTTTAAACAAATCTTTTTCTAAAAGCAATTGTTTTGCCTTCAACTGCTCATTTTATTGCTCAAGGAAGGAAATTACGAATTTGGCTCTTGCCACATTGTCCAAAAGCTCCATGATATGAGAATCCTTCTCTTTGATAACTAGTTTCAGGGTTTGATGATCATCTTGGGACTCCAATTCCACTATGTGTATGTCATGATGGATAACCTCCTCATCTTGCAAATGTGATCCCTGTTGTGCTGATGTAGAAGGCTTGATCCCTTCCACAATCTGTGGAGAAAACACAAGCCTGTTTCCTCTTTGATATGTCTTGGTTACCTTAGGTCTAGGTGCCTCTGAAACTTTTGCCTGTTTGCTTGTTGAACCATGCTTCATTGACCTTGTGAGCCTTGACCCTGATGGTGTTGTTTTGCTAGGAGAAACAATGGGGCTAATGACAGGAGCGATTTTTAATTTATCCAAAAAGGTTTCCCAAGTGATTTGCTTGACTGAGAGCTGATGCATAACCACAATCTTTATCAAGTTATGTTGAAGCAAACTTGTGATATGACGCTATCCCCCCGTGTGAATTTTTCAGTCATCTTCACCACACTCTTAGACATAAAGTTGCGCAAATTAAGTGTTCTGATAGAGGTGAAGTGCATAAGTAACCTAATATGATACCTGTATAATCTGGAGAATCTACCTTCACATGTAAAATACTTCATAATAAGCTTCATTAGAGGGGCATACTTGTTAAGCAGATGTCTAAAAGTAAAAACATGTTCAAAAGTCTCTCTGACATTAGGTTTTAGGAACGTCTTATAATCACCAAGGGACAATTCCATGGATTTGAACCAACTGCCACGATGATTTGGAATACCTGTGGCTGAAGAAATAATACCTGCTGAGACACTGAACTCAATCCCTGCTATGACAACTTTATCTATGTTGAAATTTTGGGCAAAGGTGCTTTTCAAAGGGACATGAGAACCAAACTTTGTGACCTGCGCACAAAACTTCATACAACCAACATTTCTGAAACATTTTTGGGCAAATGGGGAAGCATTGATTTCTCTCAGGTTGGATGGCTCAAACCTTGAATGATGCCCTCCCTTGTGCACTTTCTTTTCTCTCTAGTTCACTCTCCATTAAATTTGTTGAAGGGTAAGACACTAGCCAGATGATGTTGATAAAATTGAAGTGGGATTTTTCTCAAAGGTGAAAACATAGTGGAAGGCTAGGGTTTGATGAAATCAATGGCAAATGAGTGGTGGAATGATAGGAGATTTTAAATTTAGGGTTTCATGGATGATAGGCGACATTGATAAATCAATAGAAGTTAGGTTTCATTCACCAAAAATTTGCTGGAGAAAACCTTGAGAAACAATCAACTCACATTGAGAAAATTCTTTGAAATGATGGTATAGATGGTCACTCACTGTTGGCAGAAGCTTTAAGAGTCCTTGAATGATCTTTGAAGTTGGAAGAAATCGAAAATCCCCTTAAAAACAAGAAGAAATCCCGATAATGTGAATTTCCCAAAGAGTAGCATTGTGGGTCGCTCTTGCTCAGAAAGGTCGCACTTCTTTTAAAAGGGTCGCACTTTTGCCACATAAAGGTCGCACTTCTTCCATAGAAAGGTCGTGCTCCACTCAGAAGGGTCGCACTCTTCCACAGAAAGGTCGCGCTCCACTCAGAAGGGTGGTATTTCACTTCAGAAGGGTCACATTTTACTCAAAAGGGCCGCATTTCTCTTAGAATACATCAAAACCCTCAATTTTCACAAAGTTTTCTTCCTACACAATAATAACTGAGAGATGCTTGGAACTTTGAAAGTGAAAATGAGTTAAACAACAAATAATCTTACCCTTTTAAACTTAAATTTGGACCCTTGACACTTTATGACCTTTGACATTTGAAACTTGGTAACTTTATGGCTTTTTGGAGACATTGGGTCACTTTGGAACTCTGAACTACAACCTTTGGATCTTGGAACTTTGAAGTAGTTATTACATATGAAAACATAAAATTACACTTGATATCAAATTTATTAGAGAGAATTTCTTATTACCACTCCTCGTTTGCCGTATTTTATGCATGAAATGAGAGCTTTAATGACTTTGAAACCCTAATGACCTAATGGAGACACTGAGCTGAACGAAGACCATGGTGACGTGGCTGAGATGATGATGATTTGTTCAATGCTGGCACATCCAACTAAGTGATGGCAGTGGTTGGACATGGAAATCTTGAAGGAGTGGAAATAACCCTAGACACACTAACCAGTGACCAAAATTTTTAATGAAAGACCTAGTGAAATGACAAAAACTTGACCTTAAATCCTAATGGACATTCTGAAAGAGAACATTTAATCACTGGTGGAAGGAAAAATTCACTAACACTAACAGGTTGGGTGAACGAGCCATCAAAGTATCAACATACACCCACCCATGTGTACAAGACAAAGTCCCTTAGGAAGGCTTACCAACTCTTGGTTATCTTCGCTTGCAAAATCCATGGTCAAGAGAGCACGAAAACCTTTCCTGAAGGGCAGGTAGTCTTATTGGACCAAGTGGTGAGCAATGGGAAGCCGTTCAACTGGTCAGATCTATTGGCTCGACAAGTGAAGGCCCATGTGGCACAAAATTGGAATCCACGCGAGGGTGAGCAAGCAAGATTCTACATGTCTGCATACTTACTGGATGAAATCTGCGCACATTGGTTTCTTGGCATGCAATGGACATGGACATCACGAGAAATTGTTGTGCACATCTATTGCAAGTTTCTTTTGGAGTGCAGTTATCGAGTATTAATATCACAACTAATTGGCTACTTCATCATCCAGCTTTACAAGCTTATCTTTGAAGAAGATCCACCTTGCATGTCACGAGAAGTAATGGAGGCAATAACAGAGATTGCAAATCAGTATGCCCCACTAGGTGACAACTTCATTAGATTGTTCGATGAAGAGAAGCGTCTACATGTTTTACCAAGGTATACCAATGAAAAACTTGTCATGCAAGAAGTGTTGTATCATCTCACCACAGGGTTATCAGAAGTGTTGCACAAGAAGAATAAATCACCATTGATCCAGGTGGATATTAGTGGCCACCACCTATTCCACCTAGACCACCCAGTCAGTTTCATCTGTTTCCTTGTTCATTTAAGCATTTACTATTTTTAGCAGTTTTTCGGGTCTTGAACTACTGAAGTAGTTTTGACCCCCTAAATGGCTTTTTTTGGGGTTTGAGGTAGACCCATAGCCATCGGTAGGGGCATGTGGCAAAACCTGTAGTACACAACGAGACCTTTCCAAAAAGGTATCGTATGTGCCAAACAAAGATAATAACGAGACCTTTCCAACAAGGTATCGGACGTGCCAAACAAAGGTAATATGACCAAGTTACAACCCCAAGAAGTTGGTTGCCCAACTGACCCCAACGGGGCCCACAAACTCTTGGTGTTACATCTCCTGGGGTTAGGGTTTTGGTTGTTTAGGGTTTTCTCATGTTTTCCAATAACAAATATGCCCTTAAGCCTCATTGTAACACAGTTCAGAGGCATGTAGCCACCACATCTCTTCTTAGAGATAAGCTACCATCACCTGAGATATCTTATTTCCATTCTATTTGTAAGCATAGTTCAATATTTTTCTATTAATGAAATGAAGTGTTTTTTTGTTGCATCTCTGTGTTTATGACTATATCTCTAAGTTGTTCCATTCCTGTTTAAGTTCATATCAGTGGTATCAGAGCGGTCTGTTTTTTCTTTGTTTTTCTTTGCATGTCTCCAATGAGGTCGGGGTATAAGGAGGTAGGGCTTGATTTGGTTGAACCATTGCAAAATCAACCTCACAAAACCTGATGACCTCTCATGGCAGAAGAAAGAAAATATGAGGCTGTAGGAGATCCTTTCTAAATGTTGCTCGAGGAAGCCCTCGAGCAACAGAGGAGCGCGATGATGGATAACTTTTCCTAGATCCTTTGACGACTACCCACAGGTGATGCATCTGATAGAGGCGCTACTCCTTTTAAGGTACAAGTTAACTTCGATATTCCCATATTCAAAGTCCTAATAGATGCAGATGCTGTAGATAAATGGTTAAATATATTGGAAGGATCTTTTTTAGTTAATGACTTTTCCAATCGGGAAAATATTACTTTTGCACTTCTCAAACTTTCCCCACACATTAAGGAATGGTGGGAAACCTACTGCGAACAAAAATATGAAAGTGAACCCTCGTTGTTTTCAGCCGCATCCACTTGGAATATTTTCTGAGATGACATCGAGGAACAATATTACCTTGTCGGAAGCTATGAAAACAAATTCATAAAGTGGACCACCCTACAGTAGGGAAGGGACCAATATGTGCCAAAGTTCACAAATATTTTCCATACCCTTTGCATGAAGTTGGGTATCAAGGATACTAAGTGAGATTTGGTGCTCATGTACCGCGACTGTCCATACAAGTGCATCCAAGGCAAGATGGAGTTCCTAGACATTTCCTCGCTCGACACGACGTATTGGAACGTTGTCAAGATTAAGCATAAGTTTAAATAGAAGAAGCGTGAATTTCGATCTACACATTCAAAGAAAAGAAAAGACGTCCCCAAACCACAAAACAAAGGACCAAGCCAAGGTTGGGGTACCCAGGACAACCTGTTGAAGCCGCAAGCAAAGAAAGACACCACGAAGACGAAAAAGGACATGGGAAAATAGTGTGAGTTCCATAAGAGCTCCACTCACAATACAAGTGAGTGTCGAGCCAAGCAGTCATTAGTGGCCGAGCTAAAGGCTTCCGAATCAGACGTAGGTTCCAACTCTAAATCAAAACCCGATAAGGGAACTGAAAAGGGATGTAGATCATTGATGTGGAGCCCAGTGCCACTGTGGCCACCACTAAGATCCATAAGATTGAGCTTGAAGATCTAGAGGAGGGGGAACACCTCTTCCACTCATAGATGTGGGTGAAGGATTCTCTGCCACAGTTCATTGTTGATAGCGAGAGCCAAAAGAACCTCATTTCAGCAGACATTATGAAGCGGTTGGGCCTAAAGACTACAACACATCCACAATCGTACACCATTGGGTGGCTTCACCAAGGATGATATCTTCGCAACAACCATCAATTTCATCTTCCCTAAAACATAAAGCCCTTCAAAGATGAGGTACTATGTGACGTTTCTCCTCTTGAAGTTTTTGATGTATTTTTAAGAAAACGATACTTGTGGAAGCAACATGATGTATATGAGTTTAGACCTTGCTCTGTGATTATTACTTTGGCTAATAAGTTGTACAGGATATCAGAGGTAGCCCCACCAACCGCCATCTCTTTAATCACTGCGCCACGACTTCTAGGCAGGGCTCCTCTGCACAACAACAACAAATGGGTAAGGCCATGGAGGAATACAGGGATATTTTCGCCTCACCCACAGGGGTACCTTTGCACTATCAGGTTAATCACTCCATCAATCTAACCCTGGTCGTGTAGTAGCCCAATGAATCGATCTATCGACGCTCTATTATGGAGAATGATGAGATCAAGAGGAAAATTCAGGAGCTATTGTATAAAGGGAACATCAGGCCAAACTCATCACATTTTGGGAGATCAATTGTATTGGTACACAAGCAAGATGGGACTTGGAGGCTCTGTATTGACTATCGAGCTGTGAATGAGATCACTGTCTAGAATAGGTACCCAATCCCGCGGATTGATGACCTTTTGGACTAGCTCAAAGGCACCAAATATTTCAAAAAGATTGAGTTGAAGTTAGGTTATCACTAAGTGCCTATCGAACCCTTTGATGTGTGGAAGATTGCCTTCAAATCCAAGGAGGGCCTTTTTGAACGATTGGTCATGCTGTTCGGATTGATGAATGCCTCGACAACCTTCATGAGATTGATGGATGACATCTTGCAGCCCTTCACCAATGCATTCGTGGTCGTGTATTTATATGACATCTTGATCTTCAACTAGAGTTGGGAGGAGCACCTCCACCATATTCAACAGGTCCTTCAAATCCTGCGACACCACAAGCTATGTGCTAAGTTGGAGAAATGCATCTTTGGCCTGACCTAGGTTCAATATCTGGGATAGATCATTGATGAGTGGGGTGTACATGTGGACCCATCTAAGATACAAGTCATTCGCGATTGGCCAGCCCCAACCACTCTAATAGAGCTCTGCAACTTTTGGGTTTTTCCAATTTCTACCGTAGGTTCGTGCTGGAATTCTCTCATATCACTTGGCTTTTAAGGCAAGTCACCAAGTGCAGAGCGAAAGAAAAGTTTGCTTTGGAAAACCAACAAAAAGACGTTCTGTGAGTTGAAGAATTGCCTCTGTTCTACACCATTGCTCACATTACCAGACCTGCAACAACCATTTGAGATTGAGACAGATGCCTCCGACTATGCTATTCGTGTAGTTCTTACTCAACATGGGCATCCAATGGCTTACAACAATTAGACACTTTCAGACAGTCTGAAAGTACCCCACATACGACAAAGAAATGTATTCTGTTGTGCATACTTTCCGTCAATGGAAGCATTACATTCTGGGGAAGGAAACGGTCATCCACACAGATCACCAACCTCTACAGTTCATACCGACACAAGGGAAGTTGTAGAACCATCACCATAAAAAATGGTCCACCTATCTGCAACAATTCCATTTGAACATTAAGTATAAGAAGGGCAACACCAATAACGTCATTGATTGCCTCAGCTGACCACCGGTCATTGCGCTGATCACTGTGCTCAACTCCTGCGGGCACGAGACATCGGGGTGGCCGCATATTTACAAGAATGATTCAGAATTCAACAACATATACCAGACACTCCTGGAAGGGAAGTGTTGACCACTACGTTTCAATGACCCATAGAAGTAGACCCAATTTTTTCGCAAAAAGGATAGCTCCTGATCGATGTGTCCATGTCATTCAACTATCATCATCAGCTCGATTATCATGTTATAATGTAAACCCATTCTGCATGTATATGATGTAAATAACCTCAACAGATTCGTTTCATGTATGTAATTGCCTAGGTAAACCTACTTTTCTGGTGACGACCTACATTCTGGGAGTTTTTTTGTCTCACCAATCCCTTCTCAAATGGTCGGCAGAGTTTTCCTTCAGTCTTACCCCAAATCTAGAATGTATTTTGTCACTGGGATCTTAGGCGAGTCCTAGTGTTATAGATCGAGTCTATGTAAAAGTGATTTGAGAATAATCCTAACTATTTGGTTAGGTTATTTTATTATAAATTGCTTGGTTTGCTGGATTATATTTGTGTCGCAGAAATGGGTAGTCTGTGAGGGTCTATTACAAGTGGGTTTTCTCCCTTATGATATAAAACATATGAAAATTATGATGTAAAATGTCTTGGGGGTTGGAAAAATAATTTATCTCCTCATAGGTTAATTAATTAAATTTTATGGCAAAAAATTAATTAAAATCCTAAGCCATAAATATAATTAATTCTAGGTCCTAGGTAAATTTAAATTCTCCAAAGACAAAATTCATCAGTCCTTAAAATTCAAATTTTAAAAGGTTTCGGGACTAAGACAAATTAATTATTTTGCTAAATTTTAGGCCTTTGGTCCCTAGGGGTTAAGTGAAAGTCAATTTTTTGAGGAAATGAACTCATAAATTTTTATTTTCAGGTTAATTAAAATGCATTTAATTGAAAATTTTGAATTTCCTCAAGAATTTAATATTTCGACGGATGAGATTAAAAGAAATTCTAATCCTCATCAACAATTGAGATTGCTTTGACAAGGATCACTCAAACTAGCTGTTGGAAGATTTATCTTTAAATAGGAGGTCATTTGTCAGTTGATCCATCTGATATTTGAGTCGTGTGCTAAGCGAAAATCTCTCGTGTAATCTTTTTTTTGAATAATAAAGAAAGACTTTGGGGTTAATCTTTGCCAGTGTTACTCTTCCTGGAAATACTGTAAGATGTGTCGTTTTTCATGCATAATTTTTTTTAGCCATTGATGATAGCTTCTAAAGAGTGATTTGAGTACAGGTATCTTGTCCAGTTGATGGGGTTTATATTATAATTTAAATTTTGAATGTAATAGCAGATATCTCTATTTATCTGAATTTTATTATTGTTTTCTCGCTCTATTTTGATGGTTGAATTGAGTTTTGCAAGAAAGTCTTAACTTTTAGATCATTGGGCATTAGAGGAAGTTTTAGTTGAACAAGCCAACTCTCGATCCATGTTTTCTGAAGAGCCAAATTAATTTGATCTCGGGCTTATCACAATATTTTTATTGGTGATGCATGAAGGGTTTTGAGCTAAGCACCTTCTTTAAAATTTTTTTTTTTTTTTTTTTTTTTTTATTTTTATTTTTTATTTCTCTATGTGCGAAGTTGAAAAATCTAGCTGTTGAGAGGCTTAGATTATCAGATCTAGGAGCAGAGTTGGACTCACATTCCTTAGAGCAGATAGATCTGCCATTCCTGTGCATAGATCTGTAAAGTTGTTTGGGTTTTCTGACTTGGGTTTCTCGGGTTTCATTTCCTTTTGTATATCCGGGTTCTGGGTGTTTTTGTTTTCAGTTACAGGTTGCAGATTTGAAAGTCAAATTTGATTTGAAAAGATCTAGGCCATGGAGGGTAAGATTTGGCCTCAAAACCAAATTTTACAGGGGCATTATTTTTGCAGTGCAAGGATTTTATTTTTTTTTAATCTGGAAATAATTTTACGAGAGTTTTATTGATAAATCTGAATCATAAGTGTGAAATTCGTTTTTCTGGGTTTATCTGGAGTTTGGGCTATAGTTTCTCTGCTTCTTGAGGTTTTCATATTTGTTTGCTGCTTAGGGTTTTTCCAACAAGAATTTTTCTTTTTTTTTGGGGTTTTGTTGCCTTGGGTTTATTCCTCTCCCTTGCTGCCCGAAATTGTTCTATTTCTCTGCCATACGTTGTTGTAGCCTCCCTTATCCACTACTCTCTTCAACCCACAGATCCTTTCTTCTCCACGCATTCCTTTCCAGCTCCTTCCATACTTCTGTTGCCTCATCCATAAAATGTTACCTGATCCACTACATTTTTCTTTTCCTCCAACGTGCATTCTCCTCCACCCATTCGCATCTATAGTTACCTCAAATGCAACTTTCTTTCGTTGTGTTATTCCTCAAATCCATCCTTACCTCCTACGTCTTCCTCCCGCGTGCTCTCCCCTCGCTGTTCTCCTTCTCCCTTACACCATCTACCTGCAAAGACGCATCGAACCTTTGTATCAATTTAAATTTCATGGTTTGTTAAAGTTTTTGGATCTTTAGAAATTTAATTGCTAAAATATTTTTCATCTATTGAAATTGATCGTCATTGCTTGAATTATTTTATGTGTGTTACATGTTAGATATATTGCGAATATTTTCAAGTAATTGTTAAAATGCTCTGTCGTTGAATTGTAATAGATTACATATCTTTGTTTCCTAAGGCAAGTATTTATTTATTTATTTTTATTTTTTTAAAATCTATTGACATTGATATTAAATTGCAAAGAAGTTCTTGTTCTCTTTGAGCTATAAGTGTATCAGAAAGATTTGAAATAAGCTTGTTGTTTGATTGTAATATTTTCAGGAGTTTATCTTTAATTCTTCATCCATAAAGAGAACGTTTCATTTTGGTAATTGAGAGCTTTTGCAACACAAGTGTTTCTAATCCTCAAGTCTAGCTTCATCCCATCATCTGGTGCATTTGCATATAGGATAGATTTGCATAAATAAAATTTACTTCCAAGCATAAGTTTGGTCGATAGAGAGATAGGTATCCATCCACCTTTGCTTGAGAAGCTTGCCTTAATAATACTTAAAACAGTGACCTAGTAGTCATTAGAGCCACAGCTCTTTGCAGTGCCGGAGGTATCGGGTATGTTAGATTTTCAGGAGAGGTATTGTTAATCACACCTTAGTGTGTTTCACCTTATTTTTTGTCTACCAATTACTACGAAATCAGGCTCAACACAGAAAGGATTGAAGGATTCACATTTAAGTAGGCATTTAACTAAAATTAACCAAGATTCTTGAATCACACATTAGCTTTAGGATCTGCATTTCATATAGGATAGTCATTCATTTAAGAAGCAATTGTTAATCGATTACTTGGTCTTAATTTCCCTAGCAATATCGTTGATTCTATAAGGCATTAGTATCAATCATTTAAAATCTAATCAAATCCTATAAGTCTTGCTAAATCTTAATCAAGTACTTGATTGCTTCATTGTGTCTCTCGTATTGGTTGGTTCCCAACTAGTTCTTCTTCATTCCATTTTCCCATAGGGTCTACCCCCCTTAGCTTGTTGTAGGGAGAAAACTTAAACGGAGAGATTGGGGATCAGGTTGACAGCCCCCGATCTGAGCCATTGTCGTGGTGCCTAGACATTCTGTGCGACAACAATTTTGGCACCGTTGTCGGGGATAAATTATTTCCTGTCATTGGTCCTCACGACATTCTTTTAATCATCTAATCTTTTCATCTTCACTCATTTATTTTCATCTCATTTTCATCATATCATCTTCTGTGTCTAAGTTAGATTTCTGTATGGGTGGCAACTCTGCTTCCATCATCTTCTACATGGGCATGTACTAGGAGGAATCCAAGTAGCTTGGCTAATCCTGCTCCGGATCCTGAAAGGGTTCTCAGAGCTAGATTACACAAGCTCTCTTCTCGTACACTCCTTGAGAATCTCGACCAGGAAGCTCTCTCTAATATCCATTCACTCTTTTTGAATCCTCTCGTTCCAGAAATCATGGATATCTATTAGACTCTTAACTTTACTAACATCTAGGGTTATCCCCATAACCTTCATAATGATGGTCTAGACAAGCTACCAGCCTTCCAAGTAAATAATGTGATCACTGTTAAAAATCATTTATATGCTTCTCAAATTGGTGGGATAAATTTGCTCTGGCTAAAAATTATGAGGATGTGCAAATGAAATGATTAATCTTAACCCTTGAGCAGGATGCTATGGATTGGTTTAGGGATAGGCCTGATCATAGCATTGATTCATATGATTCCCTCCTTAATGCTTTTAAAGAGAAATTTGGTGATAAGAAAGAAGATCGATTTCTAGCAAAAGCCATTAATGTCATTAAAAAGAAGGAAAATGAGACACATGAAGAATTTAATATAAGGTTTAATAGTATGCTTAAAGAAATATCTACTGATACAAACCAACTGAGAAAATTCTTCTTGAACACTATCTCGATGCTTTCAATCCTGACATTTCTTATGAACTGAGAAGGTCTAACCCTGGGGATTATAAGGCTTGTCAAATCACAGCTGAAGAGTTGGAAAAAGATAAGAAGGATTATGTAAAATATAAAGTTCCTGGGTCTGATAGATATTTTGTTAAAATAAAAGAACCTAAAGGAAAAGAAAAGGAATTTGAAGAAGAATCCACACAAAAATTTCTTAAGAAGTTAGAAAATATGGAGTTAAATCAAGCTAGGATGATTGCTGATCATGCTAAGGAGATAATTGCATTACATAGTAGGTTGATTCAAATGGAACGAGCTCAAATGCATCAACCTAGGGGTCAGAATAATAATAATAATAATAATCAAAATAATAATTGGCAGAAGAAAGGTCAATCTAGTAAGCAGAGACCACCTAATTTGCTTGAATCTACTAAGTTGGTTGATGAAGCTCCACCTTATTGTCAGGCTTGTGATGCTCTTCATGAGGAGGCTACTTGCCCCATGGTTAAAAAGATTTTGGATAATGGAATGTTTGGGGAAAGTAATAAAATAAATGTAGTGGGTAAAGAGTTTTCTTTGTCTATGGAAGCTTGGATGGAAGTTAAGGAAAACAGTCAAGATGTTAGGCCTTCCACATCAAATTTTAGTGTAAATAATTTTGAGCATGAAAATGATATGATGGTTAAATTATTTGGTGGAAGTCCTTCTCCAGAGCAAGTCATGGAAATTTCTAAAGGTAAGGGTTTAACTTATCAAAGAAGGGACAAATATCAAAGTGGGAATCAAATTCCTCCTCGAAGTTTTAACCCGGGTTCAAACTCTGGATTAGATATTGATTTGGAAAGTTGGTTTAGTAATGTAAAAATCGGGGTTCCTGTTCCCCAGATTGCGAAGATTCCTTCCCAAAGGGCTAAGTTACTAAAAGCTATTGAAGCTCCTCAAGTGAATGTTTCTTAACAGAAGGCACCTGAAGCTGATTATCAGGATGATCCTATATATTTGGAAAGTTTGGATTTAGATAACAAGGATCATCAGCCATTCTTTATTACTTTGATGGTTAGTAGATATAAATTAAATAATTGTATGCTAGATTCTGGTGCATCAGCTTGTTTCATGACCAAGAGGGTCATGGAACAACTTAATTAAGAGTTTCTAGGCCTTACTACAATATATGTGCCATGGATTCTAAGAAGATTGAAGTTCATGGGTTAATCAAGGATTTACAAGTTCATTTATTGGTTTACCCTGACATTATGATTGTTATGGACATTGTTGTTATTAATGTGCCTGATTCTTAGGGTATGCTTTTATCTAGAAAATGGATCTCTGATCTAGGAGGGAGTATTCAAATGAATTGGTCATATGCTATGATTTCTTCTCCTAGAGGTGATGGGTTTGTAAGACTTAATAGAGAGCCTGAGAGAAGATTTCATGTTGAAGATCCTAAGAGACCTGATAATGAGATAATTAAAGAGCAATCTGACATTGGGAATTATGCTTATTCTGTCTAATTCCATAGTTCTTCCCGATGATAAGGTTGATAAAAAGATTGGGGATCTCAAGGATAAAGTTTGGTACATGTATTTTGATGGTGCATCGTCTACGCATGGTAAAGGTGCAAGAATAGTATTAAAATCTCCCCTTGGTCATATTTTCAAGTTTTCCTATCGATTGGAATTTGAACCAACCAACAACGTTGCTAAATACGAAGCTTTATTGTTGGGTCTTGAGTTGGCAAAGGATTTAAGAGTTAATTTGCTTAGCATCAAGGGGGATTCTAACTTAGTTATCAGGAAAATAAAAAATAAATTTACATGTAAAAATCAAAGGTTAAGGAATTATCGAATTGTTGTATGGGATACTATGGAATACTTTGATGCCCTTGACCTTGAAGCCATCCCAAGAAAACAGAATAATTTTGTAGATGAGCTTGCCATAGCTTCTTCTACTTTGTAGTTATGTGATGGGTTGATCAAGGATAATATAAAAATGGAAGTTATATTTAGGCCTTCTATTCCAGATAACTCAGAGCATTGGCAAGTTTTTGATGATGACAAACAAGTGATTCATTTTCTTGATAAGTTGGATGAGTTTGAAAATTTTCGAATAGATTCTAAGGAGGATGGATCTAATGATTATGAAGATATTATAAATCCCACTCCTAGGAATGTTGTTTCTTTAGAACAACACTTTGATTAGCATGATTCCACAAAGATGAAAGAAGAAAATAAAATGGATCCAAGCGAATTCATCGAGGTAAACATTGGTACCTCTTGTGATCCCAATATTATCAAAATTGGTAAGGGTACTAATGATGAAGAAATGAAAAAGTTAATTAATTTCTTCGGGAATATCGGGATGTTTTAGCATTTTCTTATGATGAATTAAAAGGTTAAAGGGAAGATGTCATGGAGCATACTATCCCCTTGAAATATGAAAATGCCAAACCCTTTTGTCAAAAGCTTAGGAAAATAAATCCTAAGTTAGCCCCTTTGGTACAAAAGGAGCTTTCAAAGATCTTGCAATAGGAATTATTGCTCAAACAAGGCATTCAACATGGTGCTCCAACTTGGTGATTGTTAGAAAAAAGAATGGTAGAATTAGACTTTGTGTCGATTTTTGAAACTTTAATCTAGAATGTAAGAAAGATAAATTACCCTTTGCCAAACATGGAGACTATGTTGCAAAGAGTAACTGGTTCTGGAATGATGTCATTGCTAGATGGTTTTTCTGGATATAATCAAGTATGGGTTAAGGAGGATGGTCACAAAACTACATTCAACACACCATGGGGTATTTTCGAATATATTTGAATGCCATTTGGGTTAACCAATGCTAGGGCTACGTTTCAAAGTGCTATGGATTATGCCTTCAAGGGTTTAATTTGGAAGATTATCAAAATTTATCAGGATGATCTTACTGTTTTTTCTAAGGATGGTATTAGTCATATAAGTCATCTTAGGCAAGTTTTTGATAAATGTAGAGAGTATGGGATTTCCTTAAATCCGACTAAGTTTGTTTTTGGAGTAAGTAAAGGGAAATTACTTGGTCACATCATTTCTAAAGATAGAATCAAGATTGATCCTGAAAGAGTTGAGAAAATACAAAAGATTCCTCTCCCCCATAATCTTAAATCTCTTTTGTCTTTTCTTGGAAAAACAAATTTTCTTAGAATATTTATTCCAAATTACATAGAAGTAATTAACCCTATTCAAAGTCTTTTGAAAAAGGATACATATTTTTTATGGAAAGAAGATGGAAAAAAATGATTTTTAGGAAATCAAAGGTGCTATTGCAAAAGCTCCTATTTTAGTTAGTCATGATTACTCAAAGGATTTCATTATTTTCTCTTTCGCTTCTGAAGATACCATTGTTGGTGTCCTATTGCAGAAAAATAAGGATGGTCACGAGCAACCTGTTTCTTTCATGAGTAGGGCGCTTCAAAATTCTAAATTAAATTACACTACCATAGAAAAGCAAGCCTATGCCTTAGTCAAATCTCTTAAGCATTTAGAACTTTTGTGGGCTATTCCAAAATCATTGCTTTTGTCCCACATTCTGTGGTTAAAGATATATTAACTCAAACTGATTGCTTAGGGACTTGAGCTAGGTGGGTTACTAAAATACAAGAATATGATTTAGAGATTAGACCCACCAAGTTAGTCAAAGGTCAAGGCTTGGCTGAAATGATGACCGAAGGTAATGAGAAAACTCTTGATTTGATTTGTCTTAATGATTCATCTTCACCTGAGCTGCAAATATTAGGAGAGCATGAGTGGTACAAGGACATTATTTATTACTTGTTAAATTTTACATGTCCTAACCATTTAGTCGCTCATAAGAGAAGGGCTCTTTGATTAAAAGCCACTAAGTATTGCCTCATGAAGGATGACCTTGGATGGAGAAATCCTGAGGGCATAGTACTTAGGTGTATTAATGAAATTGAGTCCAAGAAGTTAATTTATGAGTTTCATTTGGGATTTTGTGGTGGTCATTAAGTTGCTAAAATTACTGCCCACAAAATTCTGAGAGCTGGTTATTGTTGGCCTTCGATTTCTTCTGATGTGCATAATTTTGTTAGAAGTTGTCAAGCCTGCCAACTATTCACTGGGAAACAGAAGCTTGCTTCCCTGCCCTTACAACCTGTGGTTGTGGAGGCACCTTTTCAGCATTGGGGTTTAGACTTCATTGGGAGGTTTCATGAAAATTCTAGCAATGGCTACTCATGGATTTTGACTACTACTGATTATTTCACTAAATGGGTCGAAGCCATCCCTGCTAAGAATTCCACTCAAAAAGTTATTATGGATTTCATTGAAAATAATATCATTACTAGATTTGGTGTCCCTGCTAAGATCACTACTAATAATGCCAAAGCTGTTAGTTCTTCAAAATTTTCATCTTTTTTTTTTTTCTTCGAGTATGGCATTGTCTTATCTCATTCATCTAATTACTATCCTCAGGGTAATGGACTTTCTGAATCAAGTAATAAAAATTTCATAACCATTATCAAGAAGATAGTAGGAGATAGTAAGTGATCTTGAGACAGTAAAATCAAGTATGCTTTATGGGTAGATAGGATTACTAAAAAGAAAGCTACTAATAAAAGTCCCTTTGAATTAGTTTATGGCTTGGATGTAATTTTACCTATGCAAATGAAATTGCCAGCTTATCAACTCCTTTAACATTTTTCTACTAATAAAGATGTTGCTCAAAATAGAATTGATCAGATTGTGGAGTTGGATGAAACTCATAGGACAACTTTTGATAATATGTGTAAAAGTCAATCTAACATTAAGAAAAGCTTTGATAAATCGTCTCGATCTAGATCTTTGCAGGTTGGAGATATGGTACTCCTTTGGGATCGTAAGAATCAAAATCCAGGAAAACATAAGAAATTTGACAGTTTGTGGCTGGGACCATACATTATTCGAGCCATTATTGGGCCAAATTCATTCCACTTGAGCAGATTGGATGGTGAACCACTTGACTTACTTGCAAATGGCCAAATGCTCAATCTATTCTTCAAAGATGACATCTGATGTCACTGGGCATCCTTTGTATTCTATGTATAACCGTACACCTTGTCATTTCATCATTTCATCTATGTTTTAGGATTAGATTTACTTTTCATGTTACTAGATAGTTAATAAATGAAGAGCTTATATCTTTCATGTGCTTAATGTTATATGATGATTTTTTAATGGATGCTACTTATGTTATATTTTGTGTTGCATGGATTCAAATTTTGGATTCTCACATTCCTCTGGTGCAACAACATGTTCCCAAGTAGAGCCAAATGTTAACCACTACGTGTCAGTGACCCATAGCAGTACACCCCATTTTTTCACAAAAAGGATAGTGCCTGATCGATGTGTCTGTGCCGTTCATCTATCATCATCAGTCTGATTATCATGTTATAATGTAAACCCATTTTGCATGTATATGATGTAAATAATCTCAGTAGATCCGTGTCATGTATGTAATTGCCTAGGTAAACCCACTTTTCTGGTGACGACTTACATTTTGGGAGGTTTTTTGTCTCACCGATCTATTCACGGACTGTCGGAAATTTTTTCCTTCAGTCTTACCCCAAAGCCATAATTATTTTGTCATTGGTTCTTAGGCGTGTCTTAGTGTTATAGATTGAGTCTATGTAAAAGTGATTTGGGAATAATCCTAACTATTTGGTTAGATTATTTTATTACAAATTACTTGGTTTGCTAGATTATATTTGTGTCGTAGAAATGGGTAGTCTTTGAGGGTCTATTACAGATGGGTTTTCCCCCTTATGATCTAAAAGATATGAAAATTATGATGTAAAGTGTTTCGAGGGTTGGAAAAATATTTTTTCTCCTCATAAGTTAATTAATTAAATTTCCTTGCAAAAAATTAATTAAAATCCCAAGCCAGAAATTTAATTAATTCTAGGTCCTAGATAAATTTAAATTCTCCAAAGGCAAAATTCGTTGGTCCTAGGTAAATTTAAATTCTCCAAAGGCAAAATTCATCAGTTCTTAAAATTCAAATTTTAAAAGGTCCCGAGACTAAGGTAAATTAATTATTTTGCTAAATTCTAAGCCTTTGGTCCCTGGGAGTTAAGTCAAAGTCAAATTTTTGAGGAAATTAACTCAAAATTTTTATTTTTGAGTTAATTAAAATGCATTTAATTGAAAAAATCAAATTTCCTCAAGAACTTAATATTTCGATGGATGAGATTAAAAGAAATTTTAATTCTCCTCAATGATCGAGATTGATTTGATGAGGATCACTCAAACTAGTCGTTGGAAGATTTATCTTTAAATAGGAGGTGATTTGTGGTGGGCCCCATTATTGTAGCAATAATGCTACAACTCCTGGGGCTTCCTATCTCTAATTTTATCAACCCGGTAGTTCGTACAAACTTGGAAGTGACGGTGCTGTATGCACAAGTACTAGCTCTTGTCGCAGCTGTCACTTGGTCAGTTGGCACAAGTCTGCTAGGGCTCAAGCCAACTTCTATATGCTCTCAGAAGAATCTTTCTAAATGATGGACGAAGGCTATCTCAAGGGAAATTGATCTACTTTGCAAAAATGAACTGAAATCCAACCAAAGCATGGAAACCCTAGTAAACCCTAATCTGACTAGTTTAATCTCTATGGTGCAATGGTGAGAGTGCAAATGTCTAAAAATGATGCCATTACTTCTAATGATGTGAAATGCATGAACTCAAACTACTTCCATGAAAAAGAACATTGTTTTTGTATTTTTGCTTAAGTGGATGGAGTGATTATGAATTTGCTTCTTATTAGGGTTTGGCTGTGCAGAGGTGGTGTGAAGGGAGAGAAATCTTGGGAAAGGTCAGGAGGGCTAGGAGAGGTCCCTAGCATCGGTCCACAGAAGTCTACAACATTCAGGTGCTCGGCAACCAAGTTTGCAGGCTTCTACAGGATGTCTGCAGGGGATCCTATAGGAAACTAAGGAATTCTACAGGAAATCTGCTAACTTCTACAGGATGTTCTACCGTGGGAGTTTTGGGTGATGGTGAGGTGATGGAGTGGTATGGGTGGATAGGTAAGGTGGAGATGGAGCTTGTGATGACTTAGGGGCAGAGAAATGAGATGGAGAGGGAGTGCACGGAGTTGGTTGGTGAATAGAAGGATGGAAACAACGAAAGGTCAAAAAGATGGAGCTACGTGGGCAATGGAAGAGTTGGAAGGTGAACGAGCTGAACAGAGGTCGAGTAGGTGGATTTAGGTGTGGTTAAGAAGAAGAAGAAGGAAGTGGAATGATATTGAGCAGTGTAAATAAAACAAATTACTTATGTCTTGCACCAAAAACGAGAATCCATTAACCTGTGCTATTAAACCAATGAACAGCAATGTAAATCATGAAGAAAAGTCGTGCATGGAATTGTAATGAAGAAGTATGGCTCAAGAGAAAAATGCATGGAAGGATCCACGATTAAAACGACTGTGTTGCAGCTTGCATAAAAGTGGAAAAAGACTGCGTTTTTTTGGTGGTTGGTATAGACTGCACCCCAATCCCTAAACAGAGATGGCAGTGGAGGCACTAACAACCTTTTCTTGGAGCTCCAGTGAATTACAAACCTCTTATCCTAATCTAAGCAACTGAAAGTAATTTAACCATAAGCTAATCCTACTCACTCTCATTAAAGAAATCAAATCAGCAGACTGTGTTCTTGCAATGCACATCAAACAAGGAAAAAAAGTGTTGGAAAGAAAGGCAAATAACACTACAAGAAGAGGAGATCTATTGCTCTCAGGTTGGGCCCTAACCTGAGAGCTATAGCTCCCTTAAAAGCTCAGAATTAGATCCAAATCTGCTTGCCTTTATTCATAATCAGAAGTCTAATGTCATGCCAAAACTGGCTTACAAGAACAAACACCGAGCTGTGCTCAGAAATTACAATATCAGTGCAAAAGTTCAAAAAGCTCCTAACAAAGGCTACGGCCTTCATATTTATACAAAATGAAGATCAAGCTGGCTTCCTCCATTCGTGGAGCTTGGCTGTCCAACTGAAAGTCAAACTGCTGTAAAACTGCTGATCCTGTAGAACGTGTTGGCTGCCTTTAAGCTCGGTGGGGAGAGCTGTTGGAGCTCGGAGTTAAGGTGAAAATCACGAGGAAGGTCACCAAGACCGTGGACAACCTCCCTATGAACCTGCAATGTCACCTTTGCTGTCTCCTTGTCTCCTTTTGCGTGGTCTTTTGCTCTCTTTAATGCCAAAAACCTGAAATCATCATTTATTAGCCACATAGATATAATGCCTGCCCTTCTTCCTACAAACAACACGAATATACTAAGAAATGAATGCATAAGTGATAAAATATGAATGGTTGAACAAGGTAAGTAGGCCAATATGAGCCCAAATTGTACCAAAAATTGGGGCTCATCATCACCCCCCAACTAAAATATTTGCTCATCCTTGAGCAACTTTGCTCCAGGTCCTTGTCCTTGGCCGAGAACTAGGGCCCGGAGCATGCTCTTCCTTTCCTGTTCTTGGTGGTCGTGCCTCTTCTGCCCCTGGCGGTGACGAGGGTGGTGCCTCCTCCCCCTTTCCTGTTTCCTTGAGCCGGGCTTCGGAATCCGATTGGCCTATCCTTCTGTTGTGGGGGAAAGTATCCAACTCGGAATGACCCTAACCCACTCTAAGGGTGACAGTTCCTTAGCAACAGCTGAAAGAAAAGTTATCTAAAGTTTCTTCTTTATGACATGCAAGAGATAAAAGGGAGAGATCCACTTACCGATGTCTTGCGCAAATGGTCGATCCAATCTCCTTTGTTTACCGCTTGCTCCCAGATCCAAGTCTTTGCACGGGCCCAGCTACACGAGATCCTGCAAACGAGACAAAGAAAGGAAACTACAAGAGGCATGCATTCATAACTGATTCAAGGATTAGCATAAATCAAATACGCGAGTAAGACAATACGTCATTGAAACACATGCGAATAGAAGAACCTCAAATGCTTTATTAATATATGGAAGTAAGGTTCAGGCGGTGATACAACCATGAGAGGTCCAATCCAGCATCACCTTCCCGACGGAGAGAAATCTCTTCTTCACCTCCCTCAAGCAATCACCCAATGCTCACAACTGTAAACCAACAGCAATTCTTTGCACTAAATTCCCGCCTCCCAGATCCCATGGGATGAGATCCTTATATAGGGTTTTGGAGTGAAGATAAGTCAGCTTGATGTGTGACTTGTTGTCCTCTTCAACTCCAGTTGTTCTTCAGTTCTTCACTCGGAGTTTCTGTCTTCCACTTGGAGTTTTAGAAGCTCTTAACTCATCATTAGGCGAATCTTATCATCAAGTGTCTTTTTAGAAGCATCCTGGGCACTGGCACTTTGAGAAAAAGATTCCTCCACATGTCCAAGTATGCCCAACGCAGGTAGCCTTTGTTCTACTTGCTATGCAACGCAGGTAGCCTTTGTTGTACCTGCTATGCAGCGCAGATGCCTAGTGGAGCAGCTGCAATGATCCAAAACTGACCTGTTTTTGAGTGTTTTTCAGTGGAGAACTGTTTTACAGTGCTGTGGTTTGCTGACCTTGTTCCTCTAAGGGTAAGAACAACTTGTTTAGGGACTTTGGATCCCTCAGATTATTGACATTTCATGCTCTATGCTGTAAGGCACAAAAATGTCTATAACAGTTGCCCCCTAAAGTATGAGGTCGTTTATCGGGTGAAATGCTTTATTAGGAGGATCCGAAGTTCATTCAATCGCCGGGAGGTGACCTGTAACAAAATACAATACAATACATTATCTTTTCATACTTTCTTTTCATGATCTAGCTGAGGCGGGCATTTCCCATGCTCAGCTTTATAAATACATCTGCTGTACATAAACAGACGATCGTCTGATAATAGACGGATAATTCTCTGCTTTTAATTATCATCCTTTTAGTAGGATGATCATCTGCTGCACATGTCTATGTCTTTATCTCCTGAATATATATCGCAGCCCGGATGGATGAAACTAGATCCGGGGTCTTCAAACTTGTCCGATCTTCACATTAGTACAAGTCGATCCATGTGAGAATTTCTTGAAGTCGAACATGGAAAGACATCGCTTGATTACCAGTCAATAATGTAAACTGTTAACAAGCACGAGAGGAATCACCGATAATGATGATGACCCTCAAGGTACTGCAGCACAATTCACGTGGTGTGAATATAGGATCTGACGTCGAACACCACGCAAAGTCTCCTGGTCGAAGGTCATTAATGTATACCTATCGCCGGGAGTGAGAAACTTTCCATTGAGGCATGCAAGCTTCAAAGTACTGAGGGGGTGTTCCTAGATCAACTTCTTGGATAATGAGCTGATGTCGACAAGAAGTGATCCGTCAAAGGAGGGCCCTAATGAATCCCACATCAGTGACACGGAACGGAGCTAGTGATGATTGGTGAAAACAATTTGTGAAATATGATTCAGGGTGGCGGTCATGGAAGGATGAAAGATGATGTATGGTAGTGGATGGGACCCGGTTGACACATTCTGAATGACATCTCTTGAACATATAACGACACTGATGTGATGGATCGGTAGCATTACCCCATGTATGGATGGTATGGCGAGACCATGGTGAAGGGACCAGTGAATGATAATAACCCAACCCAATATTTACGGAGGCAAAAGTGTCATGTTCAAGAGCGACTTGCTACCATTAAGCTTTGAGGTTCTTCCCAATTTTTCCCCAGTCATTTCTGACCAGTACCTCTTTATTTTTTGACAAGCTTGAGGAGGATAACATATGCTTGATCTATAACCTGCCCTTCGGGCAAGCCCATCGCTATGTTTTTAATGAGCCTAGCGATAGGGAAACTCGCTCTTGTCTAAGGACAAGTTTGTCGCTATCTAATATTTTTAACGAGCCCAGCGACAAAGACAACTCGGTCCTTTTCATTTTTAGAGAGTCTGAAAAGTGTACATAAAGTAGACTCCAAGGGGTCATTTTTCGTCATCTAATCCCTTAAGTCCGAAAAAGTATAAAACAATACAAAAGGGATGAATGTTTGATATCTTTATCGAGCCGAACTAGACAAGCGCTCGATCTTTTTGTGCAATAATCCCTCAGGTCCAAAAAGATTAAAATCTAGAGGAGGGATAGCTCTTCCGGTCCTTTTAACGAGCTGGAAGGCCAAAACTCGGCAAACTTTTCATATTTTACGAGTCAGTGAAAAGAGCTCAAAGAAGACTCGTCTTTTGAGGAACGAGTGATAAACAGGGATAGCAGCAGATTCCAGGTACAAGTTGGAATTTTCCAATCACGGCAGTATTACAAGGATGGCTAGGTGGAATCACTCTTCGCAGCTGTTCCTCAAAATAGGTAAACAATCAAGTGGATGTGAATGATCGGCCAAATGAAAAGTGGAGGTGACGGTGCACAAACACGACCAAGGCTTTTATGGCTGATGAATTTACGGTCTCAGATGTTTATTTACCGGTACTGGGTTCATTTTTTTTAAAGAGCTTGAATGCGCCAAAACACTGCTCAATCTTATGTTTATTTTTTAACGAGCATGAACTATGCGCTAAAACTGCTCGGTTCTTGCGTTTATTTTTTAATGAGCATGAACTTTGCCAAAACTGCTCGTTCTTTTGCATGCCCCCAGCATCATAATAACGCATGTCAAAGGAGGGTGCCCCCCAAGCTTCATTGCATTCAACTTGGTGGTTGGAATGAAGGTTTACCTTTGAATTTTGAAAAGGGGATTTGTTTCATTTTTTAATGAGGTTGACATAGTAAAAAGAACTATCCTCATGACTCCTTGTTTCATTTTTTAACGAGGTTGACACGAGATAAGAACCGTCCTCGGGGCCCACTGTATTTACAGTATTTCCATTAGGGCGATGATCCATGCTGACAAAATGTTTAGGAATCTTCTGAATCCGTTAGATATAGAAGATTTCATATTGTAGGTTTCCACTGTGGCTACTTCCGCCAGATTACCTGCCGGCGGTAGGGCAAAAGTACCCATTAAGGCAGGGTCTTTTAGGAGACCTACTCCAATATTTTGGAGCGATTATTACTTTCATGGATCATTGTGCTGCTTCCCGTAACTTGAGAACCGTTGGGGAGAAATGTTTGTTGGTCGACGATTGTAATTTTTCCTTGAAAAGGAAATACAATCCTCCTGAAGTAGGTCGACACAACTGCAGCCATGGCATATATCCAAGGCCTTCCCAGTAGGATGTTGTAATCGAGGTTTCCATCGATTACTTCCACATCAACTTCTACTGTTTTTCCCCCTAGTTCAACTTGCAAGTTAGTTAAAATCCCGTATGGAGTGTATGATCGTCCATCAAATGATTTTAATGTCGTTGACGATTTCGAAAAGGGTGGTGAGCCTAAATTTTTCCAGCAACTCATCGACATAAGACATGTAGATGCCCCCTCATCAATAATTGTTCGATGAACAGTCTTGTTGAGGGCTTTCACTTGAACAAGGAAAGCTAGTTGAGCTGGTAACTTAGGGTCATATCCTTTATGATCAATGGCCACAAGATTGGAATCCATTGGGCCAATCCCACCTATGGCTGATAATAAAGCTTGCTCTTGGGAGGTGCAATTTTGCGCTCCCTCAAGTGTCGACATAGCGGACGACGATTGGGTCAGGTCCTCTATTATATTGTAATCCTGTGTTATTTTTTCACGAGGATTAAATGTCGATTTGTGTACTACTCCCTTTGGCGACTTTATCATTGGTTTAGGAACGATGGGTGGCACAACTTTGGTCAAAGTTGTTGTTGAACTACTAGGTTGTTTATTTGCCTTGTTGTTCAATTGCTTTGGATTCCTGTGATCTTTATTCCTTGTCAAAGCATTATTCTGCTGCTTTGAGGTGGACAACATAAGCACTTGGGATGGGGAAGCATTTTGATTGGCAACCAGATTTTGGCTTGGATTAGGGAACGGATCAGTCAATACTGCTGGGGTTTTTGAACTCTTGAAGAGTTTCTTAACTTCAGGTATATGTGGACAATCTTTCGTCTAATGATCCTCATCGCATATATGACACCCTGTCGGGGGTCTCCCTTTCCTTTTCTTTATCTTCTTGCCCCCTGGTTGCTTCAGTTGTTTGCCCTTGTCGGTCGACATGGCATTTACTTCTGAGGCAAGAAGTTCCTCATTTGCATTTTGACTAGAAATTTTGCGTTTGCCAGTCACGCCATTACTGGCGTGAGAGTTAGTATTCGATTCAGGAGGGGGAGGAATTGAAAATTCAGGTCTAGGGGCGTCAGGTATTTTGTCGTAGAGCGTGCCCGACTGAGTATATACTAAGTCTAAGTATTGAGCACGAGCAATGACTTGCTCCTCTGTTACGACTCCTCCCTTGGCCACATCTTCCGTTATAACCGGAAGTAACGACTTTATAAACCATTCAGCTAACATCTGATCGGGAACGTAAGTTTTCACCATCCTACGATGACGTCGCCACTCATGTATATGATCAGATATGTGAGTGGCTGTTGTCTGTTTGAAGTTGGTAAGGAGTTCTGTTCCTGTTTCATACCTTATCGGTAATTGAAAATGGGTTAAGAAAGTCGTGGCTAAGGAGCTGAAATTGTCGAAAGAGGCTCTTGGCAATTCAATGTACCATTTAGCCGCTGGACCTGTCAATGTCCTCTGGAAGAGGCGAAGTCTTATCGAATCATCATTCAGGGTGTTTGATGAACACCATAGGTGGAATGTCATCACATGATTCGACGGATCTTCACCTGGATTTCCATTGAATTTAGGAATGTCCGATGGAAGTTTATGCGGAATCGCTGGCCACCAAGAGGCATAAGAAATTGGATCATTAGTCAGCCGGTTTAGATCTGGTAATTCTAGAGTTGCTATAAAGGGCAACTGTTGGTTTAGGTTAGGCAAAGCATATCCGGGATAAGATGGTATTGCCTGAGCAATGGGTCTTTGCAGACCAGCATAATGCTGACAACTTTGACAAGGTTGATGGGCATAACCATTATAGCATGGTTGCCCATTACTTACAAAGACCTGTTGCTCAGGTCCTTGATATGATTGCTGGAATGGAGGTTGTTGAGATTGAACCAGCTGTGGTTGTTGGACCATTTGCTGTTGACCAATACTGGATGATTGACCAAGATGAGGAGTCACAGTACTTGTTTGAGCCTGAGTCGCTCCAGATAAGGAGGCACTACCCTGAGGTTGTGATTGAGCCGCTGAGACAAGAGGTTGCTGTATTACAATAGGTAGCGCTTGTACTTGTGACGCATTCGCCATAGCAGGTGTGGGGGTAATATTCGACACAGGGTGTACTGGTCGCACTGAATATGCAACTCCTGATCGTTGAGGCAGTAATGGTACCCAACCGCTGGATGTAATTCCAGTTTGACCTGATCCTTGTTGTAAACTCTCATATGGTTGTTCTCTAGGAGGGAACAATGAAAGAGCATACTGCCCTCCACATGGTGGAAATCCAGTACTTAAAGGGCAAATTGGCCCTTGAAGACACATTGGATCAATTTGTTGAGTTTCAACATAAGAAGTACCAGATGATAATCCGGATGAAGAAATAGGAACTAACCATATTGTCGTCCCTGATTGGACTCCGGCTTGTTGTTGACAATTTTCCGGGACAGATGGTATACCAGCGAACATCGTTGGAGTAGTAGCAGGAGGTTCTGCTGCTGCTGTGTCAGACGACACAGTCCTAGATGTCGACGGTTGTTCAGACATATCTAGTCTATCCAAAAGATTTCTTAGCGATTCTACAAGAACTTACGATGCCAAAAGACTAACTTCGAAGATCAACGCAGGAATAGGGGTGATTATGTTCCGTTTAAGATGAATTTTATATGACGACGCTTTAGACACAACTTGCTTTTTCACTTTTTAAGAGTCGAGAAAAAGCTAAAGATGACTCTAGTCTCCTTCGATGTATTAACGAGCCCGAAGTGACAAATGCTCGGATGGACTTTTTCAGTTATAGAGTTTGAAAAAGGCCAAAAGAAACTACTCTGGAGTTCTAGGCAAGGGTGTGCCAAACCTTTCGCGAAACCACAGAATACGTTTTACGGTACGAGTGGTCGATCTTCGTGAATGCTGTGTTCACTGCATCGCGATCAGTAGGGCGGCCGACACGGCTTCCTATGGATAAAGGCTTTGTTCCTATAGGGGTCCCCCAATATACCCGACGGTACGCGGGGGCGCAAGTCCGTATTAGTGCTATCGTCCCTCAGGAGGAATCACCCACCTTCGTAGAGATCGACAGTCACTATGTTTAACGACGCCGGTTCACGTCTCTACCTAGACCTCTACTGTGTTTCGTTATGTTTCAAAGCGTTGTTAGATAAATTCAGTTCTTTTTAGGTTGATCTTGCTTAGCAGTTTGCCTTTATGGATCACCACGTGATGTATGATACAACTCCTAAATGCAGTCTAAGAATGATAAGCAAGCTTTTTCAATTCTTTCAACTTATGAAAACCTTAACTACTGAAGGAAAAGAAAGACATCATCTTTTCAAACAGATCATAGAGCACACACTGATGCACTTTTCCTAAATCGACATGCAAACTGTCAAAATGCACATGCACAATGCAAGTATTTCTTTTCTTCTTCCTTAATGTTGATGTATTACAGAAAGAAAGCTGTTGTATAATTTCGAATTCAATTTCAAGCGAACGCAACAAGTGTTTGTCCAACAATCAAAAGAACACCTTAAGATTCACTCGTTTCAACACAAGAAATACTGAAATTCGAACCATATAACGAAAGCAAATGCTCAAGCAGCTATGAACAGCAATAAACTAACTCTTAGAATGACAACGACACTTTCTCACAGGTCTAGATTCAAGAGGTCATAGCAAGACTAGTTCACTTTCGCTATGGGAAACTGTGAATGACAGCAAGAAATACAATAAGAACAACCACGGTTTCTTCATACAACTGAGGCGGGATGAAGGCAAAGAGAAGTGGTTTCAGCTGGGTATACAGGTTGACAACAGGCTGCAAAAACAATACTGAAAACTGGGCAACAGACAGTGGGGAATCCCAGTTGCACAAGGCAAAACTGGATCAGCGCAGGTGCTGCACTGTCAATCTGCGATGCAGCGCAGGTAGCCCCTTCGGGACCTGCGATGCAGTGCAGGTAGCCTTTGTTGCAGCTGCACTGATGAGACAACTCTCGTCTCTCTCAAATTCTGGGTCACAATTTGCTCAAAAATCAACGGTTTTGGGCCAAATCAGAGGCTATCAGTCAAGTATACACTAGAGGATGATTAAAGGAAGATGAACACTATCACAAAGAGCTAAAAAGAGTCCTTGTGGATCAGCTCTTCAAATCATAAACATGCCCAGCACTGGGCTAGAGTAGCTGCCCCTCTACTTTGCATTCGAAGGACTCGAATGCAGTTCGATTCGGTACTCTTTTGTTTAAGAAATGAATAGCAAGAAACACAAGCTACCAAAAAGACACGCTCCCCAGCGGAGTCGCCAGTCTGTTATGGGGGAAAGTATCCAACTCGGAATGACCCTAACCCACTCTAAGGGTGACAGTTCCTTAGCAACAGCTGAAAGCAAAGCTATCTAAAGTTTCTTCTTTATGACATGCAAGAGATAAAAGGGAGAGATCCACTTACCGATGTCTTGCGCAAATGGTCGATCCAATCTCCTTTGTTTACCGCTTGCTCCCAGATCCAAGTCTTTGCATGGGCCCAGCTACACGAGATCCTGCAAACGAGACAAAGAAAGGAAACTACAAGAGGCATGCAGTCATAGCTGATTCAAGGATTAGCATAAATCAAATACGCGAGTAAGACAATACATCATTGAAACACATGCGAATAGAAGAACCTCAAATGCTTTATTAATATATGGAAGTAAGGTTCAGGCGGTGATACAACCATGAGAGGTCCAATCCAGCATCACCTTCCCGACGGAGAGAAATCTCTTCTTCACCTCCCTCAGGCAATCACCCAATGCTCACAATTGTAAACCAACAGCAATTCTTTGCACTAAATTCCCGCCTCCCAGATCCCATGGGATGAGATCCTTATATAGGGTTTTGGAGTGAAGATAAGTCAGCTTGATGTGTGACTTGTTGTCCTCTTCAACTCCAGTTGTTCTTCAGTTCTTCACTCGGAGTTTCTGTCTTCCACTTGGAGTTTTAGAAGCTCTTAACTCATCATTAGGCGAATCTTATCATCAAGTGTCTTTTTAGAAGCTTCCTGGGCACTGGCACTTTGAGAAAAAGATTCCTCCACATGTCCAAGTACACCCAACGTAGGTAGCCTTTGTTCTACTTGCTATGCAACGCAGGTAGCCTTTGTTGTACCTGCTATGCAGCGCAGATGCCTAGTGGAGCAGCTACAATGATCCAAAACTGACCTGTTTTTGAGTGTTTTTCAGTGGAGAACTGTTTTGCAGTGCTGTGGTTTGCTGACCTTGTTCCTCTAAGGGTAAGAACAACTTGTTTAGGGACTTTGGATCCCTCAGATTATTGACATTTCATGCTCTATGCTGTAAGGCACAAAAATGTCTATAACACCTTCGTGTCCAGGAAGTTATTTTTGGGCTTCCCCTCTCGGGGGTGGCCGATGTTTTAGAGGGGGATCTTTCACTGGGTGAAGTAGGGACACCCCCTAAAATGGTTTGGCTGCTGGGTGGAGGCTGCGGCTTGCCCGTGTTTATTCTCTTACTTCTCCTGGCTTCAAAAGGTAGAGGGATCTCCCTCTCTCTCTTCTCCTTCGGCTTTGGAGGTGTACTGAGGGCGGCCAGCGCAGCTGCTGCCTCCTTTTCGAGAATGCCAGCCTTCTCTTTCTTGCGTTTTTCTTTCTCAGGGCTCCTTGTAGAGGGCCCCTTCTTTTCTGATTTCGGGCTTCTTGTAGAAGACCCTGCTTTACCCACTTCCGGGCCTTCTGTAGAAGACCCTTTCTTTACCAATTTTGGGCTTCCTGTAGAAGACCCTGTTTTAGCCACTCTCGGGCTTCCTGTAGAAGCCCCTGTTTTGGTAATTTTCGGGCTTCCTGTAGAAGCCTCTTTTTCAATGATTTTCGGGCTTCCTGTAGAAGCCCCTTTTGCCAATTTCGGGCTTCCTGTAGAAGCCCCTTTTTCCAATTTCGGGCTTCCTGTAGAAGCCCCTGTCTCTGTTTTCGGGCTTCCTGTAGAAGCCTGTTTCTGCTTTCCTGTAGACACGGGTGTCACCACCTTTGCTTGCTTTGCTGCATGGGTTTTGCTTTTTGGTTTGGTTGTAGGTGCTGATGAGGTACTTGGGCTGATGTGGACCACCTCAGCTTTGTCCGTTCTGCTCTTCAACCTCTTTTCTCTTGCTGACAAGATGGGTGTGCCACCTTTTTCTTTGTCATCCTTTTTGTTGTTGGGAAAAGTATCCAATACGGAATGACCCTATCCCACTCTAAGGGTGATAGTACCTCAGCAACAACCGAATGCAAAGCTATTCAAGATTACTTCTTTATGAGATGTAAGAGAGGGGAGAAAGAGATCCACTAACCGTTGTCTTCCACTAATGTTTGATCCAATCTTCTCTCCTTGCTGCTTGCTCCCAGCTCCTTGCTCTTTCACTGGCCCAGCTACACAAAGATCCTGCAAAAGCACAAGAAAGGGAAACTACAAGAAGCATACATCCATAATTGATTCAAGGATTAGAATAAATCAAATATATAAGCATCAATACGCCACAGAGACACATGCATATAGAAGAACCTCAAATGCTTTATTAATGGAAGAAGTAAAGTTCTGAGAGTGTTACAACCATAAGAGGCCCAATCCAGCAACACCTCCCAGCAGAAAGAAATCTCCTCTTCACCTCCTTCAAAGCAATCACCCAATAGTTCTATGCACAAACCAACAACACCTCCTTACATTCACCAGATTCCAGCCTCCCTAGACCTCATGAGAGAGCTCTATATATAGGAGTTTTGGAGAAAGGATGAGTCAGCTTGAGCTTGGCATGAAGCTGACTAGTGTCCTCTCCCACTTCAGTTATACTTCAGTTCTTGAGTCCACTTGGAGTTTCTTGCTTCCACTTGGAGATCTAGATCCTCTTACTCATAACAAGGCGAATTCCCTGATCCAAGTGTCATTTTGGAAGCTTCCTGGGCATTTGACACCTTGCAGAATGACTGTGCCACTTGGCCAATCTCGCCCAGCACAGGTAGCCTTCATTAGATTTGACATTCAGCGCAGGTACAGAGTGGAGCAGTTGACATTCAGCGCAGATGCTCAGTGGAGCAGCTGACATGATCCAGAATTAGCCTGTTTTTGAGTGTTTTCAGGTGGAGAACTGATTTTCAGTGCTGTGGTTTGCTGACCTTGTTCCTCTAGGGGTAGGAACAACATGTTTAGGGACTTTGGATCCCTCAGATTATTGACATTTCATGCTTCATGCTGTAAGGCACAAAAATGTCTATAACAGTTGCCCCCTAAAGTATGAGGTCGTTTATCGGGTGAAATGCTTTATTAGGAGGATCCGAAGTTCATTCAATCGCTGAGAGGTGCCCTGTAATAAAATACAATACAATACATTATTTTTCATTCTGCTTTCATGATCTAGCTGAGGCGGGCATTCCCATGCTCAGCTTTATAAATTCATTTTGGTACATAGAACAGACGATCGTCTGATGGTAGACTGATAATTCTCTGCTGAAATTATCATCCTTTGAGTAGGATGATCATCTGCTGCAATGATGTACATATCAAATGTCTTTATATCCTGAATATATATCGCAGCTCAGATGGATGAAACTAGATCCGGGGTCTTCAAACTCGTTTGATCTTCACTCTAAGTACAAGTCGATCCATGTGAGAATTGCGCTGAAGTCGAACATGGAAAGACATCGCTTGATTACCGGTCAATAATGTACACCGTTAACAAGCGCGAGAGGAATCACCAATAATGACAATGACCCTCAAGGTACTGCAGTACAATTCACGTGGTGTGAATAAAGGACTCGGCGTCGAACACCACGCAAAATCTTCTGGTCGAAGGTCATTAATGTATACCTGTCGCCGGAAGTGAGAAACTTGCCATTGAGGCATGCAAGCTTCAAAGTACTGGGGGGTTTGTTCCTAGATCAACTTCTTGGATAATGAGCTGAAGTCGACAAGAAGCGATCCGTCAAAGGAGGGCCTTAATAAATCCCACATCAATGACACGGAATGGAGCTAATGATTTTAGTGGAGGTGAAAACAATCTGTGAGATATGATTTAGGGTGGCGATCATGGGTGGATGAAGGATAATGTATGGCAGTGGATGGGACACGGTTGACTCTTTCTGAACACATCTCTTGAACATATAACGACACTGATGTGATGGATCGGTAGCATTACCCCAAATGTGGATGGTTTGGCGAGGACCATGGTGATGAGACCGGTGAATGAAACAACCCAACCCGATGTGATACGGAGGACAAAGTGTCATGTTCAAGAGCGACTTGCTACCATTAAAGCTTTGAGGTTCTCCCAATTTTTCCCCAGTCATTTCTGACCAGTACCTCTTTATTTTTGTCAAGCTTGAGGAGGATAACATATGCTTGTTCTATAACCTGCCCTTCGGGCAAGCCCATCGTTCTCGTCTAAAGACAAGTTTGTCGCTATTTAATCATTTTAACGAGTCTAACGACAAGGAAAACTCGGTCCTTTTCATTTTTAGAGAGTCTGAAAAGGTACAGAAAGTTAACTCCAAAATTCCTTTTTCGTCATCTAATCCCTTAAGTCCGAAAAAGTATAAAACAATACAGAAGGGATGAGTTTTCGATTACTTTAACGAGCCGAATAAAACAAGCGCTCGACCTTTTTGTGTAATAATCCCTCAGGTCCAAAACGATTGAAATCTAGAGGAGGGATAGCTCTTCCGGTCCTTTTAACGAGCTAGAAGGCCAAAACTCGGCAAACTTTTCATATTTTACGAGTCAGGAGAAAAGAGCTCAAAGAAGACTCGTCTTTTGAGGAATGAGTGATAAACAGGGATAGCAGCAGATTCCAGGTACAGGTTGGAATTTTCCAATCACGGCAGTGTCACAAGGATGGCCAAATGAAATCACTCTTTGCAGCTGTTCCTCAAAATGGGTAAACAATCATATGGGGGTGAATGATCGGCCAAATGGAATGGAGGTGGCAAGTGCAAACACGACCAAGGCTTTTTATGGCTAATAAATTTACGATCACAATGGTTATTTACCGGAATAGGTTCATTTTTTAATGAGCTTAAACTCTGGAGGAAACTCTTGCTCACGATTTTCTATTTTTTAATGAGCATAAATTCCACGGTAAAACTGCTCGATCTTATGTTTATTTTTTAACGAGCATGAACTATGTATAAAACTGCTCGGTTCTCGCTTTTCTATTTTTTAACGAGCATAGATTCCGTGGTAAAACTGCTCGATATACCAGTCATAAGATAAGAAATGTCTCCTGCAAGATTCCAATTTTTATAGAGCTTGCACCTCACATAAGCTATGCTCCCTCTCATCCTTTCTTTATGCAAGTTCGGAAACGGCTAATCCCAAAAACAGATAAATAACCGCTCCTAGCTTGCACTCCAAAAGGTTTGCATGCCCCCAGGTATAAAGTACAATTTCAAGGCTGCCCCTACTTATCCGATAAAACATTTGTTTTAAAGGGTGAGGCTTGCCTCTTCCTGGTTACCCAAAGATTGTCTTGTTAACACCATCAAATGAAAACACTTCCTCGGCACTGTATACCGAAGTAGACAATGGTGAATGACCTTTGTCAAACAAGTAACCTTATCAAAAGAATCCTGTTCTAGAACAACCCCTCTTCCTTCCACGGACGGGGTACGGACTAGTCATATTACTTCGCGGAAATTCTACTTTATACCCAAGGTTTCCTCTGCCCGAAGCAGACCAGGATGCATGCCCCCTGGGTTCCAGTCCCATCTTTCCGAATCACTCGCACTCATCGGGAAGGAGGACTGGGGGGGGATACATTTCTTGGGTGAATAGACCATTGAGGGTTGGTATTTGACTATTTGCGATGCGTGATCCTGGAAATGAAAGTTGGTCTACGAGCTTGACCATTCTTCCTTCGTGTGGAAAACACATTACTCTAAAGAGTGAGGAGACTATAGCTCCCATGCAATATATATAGTCTCGTCCAAGGAGTAGGTTATAATCCAAGGGTCCTTGAACAACCATCACGTTCATTTGAACGGTCTTCCCTTTCAATGTAACAGGCACATTGGGGAGGATCCCTAACGGTCGACTGGTTCCTTTATCAAAACCTGAGAGATTTCTCATCTCAGGCAAAAGCGCCGGGGAACCCAGTGCTTTCCAAGCAATAGAGGAAAGGATACTCACAGATGCCCCTTCATCAATGATAGTTCCAGCCATTACCATTCTATAAATTTGGACTATGATTCTGAATGGTATACTGGCTGGTAACCGGGGTCTGCCTAGTTGGTTCCAATCAAAGGACACAACCAGGTTGCTTGGTGGTGGGACCGAATACACGGCCGGGTATGACCCTGACGATGTTCCTTCCTGCGATAAAGGAATGGGCGCATTGCCCTGATGCTCATCAGAGTCTGTGTTGATGAAAAGAATCTGGATGGTGTCATCCTTATTCTCTTCAGTGAGGGTGTCATTTGAAGATGAATCTTCAGTGACGGTGTCATTTGAGGATGAAACCTCTGAAGGAAGAACCGGGTCAACTGCCGTATCGACCTTTAGACTTTCGTCTGGTCTGGATTCAGTAGGTTCATTTTCAATGATTGACGCTTCAGCTGACCACTTGAGCGGGCCGGCTGTATTTTCAACCAACGAAGGACTTAGCACGAGTTTTTTGTATCCAGGAGGAAGTCTCAACGGTGAAACCGGACGGTCTTCCAAAACTCTCTTCGCTTCGTCTAAGAAGGGACAACGGTGGATGGCGTGACCACCTTTACACAGTTTGCAGGGGGATCTTATTCCCCCTCTTTGTCTTGAACCTTCACTTTCGCTGGTTGACGGTAAGCATTCAACATGGCTATCAGAGGTTGATGCTCCCGAATTGTGCAAACGAGGTGACCAGTCCCTTAGTATCCGGGGAATACAAGTACAATCTCTATGGAAGTGGTCTCCTCTACATATGACACATGGCGATTTAGGCCCGGTCTGTGCTGTGTGTGGATTTTTGTCAGATGTCTTTTGCTTGCCCCTAGGCGCCTTAGGCTCCTTCTTCTTCTTCTCCTTCTTCTTCCTCTCCTTCTTCTCCATGGGAGCTTGGCTTTTGCCAGCTCTACCTTGCGAAGATGAAGGATTAGAGGAAGAGTTATAGGAAGTAGAAGGCTGGTGGGTAGCTCTAGACTCATATAACTGTTGACTCGACTGTTCAGGAACCATGGTGGTCTGAACTACATTAGTTGAGAATAGCCAAATAGGCAGGCCAATCGTCAGTCCTAGAAGCGACAATGTGGCCATGTGGGGCGCACCAACTTCTCCCCAAGAGGAGAATGAACTAGGATTTCCATCATGTGGAATTCCTTGGTTGGGGCATTCCATGTTCTCAACCTAAGATCAACGCGGGAATGGGAGGTGATTATGTTCTGTTTAAAATAAATTTTATAACGACGCTTTAGACACAACTTGCTTTTTCACTTTTTAAGAGTCGAGAAAAAGCTAAAGATGACTCTAGTCTCCTTCGATGTTTTAACGAGCCCGAAGTGACAAATGCTCGGATGGACTTTTTCAGTTATAGAGTTTGAAAAAGGCCAAAAGAAACTGCTCTGGAGTTCTAGGCAGAGGGTGTGCCAAACTTTTCGCAAAACCACAGAATACGTTTTACGGTACGAGTGGTCGATCTTTGTGAATGCTGTGTTCACTGCATTGCGATCAGTAGGGCGGCCGACACGGCTTCCTATGGATAAAGGCTTTGTTCCTATAGGGGTCTCCCAATATATACGCGACGGTACGTGGGAGCACAAGTCCGTATTGATACTTATCGCTTCACCGTGGAGGAATCACCCAACCACTCAACGCTAAGATATCACGTTTAACGATGTTGGAACACGTCTCTAGCTTAGACCTCTATGTGTTTGCGTTATGTTTCAATGCGTTGTTATGTAAATTCAATTTATTTTAAGGTTGATCTTGTTTAGCAGTTTGCCTTTATGGATCACCACGAGATGTATGATAACACTCCTAAATGCAGTCTAAGATGATAAGCAAGCTTTTCAATCTTTCAACTTTGAAAATCTTAACTACTGAGGGAAAAGAAAGATAACATCTTTTCACACAGATCATAGAGCACACAGTAATGCATTTTTCCTAAATCAACATGCAAGCTGTCATAATGCACATGCACAATGCAGGTATTTCTTTTCTCTTTCTTTAATGTTTGTGCGACACAAAAAGAAAGCTGTTGTATAATTTCGAATTCAATTTCAAGTGGGAGCAAACAAGCTTGTCCAAAATCAAAAGACACCTTAAGATTTACTTGTTTCGACACTAGAAATATATAAACTCAAACCATATGACGAAAGCAAAAGCTCAATCAGCTATGAACAGCAAATAAACTAACTCTTAGGATCAAAACGACACTTAATCACAGGTCTAGATCTAAGAGGTCACAGCAAGACTAGTTCACTTTCGTTATGGGAAACTGTAAATGATACAAGAAATACACAAAGAACAAACACAGTTTCTTTATACAACCGAGGCGGAATAGTGGCAAGGAAAGTTGGTTTCAGATAGGCACATTTACTGGTAACAGGCAGCAAAAACAAGAGTGAAAACAGGGCAAGAAACAGCAGGAAACCCCAGTAGCTCAAGGCAAGACCGGTCCAGCGCAGGTGGAACACAGGCAGTTTGACCTTCAGCGCAGGTAGCCCCTTCGGGAACTGCGCTGAAATGCAGACAGCCTTCACACAACCTGCACTGAAGAACGAAACTTTCGTTTCTCTTGGTTTCCGGGTCACAGATTGCTCAAAAATTCATAGTTTTTGGCCAAATCAGAAGCTATCAGTCAAGGACACACTAAGGGATGACAAGGAGGATGAAAAGCTATCACTAAGAGCTTATTAGAGTCCTTGTGGATCAGCTCTTCAAATCATAAACTTGCCCAGAAACTGAGCTAGAGTAGCTGCCCTCTATTTTGCATTTGAAAGATTCAAATACAGTTCGATTCGGTACTCCCTTTGTTTATGAAATGAATAGCAAAAACACAAACAACCAACAAGATACGATCCCCAGCGGAGTCGCCAACTTGTTGTTGGGAAAAGTATCCAATACGGAATGACCCTATCCCACTCTAAGGGTGATAGTACCTCAGCAACAACCGAATGCAAAGCTATTCAAGATTACTTCTTTATGAGATGTAAGAGAGGGGAGAAAGAGATCCACTAACCGTTGTCTTCCGCTAATGTTTGATCCAATCTTCTCTCCTTGCTGCTTGCTCCCAGCTCCTTGCTCTTTCACTGGCCCAGCTACACAAAGATCCTGCAAAAGCACAAGAAAGGGAAACTACAAGAAGCATACATCCATAATTGATTCAAGGATTAGAATAAATCAAATATACAAGCATCAATACGCCACAGAGACACATGCATATAGAAGAACCTCAAATGCTTTATTAATGGAAGAAGTAAAGTTCTGAGAGTGTTACAACCATAAGAGGCCCAATCCAGCAACACCTCCCAGCAGAAAGAAATCTCCTCTTCACCTCCTTCAAAGCAATCACCCAATAGTTCTATGCACAAACCAACAGCACCTCCTTACATTCACCAGATTCCAGCCTCCCTAGACCTCATGAGAGAGCTCTATATATAGGAGTTTTGGAGAAAGGATGAGTCAGCTTGAGCTTGGCATGAAGCTGACTAGTGTCCTCTCCCACTTCAGTTATACTTCAGTTCTTGAGTCCACTTGGAGTTTCTTGCTTCCACTTGGAGATCTAGATCCTCTTACTCATCACAAGGCGAATTCCCTGATCCAAGTGTCATTTTGGAAGCTTCCTGGGCATTTGACACCTTGCAGAATGACTGTGCCACTTGGCCAATCTCGCCCAGCGTAGGTAGCCTTCATTAGATTTGACATTCAGCGCAGGTACAGAGTGGAGAAGTTGACATTCAGCGCAGATGCTCAGTGGAGCAGCTGACATGATCCAGAATTAGCCTGTTTTTGAGTGTTTTCAGGTGGAGAACTGATTTTCAGTGCTGTGGTTTGCTGACCTTGTTCCTCTAGGGGTAGGAACAACATGTTTAGGGACTTTGGATCCCTCAGATTATTGACATTTCATGCTTCATGCTGTAAGGCACAAAAATGTCTATAACACTTTTCCTCATGCTTCTTCTTTTGTTCTTTCTTCTGCACTGTGGTCGGGGTCTTCTGGCCTTTTTCTTTCTTTCCCTCGGCCACTGCTTCTTTTTCCTCACTGCTGGAGGAACCCGTTTCTTCAATCAACATTTTTATGTCTCCATCTCTTGTCAAATTCCTGAATGATTCCCATGAGAGGGGAACCTTATATGAATGAAGCGCATCCTCCACAAGAAGTTTGATCAACCCATGGTGGGCTACCTGATCTGGTATGCCTTCTTTTAACTTTGTGGCACACTCAATTAGGGACTGTAGCAGGAAATAAGGAATGCTCAGTTTCTGTTCTACAGGAAGATCAATCCGGTGCCTCAATTCAGTGAGCAACCGAAAGTGATATGCGTACACGATGCTAAAACGACCTTCACAGGTTATATACTTCATGATTTGCAGGCTGACTTCATTCCATGGTGGCAGCAAGCTGGTTCTTCGCACCCCATTTTTGTCCTCCGAGAATTCCTCCTCAGGTGGAAAGAATTCTTTCTTGGCCTGCTGGCTCAACTTCCATTCTTCCTTATCCCATGGTAAACCCATCGGAAGTTCAGTAATTCGACTGATATATTGCGGGGTGAGCTTGAGGCTTAGACCCCTGAAGTTCACTGTGGCCAGTGTCTTGGATTTCGGCTTCAGAGCCTGCAAAAATTCTTCTGCCACTTCATCATCGTAACCCTGCAATTTGTCACAAAAAGATATCCATTGAACCCGTGTGAAGAGCTCCACCACTTCCTGGTTTTCCCTCAACTTGGTTGAATCAGTGGGTTCTCGTCTAATAAACCCACCCGGCATGATAAAACAGCCTCCTTAACCAGGGGTGGTGATTGTGGAGGAAATTTGGTTTACTGAGACAGAGTGTAGAATGTCATGCACATAATCCACAAAACTTATCCCTGAGGAACTTAACACAGTTTAATTACTCGACATCCTGTAGAATGACAGTATAGGCACAACAGACAACAATTTCACCGTTTTTCTATGACCAGACTGTGGACGACAATCCTGCCACCTTTAATAACCAGTGCATGAAGAGTTCAGGGTTACCTTTTTAATTGGCCACCTTTTTACGTGAGGCACCTGCTTTCCTGTAGAAACTGCGTTCCTGTAGGATGACAGCGTTCCTGTAGAATGACAGCGTTCCTGTAGAATGCAGCGTGTTGGGCGATTTAGTTGTCCGCTAAATCACTGTCATTTAATTTATCAATCCGAGGAATCGTAAACTTAGAAGCAAACCAATATATATGGGACCTTAGATGAAACCGTTGTAAGAAGTTTGTTTAGAATGGAAATGCATATTACAAATCTAAACTATCAGATCTATTCTATGAAAGCATAAAAATAATGTTTGATCAATGGAATTATTCTAATTTAGAAGATAGAGAAGAGTCTCTTGTTCAAGAGTCCTGGTTGTCCTTCTACCATCTTTCTATAATAACATTGCCAAACACCTAAGAAAGCAGGAAATAAAGCATGTAAATGAAAGCAAGTAAATATTGTTTTCAGTTCAGTTCTTAATGGAGAAGAGTCTCCTAACTTAGGAGGACTTGATTTCTCTAGATACTGAAAGGGAATCAATATTCATGTAAATGTAATCTAGGAAAGCATAAGAGAAAGTAAATCTTATTTCAATTTAATCTAGCTCATGAAGAAGGGACTCCTAACTTAGGAGTTCCTGGTTTTCCTTCTCACATCAAAACTAGCTATTGAAAGGAGATCAACCTTCACACAACAAAACATGGCCACAACATGAATTCATACTAAAATTATCTACAAGTATTTACAAGAAAGAAATAAGATGAACATCATAATTAAGATTAGTATATTCACAACATTACTTTACAACAAAGTGTACTTATCTCAGTATGGGGATCCTTCCATTCCTCAATGAGCACACATGAACAATTGTCACACCTTAAGAATCAAACAACACTCATAACTCATGATTTGGAGAAAATGGTATTATTCATGTTGAATGAACATAAATCTAATGCTAATGAATAACTGATAATTGTTTTCTCTCCCTCCTCCTTCATTACATGATTTGGAGGATGCTCCTCTTATTTATACATGAATTAGGGATATCTACTCAATAAATGTAGATCCCTTAAATATCTACTAGACCCACACTTGTCTCAACTTATCCCTAAATACTAGATACAAATCCCATGACACATCAAAATCTTCATGATCTTTCTCCTTGGAATATGGTCCACCTCTTGAGTTGAAATTCGAATTTGATCTTGGGAGGCCACATAAGGGTGCCTTGGAAGCTTCTAAATGATCTACACTTGTCATCAAACTCAAGCCACTTTTAGGGATAAGCAAATACATGTTATTTCTCTAACTTTTAATCATAAATTCACTCTAAATACATGAAATTAATAACTTTGGAAAATGAGAATATAAACTCATATGGTAATGGAAATATAGGGTGATGTAATGATAATATGGTGAAATGAGATGAAAAAATGAGGATAAAAGGTGAAAATGGAGTGAAAATTAAGGTTAATTTGGAGGCCCAACACAGCGCACGATTTTCGGGAGAGACTGCAGTCGGTCTGCGCCTTGGGTGTGCTTCTCGATCGTTCTGATAACCAAAGGCTTGGCGTATCACACTACAGAAGGATTAGGATAGCCGCTCGAGTTCAAAACGGTGGTTGATAAATGCATGAGTGCAATCTAGCTGATTAGATTTTGAATTCGGCGGAATCCGTGGCACGGGGGTGAGCTGTCCCCGCCGGACCGTTGGGTGATGTCATCCCACCATTCAACTGCGCGTTCACTTGCTGCCGCATCAATTCCCGTAGATCTGCCGCCGCCTCTTCGGTTAAACTCGTTTTTTCGACGGGATTGCTCTCACGTGCGTGCTGCTATTCTTTTTGTCATGGCCGCCACCCACACATCCACTAGACCATTAACTGGCCGACGTGGCCGGCCAAATGGCCATACGGCCGCTCAACCCATTCACCTTTACACTTAGCAATCAATCAAAGTAACATTCATGCAATCTGATGGAAGGAAGGGTTGAGACACTTACCTGCGTGGCTACACACGATGTTTCGGTCTTTTGGACGCTGATGAGTCGATTTACCTGCTGCTAGCGAACTTACACAGGCCCGGAGGTCCATGTTCACGAGCTGCCGACGATGGATGGGATGCTTTAGTTGAATGTGCCCACGTTTCATTACATATGGCCTGCGTTGTGAATGGTATCCACTCTAGCAGGCTTAACTGTTACAGGACTCCCGCGGGATGTCTTGGAACAGTTCTTCCTCCTTGGGTGCATGCTGCACGACAATGGATGGCCTCACGATCACGCTCTCGGAGCTTCTGGATGACTGGGATGCACATGGTGGGAGATCTCTAGCGTTTTTTCCCATTTACAATTTGATTTTTCTCGAGACTCATCGATCTGCTTTGCTGGTGCAGGTAACTTTGTTGCATGTCGACAAGGATGGTGGAACAAGATAACAGCAATGTGCAAGGGTGACAACAGTGGCTTGCATGCGTCCAAACCGATCCTTAGCCGTTAGATCTCCTCATGAAATGAATTCTGGCCCGTTCTGAGCTTCTACAGGAAGTTTCCTGTAGAAATACAGAGCTTCCTGTAGAAAGGTTGCATTCCTGTAGAGAGTCTGCACCTTCCTGTAGAAAATCTGCATCTTCTTGTAGAAACTCTGCATTTTCCTGTAGAAAATCTGCGTCTTCCTGTAGAAGACTCAAGCTACAATAAAATTGCACATACCTTAGAGAAAATGAGTATTCTTGGAGGAGGTGCTGGTGAGGTGTCCTGACTGCATGATGAGGACCCTTGGCTTTGAATTGAGAGGCTTCCTCTCCTCCATAGAACACCTGCATGCAATTTTACAAAATGAATCTGCTGACCTTGTTTTTTCTTGTGTTTTTTTTCCTTCTTTTTTTTTCTTTTTTTTTTCTCTTTTTTTTTTTTGAAAGATAACAGGGGCACCTCATTGAAGTTTTCACCCTTGCCATCTGCCTTAAGCGCCCCAAAGAGGTTTTCACTCAAGGATCTTTTTCCAATCTTTTTTTTTTTTTTTGAAAAGACAATAGGGGCGCCTCAATGAGGTTTTCACCCCTACCACCTGCCTTGGGCGCCTCAGAAAGGTTTTCACCCAAGGATCTTTATGATTTATTTATTATTTTTTTTATTTTTTTTAGATTCTTCAGGGTATGCCCAAAGCAGAGGCAGAACCCTTCTCTATGACCAACACTGCCTTCTCCATAGTTTTGATGAACTCTTGTCTTGAGGGAGACTTCCTGTAGATCTTCAATCGATGCCCATTGACAAGCATGGGGATGGCTTCCTCAACAATGGTCCGAATAAGGACAGATCCATTGTCATGACATTTTTCCACTGAATATGGCCCTAGCCATCTGGTTCTCAGCTTTCCCTTGAAATCTTTGTATCTGGAGTCATACAACAAAGCCCAATCTCCCGGCTGAAATTGCTTGTCATGGAGATGCTGGTCATGCCACACCTTTCTCTGAAGTTGAACCACTTCTGAGTGAAGGAGGGCCTACATTCGGTGCTCATCCAGTCCATTCAGCTGCAATAACCTTTCTTGTTGTGCATAGCTGAGATCTAGGTCCAGCTGAGCTGCCATCCTCAAAGTGTTGTATTCAAACTCAATGGACAACAAAGCTTTCTTCCCATAGACCAGCTCATAAGGTGTGAAGCCGGTGGTGGTCTTCCAAGTGGTGTTGTAAGTCCAAAGAAATTTTTAATTTAAAAAAAAAAAAAAAAAAAAAATCAAAGCCATTAAAAAAATATTTAAAAAAAAAATTCAAAAACACAAAAAAAAAACCAATTAAAAAAAAATAAAAAATTCAAAAATAAAAAATAAAAAATTGAAAATGGACATATCATAACAACTGGAAACATTTTACGCTAACTTGTCTTGTTGGAGTTAGGAACTAGCGCACAAAGGCAACAGGTAAAAAATTCATTTCATTTTATTTTGTTGCTAGCATTTATACTTGTATTTTATGTTCTTCAAAAAGCTCTAACAATTTTCATGCAAGATTTGAACCAAGCTTTGACAGGTGCGCAATGATCCAAGTCCATGAAGATGTGATTTCTCGAAATCACATTCATTATTGAAGCTTGAAGGAGTTAATTACAAATGTCGTGACATTTGTGGCTACAGAGAAATGTTTTGTTGTCATGATCTGTTTCCCACACGACATTTGTGGCTACAGAGAAATGTTTTGTTGTCATGATCTGTTTCCCACACTTCTCCTTCAAAGCCTCATCATTCATCCATGTTAAGTCATCCATTGCCTTATCCATCATGACTTCCTACATGTCTACTTTTCTGAGTCGCATACATTTTTACCTCCATTCAGTTCATCTTTTTCCCTCATGAATAAACCATCCATATCTCTATGTTGCCTTGCTTTCCTTGCCATAAAATAACATCTTGTATCTATAGTCCTACCAATCATTTGTACGAACTCGCGTTGACTGATGTGGGATTCCTTAAGGCCCACCTTTCAACAAGTCTTGACCCATCGACCTCAACACCTTATCTGGGATAAAGACTAGAGTCACTATTAGTACCTTGAGGCTTGCATGCCCTAATGGCAAGTCTTATCGCTAACGAACAATGGGAATACATTAATGTCCCTTGTTTGTTGGATCTTGCAAGTGGCTCGACATCAGCTCATTCATTCGCACTTCGCAAGATGTACTTGGGTACCTTGGCACTCATTGACATTAATGGTGAGTTTGCCTCGCATTGGTTAACGACATTCATCAATGGTCGGTAATCCAATGAATTCTTTCCATGTTCGACATCGAGACATTCATTCACATGGAAAGAATTGTGCCACGATATGGGACGAGATGAAGACTATATGACTCAGGAGCAGATTACTTTGGAACAGTTTCAGTAGCAGTAATAAGGGATCTACATTCTCGACTTCATCCATCATATATGCAACCAAGACACAGATCACATTCTTGTATTCTTCATTCCATGATTCAACAACAGGAGCTACACATTTCTACATATACACAGTTTGTCCACTCAGGTAAGTAAAGGTATGTTCTTTCCTAGCTTTTTATCATACAATTCCTTTAATACTAAAATTATAATTTTTGGAAAATGTTTCACCATGTTCATATTCACATCCATATTCCATGATCACCTTCCATATGTCATATATATCCTTTCTACACATATCATCCTAACCAACATACTTTTCCAGCCAACCACTATTGCATTATGATTCAAATGTTACATGTTTTGCAAATAATGATCAAAGAAAGAAAGGTTGATTAAATTTTTTCAAAGTCTTTTGATGCAACACAAAAACAATGAAAGTATTGTTACACAAGAACCAATACTAAGCAAATTTTGGTTGTTATACAAGAACCAACCAAAATAATATGTTGCAATCGATTAAAAGTTTTCAAAGTCTTTTAATGCAACACAAAACAATGAAAGTATTGTTACACAAGAACCAATACTAAACAAATTTTGGTTGTCACACAAGAACCAACCAAAATAATATGTTGCAAGCAAATGTTTTTAAGAGAGAAGACTTTGCAAAAAGGAACAAAGTTGTTAAAAAGGAAAATATGTGAAGTTAAAAAATCGACATCAGCCAGAGTTCATGTAAAAGCAAGACAATTCAAAAGATCAAATCATGATCAATGCAATAGATTGCATGAGGACATGCAATAACTTAAGTTGGGGAGTATGTTGGGCCTCCAAATTAACCTTAATTTTCACTCCATTTTCACCTTTTATCCTCATTTTGTCATCTCATTTCACCATATTATCATTACATCACCCTATATTTCCATTACCATATGAGTTTATATTCTCATTTTCCAAAGTTATTAATTTCATGTATTTAGAGTGAATTTATGATTAAAAGTTAGAGAAATAACATGTATTTGCTTATCCCTAAAAGTGGCTTGAGTTTGATGACAAGTGTAGATCATTTGGAAGCTTCCAAGGCACCCTTATGTGGCCTCCCAAGATCAAATTTATTGCAGCTGAATGGACTGGATGAGCACCGAATGCAGGCCCTCCTTCACTCAGAAGTGGTTCAACTTCAGAGAAAGGTGTGGCATGACCAACATCTCCATGACAAGCAATTTCAGCCGGGAGATTGGGCTTTGTTGTATGACTCCAGATACAAAGATTTCAAGGGAAAGCTGAGAACCAGATGGCTAGGGCCATATTCAGTGGAAAAATGTCATGACAATGGATCTGTCCTTATTCGGACCATTGATGAGGAAGCCATCCCCATGCTTGTCAATGGGCATTGATTGAAGATCTACAGGAAGCCTCCCTCAAGACAAGAGTTCATCAAAACTATGGAGAAGGTAGTGTTGGTCATAGAGAAGGGTTCTGCCTCTGCTTTGGGCATACCCTGAAGAATCTAAAAAAAATAAAAAAAATAATAAAGAAATCATAAAGATCCTTGGGTGAAAACCTTTCTGAGGCGCCCAAGGCAGGTGGTAGGGGTGAAAACCTCATTGAGGCGCCCCTATTGTCTTTTCAAAAAAAAAAAAAAAGATTGGAAAAAGATCCTTGAGTGAAAACCTCTTTGGGGTGCTTAAGGCAGATGGCAAGGGTGAAAACCTCAATGAGGCACCCCTGTTATCTTTCAAAAAAAAAAAAGAGAAAAAAAAAAGAAAAAAAAAGAAGGAAAAAAAACACAAGAAAAAACAAGGTCAGCAGATTCATTTTGTAAAATTGCATGCAGGTGTTCTATGGAGGAGAGGAAGCCTCTCATTTCAAAGCCAAGGGTCCTCATCATGCAGTCAGGACACCTCACCAGCACCTCCTCCAAGAATACTCATTTTCTCCAAGGTATGTGCAATTTTATTGCAGCTTGAGTCTTCTACAGGAAGACGCAGATTTTCTATAGGAAAATGCAGAGTTTCTACAAGAAGATGCAGATTTTCTACAGGAAGGTGCAGACTCTCTACAGGAACGCAACCTTTCTACAGGAAGCTCTGTATTTTTACAGGAAACTTCCTGTAGAAGCTCAGAACGGGCCAGAATTCATTTCTTGAGGAGATCTAACGGCTAAGGATCGGTTTGGACGCATGCAAGCCACTGTTGTCACCCTTGCACATTGCTGTTATCTTGTTCCACCATCCTTGTCGACATGCAACAAAGTTACCTGCACCAGCAAAGCAGATCGATGAGTCTCGAGAAAAATCAAATTGTAAATGGAAAAAAACGCTAGAGATCTCCCACCATGTGTATCCCAGTCATCCAGAAGCTCCGAGAGCGTGATCATGAGGCTATCCATCGTCGTGCAGCATGCACCCAAGGAGGAAAAACTGTTCCAAGACATCCCGCGGTAGTCCTGTAACAGTTAAGCCTGCTAGAGTGGATACCATTCACAGCGCAGGCCATATGCAATGAAACGTGGGCACATGCAACTAAAACATCCCATCCATCGTCGGCAGCTCGTGAACATGGACCTCCGGGCCTGTGTAAGTTCGCCAGCAGCAGGTAAATCGACTCATCAGCGTCCAAAAGACCGAAACATCGTGTGCAGCCATGCAGGTAAGTGTCTCAACCCTTCCTTCCATCAGATTGCATGAATGTTACTTTGATTGATTTCTAAGTGTAAAGGTGAATGGGTTGAGCGGCCGTATGGCCATTTGGCTGGCCACGTCGGCCAGTTAATGGTCTAGTGGATGTGTGGGTGGCAGCCATGACAAAAAGAATAGCAGCACGCACGTGAGAGCAATCCTGTCGAAAAAATGAGTTTAACCGAAGAGGCGGCGGCAGATCTGCGGGAATTGATGCGGCAGCAAGTGAACGCGCAGTTGAATGGTGGGATGACGTCACCCAACGGTCCGGCGGGGACAGCTCACCCCCGTGCCACGGATTCCACCGAATTCAAAATCTAATCGGCTAGATTGCACTCATGCATTTATCAACCACCGTTTTGAACTCGAGCGGCTATCCTGATCCTTCTGCAGTGTGATACGCCAAGCCTTTGGTTATCAGAACGATCGAAAAGCACACCCAAGGCGCAGACCGACTGCAGTCTCTTCCGAAAATCGTGCACTGTGTTGGGCCTCCAAATTAACCTTAGTTTTCACTCCATTTTCACCTTTTATCCTCATTTTGTCATCTCATTTCACCATATTATCATTACATCACCCTATATTTCCATTACCATATGAGTTTATATTCTCATTTTCCAAAGTTATTAATTTCATGTATTTAGAGTGAATTTATGATTAAAAGTTAGAGAAATAACATGTATTTGCTTATCCCTAAAAGTGGCTTGAGTTTGATGACAAGTGTAGATCATTTGGAAGCTTCCAAGGCACCCTTATGTGGCCTCCCAAGATCAAATTCGAATTTCAACTCAAGAGGTGGACCATATTCCAAGGAGAAAGATCATGAAGATTTTGATGTGTCATGGGATTTGTATCTAGTATTTAGGGATAAGTTGAGACAAGTGTGGGTCTAGTAGATATTTAAGGGATCTACATTTATTGAGTAGATATCCCTAATTCATGTATAAATAAGAGGAGCATCCTCCAAATCATGTAATGAAGGAGGAAGAGGGAGAGAAAACAATTATCAGTTATTCATTAGCATTAGATTTATGTTCATTCAACATGAATAATACCATTTTCTCCAAATCATGAGTTATGAGTGTTGTTTGATTCTTAAGGTGTGACAATTGTTCATGTGTGCTCATTGAGGAATGGAAGGATCCCCATACTGAGATAAGTACACTTTGTTATAAAGTAATGTTGTGAATATACTAATCTTAGTTATGATGTTCATCTTATTTCTTTCTTGTAAATACTTGTAGATAATTTTAGTATGAATTCATGTTGTGGCCATGTTTTGTTGTGTGAAGGTTGATCTCCTTTCAATAGCTAGTTTTGATGTGAGAAGGAAAACCAGGAACTCCTAAGTTAGGAGTCCCTTCTTCATGAGCTAGATTAAATTGAAATAAGATTTACTTTCTCTTATGCTTTCCTAGATTACATTTACATGAATATTGATTCCCTTTCAGTATCTAGAGAAATCAAGTCCTCCTAAGTTAGGAGACTCTTCTCCATTAAGAACTGAACTGAAAACAATATTTACTTGCTTTCATTTACATGCTTTCTTTCCTGCTTTCTTAGGTGTTTGGCAATGTTATTATAGAAAGATGGTAGAAGGACAACCAGGACTCTTGAACAAGAGACTCTTCTCTATCTTCTAAAGTAGAATAATTCCATTGATCAAACATTATTTTTATGCTTTCATAGAATAGATCTGATAGTTTAGATTTGTAATATGCATTTCCATTCTAAACAAACTTCTTACAACGGTTTCATCTAAGGTCCCATATATATTGGTTTGCTTCTAAGTTTAAGATTCCTCGGATTGATAAATTAAATGACATTGATTTAGCGGACAACTAAATCGCCCCTCATTTTGTCATCAAACTCAAGCCACTTTTAGGGATAAGCAAATACATGTTATTTCTCTAACTTTTAATCATAAATTCACTCTAAATACATGAAATTAATAACTTTGGAAAATGAGAATATAAACTCATATGGTAATGGAAATATAGGGTGATGTAATGATAATATGGTGAAATGAGATGACAAAATGAGGATAAAAGGTGAAAATGGAGTGAAAATTAAGGTTAATTTGGAGGCCCAACAGAGCGCACGATTTTCGGGAGAGACTGCAGTCGTTCTGCGCCTTGGGTGTGCTTCTCGATCGTTCTGATAACCAAAGGCTTGGCGTATCACACTGCAGAAGGATCAGGATAGCCGCTCGAGTTCAAAACGGTGGTTGATAAATGCATGAGTGCAATCTAGCCGATTAGATTTTGAATTCGGCGGAATCCGTGGCACGGGGGTGAGCTGTCCCCGCCGGACCGTTGGGTGACGTCATCCCACCATTCAACTGCGCGTTCACTTGCTGCCGCATCAATTCCCGCAGATCTGCCACCGCCTCTTCGGTTAAACTCGTTTTTTCGACGGGATTGCTCTCATGTGCGTGCTGCTATTCTTTTTGTCATGGCCGCCACCCACACATCCACTAGACCATTAACTGGCCGGCCACTGGCCGACGTGGCCGGCCAAATGGCCATACGGCCGCTCAACCCATTCACCTTTACACTTAACAATCAATCAAAGTAACATTCATGCAATCTGATGGAAGGAAGGGTTGAGACACTTACCTGCGTGGCTGCACACGATGTTTCGGTCTTTTGGACGCTGATGAGTCGATTTACCTGCTGCTGGCGAACTTACACAGGCCCGGAGGTCCATGTTCACGAGCTGCCGACGATGGATGGGATGCTTTAGTTGCATGTGCCCACGTTTCATTGCATATGGCCTGCGTTGTGAATGGTATCCACTCTAGCAGGCTTAACTGTTACAGGACTCCCGCGGGATGTCTTGGAACAGTTCTTCCTCCTTGGGTGCATGCTGCACGACGATGGATGGCCTCACGATCACGCTCTCGGAGCTTCTGGATGACTGGGATGCACATGGTGGGAGATCTCTAGCGTTTTTTTCCATTTACAGTTTGATTTTTCTCGAGACTCATCGATCTGCTTTGCTGGTGCAGGTAACTTTGTTGCATGTCGACAAGGATGGTGGAACAAGATAACAGCAATGTGCAAGGGTGACAACAGTGGCTTGCATGCGTCCAAACCGATCCTTAGCCGTTAGATCTCCTCATGAAATGAATTCTGGCCCGTTCTGAGCTTCTACAGGAAGTTTCCTGTAGAAATACAAAGCTTCCTGTAGAAAGGTTGCGTTCTTGTAGAGAGTCTGCACCTTCCTGTAGAAAATCTGCATCTTCTTGTAGAAACTCTGCATTTTCCTGTAGAAAATCTGCGTCTTCCTGTAGAAGACTCAAGCTGCAATAAAATTGCACATACCTTAGAGAAAATGAGTATTCTTGGAGGAGGTGCTGGTGAGGTGTCCTGACTGCATGATGAGGACCCTTGGCTTTGAATTGAGAGGCTTCCTCTCCTCCATAGAACACCTGCATGCAATTTTACAAAATGAATCTGCTGACCTTGTTTTTTCTTGTGTTTTTTTTCCTTCTTTTTTTTTTATTTATTTTTTCTCTTTTTTTTTTTGAAAGATAACAGGGGCACCTCATTGAGGTTTTCACCCTTGCCATCTGCCTTAAGCGCCCCAAAGAGGTTTTCACTCAAGGATCTTTTTCCGATCTTTTTTTTTTTTTTTGAAAAGACAATAGGGGCGCCTCAATGAGGTTTTCACCCCTACCACCTGCCTTGGGCACCTCAGAAAGGTTTTCACCCAAGGATCTTTATGATTTCTTTATTATTATTATTATTTTTTTTAGATTCTTCAGGGTATGCCCAAAGCAGAGGCAGAACCCTTCTCTATGACCAAGACTGCCCTCTCCATAGTTTTGATAAACTCTTGTCTTGAGGGAGGCTTCCTGTAGATCTTCAATCGATGCCCATTGACAAGCATGGGGATGGCTTCCTCATCAATGGTCCGAATAAGGACAGATCCATTGTCATGACATTTTTCCACTGAATATGGCCCTAGCCATCTGGTTCTTAGCTTTCCCTTGAAATCTTTGTATCTGGAGTCATACAACAAAGCCCAATCTCCCGGCTGAAATTGCTTGTCATGGAGATGTTGGTCATGCCACACCTTTCTCTGAAGTTGAACCACTTCTGAGTGAAGGAGGGCCTGCATTCGGTGCTCATCCAGTCCATTCAGCTGCAATAACCTTTCTTGTTGTGCATGGTTGAGATCTAGGTCCAGCTGAGCTGCCATCCTCAAAGTGTTGTATTCAAACTCAATGGACAGCAAAGCTTTCTTCCCATAGACCAGCTCATAAGGTGTGAAGCTGGTGGTGGTCTTCCAAGTGGTGTTGTAAGCCCATGTGGCTTCAACCAGGCGATCTGCCCAGTCCTTTCTGCTGCTGCTCACCACCTTAGTCAAGATCCCCTCTAATGCTCTATTGGTGACTTCCACTGCCCATTTGCTTGAGGGTGATAGGGGGTGAAAGTCCTATGCTTGATCTTGTGATGAGCTAGTAGATCTTCAACCAGGTTGGAGGTGAACTGGCTCCCTTGATCAGTGACCAGCTCTCTTGGATAGCCAAACTTATAGAAGATGTTTTCTCTTATGAACTCGGCCACCTTTTCTTCTGTTGCTGCTTTGATTGCTTTGGTCTCTGCCCACTTTGTCAGGTAGTCAGTGCACACAATGATGTAAGACCTTTGCCTCGAAGGAGGGTTGATTGGGCCCACAAAGTCCATACCCCACTTCTCAAATGGCTCAAGAGTCACCTGAGGTTGGAGAGGCATCTCATCCCTTTGGGTCGGTTTCCCCATTCTTTGACATTGGTCACACTGGCAGACATATCTTCTGACATCTTGATGAAGTGTGGGCCAATAGTAGCCTACCTGCAGGATTTTGAAGGAAGTTCTCTTTGCTGTAAAATGTCCTCCACAAGGCCCATCATGACAAGTGAGGAGGATATCAAAGACTTCCTCCTCCCTTACACAACGCCTTAAGATCTGATCGGGGCCAAGCTTGAACAGATTGCCCCCGATCCAAGTAAATGAGGCACTTTTTCTGATGATTCTGCTCTTCTCTCTTGAAGATAGGTGCAGAGGGAACTATGATGAAACAAGGTAGTTTGCTATATCAGCAAACCATGGAGAGAGTACTGAAATAGCAAACAGATGTTCATCGGGCATCTGGTCATCCACCGTTCCATCCTCATCTGCAGACAAATCCAATCTAGATAAAAAGTCAGCAACAACATTTTCTCTACCTGGTTTGTCAACAATGGTCAAATCAAACTGCTGCAATAAAAGTAACCATCTAATAATACGAGCATTCACATCTGGTTTATTCATTAAATATCTAATTGCAGCATGGTTTGTATGTACAAAGGTTTGATAGCCAGTAATATAATGTCGGAACTTGTTCAGTGCATGGACCACAGCCAAGAATTCTTTCTCGGTTACAGTGTAATTCAGCTCAGCTTTGGACAAGTTTTTGCTAACAAAGTAAATGGCATATGGAAGTTTTTGCTCAACTTGTCCTAAAGCTGCACCTATGGCTTTGTTCGAGGCATCAGTGTGGATGTGGAAAGGTAGGGCCCAGTTTGGACCTCTCAGGATTGGGGCTGACACCAACTTGTCCTTCAATTCATTTAAAGCCCTCTGACAATCGTCAGTCCATTTAAACTCCACATCTTTTGCCAACAGGCCAAACAATGGCGAGGCTAGCTTGCTGAAATGTTTAATGAATCTCCGGTAGTATCCTGCTAATCCCAAGAAACTCCGAACATCCCTTACCTTTTGAGGAGGTGGAACCTTCTTGATGAGAGCAATTTTGTTAGGATCCACCTGCAACCCTTGGCAAGAAATGGTATGGCCTAGCACGGTCGCTTCAGTCATTAGGAATTCACATTTTTCAGGAATAAGGGACAAGTTCATCTCAATGCATTTGGTTAGGACTTTTCCCAGATTGGACAATGCTTCCTGAAAGTTGGCCCCATAAGGAGTGAAGTCATCCATATAGATCTCCACTGCATCATGGAACAGCTCCGAGAAGATGCTTAAGACAGCTCTCTGGAAGGTAGCAGGAGCATTGCATAGCCCAAAGGGAAGGACTCGGTAGGCAAAGGTGCCCCAAGGACAAGTGAAGGTGGTCTTATCTTGGTCTTCCGGGCTGATTTGGATTTGGTTGTACCCGCTAAACCCATCCAGGAAAGAGAAGAACTTCTTTCCTGCCAGTCCATCCAACACTTGGTCTATGAAAGGTAGAGGGAAATGGTATTTCTTGGTAGCTTTGTTCAGTTCTCGGTAGTCCACACAGATTCTCCATTTCCCATTTTTCTTGGGAACCAACACCAGAGGAGACACCCATTCACTATCTAAGATGGGGTAGATGAATCCGGCATCTAACAGTTTTTGCAATTCTTCCTTGACAATGTCCTTAAGAGCTGGATTCATTCTCCTCTGGGGTTTCCTAACCGGCTTACAATCCTCTTTGATGTATATGTGATGGGTACAGACCGAAGGATGGACTCCTTTCATCTCCTTATAGCTCCAAGCAAAAGCATCTAGGTGACTGGCCAACAGGCTACACAGCTCCTTTTCCTGGGAAGGAGATAGGGAGGAGCTGATCTTCAACGTTCTCTCAGGGCCGAACTCCACATTCTTGACTCTGGGAGTGACAGGGTTGGTTGTACAGAGATCCACTAAGGCGCCAGCTTGGGCATCCTCCACCAATTTCTCTAAGGATAGAGCACTGGAAGGTGGATTCTGGATCAAGGTTTCGATCAAGTCATCCTCGGTTGGGGGGTCTCTTCTAGTGGTATCTAAGGTGCACAGAGGTGTTGAGTACACCTCGTCTTCCTCTCCTTCCTCTAACCAGAGTGGTAAGTCATGCTCTAAGGAGGGTTGGGCAGGAGGGTATATGACTAGCTGTTTGGACATAGGACCATTTTTGATGGTCATATTTCCTGCGCGGCAACTTATGTAAGCATCTGCAGTGGCTAACCAAGGCCTTCCCAAAATGAAAGGATATCTAGTAAGCTTTGCCTTGGGTTGCAGAACCAAGAAATCTGCAGGGTATTCCCAAGAGTCGATAGAGACCAAGACATCCTCCACAATCCCTTCGGGAGTCACAGTGGAGCGATTTGCTAATTGCAGTACTGTCGAGGTCTTCCTCAAGGAACCCTGCAGATTGAGTTTAAGCATGGTGTCCCTGGTCATCACATTAATGGCAGCCCCCAGATCAATCAAAGTGTGAGGTATGATGGTGCCATTGATGTGGAAATCTACTACAGGACTTCCAGGATCTAGGTACTTTGGGCAGATGACTTGTCCTAACATAAGGTCAGACAGTTGTCCTATGACATTGATGGTTGAAGCATCTTTCTTCCACCTGCCTGGGTGTTTGAAACACTTTTCCTTAACCAGTTTGTTGTATATTGGCACATCCTTGATGGCTTGGAGAAGTGGTATTTTTACACACAACTGCTTGAGCTCACCCAGAAGCTCATCCTCCTCTGGGTTGGGTTGTGTGGTGGCTGTCAGTCTCTCAGGAAAGGGTGGAATAGCCTTTGGTTCACTTTCCTGTTTATCTTCTTCATCCTCTGGGGGAGGAGGTTGGCGATCTGGTAGAGTCTTTCCAGATCGAAGATTGATCTCCTAGATCTCCACAGCATAGGTAGGGCATAAGGTTTCCCCAGTGTATACCTGTTGGGCCTGTCTATTGTTGGGGTTTGGGTTCGGTTGAGTAGGAATTTGAGGTTGCCTTGGAGGAGCAGGAGGTAATGGCTGACGTTGAACTGGTGGTGGAGGCAAAATGGCGGGAGGAGTATTGTACTGGGGCCTCCACCCCGACTGAGGTGCATTCCACTAAGGCTGTGGCTGGGCATGTGAATGATATGAATGAGAAGTAGGTTGAGTAGGGTACTGAGGTGGATAAGACCATGGAGGAGGCATGGACCAGGAAGGATGAGCAGGGGGACCCCAGGAAGGCATAGGAGTCGATTGGTTGGGGCTGTAATAAGCTTGAGGTGCCCCTTGCATTCCCTGCTGATAAGGTCTAGATCCTTGTGGCCTCCTTTGGTTGAGGTAATAGAGAGGTTCAGTGGGAGCTTCTGTCCCTTGGTACATGGCTTTAAACCCAGGTAAGGTTGGACACTGATTTGTGGGATGGTCCTCCTCACAAACAAAACATACTTCAACCGAATGCAATGGGCATTCGTTCTTAGGGTGTCTCCTTGTGCACCTAGGGCAGAAGACAGCCAAGGCTCTCTCAGCTTCTTCTTTCTTCTGCTGGATCCTGAATGTGTCCAGCTGCATGGCAATGGTCTGTCTCACCTCACTCTTGAGATCTTCTAATTGATTTGCAAGCTCATGTTTGGAGAAAGGGACACTAGTTGAGAGGAAGTTTCCTCTACCTCGTTTCCGAGCTGCCCTGGAGTGGTTTCTAAACACAGTCTTGATGTCCTCATAAGGCAGTTGGTAAATGTCCCCCCCAGCTAACATGTGAAGGGTATCTAAGAGGTCTTCAGGGACTCCCCGGAGCAGGACCAACTTGAGGGATTCAGGGTCAAGTGTGCACCTGGCCCGCTTATAGCTAAGTTGGAACCTCTCCTCATAATCCTCTAAGGACTCATCATTTCCCATGGTCATCCGAAAGATTTCTCCCTTGGTTTCCTTAGACCTACAGTAATCCCTGTACTTGGTATTGAAAACTTGCTGCATCTGAGCCCAAGTTGTGATACTATTCCCAGGTAAGCCCATGAACCAGCGTAATGCTGCATCCTTAAGAGTTGAAGGGAAGAGTTTCAGCTTTTGCTCATCTTCAGTATAGTCATAGGTTCTAAAAAGGACAACAAACTCAAACAGGAAGGTATCGGGATCTTCAGTAGTCAGTCCATGGAAGTGAGGTAAGGCGGAGGGGCTAATGTTCTTCATTTTCATCTCTCCATTGGTCTCTTGGATGGGGAAGGCACCTTCTATTCTCTCATCTTCTCTTCTATTGTCAGCCATAGCTTCAGATGGAGTGGTCTCTAACTCTTCTTCTACTATAGGATCTTCGTATATCTCGGGATGTTCACCTATAGGTTCTTCTGGATCACTGTCACCAAAGAAGAGAGAAGGGTGACTCAGTGATGTGGTGGGGGTGTTGGGTAGGAATTTGCCTGATTTATCTCGGTTCCTACGAGGCATGAAATGGAAAAGACTTTCCTTTTTGATTGTTTTTGCTTTTTTCCTTGGTACCTGCAAAACTGAAACAGATTGATCTACAACTAATCTATAAAGATGCAGAATTAAACTGAAAGCAGGAAAGAACTAATCTACTTTGCTCAAATGAAATTGCAGGAATGGAAATGCTAGTCTACGCTTGCAGAATTGAAACACTAGTCTACGCTTGCAGAAATGAAATGCTAATCTATGAAAGCAGGAAATGCTAATCTATGAAAGCAGGAAATGCTAATCTATGAAAGCAGGAAATGTCTATGCTACTTTTGCAAAATGGAAATGAAATAAACTACTTAGCAGAAGGCAAGAGTAAAAAAATAGAAGAAAAGCAACAATTCCTAATACTTTGATGCTTCCCCGGCAACGGCGCCAAAAAGATGGTGGGCCCCAGTATTGTAGCAATAATGCTACAACTCCTGGGGCTTCCTATCTCTAATTTTATCAACCCGGTAGTTCGTACAAACTTGGAAGCGACGGTGCTGTATGCACAAGTACTAGCTCTTGTCGGAGCTGTCACTTGGTCAGCTGGCACAAGTCTGCTAGGGCTCAAGCCAACTTCTATATGCTCTCAGAAGAAGCTTTCTAAATGATGGATGAAGGCTATCTCAAGGGAAATTGATCTACTTTGCAAAAATGAACTGAAAGCCAACCAAAGCATGAAAACCCTAGTAAACCCTAATATGACTAGTTTAACCTCTATGGTGCAATGGTGAGAGTGCAAATGTCTAAAAATGATGCCATTACTTCTAATGATGTGAAATGCATGAACTCAAACTACTTCCATGAAAAAGAACATTGTTTTTGTATTTTTGCTTAAGTAGATGGAGTGATTATGAATTTGCTTCTTATTAGGGTTTGGCTGTGCAGAGGTGGTGCGAAGGGAGAGAAAGCTTGGGAAAGGTCAGGAGGGCTAGAAGAGGTCCCAGAGGGTCCCTAGCATTGGTCCACAGAAGTCTACAACATTCAGGTGCTCGGCAACCAAGTTTGCAGGCTTCTACAGGATGTCTGCAGGGGATCCTACAGGAAACTAAGGAATTCTACAGGAAATCTGCTAACTTCTACAGGATGTTCTACCGTGGGAATTTTGGGTGATGGTGAGGTGATGGAGTGGTATGGGTGGATAGGTAAGGTGGAGATGGAGCTTGTGATGACTCAGGGGCAGAGAAATGAGATGGAGAGGGAGTGCACGGAGTTGATTGGTGAATAGAAGGATGGAAACAACGAAAGGTCAAAAAGATGGAGCTATGTGGGCAATGGAAGAGTTGGAAGGTGAACGAGCTGAACAAAGGTCGAGTAGGTGGATTTAGGTGTGGTTAAGAAGAAGAAGAAGGAAGTGGAATGATATTGAGCAGTGTAAATAAAAAAAATTACTTATGTCTTGCACCAAAAACGAGAATCCATTAACCTGTGCTACCTGTGCTATTAAACCAATGAACAGCAATGTAAATCATGAAGAAAAGGCGTGCATGGAATTGTAATGAAGAAGTATGGCTCAAGAGCAAAATGCATGGAAGGATCCACGATTAAAACGACTGTGTTGCAGCTTGCATAAAAGTGGAAAAAGACTGCGTTTTTTTGGTGGTTGGTATAGACTGCACCCCAATCCCTAAATAGAGATGGCAGTGGAGGCACTAACAACCTTTTCTTGGAGCTCCAGTGAATTACAAACCTCCTATCCTAATCTAAGAAACTGAAAGTAATTTAACCATAAGCTAATCCTACTCACTCTCATTAAAGAAATCAAATCAGCAGACTGTGTTCTTGCAATGCACATCAAACAAGGAAACAAAGTGCTGGAAAGAAAGGCAAATAACACTACAAGAAGAGGAGATCTATTTCTCTCAGGTTGGGCCCTAACCTGAGACCTATAGCTCCCTTAAAAGCTCAGAATTAGATCCAAATTTGCTTGCCTTTATTCATAATCATAAGTCTAATGTCATGCCAAAACTGGCTTACAAGAACAAACACCGAGCTGTGCTCAGAAATTACAATATCAGTCCAAAAGTTCAAAAAGCTCCTAACAAAGGCTACGGCCTTCATATTTATACAAAATGAAGATCAAGCTGGCTTCCTCCATTCGTGGAGCTTGGCTGTCCAACTGAAAGTCAAACTGCTGTAAAACTGCTGATCCTGTAGAACGTGTTGGCTGCCTTTAAGCTCGGTGGGGAGAGCTGTTGGAGCTCGGAGTTAAGGTGAAAATCACGAGGAAGGTCACCAAGACCGTGGACAACCTCCCTATGAACCGCAATGTCACCTTTGTTGTCTCCTTGCCTCCTTTTGCGTGGTCTTTTGCTCTCTTTAATGCCAAAAACCTAAAATCATCATGTATTAGCCACATAGATATAATGCCTGCCCTTCTTTCTACAAACAACACGAATATACTAAGAAATGAATGCATAAGTGATAAAAGATGAATGGTTGAACAAGGTAAGTAGGCCAATATGAGCCCAAATTGTACCAAAAATTGGGGCTCATCAATTTGTCAGTTGATCAATCCGATTTTTAAGTCGTTTGCTAAGCGAAAATATCTTGTGTTTTTTTTTTTTTGAATAATAAAGAAATACTTTGGGGTTAATCTTCTCTAGTGTTACTCTTCATGGAAATACTATAAGATGTATCATTTTTCATGCATAATTTTTTTTAGCCATTAATGATAGCTTCTGAAGAGTGATTTGAGTACAGGTATCTTACCCAGTCGTTGGGGTTTAAATAATAATTTAAATTTTGAATGTAATAGCAGGTATCTCTATTTCTCTGAATTTTATTATTGTTTTCACGCTATTTTGATGGATGAAGTGAGTTTTGTAGGAAAGTATTGATTTTTTAGATCCTCGAGCGTTAGGGGAAGTTTTCAGTTGGACCAGCCAACTCCCGATCTATGTTTTCTGAAGAGCCCAACTTAATTATATCCCAGACTTATCATAAGATTTTTATTGGTGATGCATGAAGGGTTTTGAGCTAAGCACCTCCTTTAAAATTTTAATTATTTTATGTGCAAAGTTGAAAAATCTGGCTATTGAGAGCCTTACATTATCAGATCTGGGAGTGGAGTTGGATTCACACTCCTCAGATCTGATAGATCTGTCATTCCTTTACATAGATCTGTAATTTTTTTTTTGGGTTTTATGACTTTTTTTATAGGGTTTCATTTATTTTTGTATATTTGGGTTTTGAGTGTCTTTGTTTTAAGGTACAGGTTGTAGATTTGAAATTCAATTTTGATTTGAAGCTAGATCTAAGTCCTGGAGGGTAAGATTTGGCCTCAAAACCAAATTTTGCAGGGGCATTATTTTTGCAGTCCAAGGGTTTTAATTTTTTTTTTAATCTGGAAATAATTTTACGAGGGTTTCATTGATAAATCTGAAGCATAAGTGTGAAATTCATTTTTCTAGGTTTATCTTGAGTTTGGGATATAGTTTCTCTGCTTATTGAGGTTTTCAGATTTGTTTGCTACCTTGGGTTTTTCCAACAATTTTTTTCGATTTTTTTTTTTGGGTTTTTCTGCCTTGGGTTTATTCCTCTCCCTTATTGTCCGAAATTGTTCTATCTCTCTTCCATATGCTACTGTAGCCTCCCTTATCCACTGCTCTCTTCAACCCATGGATCCTTTCTACTCCATGCATTCCTTTCCAGCTCCTTCCATACTTCTGTTGCCTCATCCCTCAAACGCTTTCTGATCCGCTGTGTTTTTCTTTTCCTCTAGTGTGCATTATCATCCACCCATCCGGAGCTACAATTCCCTCAAACACAACTTTATTTCGCGGCGTTATTCCTCAAATCCATCCTTCCCTCCTACGTCTTCCTCCCGCGTGCTCTCCCCTCGCTGTTCTCCTTATCCCTTACACCATCGACCTGAAAAGATGGATCGAACTTTTGCACTCACATTGCTATCCATCCAACGCTCAACTCTCCCAACCTCTTCTTCCTATCCTTCACATTCTTACTCCTATTTGCTGCCGCCGTCAAGTTCGAACCTGCAAACACAAACAAAAAAAATGACTTTGATTTCATATGATGTGTTAGGATTGGTTTCGACTTTATTCTTTCGAATTTTTCTGAGTATTGTGTATGAGTGACTAACAATTAGTTTAATATTTTTAATCTTTCCTTTGTCGGAATTTGTTTAAGTTCTTTTATGTTTTATTTAAAAAAGAAAAAAAGTTTGATTTTGGTTTTGATTTTTATTTTATTTCTCTTTTATTTGATTTGATTTTATTACATTGTTTCAATTTTTATGATTTTGATTTCGCATTTTTTTATTTTTTTAAATAAAAAACTCTAAAACTAAAAAATCATAACAAAATCGCTAAAAAACCTATATATATATATATATATATATATATATATATATATATATATATATATATATATATAGATATATTGTGCTATTAACATTTTTCATTTCTCTATAGTTAAACATACTTAAATTTTTCATCTAAGGATTGACTATAGAAAGGTGATAAATTTTCTTAGATTTGGGTCACTAGGCATAAATCATTTTAATTCTAGGATTATGAATTGATTAACATTTAAATTTCATGGTTTTTTAAAGTATTTGGATCTTTAGAAATTTAATTGCTACATATTTTGCATCTATTGAAACTGATCGTCATTGCTTGAATTATTTGATGTGTGTTACATGTTAGATATATTGCGAATATTTTCATGTAATTGTTAAAGTGCTCTGTCATGGAATTGTAATAGATTGCATATCTTTATTTCCTAAGCCACATTTTTTTTTTTTGAACATTTGTTGACATTGATACCAAATTGCAAAGAATTTTTTGTTCTCTTTGAGCTATAAGTGTGTCAGAAATATTTGAAATAAGCTTGTGGTTTAATCATAATATTTTTAGGAGTTTATCTTTAAGTCTTCATCCATAAAGCGAACATTTAATTTTGGTAATTGAGGGCTTTTGCGACACAAGTGTTTTTAATCCTCGAATCTAGCTTCATCCCATCATCTAGTGCATTTGCATCTAGGATAGCTTTGCATAAATAAAATTTACTTCCAAGCATAAGATTGGTCAATAGAGAGATAGGTATCCATTCATCTTTTCTTGAGAAGCTTGCCTTTAATAATACTTAAAACGAGACCTTGCAGCCATCAGAGACACAACTTTCTATAACGCCGGAGGCACCGGGTATGTTATATTTTCAGGAGAGGTATCGTTAATCACACCTTAGTGTGCTTCACCTTATTTTCTCTCTGCCAATTACTACAAAATCAGGCTCAACACAGAAAGGATCGAAGGATTCACATTTAAGTAGGCATTTAACTAAAATTAACCAATATTATTGCATCCCACATTAGCTTTAGGATCTGCATTTCATATAAGATAGTCATTCATCTAAGCAGCAGTTGTTAATCAATTACTTGGTCTTAATTTCCCTAGCAAGATTGTTGACTCCATAAGGCACTGGTATCAATCATTTAAAATCTAATAAAATCCTATAAGTATTGCTAAATCTTAATCAAGTACTTGATCACCTGACTGTGTCTTCCGTACTAGTTAGTTTCCAACTAGTTCTTCTTCATTCCATTTTTCCATAGGGTCTACCCCCCTTAGCCTGTTGTAGAGAGACAACTTAAATGGAGATATTGGGGATCAGGGTGGCAGCGCCTAATCTGAGTCATTATCGTGGTGCTTATACATTCTGTGCGACAACAGGAAGCAAGTTCCAAATTTTCACCGCCAGGATGTATTGTTATGCCAGTTGGGACACATATGTGTTCCTTCAAGTGAGCATGCGAAGATGATTTGGGAGGCGCATTACACTCAAGTCGCTGGACATTTCTGAGTAGAGAAAACAATGGCAGTATTGCAGAAGTATTTTTATTGGTCGACACTTCGTCAGGATGTTGGGAAGTACATTAGATCCTGCACCACCTATGCCATTGCCAAACAAACCATCAAGAAGCAAGGCCTGTATACTCCTCTACCTACTCTTAGCCGGCCTTGGGAATCTATCTCCATGGATTACATGTCGGGCCTTCCTTCTACTAAGCACGACAAATATTGTGTTTTCGTGGTCATCGACAGATTCTCTAAGATGGCCATCATGGTGGCCTGCAAGAAGAGTATCACAACAGAGGCCACTGCTAAGCTCTTCTTTGAGAGAGTGTGGGTACACTTTGGGATTCCCCATTCCATTGTCTCAGATTGGGAAAACGGATTCTTGAGTGCATTTTGGTCAAGTCTATGCTCGATGCTAGATACAAAACTTACTAAGTCCACAACTTTCCATCCCCAAACTAATGGCCAAACAAAGGTTGTCAATATGAAGATTGTACACATTTTGTGCATGTACAACTCGAAGCATCCACGCATGTGGGATGAAAGTCTCCATTATGTCCAACACAGCTACAACAGAGCTCTCGACAACTCAACAAGCCATAGCCCCTTTGAGGTAGGGCTGGGATTTTAGCCATTATGCCCCATTGATGTGGTCATACCATTTACGGCCACTCAGGTAGATTCATCTCATGTTCAGTTTGAAGCTGAAAGGGCTGACAACTTCATTGAGTGCATTCAACACATCTTCCAACATGTCGATGATATATTAGACAGAGCCAAAGCTAAGTACAAGCAACACCATAATCAACATCAAGTGTCGCACAAGTTCCAACTGGGCGAAAACATTTGGCTACATTTGTAGAAGGAGCGCCTTGCTGGACCCCAATGCAAGCTATGCCCACTTCGATATGGATCATACACCATCACGAAGGTCGTCGTTGACAATGTCTTCAAGCTCGACATCCCATTGTTCCTTGGCATGCACCTAGTGTTCAATGTATATCACCTTCGACCATACTTTCCACCATTGTTGGACACATCTGACATTGCAAAACAAATCACACCAACAGAGCTCAACCCGGACTGCATGGAAGAGGCCACAACTGATCAGATCATGGACACACAGATCAAGAACACTTGCCAATAGAGGATATAGTTATATTGAGTTGTCAAAGTAGGCCAAATCCTTCACCAGGGCAAGTGGTTAACCAGGGATCAAGTTCAACAGAAATTTCCTCACTTCATGGAGGCTTTGCACGTAATGGGGACCATTGCTTCCTAAGGGGGGAGGAATGATCCAGGTGGATATTGGTGGCCACTCTCTTATTCCACCTGGACCCCCTAGTCAGTTTCATCTGTTTCTTTGTTCATTTCAAAATTTACTAATTTTAGTAGTTTTTCGGGTCTTGAACTTCCAGAGCAGTTTTGACACCTAGACGACATTTTTTTGAGGTCCACGGTAAGCTGGTAGGTAGAGGCAAGGGACTATGGTGAAATCTGAACTACTCGGTGAGACCTTTCCAACAAGGTGTCGTACGCGGCAAACAAAGATAATATGACCAAGTTACAACCCCAGGAAGTTGACTGCCCAACTGACCTAACAGGGCCCACAAACTCTTGGTGTTACATTTCCTGGGGTTAGGGTTTTGGTTGTTTAGGGTGTTTTCATATTTTCCAATAATAAATAGGCCCTTGGGCCTCATTGTAACACAGTTCAAAGGCATGTAGCTGCCACATCTCTTCTCATAGATAAGCTACCATCGCCCGAGCTATCTTATTTCCATTCTGTTTGTAAGCATAGTTCAATATTTTTCTATTAATGAAATAAAGTGTTTTTCTGCTACATCACTGTGTTTATGATGGTATTTGTAAGTTGTTTCATTCCTATTTAAGTTCGGATAAACCATGGCCCACCCTTCCTCTGCAGATTTGATTATACGAGATAAAGAAATTAAAAGTCACGATTGTCGAGGCAAAGGGGACAGTGAGATTTGAATTCGACACTCAGGACTTCAATCTATATGATTCCCGCAGTATTTGTAAGGACCTTGTGTGAGAGTTTACTTTATGTGGATTGCTAGGGAATTCCATTGGCTAAAGGAAGATTTATGGAGGCACAGTTATAATGCCTCCAGACTCCATGAGTCGGTCATCTTAGTAGGGAATTCATAGGCTGCTCCATAGACGGTAGCAACTCAGGAAGCAACAATAGTAGAAGGAAAAAATCCCATGCAAGGCAAAGGAAAAAGAAATATTGTTGACTGTCCAAAAGGAGAACAAAGCTGCAAAATGAAAGAAAATTCTATTTTCATGAAAACATCTTTGGCAACAAAAGCAAAGAGGAATTAGAGGATACAGAGAGCATTGCGGAGGAAGAGAGAAAAGTAGAGGTTGTAGGAAGTTGAACTAAAGTTGCAGGAGACAAAGAAAAAGTTGAAGGAAGAACAAGAGTTGAGGAGGAGAGAATGAGAAGAGAAGCAAAAGTAGGAAGAAGAATAGAGACAAGGCGCAATGACAGAGGAAACAATGCCAATATAGGCTGAAGAGAAGGAACATGACCAACCAGTAGATGAGGAGGAAGGTGAACAAATACACGATTGGAAGCTTTCTCAACAAATTGAGCTATTGGTTGAAGTCATAGACATGGAGATGGAACAGGAGCTGCACAATGAATATGTTGATTTGATGCCGAGTGCACCATAGGTCATCCCTCAACCTCCACTACCTCCAGCAGCAGAGCCAAGCCCGAGCGAGTAAGGGGGTGTTGTTCCCCTTGACGATCATCTGATAATGGATGTGTACAATCTATCATTCGATGAGTTCCAAAGGAGGATTGTACAAGCACAGATAAAGCACTTTTTGGATGGTCACACATCACCTACATTTGTTAGAGAAAGGGTGATAATGTCAAACACTGGGAAGCATCCAAATGCCATTGTCGAAGCCAACTTGGCCTATGTAGGAGAAACAAGATCAAACATCCAGTATTTGATGACCGAGAATGAGCAATTGGGACAGAACTTGTAGGCTACCAGGAAATAGGCAGAACAACCCCGCTCAACAGTGCAGATTGTAGTTTCTTCACAGGTTTACTTGGAGGAGATGAGAGTAGTGATACTCGTTGAAGTATCAACACTTGGAGATACCATGCGGAAGCTCTATGAGGGTTTTGTCACCGTACATAAAGGAGTTGTTCATTTGTATGGATTACAACAGCAGAGCAAAGAGTTTGTTAATATTAATATAACCTAAATTTTTTTTTTTAGGTTATATTAATATTAATTTATTTAGATTTTGATATAGATATTAGGTTTTATTGATATTAATTCTACTATATATATTAAGTTATATAGATTTTAGGTTTTATAAATATTAAGTTATATAGTGATCATGTTTTATAAATATTAAGTTATATAGTAATTAGGTTATAAAAATTTTAATGTTATATAGATATTAGGATCTATGATATTAATATTAATATATATACTAGATTTTTTTTTAGATTTTAATATTAATATAGATTTTAGGTTATATAATGATTTATGATATTAATATTATATATATATTAGTTTTTTAGATATTGATATAGATATTAGGTTTTATGAATATTAATTCTATTATTTATATTAAGTTATAAAAAGTTTTTTAGGTTATATAAATATTAAGTTATATAGTGATCAAGTTTCATAAATATTAAGTTATATAGACTTAGGTTATATAAATATTAATGTTATATAGATATTAGGATTTATGATATTAATATTAATATATATATTAGTTTTTTAGTTATTAATATTAATATTGATTTTAGGTTATATAAAGATTTATGATATTAATATTAATATATATATTAGTTTTTTAGATATTAATATTAATATAGATTTTAGGTTATTTAAAGATTTTGTTTTATAGATAATTAAATAAATGATATTAATTTATAAAATTAAAATTAAATTTAGGTTTCATTATAAATCTTTTTGGCCGGCCTGTGTTGTTCCTTTAATATTCATTCCCTCATGAGTATTTATTTCTTCCATCTGGCTCTTCTTTTATCATCTTTCTCTCAACCCTGATGATGGATCCCATTTGGGATTCGAAACGTTGGTGTAAAAATTCTATTACTGTGGATTCTCCGGTCAAAAATTCAAAAAGCACAAACCACAGATCTCTGAAATCCAACATACAAATTGCCATTGCCTATGTGTAAGAGTGGACTATGCGATACATAGGGGCATTTCTTGACTTAATGAAGAAAATGAAGCCACAAGTAGAGCTGGAGAAAGCGAAGGTTCGAATGTTGATTCACAACAACAAGTATCTTGCCTCATTCATTGGCAACATTCATGCCTCATATGTACAATTGTTAAGTAGTTTGGATGTGTTGGTGAGAACACACTAGATCTAATCAGTTGGTTCCCTCACTAAAGCCAAATCCAAGAACCAACTCCCGTAGGAGATCAAAGAGTACTTGGAGCAGCTGAGACAGAATGCCACCAAGGAAGACTTGGTGTTGAACATATAAAACACGCAAAATTTCATTGGCGGTCCTGTCCAAGTTAGAACAATGTTGCTCATGCTTTAGAATGAATTGGACATAGGTTCCAAGATAGTGTACCCAAATGACATGGAGGCTAGAGTCTACTTCCAACTAGACACCATTATGTAGTTTGGGATATCATCACACAGTATCAAGCTTGACACCAATATGTGACCGAGAAGTAACAAGTGGAGTTTTTTGAGCTAGACTTCTCCCAAACTCAAGCATCATAGTGTTGTGTCTTGTTAGGTTTTTAAGTTATCTCTACCCTATTTTGTCTTATATGGGTACAAGTGTAAAATGTAATATTATTTGTAATTATGTTGTAAGTGAAATTCCAAGTGCTAATATTGGAATATGAAGAGTCATCATGTAATGTAATGTGTCATTTTTCAAAGAAGTTGAAGAGTTATGCGGGTAGTCCAAAGGTCACAAAGGGGAGTTGAAGAGTCATGCACCCCTTGTTATAAATAGAACCTCATAACTATTGTAACGAGATTTTGAGAGCTAAGCTTTTGGCTAGGCTTAGGCTTAGGAAGAGATTGGTAGTATTGTGAAGAGCCTTGGTTTCTTTGTAGCATAGAGCGAGTATACTTGTTTGGAGGAGCAGGTGTTCTTGACTGCAATGTTTCATTATCAGGGCTAGTAGTCGTCAATGGTGTATGTATGAATGAAACTTTCACTTATAATAATAAAATCAGAGCCAACATGATTTTATGCATATGTTGTGAAAATAGTAGGACTATTCTTGTTGTATTTGCAATGTATGTTATTTAACTTATGCTTATGCTTATGAACTATTTCGTTTGCATTTTTATGAATCTTTTTGAATGCGTGTTGTTGTATTAATTTGAGGACTATTGCACATCTTAGCTTGTGATGTCATTTCGCTAGTGTGTCCCTTTAAAGATGTGTACTATTACAAGCTTCCAAGGGGCGCACTTTCTTTTCCCTTTCTGTGTTGGAACTGTCATGCATCACACTTGACTCTCTGCAGGGTCACACACTTGCTCTCACCCAAAGTTATCATACTTTTCTCTTAGCATTTCAACAGTCAAGGCATAACATTACCATCCACTACTAGGGCTCCTACTCCAGACAGTGTGAGGTCTAGTTGGGACTTCATATCAGGAGATCCCCTGAATGTTGGCGGGTCCAGCACTGTCAACATTTCTGGTGCTAGGAGGTCCAGATGACAAGCTGACCCCTTGAAGTTTGTTTTGAATTTCTACACTCAATTAATGACTTCTTCCACAATCATAACCCCAACATGTTTTTCTAAACACACAAATCTGAGAGTGCCGGCAAGAATTATTGATGACTTGTACAATCTAAAATTCAAAGGTGAGGGTGAATCAATGTTATTTGAACACACTGCACAGTTTCTTGATTTCTGCACAAAGCACAACATCCACTATGAGGATGTTGGTTGTAGGTTATTCATTCTCACATTCAAATGGCACGTGCGAGAATGGTGTAACACATTGTCTAATGACTCCATTCACTCTTTCGAACAACTTTCCATAGTCATGTCATGCTTTCAATTTCTATGATTGTAAAGCTCTTAATAAGGAATTTTGAATTTACAAAAAACATATGATGAATCCATTCAAGATTTTCACGATCATTTCATTCATTACTGCTTTGAATTTCCTAAAGATGAATTTGATTGGACTTTCTTGGCACATAGATTTCTATATCTTGTTCACATTTAACATAGTTATAGATGAAACGAGAACTATTACCTCAAAATGGGTAGTCGAGCTCAAAAACCGCAAAAAACATGAAAAACAACCCAAAAATGAAAATTGTTTATTCCAGAACGATGTTTCTTTTAAGGGTAAATTTTCAACAATTTTTTTTAAATGGAAGTAAAAACCATTTTTTTTTGAAAAATGGATGAAAAAAACACCCTTGTAAAAAAATTATTTATTTTGGAATTAAAACAAAATCAAGTTACAATTTGGAAATTTTTTAGCAATGGAGTTAAAGAGAAAATATCCGAACTTTCAAAAACTATAAAATTCCAACAATTCTCAGACATGATGTTACATATAAAATATCATGTCTCAAATCCTGATAGTTCCAACTATTTCCATCCATGTTGTTAAAGATAAAATATCTTGACTCTAAAAAACCTTGAAATTGTAATTGTTTTTGACCATAGCATTAAAGATAAAATATCATGACTTAGAAAAACATTAAAATCTTGACAATTTTTCAACCATCCAATTAAAACCAAAGATTATGACTACAAAAAAATCTCAAGTTTTCAAAATATTTCAAGCATGACATTATGAAAACTTTTTATGACAAAAAGCTTAAAAAATCAACACTCAAGAGTAATTTATTTTTTAAATGCAAAATATATAGCGATTTTAAAATCTTAGGCTAAGTCAACTCGATACATTGTAACAAAAAATTATAAATCAACCATCAAATTGACACACGGTGTAGGTGAACTTGCCTGTTGTAACGAAAAATTAAAGATGAACCATGAAATTGTTACATTGTGGGGGCAGACTCGATTCATTATAACGAAAATTTTAAAATCAACTATCAAATAGCCCATAATAGGATCAGGTTGTTAGACGAGCATCAACATAGACCCTCTAGAAAAAAATGAAAATAAAAACCAAAAAAAAATAAAAAATGTATAAAGAAATAAAAATGAAATATACAAAAGAAAACAAAAATTTGGATATTGAAAAAAATAAAAACAAAAAAAAGACACAAAAGAATACAAAATATATATATTTTTAATATTGATAAAAGGAAAAAACAATGAAAAAAACACAAAAAAATAATTAAAAAAAAAGAAAAATTTAAATATTGAAATGAAAACAATAAAAAAAACACAAAAATAATAAAAAAAGAAAACAAAAATTCAAATATTGAAAAAAACACAAAAAATAAGACAAAAGATTTTGTTTTTGTTTTTTAATATTATAAAAAATTAAGAATAGTAAAAAAAAACACAAAAAATAATACAAAAACACCAAAAATTCAAATCGGAAAAAAAAAACAATAAAATATATATATTTTAAATAATAACAAGAAATAAAGCATAAAAAAAACTTTAAAACATGAAAAAAAAATCCAACTATAAAAAAAGGACAAAAAAACCCTAAAAAAATGTAAAAAATAACATAAAATTAACTTATAAATATAAAATATTAGACGAAAGAAAAAAAAATAAAAATATCATAAAATAAATTTAAAAAACAAAAATAAACATAATTTAACAAAAAAAATTAAATTAACAAAATAAAAATAAAAACAATTTTTTTTAAAATAAAAAACATTTTTTTAAAATAAAAAATATTATTTTTAAATAAAAAACATTTTTTTTTTAAATAAAAAAACATTTTTTAAATAAAAAACATTTTTTAAAATAAAAATTATTTTTTTAAATTTAGAAAAAAAAAAACATTTTTTTAAATAAATAAAAAAATACATAACTAAAAAATTAAATTGAATTGAAAAAACAAAATTAAAAAAATAACAATTAGAAAAGAAAAAAAATAACAAAACAATACAATTAAAAATTAAAATAAAAAACAATTAAAAAAAAACATTAAAAAAATAAAAATAAAACAATAAAACAATAAATCTTAGCAATGTGATTAATCTAAAAGACTGATATCAACGTCATGGATCACAAAAGTCTCAGATCTAACAAAATAAATAACTAAAAAATTAAAAATAAATAAATTAATAGACAAATAAATAAATAAACAATTTCCTTCACCCCCGGCGGGGTTGGTGGCTGGAGTAGGCGAGGAGGCAGGTCGCACGCAGCCACCTACCCACCCGTGCCCATAGCCAACCCCCGCTCGGAGGGTGGCTGGCTGATTCTGGGAATCTGTTGGTCACCTCCCAAGCAGGGTTGGTTGTAGGTGCGGGAAAGGAGGCAGGCTACATGCAGCTGAGTCCCCACCTATGCCCGCAGCCAACCCTCCCCGAGAGTGGCTAGAATTATTTATTTATTTATTTTATCCTTTTTTTTAATCTTTTTTTGTTTAATTTTTTTTAATGTTTTTGTTATATATATATATATATATATATATATATATATATATATATATGTTTTGATTTGTTTTTTTCCTGCATTCTAATTTAAATATTTTTATTCTTTTAATTTTATTTTTAATTTTCTGTATTTTTAATTTTTCAATTTTTTTTTTCATTTTTTTTAATATTTTTTATTATTATTTTAATTTTATAATTTTATGAACTTTTTTTAATATAATAATAATTATTATTATTATTATTTTCAATTTAAATATTTATTTATTCATTTTGTTCAGTTTTTTTTTTTAATCATTATGTGGTTGTATATCTTTTTGTAACTTAAAAAAATAGTTATGGATGTATTTTTTATTATTATTAATATTCAGTTGTTTTCTTTAAATTTATGCTTTTTTGAAGTATTTTCCTTTTTCTTATTTGTTTTTAATATTTTTATTTATTTTTTATTTTTACAATTGAATTTTGTTTAATTTTTACATTTTTATGGGTGTATTTTTAGTTTTTTTTTAATATATTTTTTTATTATTTGCGTTTTTTGGTCATATTTTATAAAAAAAAATTGTTGTTTTATTACGAACATGAAAATCACAAACATTTAAAAAATTATGCACATTTAATACAATACAAATTTAAAGTGTAAAAACTAAGCCCTCTAAACAAAAAGGGTTGATGTTGCATCAACCCTTTCAAAATCAATGTGAAAATCACTAACATTTAAAAAAGGTGTTTATACTTGCTACATAAAAAAAATAAAATAAAATAAAAAAATAAAAAATTAAAGTGTCAAAAATCAACCCTCTAAAAAAAGGGGTTGATGTTGTATCAACACTTTTCAAAATTGGCATGAAAATCACTAACATCAAAAAAAAAAATGTTCATACTTGATACATAAGAAAATTTAAAGTGCCAAAAATATGTTAAAAAAAGGAGGAGTTTATTCTTGTATCACCACTTTTCAAAATCGGGTGATTTTTTGCTACCTAAAAAAAATGGGTACCAGTTCACTTTCTCGTTTGATCGGTAACTATGTTATTTTAGAAAAAGCACACGAGTTAGAATCTTTTGAACCTCTCCCAACATACCTCAGTGTTAGAGCTTCTAAATCTGCGATAGACAAGGTTGTTGTTCCAAGTGATCCTTCGTCTCCTTCTCATCAAATGACTTGAGTTCCGCATGTTAAGGTGGGAGGAATTGAGAATTCACCTGTTGATCTACCAACCTCTTCTCCTACTCCACTTAGAATTTCAGCGCATATTTGGACTGTGACTCCGATGGTTGTGATGAAGTGCTATCTTGTTATAGACATTTTTGTGCCTTACAGCATTGAGCATGAAATGTCCATAATCTAAGGGATCCAAAGTCCCTAAACATGTTGTTCCTTCCCCTAGAGGAACAAGGCTAACGAACCACAGCAATTCACAGAAGTTCTCCACCAGAAACTACTCAAAAACAAGTCAATTCAGGATCATTTCAGTGGCTACACTAGTTGTTTGCGCTGAATGTCAAGGCCAACACTGGCTACCTGCGTTGAATGTCAAAAGGAACACTGGCTACCTGCGCTGAACGAGAGTGGACATGTGGCAAGCTCATTTCTCAAGGTGTCACAACCCAGGAAGCTTCCAAAATGACACTTGCCTTAGGGAATTCGACTGGTGATGAGTAAGAGGTTCCAAATCTCCAAGTGGAAGCAAGAACCTCCAAGTGGAATCAAGAACTGACAGAGGGAGAGGACACTAGTCAGATCTCAAGCTGACTCATCCTCTCTCCAAACATCTATATATGGATCTCTCCTCCATGAGATCTAGAGGCTGGAATTTTGTTATTGCAAAGAATTGTTGTTGGTTTGAGATTGGAATCATTGGGTGCTTAATGCTTTGAAGGGGGTGAAGATAGGAATTCCATTTGCTGGGAAGGAGATGCTGGATTGGAGCCTTCTGGGTTGTATCTCTTCCTGAACCTTGTTATTCATCAATAAAGCTATCTTGGTTTCTCCTATATACTAATGTGTCTTTGATGTATGATTGCATTAGTGTATTTGGTTTATTTCTAATCCTAAACTAGTTATGAATGTGAATATCTGTCTTTGTGTAGTGTTCTTCTCTTGTCGCAAGTAGCTGTTCTCTTGTGATCTTGCAGGAACCCGTTGAAGCTGGACAAGCAAGAAGGCAAGTAGCTGTTCTCTTGTGATCTTGCTTGAACCTGTTGAAGCTGGGCGAGTGAGAAGGCAAGTAGCTGTGAACTCCCAAAGAGAAGAGAGACCGGATCGAGGGACAAACGGAAGACACCGGTAAGTCTATTTATCTCTCTTCTTTCACATTTCATAAAGGAAGAAACCAGAATAGCTGTCCTTGTTTGTTGCTAAGGCACTGTCACACCTTAGGTGGATAGGATTGTCCTGCATAGGCATTTTTCCCCACAACAAATTGGCGACCATACTGGGGAGATTTGTTTAGTCATTCTATTTGTGTTTCTATCATTGTTTGTTTCATAGACTTGACAGCAACAATCGAACTACATCTGCTATTCCCGGATGCAAAGTAGACAGTTGCTGCTTTGATCCAATCACTGGACTTGTCTATGATCTGAACAATGGACTCACAAATAATTTGATGATCCTTTGTGATAGATCTTAGTACCCCCTCAAAGCATCCCTTTGATTGCACCTTGCTTGTTGCTTTTATTTGGCCTGAAACAGTGAATTAAATAGCAATCTGTGACCCAGAACCTGTGGGAAACGAGAGTTTCTCCTTCAGCGCAGACCCAGTGAAGGGATTCTGCATTTCAACACAGGTCCCGTGAAGGCTACCTGCGCTGAATGTCAAAACCCCTGTGTTGAGGTTGCGCTGAACCAGTTTGCCCTTGTGCAGCTGGGGTTCTCTGCTCTGTTTTGCCTTGTTTTGATCTCTGATTTTTGTAGCCTGTAACCAGCATAGGTACCAGTATGATAACTCCTTTTCTCTGCTTAGATTCCGCCTCCTTTTGTACAAAAAGACTGTGAGTGTTTTTATGTGTTTGTGGCATCATTTACAGTTTTCCTTTGCATGAGTGAAATAGTCTTCCTGTAGCTCTTGATTCAGATCTGTTGATTGTGATCTTAAAAGAGAGTTCATTGGTTGTTTGCAGATTGATTATACATTTACTCTTGCTTATTGGTTTGAGTTTGTCTCTTTTAAGTGTCGGAACAAGTATTCATTTCGAAAATCGTTAAGTGTTGTAATCTCTTCTACCCTCTCTGATTTCAAAAAAGTAAACTTCTTTGTATTTGTCATTTAAAAGAAAATTCGAAGTTGTACAAAAAGCTTTCTGTGTAGGCATCAATACTAAGAAAGCGGAAAACAAACACCTGCATTGTGCATTTTCATCTTGATAGTTTGCATGATTGATTTAGGAAAAGTGCATTAGAGTGTGCTGATTGCTCTTTGAGAAAAGATGGTGTCTTTCTTTTCCCTTAGTAGCTAGGATTTTCAAAGTTGAAAAGATATAAAGCTTGCTTATCATCTTTAGACTGCATTTAGGAATTGTATCATACATCTCGTGGTGAACCTTGAAAGGCAAACTTCTAAAAAGATCAACCTAAAATAAATTGAATGAACTTAACAACGATTTGCAACATAACGCACAACATAGAGGTCTAGGCTAGAGACGTGTTCCGGCGTCGTTAAGCCTGGTGACTGTCGATCTCGTGGATGGTGGGTGATTCCTCCTGAGGGACGATAGTGCCAGTACGGATTGTGCTCCCACGTACCGTCGCGTATATATTGGGAGACCCCTATAGGCATAAAACCTTTATCCTTAGGAAGCCGTGTCGGCCGCCCTACTGATCGCAATGCACTGAACACAGCATTCAGGAAGATCGACCGCCCGTACCCTAAAAAGTATTCTGCGGTTTTGCGAAAAGTTTAGCACACCCTCTGCCTAGAACTCCAGAGCAGTTCCTTTTGGCCTTTTTCAGACTCTATAACGGAAAAAGTCCATCCGAGCATTTGTCACTTCGGGCTCGTTAAAACATCGAAGGAGACTAGAATCATCTTTAGCTTTTTCTCGACTCTTTAAAAGTGAAAAAGCAAGTTGTGTCTAAAAGAGTCTAAAAAATTCATTTAATTCGGAAACAGTTTCCCCTTTGGTATTTTGGTTGATCGAGTAATCCGCAATCGTGGAAGAAAGTCAATTGAAACCCCGTCGTTCACGGAGGCTTACGAGTCAACCGTCTTTGTCTCCGGAATCGAAAACAGTACGGACAAAGCGAACTCGTTTAACCGGTTCAAAATCTCCTATCAAAGTTAGAACAAGTGTTCCAACAACATCTGAGATTCCGGTTACTCCAAACATTTCTGGAAACCCTGCCTCTATAGAAGAAGTTCAACAGCCACAGAGGGACAGTAACACTGATCCTAGTCTGGGGGCAAATACTTGCCTTACTGAACCAGTCCCATCTGTGACCGGTTCGGAGAGTCTTGCTCCTCAAACAACTGTCGCTATCGATTCAACCCCTTCTTCGGCACCAGAAATATTTTACGGACTTGACAGTCTTCCTCTTCCACCTGGTTTGATTGCGATAGAGGAAATTGTAGAGGATCCGCAAGCAAGTACTCCAACACATTTTGGAGTCGGGGTCACTCTATTTCCTTCATCAGAAGTTAGTCTACCACAAGTGGAAGTTCCTGTAGAATCGCTAGGCAATCTCTTGGATAGACTCAAAATGTCTGAACAACCGTAAACATCTAGGACTGTGTCGAATGACACAGTGACAGCAGAAGCCCCTGCCGTCACTCCGACAATGTTTGCCGGCATACCATCTGTCTTGACTAGCTCGCAACCGCTAGGAGTCCACCAAGGGACTATTTCGACAGTGTGGTCCGTTCCAGTTTGTTCCTCCGGAATAATATCCGACAACTCTTATGTTGAAACTCGCCATATTGATCCATTTGGAGGTCAATTTGGGAAATCCAGTCCCCAAGGACAAACAATCCCCTTGAGTTCCGGATTGCTACCGTATGGGGGGCAGTATGCCCTTTCATTACCCCCTCTGGGAGGGTATCCATACGGGAGTTCACAACAGTATTCAGGTTATACTGGAATTACATCAAGTGGTTGGGTACCTATGCTACCTCAACAACCAAGGGTTGTATATTCTATGCAACAGTGTGTACCTATGTCGAACATCCCGACCACACCAGCTATTGTAACAGTGTCACAAGTTCAAGCGATGCCTGTTGTATGTCAGCCTCAGATTTCTCAGGTTGTAATGCAACAGCCCCTTGACCCTATGACTCAACCACAATCGCCTACTGGTGGGGTGACACAGGTCCAAACGGGTACAATTACCCCACACCTTGGTCCAACGGTTAGTATAGCACAGCAGAACATGGCTTCACAACCGTGGCTGGTGCAATACCAACAACCACAATTCCAGCAAGTGTACCAAGGTTCTGAGAAGCAGATCTTTGCGAACAGTGGACAACCGTATATTCAAAACGGTCAAAACCAACCGCTTTACAGTGGTCAAGTCCACCAACCGTATCAGTCATACCAACATCAATTGCATTATGCTGGTATGCAAAGGCCCACTGCTCAGGCGATTCCATCGTACCCTGGGTATGCTTCACCTAACCTGAATCAACAGTTACCCTTCGTGGCAACTTTAGAGTTACCCGATTTACACTGGTTAACAAACGATCCGATTGCTTACACCCCATGGTGGCCAGTGATTCCTCACAAACTTCCATCAGACATTCCTAAATTTAATGGAAATCCAGGTGAAGACCCATCGAATCACGTGATGACTTTTCATCTGTGGTGTTCATCAAACACCCTGAACGATGATTCGATAAGGCTTCGCCTTTTTCAGAGGACGTTAATGGGTCCAGTGGCTAAATGGTATATTGAATTACCTAGAGCCTCGTTCGACAATTTCAGCTCCCTAGCCACCACTTTCTTAACCCATTTTCAATTACTGATAAGGTATGAAACGGGAACAAAAATATTAACCAACTTCAAGCAGACAACGACCACTCATATATCCGATCATATACATGAGTGGCGTCGTCGCTGTAGGATGGTGAAAACATACGTTCCCGATCAGCTGTTAGCTGAATGGTTTATAAAGTCGTTACTTCCTGCTATAACGAAAGATGTGGCCAAGGGGGGAGTCGTAACGGAGGAGCAAGTTATTGCTCATGCACAATATCTAGACTTAGTCTATACTCAGTCTGGCACGCTCTACGACAAAATACCTGACGCCCCTAGACCGGAATTCTCAATTCCTCCTCCTCCTAAATCAAATAGTGACTCTCATGCCGGCGATGGTGTGATTGGCACGACAAACGCGAAATCGACAAAGGCTTCTTCTAAGAAAGCCCGTAAGAATTCGGATCAAAATGCAAAAGAAGAAATTCTTGCTTCGGAAGTAAATGCCATATCAGTAGATAAGGGCAAAGAAACCAAACAACCAGGGAGCAAGAAGAAGCAAAACAAAGGGAAGAAGAAGAAACAGGGTGAGTCATCTCCTGGAAAAACTTCTTCAAACCCTCCTGGAAATAGGAAATATCCATGTTAGATATGTGATGAGGATCATCGGATAGGGGAATGTCCGTACAAAGCTGAGATAAAAAGATTCTTTAAGAGTTCGCAAACCTCAGCTGTGTTAACTGATTCGTTTCCAAATCCAGGTCAAAATCTGGTTGATAGTGGAAATGCTTCCCCGTCGCAAGTGCTCATGTTGTCGGTTTCATGATGCTTTGATTTCGACAAGGAACAAAGATTACGGGAATCCGCAGCTGTCGAATGACAAAGGTAAAGATCAACCAAGTAGTTCGACAACAACTTTGACAGAAGTTGTACCGCCCATCATTCCTGAATTAACAATAAAACCGCCAAAGGGAGTAGTACACAAGTCGACGTTTAATCCTCGCGCCAGAGCGGCGCAACATTATAACATAGTGGAAGATTTGGCCCAATCGCCATCCGCTATGTCGACTCTTGAAGTACTACAAAATTGTCCATCCCAGAGGCAGGCTTTGTTATCGGCTATTGGTGGGGTTGATCCTAAGGATTCCAATCTTGTATCCTTCGACCACAAAGGATACGATCCTCAGTTACCAGCTCAACTAGCTTTCCTTATTCAAGTGAAAGCCCTCAACAAAACTGTTCACCGAACAATCATTGATGAGGGGGCATCTACATGTATTATGTCGATGAGTTGCTGGAAAACTTTAGGGTCTCCAACCTTGTCGCGATCTTCGATGACATTGAAAGCATTCGACGGAAGGACCTATACCCCGTGCGGTATCCTAAATAACTTGAAGATTGAACTGGGGGGAAAAACAGTAGAAATAGATGTTGAAGTCATCGATGGGAATCTTGACTACAACATCCTACTGGGAAGACCGTGGATATATGCCATGGCAGTTGTGGTGTCGACTTATTTTAGGAAGATCGCATTCCCTTTTCAAGGAGGGATTATGATCTTCGACCAACAAGACTTCCTCCCTAATGGTTCACAAGTTACGGGAAGCATTCCCATGATCCATGGAAGCAACCATTCGCTTCAAGACATCGGAGTAGGCCTACTGAAAGACCCCACATTAATGGGAACTTTCGCACTTCCACCTCCAATCTATATAGGAGAAGTAGCGTTGGTGAGAGCCTGCAACATGATATCTTCCACGAACATCTCAGAAGACGATATCGACATGGATCATGCAATGGTTCTGCTCCCAAGCCCTATAGAAATATTGTAGCAATCAATGTTTCGAGCATGGGAGGCGAACCCAAATCAACGCTCATCAAGCGTTTGGGTAGATAGGTCTAGAGAATATGGTACCCCATTAGATCCTTGGTCAAAAGTACATGGGACTGACGAAGGAATCCTACAATCAATGTTGACTGAGGGGGCACCATGGAGTGATTGCCACCATCGTTCCCTTCTTCCAGAATATGAAGAAGATACTCAACGTGACCTTTATCACCCTTTAGTTTTTGAATTCCTATCAAACACTGTAAACACGGTGGATTCCGAGCGAAACTTATCCAATATTGAAGAGACTATAGCCATAAATATCTCGACTAAAACAAATGTTGTAGAGAATATTTATGTCGGCAAAGGTTGTTCTGCTTCAGAACTGGAAATATATAACGCTCTTTTTCGCGAATTCAGAGATGTCTTTGCTTGTTCATATGATGAAATGCCAGGCATTGACTCGAGTATCGTTGAACATGAAATTAAAATGTATCATGATGTCAAACCGGTAAGACAACGGCTTCGGCAGGTGCACCCCAAGAAAGTTGCTGCCATTAAGGTAGAAGTTGAAAAGCTCCTCCATGCTGGTTTCATCTACCCGGTTCCTCTAACCGATTGGGTATCGAATATTGTCCCTGTTATGAAGAAACAAGGGACAATTAGAGTGTGTGTCGATTATAGGGATGTAAACCAAGCTTGTCCAAAGGACAACTACCCTACACCCTTCATCGACCAGATAATTGATGAATGCACCGGATGTGAAATCGTTTCATTTATGGATGGATTTTCTGGGTATAATCAAATAAATATCCGCCCACAGGACCAGTCAAAGACTGCATTCATCTGTCCGTGGGGCACATTCGCTTATCGAAAATTACCCTTTGGTTTAAAGAACGCAGGGGCGACGTTTCAGAGGGCAATGAATTATGACTTCCATGACATCAAGAACATTGTTCAACCTTATCTCGACGACCTTCCGGCTCATTCGCGAAAGCGGACTGATCATCCGCAGCATTTAAGAGCGATATTTCTACGTTGCCGACACTACAAGATAAGACTCAATCCACACAAATGTGTGTTTTGCGTCGGTTCTGGTCGTTTACTTGGATTTGTAGTCTCTAAGGATGGGATTCGTCTCGACCCTTGCAAGGTTTAGGCAATCATTAATTTGCCTCCACCTTCAAATTTGCTTCAGATTCAGAAACTCCAAGGGAAAGCAAACTTTCTGAGGAGGTTCATTCCAAATTACGTAGAACTTGCTAAAGGTTATACTCGTCTTTTGAAAAAGGATGTACCTTTTGTCTGGTATCAGGTGGCGCAAGCTTCCTTTGATGATCTGAAAGATTCTCTAGTAAAAGCATCATTAATGTATGCCCCGGACTATCAAAGAGATTTTAACCTGTATCTGGTTGCAGCAGATACGACCATTGCGATGGTTTTAGTTCAAGAAGTCGATGGAATTGAACATCCTATATATTATTTAAGTAAAAACTTGAATGATACAGAAAGCAAATATTTTTATGTTGAAAAGCTAGCACTCGCTGCTGTTCAAGCGATACAAAGATTTCGACATTATGTCCTCTTTCGGAAAACTACCATTCTATCAGATTGCAACCCCATGACTTATATATTGTCGCGACAGTTGCTGGGGGGCAAGTATTCAAAATGGATAGCGATCCTTCAAGAGTTTGATCTGGAATTTGTCAAATCCAAATCAAAGAAAGCTTTAGTTTTCGCAAAATTATTGTGCGATCTCCCATCGTCGTCCAACGATGAAACATCAGAAGAGTCAATCGTGGACGAAAGTTTGTTTCTGATATCTACAAGTAATGAGTGGTATGGAGATATAATAATTTATCTCCAAACCCAAAAATTCAGGCCTGACACCTCTCACTCAGAACAGAAACGTATACGATACCAAGCGAAAGACTACATGATCGTCGGTGATACACTTTACCGTCGTGGTATCGATACAATTCTGAGGAGGTGCCTCACCCATGAAGAGGCCGAAAAAGCCCTGAATGAGTGTCATTCAGGCGCGTGTGGGGGGCATCAATCTGGATATGCTACAACACAAAAAATCTTACGAGCAGGATACTTCTGGCCAACCACGTTCAAAGATTGCATAACCGCAGTCAGAAGTTGCCATGCTTGTCAAATTTTTGATAGCAAAACCAGAAGACCACCCACACCTTTACAGCCAATAGTTGTTGTTGGGCCTTTCGCCAAATGGGGCATCGATTTCATGACATGTAACCCCACCTCGATCGGGGGGCATGGGTATATTATAGTCGTCGTTGACTATTTTACCAAATGGGCCGAGGCGATGCCTACATTAGATAACACTGGTGAAACAGCTGCCCTTTTCTTTTTCAATCATGTAGTCGCCAGGTTCGGCGTACCACAGGCTATAGTTACAGATCATGGGTCACATTTTCGCAATCACATAATGGTTGAATTAGCTTCCAAGCTAGGGCTATCTCACGACAGCTCTACCCCGTATTATCCGCAAGCCAACGGACAAGTTGAAGCAATCAACAAGGTCCTGAAGCGTATGTTGCAAAGGATGATCGGGGTTCACAAAAGAAGGTGGCACCTAATCCTGTACTCAGCCTTGTGGGCTTACCGAACATCGGTAAGGAATGCGACCGGGTTCACACCTTTCCAACTGGTGTATGGCCTGGAAGCAGTCTTGCCAATCTAGTGTGAAATTTCGTCTCTTAAACTCGCAATTGATCTCCTCCCCGGAACTTCGGAAGAAGAGGCTCATTTCTTGGAATTAATCTAATTGGATGAAACCCATCGTGACGCCGCTTTGGCTAACGAAGCCCATAAGAAACGAGTCAAGGCGCAGTTCGACAAAAATGTCAAACCTCGTGTCTTCTCAGAAGGTGACTTGGTCTTGCTCTATGACCAAGAATCCGATAAATTGGGAGCAGGTAAATTTAATTCTTTATGGATGGGCCCCTATATTGTTAAACGAGTGTTAGCAAAAGGAGCCTACGAGTTAATGGATTATGATGGAATTCCACTGGCGCAACCCCGTAATGGGTTGTACTTCAAGCGTTACTATGCTTAAATAGTAACCTGTATGTTTTGTTGTATTTTGTTTTCGCTAAAGTGTTTGTTTTGGTTGAGTAATCCACCTTTTTACATTTATTGCAGATGTCAAACCCTCTGGAGACATGTGTTGGATATGCCGACAGAGCGAGTCGTAGTTCGCGGAACTTATCCTCCGCAGCCTGGGCCATTTTTGATCCAAGCGGCGAGTTAGTAAGTTTTAGAGGAGTATGTATCGGGCAATCAACGAATAACATCGCTGAGTATAGCGCGTTGATAGAACTACTCTCTGATGCCATCACCCATGGTATACGCCGACTAATCGTCAGGCTAGACTCACAACTCGTAATACTACAACTTAATGGTATATATTCCGTTCGCAATCCAGCCATTTATTGCATGTTCCTAAGGGTTAAGATTTTGGAAAGACAATTTGATTTAATTCAATACCAGCATATTTCCAGAAACTTAAACACATTAACCGACTCATTAGCAAACTATGTTTTAGATAGACATTCGTGACATTTATAAAAAGAGAC